>OZ007560.1:0-1250000 GCA_963931875.1 Pollenia griseotomentosa
AGACCACCGCAACACCATGCAACCAAAAAATGCATTCACAAATCTACATAAAATGCTTTAAAAAATCAACAAATCGACGATCTTAGTAAAATAAACTTTTCTACCACTTAGCTGGGATAGTCCTCTTTAAAATAAGCTATGGTTCATCATTCCCGGTCCTCTGGTTGGTCCACAATGGTAAAAAGACCACCGAAACACCATGCAACCAAAAAATGCATTCACAAATCTACATAAAATGCTTTAAAAAATCAACAAATCGACCGATCTATTAAAATAAACTTTTCTACCACTTAGCTGGGATAGTCCTCTTTAAAATAAGCTATGGTTCATCATTCCCGGTCTCCGGGTTGGTCCACAATGGTAAAAAGACCACCGAAACACCATGCAACCAAAAAATGCATTCACAAATCTACATAAAATGCTTTAAAAAATCAACAAATCGACCGATCTTATTAAAATAAACTTTTCTACCACTTAGCTGGGATAGTCCTCTTTAAAATAAGCTATGGTTCATCATTCCCGGTCCTCCGGTTGGTCCACAATGGTAAAAAGACCACCGAAACACCATGCAACCAAAAAATGCATTCACAAATCTACATAAAATGCTTTAAAAAATCAACAAATCGACCGATCTTATTAAAATAAACTTTTCTACCACTTAGCTGGGATAGTCCTCTTTAAAATAAGCTATGGTTCATCATTCCCGGTCCTCCGGTTGGTCCACAATGGTAAAAAGACCACCGAAACACCATGCAACCAAAAAATGCATTCACAAATCTACATAAAATGCTTTAAAAAATCAACAAATCGACCGATCTTATTAAAATAACTTTTCTACCACTTAGCTGGGATAGTCCTCTTTAAAATAAGCTATGGTTCATCATTCCCGGTCCTCCGGTTGGTCCACAATGGTAAAAAGACCACCGAAACACCATGCAACCAAAAAATGCATTCACAAATCTACATAAATGCTTTAAAAAATCAACAAATCGACCGATCTTATTAAAATAAACTTTTCTACCACTTAGCTGGGATAGTCCTCTTTAAAATAAGCTATGGTTCATCATTCCCGGTCCTCGGTTGGTCCACAATGGTAAAAAGACCACCGAAACACCATGCAACCAAAAAATGCATTCACAAATCTACATAAAATGCTTTAAAAAATCAACAAATCGACCGATCTTATTAAAATAACTTTTCTACCACTTAGCTGGGATAGTCCTCTTTAAAATAAGCTATGGTTCATCATTCCCGGTCCTCCGGTTGGTCCACAATGGTAAAAAGACCACCGAAACACCATGCAACCAAAAAATGCATTCACAAATCTACATAAAATGCTTTAAAAAATCAACAAATCGACCGATCTTATTAAAATAAACTTTTCTACCACTTAGCTGGGATAGTCCTCTTTAAAATAAGCTATGGTTCATCATTCCCGGTCCTCCGGTTGGTCCACAATGGTAAAAAGACCACCGAAACACCATGCAACCAAAAAATGCATTCACAAATCTACATAAAATGCTTTAAAAAATCAACAAATCGACCGATCTTATTAAAATAAACTTTTCTACCACTTAGCTGGGATAGTCCTCTTTAAAATAAGCTATGGTTCATCATTCCCGGTCCTCCGGTTGGTCCACAATGGTAAAAAGACCACCGAAACACCATGCAACCAAAAAATGCATTCACAAATCTACATAAAATGCTTAAAAAATCAACAAATCGACCGATCTTATTAAAATAAACTTTTCTACCACTTAGCTGGGATAGTCCTCTTTAAAATAAGCTATGGTTCATCATTCCCGGTCCTCCGGTTGGTCCACAATGGTAAAAAGACCACCGAAACACCATGCAACCAAAAAATGCATTCACAAATCTACATAAAATGCTTTAAAAAATCAACAAATCGACCGATCTTATTAAAATAAACTTTTCTACCACTTAGCTGGGATAGTCCTCTTTAAAATAAGCTATGGTTCATCATTCCCGGTCCTCCGGTTGGTCCACAATGGTAAAAAGACCACCGAAACACCATGCAACCAAAAAATGCATTCACAAATCTACATAAAATGCTTTAAAAAATCAACAAATCGACCGATCTTATTAAAATAAACTTTTCTACCACTTAGCTGGGATAGTCCTCTTTAAAATAAGCTATGGTTCATCATTCCCGGTCCTCCGGTTGGTCCACAATGGTAAAAAGACCACCGAAACACCATGCAACCAAAAAATGCATTCACAAATCTACATAAAATGCTTTAAAAAATCAACAAATCGACCGATCTTATTAAAATAAACTTTTCTACCACTTAGCTGGGATAGTCCTCTTTAAAATAAGCTATGGTTCATCATTCCCGGTCCTCCGGTTGGTCCACAATGGTAAAAAGACCACCGAAACACCATGCAACCAAAAAATGCATTCACAAATCTACATAAAATGCTTTTAAAAATCAACAAATCGACCGATCTTATTAAAATAAACTTTTCTACCACTTAGCTGGGATAGTCCTCTTTAAATAAGCTATGGTTCATCATTCCCGGTCCTCCGGTTGGTCCACAATGGTAAAAAGACCACCGAAACACCATGCAACCAAAAAATGCATTCACAAATCTACATAAAATGCTTTAAAAAATCAACAAATCGACCGATCTTATTAAAATAAACTTTTCTACCACTTAGCTGGGATAGTCCTCTTTAAAATAAGCTATGGTTCATCATTCCCGGTCCTCCGGTTGGTCCACAATGGTAAAAAGACCACCGAAACACCATGCAACCAAAAAATGCATTCACAAATCTACATAAAATGCTTTAAAAAATCAACAAATCGACCGATCTTATTAAAATAAACTTTTCTACCACTTAGCTGGGATAGTCCTCTTTAAAATAAGCTATGGTTCATCATTCCCGGTCCTCCGGTTGGTCCACAATGGTAAAAAGACCACCGAAACACCATGCAACCAAAAATGCATTCACAAATCTACATAAAATGCTTTAAAAAATCAACAAATCGACCGATCTTATTAAAATAAACTTTTCTACCACTTAGCTGGGATAGTCCTCTTTAAAATAAGC
This sequence comes from Pollenia griseotomentosa, assembly GCA_963931875.1. Classification (NCBI taxonomy): domain Eukaryota; kingdom Metazoa; phylum Arthropoda; class Insecta; order Diptera; family Polleniidae; genus Pollenia; species Pollenia griseotomentosa. Next base: position 3,074 of record OZ007560.1, read on the forward strand.
TATGGTTCATCATTCCCGGTCCTCCGGTTGGTCCACAATGGTAAAAAGACCACCGAAACACCATGCAACCAAAAAATGCATTCACAAATCTACATAAAATGCTTTAAAAAATCAACAAATCGACCGATCTTATTAAAATAAACTTTCTACCACTTAGCTGGGATAGTCCTCTTTAAAATAAGCTATGGTTCATCATTCCCGGTCCTCCGGTTGGTCCACAATGGTAAAAAGACCACCGAAACACCATGCAACCAAAAAATGCATTCACAAATCTACATAAAATGCTTTAAAAAATCAACAAATCGACCGATCTTATTAAAATAAACTTTTCTACCACTTAGCTGGGATAGTCCTCTTTAAATAAGCTATGGTTCATCATTCCCGGTCCTCCGGTTGGTCCACAATGGTAAAAAGACCACCGAAACACCATGCAACCAAAAAATGCATTCACAAATCTACATAAAATGCTTTAAAAAATCAACAAATCGACCGATCTTATTAAAATAAACTTTTCTACCACTTAGCTGGGATAGTCCTCTTTAAAATAAGCTATGGTTCATCATTCCCGGTCCTCCGGTTGGTCCACAATGGTAAAAAGACCACCGAAACACATGCAACCAAAAAATGCATTCACAAATCTACATAAAATGCTTTAAAAAATCAACAAATCGACCGATCTTATTAAAATAAACTTTTCTACCACTTAGCTGGGATAGTCCTCTTTAAAATAAGCTATGGTTCATCATTCCCGGTCCTCCGGTTGGTCCACAATGGTAAAAAGACCACCGAAACACCATGCAACCAAAAAATGCATTCACAAATCTACATAAAATGCTTTAAAAAATCAACAAATCGACCGATCTTATTAAAATAAACTTTTCTACCACTTAGCTGGGATAGTCCTCTTTAAAATAAGCTATGGTTCATCATTCCCGGTCCTCCGGTTGGTCCACAATGGTAAAAAGACCACCGAAACACCATGCAACCAAAAAATGCATTCACAAATCTACATAAAATGCTTTAAAAAATCAACAAATCGACCGATCTTATTAAAATAAACTTTTCTACCACTTAGCTGGGATAGTCCTCTTTAAAATAAGCTATGGTTCATCATTCCCGGTCCTCCGGTTGGTCCACAATGGTAAAAAGACCACCGAAACACCATGCAACCAAAAATGCATTCACAAATCTACATAAAATGCTTTAAAAAATCAACAAATCGACCGATCTTATTAAAATAAACTTTTCTACCACTTAGCTGGGATAGTCCTCTTTAAAATAAGCTATGGTTCATCATTCCCCGTCCTCCGGTTGGTCCACAATGGTAAAAAGACCACCGAAACACCATGCAACCAAAAAATGCATTCACAAATCTACATAAAATGCTTTAAAAATCAACAAATCGACCGATCTTATTAAAATAAACTTTTCTACCACTTAGCTGGGATAGTCCTCTTTAAAATAAGCTATGGTTCATCATTCCCGGTCCTCCGGTTGGTCCACAATGGTAAAAAGACCACCGAAACACCATGCAACCAAAAAATGCATTCACAAATCTACATAAAATGCTTTAAAAAATCAACAAATCGACCGATCTTATTAAAATAAACTTTTCTACCACTTAGCTGGGATAGTCCTCTTTAAAATAAGCTATGGTTCATCATTCCCGGTCCTCCGGTTGGTCCACAATGGTAAAAAGACCACCGAAACACCATGCAACCAAAAAATGCATTCACAAATCTACATAAAATGCTTTAAAAAATCAACAAATCGACCGATCTTATTAAAATAAACTTTTCTACCACTTAGCTGGGATAGTCCTCTTTAAAATAAGCTATGGTTCATCATTCCCGGTCCTCCGGTTGGTCCACAATGGTAAAAAGACCACCGAAACACCATGCAACCAAAAAATGCATTCACAAATCTACATAAAATGCTTTAAAAATCAACAAATCGACCGATCTTATTAAAATAAACTTTTCTACCACTTAGCTGGGATAGTCCTCTTTAAAATAAGCTATGGTTCATCATTCCCGGTCCTCCGGTTGGTCCACAATGGTAAAAAGACCACCGAAACACCATGCAACCAAAAAATGCATTCACAAATCTACATAAAATGCTTTAAAAATCAACAAATCGACCGATCTTATTAAAATAAACTTTTCTACCACTTAGCTGGGATAGTCCTCTTTAAAATAAGCTATGGTTCATCATTCCCGGTCCTCCGGTTGGTCCACAATGGTAAAAAGACCACCGAAACACCATGCAACCAAAAAATGCATTCACAAATCTACATAAAATGCTTTAAAAAATCAACAAATCGACCGATCTTATTAAAATAAACTTTTCTACCACTTAGCTGGGATAGTCCTCTTTAAAATAAGCTATGGTTCATCATTCCCGGTCCTCCGGTTGGTCCACAATGGTAAAAAGACCACCGAAACACCATGCAACCAAAAAATGCATTCACAAATCTACATAAAATGCTTTAAAAAATCAACAAATCGACCGATCTTATTAAAATAAACTTTTCTACCACTTAGCTGGGATAGTCCTCTTTAAAATAAGCTATGGTTCATCATTCCCGGTCCTCCGGTTGGTCCACAATGGTAAAAAGACCACCGAAACACCATGCAACCAAAAAATGCATTCACAAATCTACATAAAATGCTTTAAAAAATCAACAAATCGACCGATCTTATTAAAATAAACTTTTCTACCACTTAGCTGGGATAGTCCTCTTTAAAATAAGCTATGGTTCATCATTCCCGGTCCTCCGGTTGGTCCACAATGGTAAAAAGACCACCGAAACACCATGCAACCAAAAAATGCATTCACAAATCTACATAAAATGCTTTAAAAAATCAACAAATCGACCGATCTTATTAAAATAAACTTTTCTACCACTTAGCTGGGATAGTCCTCTTTAAAATAAGCTATGGTTCATCATTCCCGGTCCTCCGGTTGGTCCACAATGGTAAAAAGACCACCGAAACACCATGCAACCAAAAAATGCATTCACAAATCTACATAAAATGCTTTAAAAAATCAACAAATCGACCGATCTTATTAAAATAAACTTTCTACCACTTAGCTGGGATAGTCCTCTTTAAAATAAGCTATGGTTCATCATTCCCGGTCCTCCGGTTGGTCCACAATGGTAAAAAGACCACCGAAACACCATGCAACCAAAAAATGCATTCACAAATCTACATAAAATGCTTTAAAAAATCAACAAATCGACCGATCTTATTAAAATAAACTTTTCTACCACTTAGCTGGGATAGTCCTCTTTAAAATAAGCTATGGTTCATCATTCCCGGTCCTCCGGTTGGTCCACAATGGTAAAAAGACCACCGAAACACCATGCAACCAAAAAATGCATTCACAAATCTACATAAAATGCTTTAAAAAATCAACAAATCGACCGATCTTATTAAAATAAACTTTTCTACCACTTAGCTGGGATAGTCCTCTTTAAAATAAGCTATGGTTCATCATTCCCGGTCCTCCGGTTGGTCCACAATGGTAAAAAGACCACCGAAACACCATGCAACCAAAAATGCATTCACAAATCTACATAAAATGCTTTAAAAAATCAACAAATCGACCGATCTTATTAAAATAAACTTTTCTACCACTTAGCTGGGATAGTCCTCTTTAAAATAAGCTATGGTTCATCATTCCCGGTCCTCCGGTTGGTCCACAATGGTAAAAAGACCACCGAAACACCATGCAACCAAAAAATGCATTCACAAATCTACATAAAATGCTTTAAAAAATCAACAAATCGACCGATCTTATTAAAATAAACTTTTCTACCACTTAGCTGGGATAGTCCTCTTTAAAATAAGCTATGGTTCATCATTCCCGGTCCTCCGGTTGGTCCACAATGGTAAAAAGACCACCGAAACACCATGCAACCAAAAAATGCATTCACAAATCTACATAAAATGCTTTAAAAAATCAACAAATCGACCGATCTTATTAAAATAAACTTTTCTACCACTTAGCTGGGATAGTCCTCTTTAAAATAAGCTATGGTTCATCATTCCCGGTCCTCCGGTTGGTCCACAATGGTAAAAAGACCACCGAAACACCATGCAACCAAAAAATGCATTCACAAATCTACATAAAATGCTTTAAAAAATCAACAAATCGACCGATCTTATTAAAATAAACTTTTCTACCACTTAGCTGGGATAGTCCTCTTTAAAATAAGCTATGGTTCATCATTCCCGGTCCTCCGGTTGGTCCACAATGGTAAAAAGACCACCGAAACACCATGCAACCAAAAAATGCATTCACAAATCTACATAAAATGCTTTAAAAAATCAACAAATCGACCGATCTTATTAAAATAAACTTTTCTACCACTTAGCTGGGATAGTCCTCTTTAAAATAAGCTATGGTTCATCATTCCCGGTCCTCCGGTTGGTCCACAATGGTAAAAAGACCACCGAAACACCATGCAACCAAAAAATGCATTCACAAATCTACATAAAATGCTTTAAAAAATCAACAAATCGACCGATCTTATTAAAATAAACTTTTCTACCACTTAGCTGGGATAGTCCTCTTTAAAATAAGCTATGGTTCATCATTCCCGGTCCTCCGGTTGGTCCACAATGGTAAAAAGACCACCGAAACACCATGCAACCAAAAAATGCATTCACAAATCTACATAAAATGCTTTAAAAAATCAACAAATCGACCGATCTTATTAAAATAAACTTTTCTACCACTTAGCTGGGATAGTCCTCTTTAAAATAAGCTATGGTTCATCATTCCCGGTCCTCCGGTTGGTCCACAATGGTAAAAAGACCACCGAAACACCATGCAACCAAAAAATGCATTCACAAATCTACATAAAATGCTTTAAAAAATCAACAAATCGACCGATCTTATTAAAATAAACTTTTCTACCACTTAGCTGGGATAGTCCTCTTTAAAATAAGCTATGGTTCATCATTCCCGGTCCTCCGGTTGGTCCACAATGGTAAAAAGACCACCGAAACACCATGCAACCAAAAAATGCATTCACAAATCTACATAAAATGCTTTAAAAAATCAACAAATCGACCGATCTTATTAAAATAAACTTTTCTACCACTTAGCTGGGATAGTCCTCTTTAAAATAAGCTATGGTTCATCATTCCCGGTCCTCCGGTTGGTCCACAATGGTAAAAAGACCACCGAAACACCATGCAACCAAAAAATGCATTCACAAATCTACATAAAATGCTTTAAAAAATCAACAAATCGACCGATCTTATTAAAATAAACTTTTCTACCACTTAGCTGGGATAGTCCTCTTTAAAATAAGCTATGGTTCATCATTCCCGGTCCTCCGGTTGGTCCACAATGGTAAAAAGACCACCGAAACACCATGCAACCAAAAAATGCATTCACAAATCTACATAAAATGCTTTAAAAAATCAACAAATCGACCGATCTTATTAAAATAAACTTTTCTACCACTTAGCTGGGATAGTCCTCTTTAAAATAAGCTATGGTTCATCATTCCCGGTCCTCCGGTTGGTCCACAATGGTAAAAAGACCACCGAAACACCATGCAACCAAAAAATGCATTCACAAATCTACATAAAATGCTTTAAAAAATCAACAAATCGACCGATCTTATTAAAATAAACTTTTCTACCACTTAGCTGGGATAGTCCTCTTTAAAATAAGCTATGGTTCATCATTCCCGGTCCTCCGGTTGGTCCACAATGGTAAAAAGACCACCGAAACACCATGCAACCAAAAAATGCATTCACAAATCTACATAAAATGCTTTAAAAAATCAACAAATCGACCGATCTTATTAAAATAAACTTTTCTACCACTTAGCTGGGATAGTCCTCTTTAAAATAAGCTATGGTTCATCATTCCCGGTCCTCCGGTTGGTCCACAATGGTAAAAAGACCACCGAAACACCATGCAACCAAAAAATGCATTCACAAATCTACATAAAATGCTTTAAAAAATCAACAAATCGACCGATCTTATTAAAATAAACTTTTCTACCACTTAGCTGGGATAGTCCTCTTTAAAATAAGCTATGGTTCATCATTCCCGGTCCTCCGGTTGGTCCACAATGGTAAAAAGACCACCGAAACACCATGCAACCAAAAAATGCATTCACAAATCTACATAAAATGCTTTAAAAAATCAACAAATCGACCGATCTTATTAAAATAAACTTTTCTACCACTTAGCTGGGATAGTCCTCTTTAAAATAAGCTATGGTTCATCATTCCCGGTCCTCCGGTTGGTCCACAATGGTAAAAAGACCACCGAAACACCATGCAACCAAAAAATGCATTCACAAATCTACATAAAATGCTTTAAAAAATCAACAAATCGACCGATCTTATTAAAATAAACTTTTCTACCACTTAGCTGGGATAGTCCTCTTTAAAATAAGCTATGGTTCATCATTCCCGGTCCTCCGGTTGGTCCACAATGGTAAAAAGACCACCGAAACACCATGCAACCAAAAAATGCATTCACAAATCTACATAAAATGCTTTAAAAAATCAACAAATCGACCGATCTTATTAAAATAAACTTTTCTACCACTTAGCTGGGATAGTCCTCTTTAAAATAAGCTATGGTTCATCATTCCCGGTCCTCCGGTTGGTCCACAATGGTAAAAAGACCACCGAAACACCATGCAACCAAAAAATGCATTCACAAATCTACATAAAATGCTTTAAAAAATCAACAAATCGACCGATCTTATTAAAATAAACTTTTCTACCACTTAGCTGGGATAGTCCTCTTTAAAATAAGCTATGGTTCATCATTCCCGGTCCTCCGGTTGGTCCACAATGGTAAAAAGACCACCGAAACACCATGCAACCAAAAAATGCATTCACAAATCTACATAAAATGCTTTAAAAAATCAACAAATCGACCGATCTTATTAAAATAAACTTTTCTACCACTTAGCTGGGATAGTCCTCTTTAAAATAAGCTATGGTTCATCATTCCCGGTCCTCCGGTTGGTCCACAATGGTAAAAAGACCACCGAAACACCATGCAACCAAAAAATGCATTCACAAATCTACATAAAATGCTTTAAAAAATCAACAAATCGACCGATCTTATTAAAATAAACTTTTCTACCACTTAGCTGGGATAGTCCTCTTTAAAATAAGCTATGGTTCATCATTCCCGGTCCTCCGGTTGGTCCACAATGGTAAAAAGACCACCGAAACACCATGCAACCAAAAAATGCATTCACAAATCTACATAAAATGCTTTAAAAAATCAACAAATCGACCGATCTTATTAAAATAAACTTTTCTACCACTTAGCTGGGATAGTCCTCTTTAAAATAAGCTATGGTTCATCATTCCCGGTCCTCCGGTTGGTCCACAATGGTAAAAAGACCACCGAAACACCATGCAACCAAAAAATGCATTCACAAATCTACATAAAATGCTTTAAAAAATCAACAAATCGACCGATCTTATTAAAATAAACTTTTCTACCACTTAGCTGGGATAGTCCTCTTTAAAATAAGCTATGGTTCATCATTCCCGGTCCTCCGGTTGGTCCACAATGGTAAAAAGACCACCGAAACACCATGCAACCAAAAAATGCATTCACAAATCTACATAAAATGCTTTAAAAAATCAACAAATCGACCGATCTTATTAAAATAAACTTTTCTACCACTTAGCTGGGATAGTCCTCTTTAAAATAAGCTATGGTTCATCATTCCCGGTCCTCCGGTTGGTCCACAATGGTAAAAAGACCACCGAAACACCATGCAACCAAAAAATGCATTCACAAATCTACATAAAATGCTTTAAAAAATCAACAAATCGACCGATCTTATTAAAATAAACTTTTCTACCACTTAGCTGGGATAGTCCTCTTTAAAATAAGCTATGGTTCATCATTCCCGGTCCTCCGGTTGGTCCACAATGGTAAAAAGACCACCGAAACACCATGCAACCAAAAAATGCATTCACAAATCTACATAAAATGCTTTAAAAAATCAACAAATCGACCGATCTTATTAAAATAAACTTTTCTACCACTTAGCTGGGATAGTCCTCTTTAAAATAAGCTATGGTTCATCATTCCCGGTCCTCCGGTTGGTCCACAATGGTAAAAAGACCACCGAAACACCATGCAACCAAAAAATGCATTCACAAATCTACATAAAATGCTTTAAAAAATCAACAAATCGACCGATCTTATTAAAATAAACTTTTCTACCACTTAGCTGGGATAGTCCTCTTTAAAATAAGCTATGGTTCATCATTCCCGGTCCTCCGGTTGGTCCACAATGGTAAAAAGACCACCGAAACACCATGCAACCAAAAAATGCATTCACAAATCTACATAAAATGCTTTAAAAAATCAACAAATCGACCGATCTTATTAAAATAAACTTTTCTACCACTTAGCTGGGATAGTCCTCTTTAAAATAAGCTATGGTTCATCATTCCCGGTCCTCCGGTTGGTCCACAATGGTAAAAAGACCACCGAAACACCATGCAACCAAAAAATGCATTCACAAATCTACATAAAATGCTTTAAAAAATCAACAAATCGACCGATCTTATTAAAATAAACTTTTCTACCACTTAGCTGGGATAGTCCTCTTTAAAATAAGCTATGGTTCATCATTCCCGGTCCTCCGGTTGGTCCACAATGGTAAAAAGACCACCGAAACACCATGCAACCAAAAAATGCATTCACAAATCTACATAAAATGCTTTAAAAAATCAACAAATCGACCGATCTTATTAAAATAAACTTTTCTACCACTTAGCTGGGATAGTCCTCTTTAAAATAAGCTATGGTTCATCATTCCCGGTCCTCCGGTTGGTCCACAATGGTAAAAAGACCACCGAAACACCATGCAACCAAAAAATGCATTCACAAATCTACATAAAATGCTTTAAAAAATCAACAAATCGACCGATCTTATTAAAATAAACTTTTCTACCACTTAGCTGGGATAGTCCTCTTTAAAATAAGCTATGGTTCATCATTCCCGGTCCTCCGGTTGGTCCACAATGGTAAAAAGACCACCGAAACACCATGCAACCAAAAAATGCATTCACAAATCTACATAAAATGCTTTAAAAAATCAACAAATCGACCGATCTTATTAAAATAAACTTTTCTACCACTTAGCTGGGATAGTCCTCTTTAAAATAAGCTATGGTTCATCATTCCCGGTCCTCCGGTTGGTCCACAATGGTAAAAAGACCACCGAAACACCATGCAACCAAAAAATGCATTCACAAATCTACATAAAATGCTTTAAAAAATCAACAAATCGACCGATCTTATTAAAATAAACTTTTCTACCACTTAGCTGGGATAGTCCTCTTTAAAATAAGCTATGGTTCATCATTCCCGGTCCTCCGGTTGGTCCACAATGGTAAAAAGACCACCGAAACACCATGCAACCAAAAAATGCATTCACAAATCTACATAAAATGCTTTAAAAAATCAACAAATCGACCGATCTTATTAAAATAAACTTTTCTACCACTTAGCTGGGATAGTCCTCTTTAAAATAAGCTATGGTTCATCATTCCCGGTCCTCCGGTTGGTCCACAATGGTAAAAAGACCACCGAAACACCATGCAACCAAAAAATGCATTCACAAATCTACATAAAATGCTTTAAAAAATCAACAAATCGACCGATCTTATTAAAATAAACTTTTCTACCACTTAGCTGGGATAGTCCTCTTTAAAATAAGCTATGGTTCATCATTCCCGGTCCTCCGGTTGGTCCACAATGGTAAAAAGACCACCGAAACACCATGCAACCAAAAAATGCATTCACAAATCTACATAAAATGCTTTAAAAAATCAACAAATCGACCGATCTTATTAAAATAAACTTTTCTACCACTTAGCTGGGATAGTCCTCTTTAAAATAAGCTATGGTTCATCATTCCCGGTCCTCCGGTTGGTCCACAATGGTAAAAAGACCACCGAAACACCATGCAACCAAAAAATGCATTCACAAATCTACATAAAATGCTTTAAAAAATCAACAAATCGACCGATCTTATTAAAATAAACTTTTCTACCACTTAGCTGGGATAGTCCTCTTTAAAATAAGCTATGGTTCATCATTCCCGGTCCTCCGGTTGGTCCACAATGGTAAAAAGACCACCGAAACACCATGCAACCAAAAAATGCATTCACAAATCTACATAAAATGCTTTAAAAAATCAACAAATCGACCGATCTTATTAAAATAAACTTTTCTACCACTTAGCTGGGATAGTCCTCTTTAAAATAAGCTATGGTTCATCATTCCCGGTCCTCCGGTTGGTCCACAATGGTAAAAAGACCACCGAAACACCATGCAACCAAAAAATGCATTCACAAATCTACATAAAATGCTTTAAAAAATCAACAAATCGACCGATCTTATTAAAATAAACTTTTCTACCACTTAGCTGGGATAGTCCTCTTTAAAATAAGCTATGGTTCATCATTCCCGGTCCTCCGGTTGGTCCACAATGGTAAAAAGACCACCGAAACACCATGCAACCAAAAAATGCATTCACAAATCTACATAAAATGCTTTAAAAAATCAACAAATCGACCGATCTTATTAAAATAAACTTTTCTACCACTTAGCTGGGATAGTCCTCTTTAAAATAAGCTATGGTTCATCATTCCCGGTCCTCCGCATTCCTAGTTTTTATGTTACGCAGACTTTTTTTGTATTCATACAGTTTTTATGTATCCACAGTTTTCTTGTATTCCCAGTTTTGTTTTAATTTGCTGGGATAGTCCTCTTTAAAATAAGCTATGGTTCATCATTCCCGGTCCTCCGCATTCCTAGTTTTTATGTTACGCAGACTTTTTTTGTATTCATACAGTTTTTATGTATCCACAGTTTTCTTGTATTCCCAGTTTTGTTTTAATTTGCCCCACCCACCCTCCCACCCAATATTTGCTTAGTGCCTCCAGTATCTTTCCACATATGGTTTTCGTAATCAGTCTATATTGAAGGTTTCATGTATTTAACTTACAAATATTTACAAATAGAATACGAGAATTTTGTGATTCTTCTTTTATCTTAAACATGAACAAATTACTACTTAAAGCATATGTTTTTGTTGTTTCTACACAATAAAACAAAATGTTTATTTACATAATTTTCCAGTGTTGTTGTTGTTTCCAAAAAAGCTTTTACTATTTTAAGTATATGTTTTTGTTGTTTCTACATAATAAAACACAATGGTTATTTACCAAATTTTCCAGTGTTGTTGTTGTTTCCAAAAAAGCTTTTACTAACATACCCGTATGCACCAAGGATGCAACATTAGAATTTGCAAATGGTACCAAATTGTTAATAAAATTGTACTTTTTGGGGCCCAATCGTACAAAAATTTATCTTAACAAATTTATTATTTTTTTTTTTTTACAATAAAAATTCGCACATTTTTAATAAAATTTTTAAGAAGCTTTACAAAATATCGTACAAAAAATGCACTTGTTAAAATAACATAAACAACTAATATTAGTATGTTAATATTGACGGATTGACGTCACTTTTCATGGGAGATTTCTAAAAACACATACAGTTCACGCATTACCTAGCACATCAATTACTAACACAATACAACTTATATATATATATATATTTTTTTTTTATGTATACACGATCGTTTTAAAATAATTAGTTTGTGAGTTAAATGCATTTTAAAGAAAGTACCTTTTTTGTGCGTGTATGGTGCATATGAGGAAATATTTGAAATAGCACGTCCAAGCTACTGAGCTGATGTTAACGAAATTCGGTAAGAAGAAAGATTATTCTAGCGAAATTATTATAGGTCCTACTTTTCCGGAATTTTGGGTCAGGAAGGGAAAAGAAAATGGCAAAACATTTAATTTAACCCCATTTGGACTACAAAATTTGAAAAGTTTAAAAATACTTTTTATATAAAATGGGTCTGGAAAAATTAAAAATTTAAATTTCTAACAGCTTCAGTTTGAAAAATTATATTTTTAGGCCAAATTTTATTTTCTCGAAAATCGGCAAATATGATTACAAGAACATTACATATGTACATTAGAGCGTGCCACCTTGCAAGGAAAAAAGTGCGCGTATGCCCTGCAAATAATAGGACTAGTCCAAACACGCGTGTAAAATGTAGCCCACAAGGGACTAGGACTAGTCCAAAAGTAACCCAAACGTATGGAAGAAACATGGTCTATAGCTTTGGATTACATAGGAGTAGTTTTAAAACTGTTCCATGGTATACTCAAGAGGATTAGTTTTCAAGTCGATTAAAAACGAAAACATGTCGTTAAAAAACGAAGACATGTCGTATCACTACAAACACTTTTTAACAATGACATGGTTCATGCTTGCATTACATTCCACCAGTCCATTTTATCAAAATGGTTCACGTAGCCCCATATTATTTGCAGGGTGTATATAGACAGGCATTGTTTTCGCAGTGTTACCATTATATTTTTTCAAAAATCTTTTAATTTCTAATTACGTTTCCCTGATTATTGTTAGCTTGATTAAAAATTTAATTTATCGAAAACTAGGAACATATCTTACAGTTCTTAAACTATGCATAAGCATTTTTATATATTCTTTTTTTTTATTAAGTTTTATGTCTCCAACTTGAAATAATGTATATGTTAGATACGCCTTTTCTAAATTAAAGTAACGAAATGTAATAATTATTTAAAATGTTAATTCTACTAATATTATGATGTGAAAGTTTGTATGTTTAGATATTTGTATGTTTGTAAGTTTTTGACAAAAACTGTTTAATGAATTTGAATACAATTTGGTGAATGGTTTGCCTATGACCCAGATTCAAATATTTTTTAAGAGGTAAATCAGGGGCAAAATTGATGCTTTGGTAATTTTTTTCTTTTTGATAAATTTGGTATGCAGTTTGCAAATGGTCCAAATAAAAATATAGGGTAATGTTGAAGGAATAAAATTTGTATTTTTTAAAGGGGAAACGCGGGATAAAATTGGTACTTCACATCTTTTCGATAAATTTGATATACATACAGCTTATAGCCTACATTTACCTTTAGTACTTTTTTTTCTTTTCCAAAAATTTGGTATAGAGATAGCATATGTCCCTGATTTTAAAATAGATTACTTCTCATGATATAAAAAGGGGGAAAATTGGTAATTTTGGAACACTTTCTCTTTTTGCTAAATTTGGAATATAGATTACATATGATACAGTGGCCGAAATATACATACATTTCATATGGCGAGTTGAATGTTAGCTGCTCAATAGTATCAAGTGCTCAAAACTTATATGTATGTGTTAGCGAAATATAATTCCTATAATGTTGTTTATTGAAATATTTTAATATAAAATAAGTGTCGGACTAGAAAACTACATAAAATTTCTGTAAATTTTTTATTTGATAAGCCCTTTTCTTTTAATCTTGCTCTAATTTTCACGTGAACGAAGTCACGGGTAAAAAGTACGTTTAAGTTAAAAATAAATGCACAATCAAAACTTAAGCCTGAACTTTTTCTGATTTTTAGTGTTAAAAGAATTTTTCAAATTTTTATTTCTATAATAAAGGAATTTGGCCCTTTTTCAATAAATTTGGCCCATTTTCGTTACAGTTTTGGCACAAAAAGAAAATTTTTAAATCCCATCACTGTTGTGCCTATTGCAGCATTCAATAAAGAATTGTGTCTTAAACGAAAAAATTTATTAATCATTTTTTTATGCCCTTGACTTATTAACGACACTTTTGTATATGAGTACGTGGCTAAGTTGTCTAAGATGTTGTATTAGGCGTACTTTTTGTCTGTATAAATCTTTTACAAAATCCTCAACTCTGACTCATCAATTCCGACGCCGACTCCACAGCCCTTGCTATTTAAAAAAAAAAAATTTTAAGCGACTCATACACCTGCAATATAATAAGGGTTGCCAGATACCAAAAGTACCAAGGAAACGTAACACTTAAAATTCAGTCTTATATCATATTACAAAATTATTATCAGTGCGAATTTACTACAAGTCTGAACTTTTTCTGATGTTAAAAAAATTTTTCAAATTTTAACTTCTTTAATAAAGGAATTTTCCCCTTTTTGAATAAATTTGGCTCATTTTCGTTACAATTTTGGCACAAAAAGAAAATTTTTAAATCCCATCACTGGTGTGCCTATTGCAGCTTTCAATAAAGAATTGTGTCTTAAACGAAAAAATTTATTAATCATGTTTTTTATGCCCTTGACTTATATTAACGACACTTTTGTATATAAGTACGTAGCTAAGTTGTCTAAGATGTTGTATTAGGCATACTTTTTGTCTGCATAAATCTTTTAGACTCCGGTTCGATCCCCATATTTTACTATTCTTTGTTTTTTTTTTTTTTTAATTTTTTATTATAAATCCGATTTTGATAATCATTATATCAATTTTTATACCCTTCATCGAAGGTACATAAAAAGGTATACAGTGGGTACAAGTTTGAAATCCTAAAAATTATCTTTTTTTTATAATAACGTTTGTTAAAATATGTATATGTATAGGTTCATATGTGTATATAATATAAGACAAATTTTTATTTACATATACATAATTGAAAAAAAAAATCCTTATTTATGTGTTAGTAGAAATTTAGACGCTTATAACTCTGAAATGATTGATTTTAATAAAATATATATTGTGCACTTCCTTTCAAATGGTGTATATTTTGTTCAAATCGGTTAACGGAGGATGAAAGTGTTCTTATTTTTTTTTTTTTGCCGATTTATAACTATATAGATTTTATATCTCTGGCAATTTGACAAAACATCTTTAGTCAAATTTAAACAGTTTAAAAAAAATGTTGTTAATCATACGAATTTTCATTCAAAAAACATTTTTGTTTTGAACTTGTTTGCTATTTTATCTCGACTTAAGATGTTTTGTCAAAATGAAGGTTGGAATTTAAAATGTTGTTCACTTGTGCTTTCACCACAGGAGCTACAGCAGATTTACAGACACATTTATGAACACCGCTACAAAAATATTTTTCAATATACTATTTCCATTCATTTTCCATTTCTCTAATTGGATTCATTTCATCAACGATATCTAGGCGCACTTCAAACAAAAAGGTTAAAACAGTGAACCAGCGAGTTTTTTTTATAGAAAATGCAAAGAGATAGTTTTGAAAAGGACATACAATCTATATATTTATTCTCATACAGTGCTAAAAGATCTGTAAAAATTAATTATTAACTCAATTTTTTAATTTTTGAAACTACTCATATTGTGAAGGTATTGTTAAATAAAAGAAAAGTTGAAATAAAAATTAAATTAAAACAAAAATTGAATAAATACTAATTAATAAATATTGTTTGTGAAGCATTTATTTGGCTAAATACTAACTTTTTAAACGTTTTTTGTTATGTTAATTTTTTAGAGTTGTAAAAGTGTGAAGTATATGGGTACTTAAGTAATAAATAGCAAAAAAATTATTCATGTTCTTTTAAATAAATTAACCCGCCACAAATCAGTAAAATTAAAACAAAAAAAAAAAAAACAACCGAATATGAAAGATTACATAAAATAATTTGTTTGTATTTTTCAAAAATGTTCGTTTTATACAAAGTATTTATTCGAGTACCGATAAGAAAACGAGTTAAGTAGTCAAAAGTGTAAGCATTTTTCAACACTTCAATTATTTGCTATCAGCTGTTGCCTTTATTTTACGAATTTTTACAAATTTTGCGTTCGCGTACTTTTTTGTACGACAGCATTTTGTGAGAGCAAATATTGCTGCCACTGTATATATAAATTCAACTTGGTATATATTAATTTAAATCAAATAAAAAAGTACATAAACAGCCATATTATGGATCGAGTGAAATTGAAATCAATGGAGATTTTCAGTAAAATTGTTGTTTATTTTATTTTAATATTTTTATTTTATGAGAAGTTCTAATGAAGATAAGCTGTACTCATAGTATAAAGTATATAAAACAAAATTATTTAATGAAGTTTAAACACTGGATCGTTTTCAAAGTTTGTTCGATTTTGATTTCCCGAACATGGCTGATAACATTTTTTAGCCACAAATATATTTTTTGTATTGTTATTTGAAGAATTTAATAACTTCTTTTCCGAGAGTGGGTTTTATATGGGACCTATGGCAAATTATAAGCCGATCTTAACGAAAGTTGACAGTATGATTTCTAGTCATATTTGGAAGACGTGTCAGAAAAATTACAGCATTGTAAGATCTGACTATCGTCTGTACGAAGCTTAATATATGTATTTCATCATAACTGGAAAATGATTTGTCCGTTTTGATCCAATGAGTGAGAACAAAATTTACAAATAATCAGGAATAGAATTTCCTTTAAATCATCCAAATAACATTTTTTTTATATTTTTAACTGTTTCGGAGCTATTCAGAACTAAGTTATGATAACTTTGGTTTTTATGCAAAACAAAAAATAGCACTATTTTCAAAATGTATAAAAAGACAAAAGTTTCACATTTTTATCATTTATCAAAAAGCCAGATACATATATTAAGAATAAAATAAGAAATATATTACGAAAATGTCTAATATTTTGTCCGAATTAAGGCGGATTTGTCCGATTTGGATTAAATTACTAGCAGATGACTTGGAATAAAAGTCAATCTAAAGCATAGCCACCTTATTTCGTAAGAAATATTAGTCAAGCCAATAAAAAACTAGACATAATAGAATCAATCTGTGAACAGATATGAATTCAATTAAAACCACATAACAAGGTTTTTTCTCCCGCCTTTTTTTTCCGACCAATGTAATTAGCATAATCAACTATAAAACTCCAAATTAATTTTGTTAGCTGAACATAATTTGACAGGAATTCCCATTAATCCTAATCAAAAAACTTATAAAAAAAATGTTGTAAAATGTTTTTATAGCTGAAACGAATTCAATTTATGAATCCCATCACTGGTGTGCCTATTGCAGCTTTCAATAAAGAATTGTGTCTTAAACGAAAAAATTTATTAATCATGTTTTTTATGCCCTTGACTTCTATTAACGACACTTTTGTTTATAAGTACGTAGCTAAGTTGTCTAAGATGTTGTATTAGGCGTAATTTTTGTCTGCATAAATCTTTTAGACTCCGGTTCGAACCCCATATTTTACTATTTTTTGTTTTTGTTTTTTTTTTTAATTTTTTATTATAAACCCAATCTTGATAATCATTTTATCAATTTTTATTCCCTTTATCGAAGGTACATAAAAGGGTATACGGTGGGTACAAGTTTGAAATCCTAAAAATTATCCTTTTTTATAATAACGTTTGTTAAAATATGTATATGTATGTACATAGATATGTTATGTATATAGGTTCATATGTGTATATAATATAAGACCAATTTTTATTTACATATACATAATTGAAAAAAAAATATTATTTATGTGTTCTGCATATGTGTTAGTAGCAAATTTAGACGCTTATAACTCTGAAATGATTGATTTTATTAAAATATATATTGTGCACTTCCTTTCAAATGGTGTATATTTTGTTCAAATCGGTTAACGGAGGATGAAAGTGTTCTTATTTTTTTTCTTGCCGATTTATAACTATATAGATTTTATATCTCTGGCAATTTGACAAAACATCTTATGTCAAATTTAAACAGTTTAAAAATAATGTTGTTAGTCATACGAATTTTCATTCAAAAAACATTTTTGTTAACATTTTTAAAATTTTGTATTATAAACGAAATTTTTCTTTAATTTTGGTTTATTTTATTATTTGATGAAAATGATTTTTTCACCGAGTTTTTTTTAAACTTGTTTGCTATCTTATCTCGACTTAAGATGTTTTGTCAAAATGCCACAGATATATTTTTATACACATAAAAAAACATATTAATAGAGTCATATAAAATTCTGACAAAGGCAAATTTTTAATACAGAAATAGAAGCATTTGTGATTTCCAACATGTTTTTGCGATCTGCTTTTCAAAACGAGACTAGGTGTAGTTTATCTGCCACCTGCAGAGTTAAAAAATATGAATTTTTAAGGTAATAAATTGAAATCTTTTTCTTCAGTGTACTTGCCATTGTTTTTATCTATTCACATAATCAATATTATTATTGTCCAAAACCGATATATACAATTTAAAGTCTTTATTTCACTAAAATGGGTAGATCAAAGTATTCTGAAATAATTTTTAGGGTTAGCCCCACATTGATGGGAAGTACATCTGTTGCAACGTCATGTATTTTTCCGGGTTCCTTTCCTTTTTTCTATTATCATTCACTTTAAAGGTTGGAATTTAAGATGTTGTTCACTTGTGCTATCACCACAGTAGCAACAGCAGATTTACAGACACATTTATGAACAACGCCACAAAAATATTTTTCAATATACTATTTTAAAAAACAAATAAGTCAAAGCAAGCTTCTTTACAAATTTTCATTTTCCATTTCTCTAATTTGATTCATTTCAAACCAGCGAGTTTTTTTTATAGAAAACTAGCTTAACCCGGTGCGCTTCGCTACACTGCTTAAACCACTTCTTCAGTTGAGAGATATTTAATATATGCATCCTATGGAAGGTTTTCCCCCCTGCGCCTTCCCGCTTTATTTTTATTTTCAAAAGTGTAGTATACCATAGGAGTGACTTCTACTAAGTTTGAACATTCTAACTATAACAGTTCTTAAGATATGTGATATTAAACATTGGCGTCCTATGGGGGGTAACATTTCCCCGCTGCTATTTTATTTCAATTTTGGGGTTCAGAAGATCATACTACAAAAAGTTTAATAAAAAGAGTGCAGCGGCTCTAAATTATATTTCTATCTATGAGGGGTACTGCTCCTCCTTTGTCCATTTCTATATTGAAATTTAAAGTTTGCCATAATAGTAGCTTTAACCACGTTTGAAGACTCTCCCTTTAATAGTTCTTGAGTTGAGAGATATTTAATATATGCATCCTTTGGAAGGTATTTCCCCCCTGCGCCTTCCCGCTTTATTTTTATTTTCAAAAGTGTAGCATACCATAAGTGTGACTTCTACAAAGTTTGAACATTCTAACTTTAATAGTTTTTAAGATATCCGATATTAAACATTTGCGTCCTAAGGGGGGTAACACTTGCCCCGCTGCTATTGTGTTTAAATTTTGGGGCTCAGAACATTTTACTACCAAAAGTTCAACAAATCGCTTGCATCGGCTCTTATTAATATTGCTATCTATGAGGGGTACTGCTCCTCCTCTGTCTACCCCGCCCATTTTTATATTGAAATTTATAGTTTACCATAGTAGTAGCTGTAACCATGTTTGAAGACTCTCCCTTTAATAGTTCTTCTGTTGAGCGATATTTAATTTATGCATCCTATGGAAGGTATTTCCCCCCTGCGCCTTCCCGCTTTATTTTTATTTTCAAAAGTGTTGTATACCATAAGAGAGACTTCTGCAAAGTTTGAACATTCTCACTATATATATTTATATTTTTATTTATTAATAGTTGACATTTCGAGCTGTAAACCCTAATAATGCAATGCAAAAAAACATCTGTTGTTTCTGTGGTTTTGTATTGTTGTAGTATTGCTGCCACTGTATAAATTCAACTTGGTATATATTAATTTCAATCAAATAAAAAAGTATATAAACAGCCATGTTATGGATCGAGTGAAATTGAAATCAATGGATATTTTCAGTAAAATTTTTGTTTAAATTATTTTATTTAAATATATTTACTTTATGATAAGTTCTAATGAAGATAAGCTGTACTCATAGTATAAAGTATATAAAACAAAATTATTTAATGAAGTTGAAACACTGGATCGTTTTCAAAGTTTGTTCGATTTTGATTTCCCGAACATGGCTGATAACATTTTTTAGCCACAAATATATTTTTTGTATTGTTATTTGAAGAATTTAATAACTTCTTTTCCGAGAGTGGGTTTTATATGGGACCTATGGCAAATTATAAGCCGATCTTAACGAAAGTTGACAGTATGATTTCTAGTCATATTTGGAAGACGTGTCAGAAAAATTACAGCATTGTAAGATCTGACTATCGTCTGTACGAAGCTTAATATATGTATTTCATCATAACTGGAAAATGATTTGTCCGTTTTGATCCAATGAGTGAGAACAAAATTTACAAATAATCAGGAATAGAATTTCCTTTAAATCATCCAAATTACATTTTTTTTATATTTTTAACTGTTTCGGAGCTATTCAGAACTAAGTTATGATAACTTTGGTTTTTATGCAAAACAAAAAATAGCACTATTTTCAAAATGTATAAAAAGACAAAAGTTTCACATTTTTATCATTTATCAAAAAGCCAGATACATATATTAAGAATAAAATAAGAAATATATTACGAAAATGTCTAATATTTTGTCCGAATTAAGGCGGATTTGTCCGATTTGGATTAAATTACTAGCAGATGACTTGGAATAAAAGTCAATCTAAAGCATAGCCACCTTATTTCGGAAGAAATATTAGTCAAGCCAATAAAAAACTAGACATAATAGAATCAATCTGTGAACTGATATGAATTCAATTAAAACCACATAACAAGGTTTTTTCTCCCGCCTTTTTTTCCGACCAATGTAATTAGCATAATCAACTATAAAACTCCAAATTAATTTTGTTAGCTGAACATAATTTGACAGGAATTCCCATTAATCCTAATCAAAAAACTTATAAAAAAAATGTTGTAAAATGTTTTTATAGCTGAAACGAATTCAATTTATGAATCCCATCACTGGTGTGCCTATTGCAGCTTTCAATAAAGAATTGTGTCTTAAACGAAAAAATTTATTAATCATGTTTTTTATGCCCTTGACTTATATTAACGACACTTTTGTATATAAGTACGTAGCTAAGTTGTCTAAGATGTTGTATTAGGCATACTTTTTGTCTGCATAAATCTTTTAGACTCCGGTTCGAACCCCATATTTTACTATTTTTTGTTTTTGTTTTTTTTAATTTTTTATTATAAACCCAATCTTGATAATCATTTTATCAATTTTTATTCCCTTTATCGAAGGTACATAAAAGGGTATACGGTGGGTACAAGTTTGAAATCCTAAAAATTATCCTTTTTTATAATAACGTTTGTTAAAATATGTATATGTATGTACATAGATATGTTATGTATATAGGTTCATATGTGTATATAATATAAGACCAATTTTTATTTACATATACATAATTGAAAAAAAAATATTATTTATGTGTTCTGCATATGTGTTAGTAGCAAATTTAGACGCTTATAACTCTGAAATGATTGATTTTATTAAAATATATATTGTGCACTTCCTTTCAAATGGTGTATATTTTGTTCAAATCGGTTAACGGAGGATGAAAGTGTTCTTATTTTTTTTCTTGCCGATTTATAACTATATAGATTTTATATCTCTGGCAATTTGACAAAACATCTTATGTCAAATTTAAACAGTTTAAAAATAATGTTGTTAGTCATACGAATTTTCATTCAAAAAACATTTTTGTTAACATTTTTAAAATTTTGTATTATAAACGAAATTTTTCTTTAATTTTGGTTTATTTTATTATTTGATGAAAATGATTTTTTCACCGAGTTTTTTTTTAACTTGTTTGCTATCTTATCTCGACTTAAGATGTTTTGTCAAAATGCCACAGATATATTTTTATACACATAAAAAAACATATTAATAGAGTCATATAAAATTCTGACAAAGGCAAATTTTTAATACAGAAATAGAAGCATTTGTGATTTCCAACATGTTTTTGCGATCTGCTTTTCAAAACGAGACTAGGTGTAGTTTATCTGCCACCTGCAGAGTTAAAAAATATGAATTTTTAAGGTAATAAATTGAAATCTTTTTCTTCAGTGTACTTGCCATTGTTTTTATCTATTCACATAATCAATATTATTATTGTCCAAAACCGATATATACAATTTAAAGTCTTTATTTCACTAAAATGGGTAGATCAAAGTATTCTGAAATAATTTTTAGGGTTAGCCCCACATTGATGGGAAGTACATCTGTTGCAACGTCATGTATTTTTCCGGGTTCCTTTCCTTTTTTCTATTATCATTCACTTTAAAGGTTGGAATTTAAGATGTTGTTCACTTGTGCTATCACCACAGTAGCAACAGCAGATTTACAGACACATTTATGAACAACGCTACAAAAATATTTTTCAATATACTATTTTAAAAAACAAATAAGTCAAAGCAAGCTTCTTTACAAATTTTCATTTTCCATTTCTCTAATTTGATTCATTTCATCAACGATATCTAGGCGCACTTTAAACAAAAAGGTTAAAACAGTGAACCAGCGAGTTTTTTTTATAGAAAATGCAAAGAGATAGTTTTGAAAAGGACATGCTTCAATACAATCTATATACATATTTATTCTCATACAATGCTAAAAGATCTGTCAAAATTAATTATTAACTCAATTTTTTAATTTTTGAAACTCATATTGTGAAGGTATTGTTAAATAAAAGAAAAGTTGAAATAAAAATTAAATTAAAACAAAAATTTAATAAATATTAATTAATAAATATTGTTTGTGAAGCATTTATTTGGCTAAATACTAACTTTTTAAACGTTTTTTGTTATGTTAATTTTTTAGAGTTGTAAAAGTGTGAAGTATATGGGTACTTAAGTAATAAATAGCAAAACAATTATTCATGTTCTTTTAAATAAATTAACCCGCCACAAATCAGTAAAATTAAAACAAAAAAAAAAAAAACAACCGAATATGAAAGATTACATAAAATAATTTGTTTGTATTTTTCAAAAATGTTCGTTTTATACAAAGTATTTATTCGAGTACCGATAAGAAAACGAGTTAAGTAGTCAAAAGTGTAAGCATTTTTCAACACTTCAATTATTTGCTATCAGCTGTTGCCTTTATTTTACGAATTTTTACAAATTTTGCGTTCGCGTACTTTTTTGTACGACAGCATTTTGTGAGAGCAAATATTGCTGCCACTGTATATATAAATTCAACTTGGTATATATTAATTTAAATCAAATAAAAAAGTACATAAGCAGCCCTATTATGGATCGAGTGAAATTGAAATCAATGGAGATTTTCAGTAAAATTTTTGTTTAAATTATTTTATTTAAATATTTTTATTTTATGAGAAGTTCTAATGAAGATAAGCTGTACTCATAGTACAAAGTATATAAAACAAAATTATTTAATGAAGTTTAAACACTGGATCGTTTTCAAAGTTTGTTCGATTTTGATTTCCCGAACATGGCTGATAACATTTTTTAGCCACAAATATATTTTTTGTATTGTTATTTGAAGAATTTAATAACTTCTTTTCCGAGAGTGGGTTTTATATGGGACCTATGGCAAATTATAAGCCGATCTTAACGAAAGTTGACAGTATGATTTCTAGTCATATTTGGAAGACGTGTCAGAAAAATTACAACATTGTAAGATCTGACTATCGTCTGTACGAAGCTTAATATATGTATTTCATCATAACTGGAAAATGATTTGTCCGTTTTGATCCAATGAGTGAGAACAAAATTTACAAATAATCAGGAATAGAATTTCCTTTAAATCATCCAAATAACATTTTTTTATATTTTTAACTGTTTCGGAGCTATTCAGAACTAAGTTATGATAACTTTGGTTTTTATGCAAAACAAAAATAGCACTATTTTCAAAATGTATAAAAAGACAAAAGTTTCACATTTTTATCATTTATCAAAAAGCCAGATACATATATTAAGAATAAAATAAGAAATATATTACGAAAATGTCTAATATTTTGTCCGAATTAAGGCGGATTTGTCCGATTTGGATTAAATTACTAGCAGATGACTTGGAATAAAAGTCAATCTAAAGCATAGCCACCTTATTTCGGAAGAAATATTAGTCAAGCCAATAAAAAACTAGACATAATAGAATCAATCTGTGAACAGATATGAATTCAATTAAAACCACATAACAAATTAATTTTGTTAGCTGAACATCGGTTAACGGAGGATGAAAGTGTTCTTATTTTTTTTCTTGCCGATTTATAACTATATAGATTTTATATCTCTGGCAATTTGACAAAACATCTTATGTCAAATTTAAACAGTTTAAAAAAAATGTTGTTAGTCATACGAATTTTCATTCAAAAAACATTTTTGTTAACGTTTTTAAAATTTTGTATTATAAACGAAATTTTTCTTTAATTTTGGTTTATTTTATTATTTGATGAAAATGATTTTTTCACCGAGTTTTTTTTAAACTTGATTGCTATCTTATCTCGACTTAAGATGTTTTGTCAAAATGCCACAGATATATTTTTATACACATAAAATACATATTAATAGAGTCATATAAAATTCTGACAAAGGCAAATTTTTAATACAGAAATAGAAGCATTTGTGATTTCCAACATGTTTTTGCGATCTGCTTTTCAAAACGAGGCTAGGTGTAGTTTATCTGCCACCTGCAGAGTTAAAAAATATGAATTTTTAAGGTAATAAATTGAAATCTTTTTCTTCAGTGTACTCGCCATTGTTTTTATCTATTCACATAATCAATATTATTATTGTCCAAGACCGATATATACAATTTAAAGTCTTTATTTCACTAAAATGGGTAGATCAAAGTATTCTGAAATAATTTTTAGGGTTAGCCCCACATTGATGGGAAGTATATCTGTTGCAACGTCATGTATTTTTCCGGGTTCCTTTCCTTTTTTCTATTATCATTCACTTTAAAGGTTGGAATTTAAGATGTTGTTCACTTGTGCTATCACCACAGTAGCAACAGCAGATTTACAGACACATTTATGAACAACGCTACAAAAATATTTTTCAATATACTATTTTAAAAAACAAATAAGTCAAAGCAAGCTTCTTTACAAATTTTCATTTTCCATTTCTCTAATTTGATTCATTTCATCAACGATATCTAGCGCACTTCAAACAAAAAGGTTAAAACAGTGAACCAGCGAGTTTTTTTTTATAGAAAATGCAAAGAGATAGTTTTGAAAAGGACATGCTTCAATACAATCTATATATTTATTCTCATACAATGCTAAAAGATCTGTCAAAATTAATTATTAACTCAATTTTTTAATTTTTGAAACTCATATGTGAAGGTATTGTTAAATAAAAGAAAAGTTGAAATAAAAATTAAATTAAAACAAAAATTGAATAAATATTAATTAATAAATATTGTTTGTGAAGCATTTATTTGGCTAAATACTAACTTTTTAAACGTTTTTTGTTATGTTAATTTTTTAGAGTTGTAAAAGTGTGAAGTATATGGGTACTTAAGTAATAAATAGCAAAAAAATTATTCATGTTCTTTTAAATAAATTAACCCGCCACAAATCAGTAAAATTACAACAAAAAAAAAAAAAAACAACCGAATATGAAAGATTACATAAAATAATTTGTTTGTATTTTTCAAAAATGTTCGTTTTATACAAAGTATTTATTCGAGTACCGATAAGAAAACGAGTTAAGTAGTCAAAAGTGTAAGCATTTTTCAACACTTCAATTATTTGCTATCAGCTGTTGCCTTTATTTTACGAATTTTTACAAATTTTGCGTTCGCGTACTTTTTTGTACGACAGCATTTTGTGAGAGCAAATATTGCTGCCACTGTATATATAAATTCAACTTGGTATATATTAATTTTAATCAAATAAAAAAGTACATAAACAGCCATATTATGGATCGAGTGAAATTGAAATCAATGGAGATTTTCAGTAAAATTTTTGTTTAAATTATTTTATTTAAATATTTTTATTTTATGAGAAGTTCTAATGAAGATAAGCTGTACTCATAGTATAAAGTATATAAAACAAAATTATTTAATGAAGTTGAAACACTGGATCGTTTTCAAAGTTTGTTCGATTTTGATTTCCCGAACATGGCTGATAACATTTTTTAGCCACAAATATATTTTTTGTATTGTAAAAAAAATGTTGTAAAATGTTTTTATAGCTGAAACGAACTCAATTTATGAATCCCATCACTGGTGTGCCTATTGCAGCTTTCAATAAAGAATTGTGTCTTAAACGAAAAAATTTATTAATCATGTTTTTTATGCCCTTGACTTATAATAACGACACTTTTGTATATAAGTACGTAGCTAAGTTGTCTAAGATGTTGTATTAGGCATACTTTTTGTCTGCATAAATCTTTTAGACTCCGGTTCGAACCCCATATTTTACTATTTTTTGTTTTTGTTTTTTTAAATTTTTTATTATAAACCCAATCTTGATAATCATTTTATCAATTTGTATTCCCTTTATCGAAGGTACATAAAAGGGTATACGGTGGGTACAAGTTTGAAATCCTAAAAATTATCCTTTTTTATAATAACGTTTGTTAAAATATGTATATGTTTGTACATAGATATGTTATGTATATAGGTTCATATGTGTATATAATATAAGACCAATTTTTATTTACATATACATAATTGAAAAAAAAAATATTATTTATGTGTTCTGCATATGTGTTAGTAGCGAATTTAGTTTGAAATCCTAAAAATTATCCTTTTTTATAATAACGTTTGTTAAAATATGTATATGTATGTACATAGATATGTTATGTATATAGGTTCATATGTGTATATAATATAAGACCAATTTTTATTTACATATACATAATTGAAAAAAAAATATTATTTATGTGTTCTGCATATGTGTTAGTAGCAAATTTAGACGCTTATAACTCTGAAATGATTGATTTTATTAAAATATATATTGTGCACTTCCTTTCAAATGGTGTATATTTTGTTCAAATCGGTTAACGGAGGATGAAAGTGTTCTTATTTTTTTTCTTGCCGATTTATAACTATATAGATTTTATATCTCTGGCAATTTGACAAAACATCTTATGTCAAATTTAAACAGTTTAAAAAAAATGTTGTTAGTCATACGAATTTTCATTCAAAAAACATTTTTGTTAACATTTTTAAAATTTTGTATTATAAACGAAATTTTTCTTTAATTTTGGTTTATTTTATTATTTGATGAAAATGATTTTTTCACCGAGTTTTTTTTAAACTTGTTTGCTATCTTATCTCGACTTAAGATGTTTTGTCAAAATGCCACAGATATATTTTTATACACATAAAAAAACATATTAATAGAGTCATATAAAATTCTGACAAAGGCAAATTTTTAATACAGAAATAGAAGCATTTGTGATTTCCAACATGTTTTTGCGATCTGCTTTTCAAAACGAGACTAGGTGTAGTTTATCTGCCACCTGCAGAGTTAAAAAATATGAATTTTTAAGGTAATAAATTGAAATCTTTTTCTTCAGTGTACTTGCCATTGTTTTTATCTATTCACATAATCAATATTATTATTGTCCAAAACCGATATATACAATTTAAAGTCTTTATTTCACTAAAATGGGTAGATCAAAGTATTCTGAAATAATTTTTAGGGTTAGCCCCACATTGATGGGAAGTACATCTGTTGCAACGTCATGTATTTTTCCGGGTTCCTTTCCTTTTTTCTATTATCATTCACTTTAAAGGTTGGAATTTAAGATGTTGTTCACTTGTGCTATCACCACAGTAGCAACAGCAGATTTACAGACACATTTATGAACAACGCTACAAAAATATTTTTCAATATACTATTTTAAAAAACAAATAAGTCAAAGCAAGCTTCTTTACAAATTTTCATTTTCCATTTCTCTAATTTGATTCATTTCATCAACGATATCTAGGCGCACTTTAAACAAAAAGGTTAAAACAGTGAACCAGCGAGTTTTTTTTATAGAAAATGCAAAGAGATAGTTTTGAAAAGGACATGCTTCAATACAATCTATATACATATTTATTCTCATACAATGCTAAAAGATCTGTCAAAATTAATTATTAACTCAATTTTTTAATTTTTGAAACTCATATTGTGAAGGTATTGTTAAATAAAAGAAAAGTTGAAATAAAAATTAAATTAAAACAAAAATTTAATAAATATTAATTAATAAATATTGTTTGTGAAGCATTTATTTGGCTAAATACTAACTTTTTAAACGTTTTTTGTTATGTTAATTTTTTAGAGTTGTAAAAGTGTGAAGTATATGGGTACTTAAGTAATAAATAGCAAAACAATTATTCATGTTCTTTTAAATAAATTAACCCGCCACAAATCAGTAAAATTAAAACAAAAAAAAAAAACAACCGAATATGAAAGATTACATAAAATAATTTGTTTGTATTTTTCAAAAATGTTCGTTTTATACAAAGTATTTATTCGAGTACCGATAAGAAAACGAGTTAAGTAGTCAAAAGTGTAAGCATTTTTCAACACTTCAATTATTTGCTATCAGCTGTTGCCTTTATTTTACGAATTTTTACAAATTTTGCGTTCGCGTACTTTTTTGTACGACAGCATTTTGTGAGAGCAAATATTGCTGCCACTGTATATATAAATTCAACTTGGTATATATTAATTTAAATCAAATAAAAAAGTACATAAACAGCCCTATTATGGATCGAGTGAAATTAAAATCAATGGAGATTTTCAGTAAAATTTTTGTTTAAATTATTTTATTTAAATATTTTTATTTTATGAGAAGTTCTAATGAAGATAAGCTGTACTCATAGTACAAAGTATATAAAACAAAATTATTTAATGAAGTTTAAACACTGGATCGTTTTCAAAGTTTGTTCGATTTTGATTTCCCGAACATGGCTGATAACATTTTTTAGCCACAAATATATTTTTTGTATTGTTATTTGAAGAATTTAATAACTTCTTTTCCGAGAGTGGGTTTTATATGGGACCTATGGCAAATTATAAGCCGATCTTAACGAAAGTTGACAGTATGATTTCTAGTCATATTTGGAAGACGTGTCAGAAAAATTACAACATTGTAAGATCTGACTATCGTCTGTACGAAGCTTAATATATGTATTTCATCATAACTGGAAAATGATTTGTCCGTTTTGATCCAATGAGTGAGAACAAAATTTACAAATAATCAGGAATAGAATTTCCTTTAAATCATCCAAATAACATTTTTTTATATTTTTAACTGTTTCGGAGCTATTCAGAACTAAGTTATGATAACTTTGGTTTTTATGCAAAACAAAAATAGCACTATTTTCAAAATGTATAAAAAGACAAAAGTTTCACATTTTTATCATTTATCAAAAAGCCAGATACATATATTAAGAATAAAATAAGAAATATATTACGAAAATGTCTAATATTTTGTCCGAATTAAGGCGGATTTGTCCGATTTGGATTAAATTACTAGCAGATGACTTGGAATAAAAGTCAATCTAAAGCATAGCCACCTTATTTCGGAAGAAATATTAGTCAAGCCAATAAAAAACTAGACATAATAGAATCAATCTGTGAACAGATATGAATTCAATTAAAACCACATAACAAATTAATTTTGTTAGCTGAACATCGGTTAACGGAGGATGAAAGTGTTCTTATTTTTTTTCTTGCCGATTTATAACTATATAGATTTTATATCTCTGGCAATTTGACAAAACATCTTATGTCAAATTTAAACAGTTTAAAAAAAATGTTGTTAGTCATACGAATTTTCATTCAAAAAACATTTTTGTTAACGTTTTTAAAATTTTGTATTATAAACGAAATTTTTCTTTAATTTTGGTTTATTTTATTATTTGATGAAAATGATTTTTTCACCGAGTTTTTTTTAAACTTGATTGCTATCTTATCTCGACTTAAGATGTTTTGTCAAAATGCCACAGATATATTTTTATACACATAAAATACATATTAATAGAGTCATATAAAATTCTGACAAAGGCAAATTTTTAATACAGAAATAGAAGCATTTGTGATTTCCAACATGTTTTTGCGATCTGCTTTTCAAAACGAGGCTAGGTGTAGTTTATCTGCCACCTGCAGAGTTAAAAAATATGAATTTTTAAGGTAATAAATTGAAATCTTTTTCTTCAGTGTACTCGCCATTGTTTTTATCTATTCACATAATCAATATTATTATTGTCCAAGACCGATATATACAATTTAAAGTCTTTATTTCACTAAAATGGGTAGATCAAAGTATTCTGAAATAATTTTTAGGGTTAGCCCCACATTGATGGGAAGTATATCTGTTGCAACGTCATGTATTTTTCCGGGTTCCTTTCCTTTTTTCTATTATCATTCACTTTAAAGGTTGGAATTTAAGATGTTGTTCACTTGTGCTATCACCACAGTAGCAACAGCAGATTTACAGACACATTTATGAACAACGCTACAAAAATATTTTTCAATATACTATTTTAAAAAACAAATAAGTCAAAGCAAGCTTCTTTACAAATTTTCATTTTCCATTTCTCTAATTTGATTCATTTCATCAACGATATCTAGCGCACTTCAAACAAAAAGGTTAAAACAGTGAACCAGCGAGTTTTTTTTTATAGAAAATGCAAAGAGATAGTTTTGAAAAGGACATGCTTCAATACAATCTATATATTTATTCTCATACAATGCTAAAAGATCTGTCAAAATTAATTATTAACTCAATTTTTTAATTTTTGAAACTCATATGTGAAGGTATTGTTAAATAAAAGAAAAGTTGAAATAAAAATTAAATTAAAACAAAAATTGAATAAATATTAATTAATAAATATTGTTTGTGAAGCATTTATTTGGCTAAATACTAACTTTTTAAACGTTTTTTGTTATGTTAATTTTTTAGAGTTGTAAAAGTGTGAAGTATATGGGTACTTAAGTAATAAATAGCAAAAAAATTATTCATGTTCTTTTAAATAAATTAACCCGCCACAAATCAGTAAAATTACAACAAAAAAAAAAAAAAAAACAACCGAATATGAAAGATTACATAAAATAATTTGTTTGTATTTTTCAAAAATGTTCGTTTTATACAAAGTATTTATTCGAGTACCGATAAGAAAACGAGTTAAGTAGTCAAAAGTGTAAGCATTTTTCAACACTTCAATTATTTGCTATCAGCTGTTGCCTTTATTTTACGAATTTTTACAAATTTTGCGTTCGCGTACTTTTTTGTACGACAGCATTTTGTGAGAGCAAATATTGCTGCCACTGTATATATAAATTCAACTTGGTATATATTAATTTAAATCAAATAAAAAAGTACATAAACAGCCATATTATGGATCGAGTGAAATTGAAATCAATGGAGATTTTCAGTAAAATTTTTGTTTAAATTATTTTATTTAAATATTTTTATTTTATGAGAAGTTCTAATGAAGATAAGCTGTACTCATAGTATAAAGTATATAAAACAAAATTATTTAATGAAGTTGAAACACTGGATCGTTTTCAAAGTTTGTTCGATTTTGATTTCCCGAACATGGCTGATAACATTTTTTAGCCACAAATATATTTTTTGTATTGTAAAAAAAATGTTGTAAAATGTTTTTATAGCTGAAACGAACTCAATTTATGAATCCCATCACTGGTGTGCCTATTGCAGCTTTCAATAAAGAATTGTGTCTTAAACGAAAAAATTTATTAATCATGTTTTTTATGCCCTTGACTTATATTAACGACACTTTTGTATATAAGTACGTAGCTAAGTTGTCTAAGATGTTGTATTAGGCATACTTTTTGTCTGCATAAATCTTTTAGACTCCGGTTCGAACCCCATATTTTACTATTTTTTGTTTTTGTTTTTTTAAATTTTTTATTATAAACCCAATCTTGATAATCATTTTATCAATTTGTATTCCCTTTATCGAAGGTACATAAAAGGGTATACGGTGGGTACAAGTTTGAAATCCTAAAAATTATCCTTTTTTATAATAACGTTTGTTAAAATATGTATATGTTTGTACATAGATATGTTATGTATATAGGTTCATATGTGTATATAATATAAGACCAATTTTTATTTACATATACATAATTGAAAAAAAAAATATTATTTATGTGTTCTGCATATGTGTTAGTAGCAAATTTAGACGCTTATAACTCTGAAATGATTGATTTTATTAAAATATATATTGTGCACTTCCTTTCAAATGGTGTATATTTTGTTCAAATCGGTTAACGGAGGATGAAAGTGTTCTTATTTTTTTTCTTGCCGATTTATAACTATATAGATTTTATATCTCTGGCAATTTGACAAAACATCTTATGTCAAATTTAAACAGTTTAAAAAAAATGTTGTTAATCATACGAATTTTCATTCAAAAAACATTTGCTATCAGCTGTTGCCTTTATTTTACGAATTTTTACAAATTTTGCGTTCGCGTACTTTTTTGTACGACAGCATTTTGTGAGAGCAAATATTGCTGCCACTGTATATATAAATTCAACTTGGTATATATTAATTTAAATCAAATAAAAAAGTACATAAACAGCCCTATTATGGATCGAGTGAAATTGAAATCAATGGAGATTTTCAGTAAAATTTTTGTTTAAATTATTTTATTTAAATATTTTTATTTTATGAGAAGTTCTAATGAAGATAAGCTGTACTCATAGTATAAAGTATATAAAACAAAATTATTTAATGAAGTTGAAACACTGGATCGTTTTCAAAGTTTGTTCGATTTTGATTTCCCGAACATGGCTGATAACATTTTTTAGCCACAAATATATTTTTTGTATTGTTATTTGAAGAATTTAATAACTTCTTTTCCGAGAGTGGGTTTTATATGGGACCTATGGCAAATTATAAGCCGATCTTAACGAAAGTTGACAGTATGATTTCTAGTCATATTTGGAAGACGTGTCAGAAAAATTACAGCATTGTAAGATCTGACTATCGTCTGTACGAAGCTTAATATATGTATTTCATCATAACTGGAAAATGATTTGTCCGTTTTGATCCAATGAGTGAGAACAAAATTTACAAATAATCAGGAATAGAATTTCCTTTAAATCATCCAAATTACATTTTTTTTATATTTTTAACTGTTTCGGAGCTATTCAGAACTAAGTTATGATAACTTTGGTTTTTATGCAAAACAAAAAATAGCACTATTTTCAAAATGTATAAAAAGACAAAAGTTTCACATTTTTATCATTTATCAAAAAGCCAGATACATATATTAAGAATAAAATAAGAAATATATTACGAAAATGTCTAATATTTTGTCCGAATTAAGGCGGATTTGTCCGATTTGGATTAAATTACTAGCAGATGACTTGGAATAAAAGTCAATCTAAAGCATAGCCACCTTATTTCGGAAGAAATATTAGTCAAGCCAATAAAAAACTAGACATAATAGAATCAATCTGTGAACAGATATGAATTCAATTAAAACCACATAACAAATTAATTTTGTTAGCTGAACATCGGTTAACGGAGGATGAAAGTGTCCTTATTTTTTTTCTTGCCGATTTATAACTATATAGATTTTATATCTCTGGCAATTTGACAAAACATCTTATGTCAAATTTAAACAGTTTAAAAAAAATGTTGTTAGTCATACGAATTTTCATTCAAAAAACATTTTTGTTAACGTTTTTAAAATTTTGTATTATAAACGAAATTTTTCTTTAATTTTGGTTTATTTTATTATTTGATGAAAATGATTTTTTCACCGAGTTTTTTTTAAACTTGATTGCTATCTTATCTCGACTTAAGATGTTTTGTCAAAATGCCACAGATATATTTTTATACACATAAAATACATATTAATAGAGTCATATAAAATTCTGACAAAGGCAAATTTTTAATACAGAAATAGAAGCATTTGTGATTTCCAACATGTTTTTGCGATCTGCTTTTCAAAACGAGGCTAGGTGTAGTTTATCTTCCACCTGCAGAGTTAAAAAATATGAATTTTTAAGGTAATAAATTGAAATCTTTTTCTTCAGTGTACTCGCCATTGTTTTTATCTATTCACATAATCAATATTATTATTGTCCAAGACCGATATATACAATTTAAAGTCTTTATTTCACTAAAATGGGTAGATCAATGTATTCTGAAATAATTTTTAGGGTTAGCCCCACATTGATGGGAAGTACATCTGTTGCAACGTCATGTATTTTTCCGGGTTCCTTTCCTTTTTTTCTATTATCATTCACTTTAAAGGTTGGAATTTAAGATGTTGTTCACTTGTGCTTTCACCACAGTAGCAACAGCAGATTTACAGACACATTTATGAACAACGCTACAAAAATATTTTTCAATATACTATTTTAAAAAACAAATAAGTCAAAGCAAGCTTCTTTACAAATTTTCATTTTCCATTTCTCTAATTTGATTCATTTCATCAACGATATCTAGCGCACTTCAAACAAAAAGGTTAAAACAGTGAACCAGCGAGTTTTTTTTATAGAAAATGCAAAGAGATAGTTTTGAAAAGGACATGCTTCAATACAATCTATATATTTATTCTCATACAGTGCTAAAAGATCTGTCAAAATTAATTACTAATAGTATGTTCACATTTGGCTTCTTAAACGCGTTTAAGCAGTTCGAACGTGATTAAGCTCTAATCACTTCATAATCGAGATGATTACCCATACATTGAAGTGATTTGTTAATCACTTCAAATTGACATGATTACAACTAAATCACTTCATAAATCACATAGAATTCACTGAACATACCTCAAATGTAGAATCGCCAACATGATCGTGTGCAACCGGCCAAGATTTCTGCTTAATGTTTTTATTTTTTTCCTTAAGCCTAGTACTCTGTTCAAATTTGTGAAAAATGTTGAGCAACACTGATTATTCCACACGAAAATTTTGGCATTTATCAATGTTACCAATCTTGCGAGTTTGTACAATTTGACGTTTTTATTCCTTCAAAGTATGCTACATTGTTTCGTGTATGTAAACAAACGCCACATGTATTTTACTAAAATTATTTTTTTAAAAAAAAAAATTTAATAAAAAAAAGTAAATATGGATAAAAAACTGTTACCGATTGTGTTATTTTAATTTTTTATTTCTTTTTTAATATTAAGTTCATATTTTTTGCTTTTGCTTAAAATTCCACGTGAAATAAAGGCAGCTTACATTATTTCGCAGTTGTAAAAAAAATGTTGCCAGAAACATTTCGGAACTTTTTCACAAAATAAACAGAGTACAACTCCATCAACCTTATTTCGTAGATATTCCGCGCAAGTTTTTTTCATATGCATTTTGACAGCATTTCACGTGAAATGTTGAACAGAGTACCAGGCTTTAAATAATTCATAAATTTTCACAATTTCATCATTAAAATGATTAAAATAATCCTCTAATAACTTTATAAAAGTGTTTTTATCCATTTTTAATACTTTAAAGAAATATAAATTTGTTTATTGTTTTTTTGTGTGTTTTTTCTTAATCATCTGTCATCTTAATCATCTCAAATGTAATGTGAACGGCTTTGATTAGCTAAATCAACATTTTGCTTAAACGCGTTTAAAAACCTAAGTATGAACTTAGCATAACTCAATTTTTTAATTTTTGAAACTCATATGTAAAGTAGACTGGTCCTTATTTTCTTACTTCGAAATTTTTAAAATGTTAATGCCGAAAAATATTGGAGTCGGAGTCGCAATTTTTGTGGGTACTCCGACTCCGGTACAAAATCCTCAACTCTGACTCATCAATTCCGACGCCGCACACTGGTTCATATTTTGAGAAGGCGGCCAAAATTATTTTGTTTTTTGTTCTCCGATTTTAAAATTTTTTTATTCATGTGAAAGTAAATACTAGTGAACCTCGGGAGCCAAAAAATTTCAACCCTATTTCAACTATTTCATTGAGAACAGGGTGGTCCGAAATGGACTTTCTCAATATTTGGTTATAGTTTTGAATTTCTGAGTCAATTTTTGAAGTTGAAATGCTCATAACTTTTTTGTTTTTTAAGATTTTTTGACAGAATAAGTTTTGTGTATTAGTTTATTTTATTAGCTATACGTGGTTTAAAGCATTAAACTCTGCGACCTCTAGAACTATTTAATTTTTTTTTTTATACCCTCCACCACAATTAGTTGTGAAGAGGGTATACTAAGTTTGTCATTCCGTGTGAAACTTTTTTATTATTCATCTCAGACCCCATAAAGTATATATATTCTGGCTGCTTGAGAAATTCTAAGTCGATTTAGCCATGTCCGTCTGTCTGTCCGTCTGTCCTTCTGTCCGTCTGTCCGTCTGTCCGTCTGTCCGTCTGTTGAAAACACGCTCACTTTCGAAAAACTCAAAAGAAATAAACAAACTAGGTGTCAAATTGCTTGTAGTTATCCTAAGCAGTTTGGGATTGAATTTCAGCAAAATCGGTTCAGTAGGACCAGAGCTATGAATCAAAATGTGGAACCACCACCTTCAAAAACTTGATAATTTTGTTACAAAAACTAACATAAATGATGCAAAAATGCACGGAATGACATAAGATTTTGCACAAGTCCGTTTTATTCGACTAGAAATGACACTGTAAAATTTCGCGAAGGTCGGTCCATAATTTATCCTAAGCCCCATATAAACACTACTCCCGGAAAACAGTTTAGTACGCCTAAAACCGTAAAAAATAATGCAATCATAACAAATTTTGGCTCGTCACAATTTTATAGGACTATAAATGATACCGTGAAATTTCGTGAAGATCGGTACATAATTTACCCTAGGCCCCATATATGCCCTACTCCCGGAAAACAGTTTAGTCTCCTAAAACCATAATTAATAACAAATCGTCACAGTTTAAGATAATAATAATAAAAAGACATCATACAGATATTACTCCTTAAACATTCGAACTGTCGGTGGAGGGTATCAAAGATTCGGCACAGCCGAATATAGCACTCTAACTTGTTTTTTTTAATGTCAAAATTTCCCGGAAATTTCCTACTTTATAGAGCATAAGTCCTGAGCGTCAAAATGCGTCAAAAAAAAATCTATACTCTCTTGTAGTCCAGAATCTAACCTACATTTCTATACCCCATTGTACACACATCTGGATACGGCCTTGCGAACTACAGCAATTTCTGTGACCCAAGGTAAGATATTCGGTTCAAAAAATAAGTCCTGCAAGGAAACATTACTGAAATTAAAGAAGGTGAATCTTAAAGAATTTTCGACAAATAAAGCAGTTCAGGCCACATAAATTATCTAGCACGTCAGGTTATCAATTAATTTGGAGAAGGTAAAGGTATTGCCATTGTTATGAACTTATTGTGGGTGAACGGATGCTGCAAATCGAATAGGCGACATAAATAGACTAACACGTTAGATTTCTGAGTAAGTTAAATGGTTAAACATTAGTAAATAGCCGCAACATAAACTACATAGTTTAATTCCCTGAAAATTGCAACTTAATTTAAAAAAATGGAAGAGCAGGTAAATGGTAAAAAACTAGCACGCAGTTATAATTTACGTGAAAGTTGCCTACATGTTACCTGTTAATTTATTGCCGGTATGTTATCCTTTTAAAAAGTGTGAAAACAGAGGTTTTTTTATGTTTCAAAGAAATGCTAATAAAAGATTAAATTTGTATTTAAAAAAGGGTTTTTATGTTTCAAAGAAGTGGTAACAAAAGATCATTTAAAAAAACTTCTATCAAGAGTATAAAAATGCATGCATTCATAATTTTACCTTCATTATTGTTTAAACAATGGCTAAGTTCAGTTATAAAGTTCTCGCAGATATATATTTTCAACAGAAAGATGAAAAAGATTTTGTGTTACACATTCTTTAAATTATGCAACGAACAAGAAATCAAAATTCATAAGATAAAAATTAAAAATTTTTCATTAACATTAAGAAAACGGTACCTTAAATGTTTTAGAAACAAGAAAACGTTTTACTTACGCAACGAAAAATGGCTAACAAATGATCTGATTTTTAAGAAGCTGTCAATAACCGCTAAGGAAACTGGAAAAGTGTTTCGGCCCGCAAAACAAATTGACAATTGCAGTGAAAGATCACGAAGACGCAAGCTAGCAAATATCAATGAAGAAATTTCTCATAGTATGATAAAGGATTCATTTCTGCATCAAATTCAACCAACGCAAAATAAGAAAACAAAAATTGCAATAATTGAAAAAATAGTGGAAGCGAGACCTAAACGCACAAAGAGGATTATAAAAAGTATGCCTACACCAACTGAAGAAATGAAATTTACTCCAGAAGAAGCATTTGCACTATTTTTGGATTTAAAACTGACAAAAAATCAGTATACAGAACTGCGAAAGCGAACCAATGAAAAAAACTGTGGAATCTTTCCAGCATATCGAGATTTAGTTTCTGTCAAAAAAGAGTGCTTACCTTCACAAACGGCTATTAGTGTAACTTCAAGTTCAGCAGAAGTAAAATTGCAGGCTCTTCTCGAACACACTGCAGAACGATTATTAAATACACTTGATGCTGACTGTTTAAAAAAACTTAAAAATTGCAGCATCACTTTATTTTCTAAATGGGGATGTGATGGAAGCTCTGGTCAGAAACAATACAAGCAATGTAATTCAGAAAACTCATCTGATGCCAACTTATTCATGGTATCTTTAGTTCCATTACGTTTAAGAAAAACTTATATTGGCTTAGAGCCGTCAACCAGTAGAGTTACAGAAATGGATGTATGGAAAAATCTCTTCAACAAAGTACTGCAGACCAATAAAGTTTGTTTACAAAAAGGAAACTAAAGATGTCATAACTGAAGAAGTTCGAAAAATAAACGATCAAATTAAAGAACTTCAACCGGCAATATTTAAATTTGATGACCAATGCATTGAAATTCATTTTCAAATGTTCCTTACAATGATCGATGGAAAAGTTGCACAAGCATTAACCGAAACAAAGTCTTCGTCAAGCTGTACCATATGCCAAAAGACATCAAGTCAATTAAGCCAACCCCCATCACAAGACAATAGTTTCAATGAAGCATACGAATTTGGAATGCCTCCTCTTCATACCAGAATCCGTTTTATGGAGCATATTCTTAAATTGGGTTATGATTTGGAATTTGGCCCGTTAGGCGAAACAGTGAGAAAAAACAAAGAAAATGTGGAAAAAAGGAAGCAAACAAAAAAACAAATTCAAGAAAAATACCTTCACCTAGGCCTTATAATTGATCAGCCCAAACAAGGAGAAGGAAATTCAAATGATGGAAACACTGCAAGGAGATTCTTTTCCGATCCAGAAACTGCAGCATCTATCACAGGAGTACATTTTGAATTAATAAGACGATTCCAGATCATTTTACAAGTTGTATCATGTAGCAGAAAGATAAATGAAAAAAAATTTGGCCAGTATGCAAATGAAACAGCAATTCTTTATAACAAAAAATACTCTTGGAGACATATGCCAACCACAGTTCATAAAATTGAATACCATGGGGAACAAATAGTTCAACACAATATGCTACCAATTGGAGATCTATCTGAAGAAGCGCAAGAAAAAAGGAACAAAGACTACAGATTCTTCCGCGAGCATAACACAAGAAAAATGTCCAGATGTTGTACTAATGAAGATCTTATTACTATTTTGTTGTG
Source organism: Pollenia griseotomentosa (assembly GCA_963931875.1). Lineage (NCBI taxonomy): Eukaryota > Metazoa > Arthropoda > Insecta > Diptera > Polleniidae > Pollenia > Pollenia griseotomentosa. Next base: position 42,447 of record OZ007560.1, read on the forward strand.
CACATCAGATCCATATATGTCCAGTATTCGACAAAAATGAAAATCAACCTCAATCGAATTAGAGGAAGAAGCTAAACAACTTCTCGAAAATGAAACCCAAAGCTATTTAGAAGAAATTTTTACTAATATTGTTTAATTTAAAATTGTTTATAGATTATAATTTGTTTTTGATTTAAGTATACCTATATATTTATATTAATGTATAAAAATAAAATACACATACATCTCAAACCAAAAATAAAAGTTGAATTACCTAAAATGTTATCGATAGCCAAGAATGCTATTTGGGTATTTTTCAAAATATTCCTTTTCAGTTTTATCCTTATAACAACTCGTCTTTCCCAAAAAAGCCAACCTTTGGCCCCTGTGAATATTGGGACTAAAAAATTTACAGGGGCCAAATATTGGCATTTTCTGACAGGATCTAATTTCGACAATAAAAAATAAGTATTAGTTGTAAAATACAAGAGAAATAATGATAAATTATAAAAAAATCATATTTGAAATATTCAACTTTTACACCGAAACTCAACAAAAAAATGAAAATGCATTTTGAACTCCCCATAACTTTTGCTCCTATCAGTCGAATTTTACGTTTTATAGCGCAAATTAAAGCCTAACATCGCACCTATCGAGCAAAAAAAATCGCATAAAAAAATACCAATCCAGTCAAAAGTTATGGAATTTTGACCGCCTTCTCGTAAAATTTCCCACTGTGCGCCGACTCCACAGCCCTGGTTGCTATTAAAAAAAAAGTTTAAAGCGACTCATACACCTGCAATATAATAAGGGTTGCCAGATACGAAAAGTCAAATAACTGGACAATAGAAAATTTTCACCTGGATTTTGAAAAAATAACTGGACAATTTAAAAATGCACTTAACTATAAGAAAGATTTTATTTTGCAATAAAAAAATTATTTAAAAAGCAAGGAAACGTAACACTTAAAATTTAGTCGTATATAATATTACAAAATTATTATCAGTACGAATTTACTACAAGTGGCAGCGAAAAGCCTGCTGACTTTGACAGTCCGAACCAATTTGTTTTGGTTTCATAATAATAGCTGCGTTCGAGAACACAAAAGTTTTTACTATTTTTTACTGAACTTTACTGCATTTTATTAAATTGCGTTCGAGTACACAAAATGCAGTGAGAGATGCAAAATGAGAACACAAATTGAGAGCGTAAAGTGACAGTTCTTGTCTGAGTGTTTACAAATTTTTACTGCATAAATTTTTTGCAGTAAAATTTAGTAAAATAAAAAAACATATGTTTCAAAAGGTAAACAAACAAAAGTAACAAGCAAAAAGCTTACAAATTGTGAAGATATTGTTAAATAAAAGAAAAGTTGAAATAAAAATTAAATTAAAACAAAAAGTGAATTAATTAATTAATCTTATTTGTTAAGCATTTATTTGGCTAAATACTAACTTTTTAAAAGTTTTTTGTTATGGAAACTGGGAATTATTTCCTTTCGTAGGTTACTTTTTTATATTATATTCAACATATTTTATTTTTCGAATTTATTCTATGAGCTAAATTTCAGTTTTGTATTTTATAAAGCTTTTTTGTAATAGTTCTATTCCTTAAATTTTTAGGAATGACTTTTATACACCACAATATAATATATATACATACATATATTAAAATGAAAAATGTTTGTATGTTTGTATGTTTGTTTGTTTGTTGGCTTATAGACTCCTAAACTACTGAACCGATTTTCCTGAAATTTACAGATACATCACGTGAGCCCTAAAAATAAAATAGGCTACTTATTTTTTCGATAGGGGCAGGGGAATTGGTATCCCCCATAGGATGCCAATATTAATTTTCGCATATATTAAGATCCGCTGCACGCATTATGCAGAACTTTTGGTAGTAAGATCTTCTGAGCCCCAAAATTAAAATAAAATAGCAGCGGGGGAAGTGGAATCCCCCATAGGACGCCAATGTTTAACATCGCATATCTAAAGAACTGTAATAGTGAGAATGTTCAAACTTTCTAGAAGTCACTCTTATGGTATACAACACTTTTGAAAATAACAATAAAGCGGGTAGGCGCAGGGGGGAAATACCTCCCATAGGATGCATATATTAAATATCGCTCAACTGAAGAATTATTAAAGGGAGAGTCTTCAAAAGTGGTTAAAGCTATTATTATAGTAAACTATAAATTTCAATATACAAATGGGCGGGGTAGACGGGGGAGGAGCAGTACCCCTCATATATAGAAATATTAATAAGAGCCACTGCACGCATTTTGTTGAACTTTTGGTAGTAGGATCTTCTGAGCCCCAAAATTAAAACAAAATAGCGGCGGGGGTAGTGGTACCCACCATAGGACGCCAATGTTTAATATCGCATATCTTAAGAACTGTTATAGTGAGAATGTTCAAACTTTGTGGAAGTCACTCTTATGGTATACTTCACTTTTGAAAATAAAAATAAAGCGAGTAGGTGCATAGGGGAAACACCTCCCATAGGATGCATATATTAAATATCGCTCAACTTAAGAACTATTAAAGGGAGAGTCTTCAAACGTGGTTAAAGCTACTATTATGGCAAACTTTAAATTTCAATATAGAAATGGACAGAGGAGGAGCAGTACCCCTCATAGATAGAAATATAATTTAGAGCCGCTGCACTCTTTTTATTAAACTTTTTGTAGTATGATCTTCTGAACCCCAAAATTGAAATAAAATAGCAGCGGGGAAATGTTACCACCCATTGGACGCCAATGTTTAATATCACATATCTTAAGAACTGTTATAGTAAGAATGTTCAAACTTAGTAGAAGTCACTCCTATGGTTTACTACACTTTTGAAAATAAAAATAAAGCGGGATGGCGCAGGGGGGAAAACCTTCCATAGGATGCATATATTAAATATCTCTCAACTGAAGAAGTGGTTTAAGCAGTGTAGCGAAGCGCACCGGGTTAAGCTAGTACAATATAATAGTCTGGTGGTGTATAAAAGTCATTCCTAAAAATTTAAGGAATAGAACTATTACAAAAAAGCTTTATAAAATACAAAACTGAAATTTAGCTCATAGAATAATTTCGAAAAATAAAATATGTTTTTTGTTATGTTAATTTTTTAGAGTTGTAAAAGTGTGATGTATTTAGGTACTTAAGTAATAAATAGCAAAAAAATTATTCATGTTCTTTTAAATAAATTAACCCGTCACAAATCAGTAAAATTGAAACAAAAAAAAAAAAAAAACAACCGAATATGAAAGATTACATAAAATAATTTGTTTGTATTTTCCAAAAATGTTCGTGTTATACAAAGTATTTACTCGAGTACCGATAAGAAAACGAGTTAAGTAGTCAAAAGTGTAAGCATTTTTCAACACTTCAATTATTTGCTATCAGCTGTTGCCTTTATTTTACGAATTTTTACAAATTTTGCGTTCGCGTACTTTTTTGTACGACAGCATTTTGTGAGAGCAAATTTTTTAGTTTATTCATTTACTGGATTTTACTGTAAAAGTTCTCAAACGCACCTATTTTTATTTATTAATAGTTGACATTTCGAGCTGTAAACCCTAATAATGCAATGCAAAAAAACATCTGTTGTTTCTGTGGTTTTGTATTGTTGTAGTATTGCTGCCACTGTATAAATTCAACTTGGTATATATTAATTTCAATCAAATAAAAAAGTATATAAACAGCCATGTTATGGATCGAGTGAAATTGAAATCAATGGATATTTTCAGTAAAATTTTGTTTAAATTATTTTATTTAAATATATTTACTTTATGATAAGTTCTAATGAAGATAAGCTGTACTCATAGTATAAAGTATATAAAACAAAATTATTTAATGAAGTTGAAACACTGGATCGTTTTCAAAGTTTGTTCGATTTTGATTTCCCGAACATGGCTGATAACATTTTTTAGCCACAAATATATTTTTTGTATTGTTATTTGAAGAATTTAATAACTTCTTTTCCGAGAGTGGGTTTTATATGGGACCTATGGCAAATTATAAGCCGATCTTAACGAAAGTTGACAGTATGATTTCTAGTCATATTTGGAAGACGTGTCAGAAAAATTACAACATTGTAAGATCTGACTATCGTCTGTACGAAGCTTAATATATGTATTTCATCATAACTGGAAAATGATTTGTCCGTTTTGATCCAATGAGTGAGAACAAAATTTACAAATAATCAGGAATAGAATTTCCTTTAAATCATCCAAATAACATTTTTTTATATTTTTAACTGTTTCGGAGCTATTCAGAACTATGTTATGATAACTTTGGTTTTTATGCAAAACAAAAAATAGCACTATTTTCAAAATGTATAAAAAGACAAAAGTTTCACATTTTTATCATTTATCAAAAAGCCAGATACATATATTAAGAATAAACTAAGAAATATATTTATTACGAAAATGTCTAATATTTTGTCCGAATTAAGGCGGATTTGTCCGATTTGGATTAAATTACCTACAGATGACTTGGAATAAAATTTAATCTAAAGCATAGCCACCTTATTTCGGAAGAAATATTAGTCAAGCCAATAAAAAACTAGACGTAATAGAGTCAATCTGTGAACAGATTTGAATTCAATTAAAACCACATAACAAGGTTTTTTCTCCCGCCTTTTTTTCCGACCAATGTAATAAGCATAATCAACTATGAAACTACCAAGGTATATTTACACAAGGTAGACTCATTTGGGAGTGTAGACATGCTGCTCTATAAAAGGAACCGAGTTGTCAAAATTGTCTTCATATAAAACAAAAACAATTTAACGCACACATGTACAAATTTTGGCTCATATACACGCAATTTGACGTTGGGGTTCCAACTAGGGGTAAACAGCTGACAAACATATGGGCCAACGAGTTTACCTTGTGTAAATATACCTTGGAAACTACAAATTAATTTTGTTAGCTGAAAGGATTGAATTTGTTTTGATTTTTATTGTGTAGAATTTGTGAGTTTTGCTAAGTTAGTTTTGAATGCTATGCTTAGCCACAGCACGTTTTACTTCTTCTGAGCACTGTTTAAGGTGCCCGGCTAGAAGGTTGAGAACAAGTTTGAGTTTCAAAAGTATTCTGATTCTTTATTGAAAAATGTTTCTTATTTATACTATTTACAATTCTTAATTCTATGTTCTATTCTATCTTCTCTAACCTACGGTGAGGTTTATTGAGTCAAAATACTAGATTTTGATTGGTCAGTGTTTTAACCCAATTTTTACTCAATTTCTTATTTTAAATTATTTTCTATCATTCATTCAATCTTTTTACTTAAAATTTTGCTCATTACCTTATTTCAAGTGCATTGGCTTATTTTCTGTTTGCTTGCATTTACACATTGTGTTTTCGAAATATTATCCCTAAAAATATTTCGAATGAAATATTTTTAGTCAAATCGCTTGCATTGACATAATTTCAAGTGCAATGCCTTTTACTTGCACACGTAAACATTGTCTTATGTGTGGTCTCATTAAAAGTGTGCCAAGTGGTTTAATGTTGCAGAAAAATTAAATAAAGAATTTTGTATTGTTCTTTGTATTGTTGTTGTTGGGTAGTTGTGTTATAATATATACTCTACACATTATTTTTAGGTAGTTGTGATGTGTTTTGACAAACACACTACACCTCTGCCCTTAAGATTGAATTAATGATTGAAATGAAATGAATTAAATCTTTAAATATACTTGTGTTTGTAATAATTTTGAATATACTTAATACATATTTATGTTTTAGTAAGTAGTTAAATGTAAAAAATGTCTTATTCTTATTTTACAATTATATTTCTTATTATCTATTTGTTACATTAGGTTTATATAATTTAAGTATATTGTTATGATAAATTTTTTCAAGATTATCTACTTTTAACAAAGAATTTACTCCTAATCTTTGTACAATTTCATATGGTCCCTTGTATGGGCTTTGATTTTTCTTTCTAGATTCCAATTTTATTAATACTAAATCCCCTACCTTAAAGTTACTATTATTAATATTTTTATCATAAATTTCTTTCGATTTATGTTTTGCTATTTCTGTTAATTTTTTAGCATATTCTACAGATTTTCTTAATTTGATTTTTACTTCATTAGCGTAATTCTCTATGTCATAGCATTTATCTGTGTTTTGTATTTTGTCTGTGGGTAATGTTGCTAGTTTCCCGTAAATTAATTCAAAAGGTGAATAGTTAGTGTTAACATGTGGTGTTGTGTTGTAAGCAAATGTATAGTATGGTATCCATTTGTCCCATTCAATACACAGAAAAAATTATTGCTGCATTATTTTCAAACAAACGCTTGTTTGAAAATTTTTTTAATCTCTACAAATTTTTTTACTGATTCAATTAATATTTTTGTTTGACTTTTATTTAACCAACAAAAATGTTGACAACTATTCAAAAATATAATATACGCGTTATTGGTTTCAAGTTTTCATAATTTTGTATGAAATATTTAACGCTCTTTAATGTTGTCTGCTTTTTGCATATTTTTATTGGATCGTAAGCAACACTTCTTTATGTGAAATATATGTAAGAACAACAACAAAAAACACATACAGTCTATTTTTGGACGCTTTAAAAAAGTACAACAATAAGAAAGATGTAAAAAAAACAAAAACGTAATAAACGTTTCACTCTTTTTAAACAACAGAAACAACAACAACATTTCAAGAAACCAAATAAATTTTTGGTTGGTTTCAAAGTAGGTATAAAAGAATGAAAAAACCCCGTATTCAATTTTTTAAAACTGTTAAATTAAATAGGTACATCAAATACAAAAATAGAATGAAGACGAGTCAGTCTGCTGCCGTTTTTGGTTAGTCTAAATTTACACGTTTCATCTTTTGATGCTCAACTTCTTTTCAATTCCCTTTTGAAGATGCCAATATATTCACACGTAGCAATCGGTTTCAACTTTTTTCGGTTCAAAACAAAAACAATTTTATTAACAGCGAATCAAAGAGAAAAAGAAAAGAAAAAAATTACATACAGCCATCCTTGTGCATATGCCAACGAATAAAAACACAAAGCGTACTGACCGAGTACAGGCATCTCCGTACCAACCCCCTTTCTTCTTTCTTCCCTCACCTAAAAACATAAAAGTTGAGCATCAAAAGATGAAACGTGTGAAAGCAGACTTACATTTCTACTTCTTTAGCCGAGGAAAGGATACAGCAACAGGGAGTGAAGAAGAAAAACATTGTACATATGTATGTATAAACAAAACTTCAAAAATTATTCCAACAAAAAAATGTGTCTCACAGCCAGCCGCCGCTCTGCTCTGCCTTCATCTTCTCCTACAGTGCTTGCTTGTGTGCGCGTCATTGCTTGTGCAAAAACTTTTTTGTTTGATTCAGCAAAATAATTTGTTTGAAATTTATATGAATTTCGGTAAACTTTTTGTTTGATTCAGTAAAATTGTTTGTTTGAAAAAATCAGTGTTTTTTTTCAATAAACGAAATGCAAATAAATTGTTTGAATATGCGAATTTGTTTGTAGGACCGATTTCAGACAAAAAATGTTTTGATTCTACAAATTTTTTGTTTGAATTGGAAAAATAATTTTTTCTGTGTACGCGATGATTGCGTTCTATAGAGCCTATGGATTGGTGGTGATATGGTGCTGAAAATTTCTGGTTTATGTTAAGTAAATTGCAAACTTCCTTTAACAATTCATTGTTAAATTCAGTACCTCTATCAGATTTTAAGATTTTAAAACATCCATACTTCAAGATAAACTGTTCAACTAATGTTTTGGCAATACTTTTAGCATCTTTTGTTTCAATCGGGTGTGCTATTACATATTTAGTTAATTCGCACTGCAACGTAAGTATGTACCTGTAACCATTTGATATTCCTAAAGGTCGTACTGTATATATTTGTATTGTCTCAAAACTAGTGCTAGGTGTTTCTGTTACAATCATTTTCTCTTTAATATACTTTGTCTGTTTATTTCTTAGACACTTATCGCATTTGTTAATGTAATCTCTAACCATCTTTCGCATATTTTTCCATACATAACGTTGTTTTAATTTCAGTACTGTCTTTCTAATACCGAAATGTCCTGATAATGGTGAATTGTGGAATTCTTTAATGATGTTCATTTGCGATTTCTTATTTGTAATATGTTGCAAAGGTTTATATAATATAATGTTTAATTCGAAATTTCTATACTTATTTGATTTCAATATTCTTTGGTATACCTCATTATAAGTTTTCTTTAAATATTCAATTGATATGAGCTCAAAAATTTGATCTTCGCATGATAAAGCGAGATTTTTTATATTTTGCTTATGCATATAAATAATCAATTTCTCTAGAGACAAAACGTATTTTGCTAGATCTTCATTAATATTCATTACAAAGCTGTTATCTTTATTTTCTATGGTACCATCTTTAGGTCCATCTCTTATATTTCTTGTACTGGTTTTAATAACTTTAAATTTTAATTCGCGAATATTCTTTATATCTTGTAAAGATGTACATTCCCACATATGATTTTTATGTTGGCCTTGGGATATGTTACTATCATTATTTATTACTTCATTATTAGAAATTTCCTTTGCTTTCATTCCACGTGTTGTTACTAAAATTTTTGATGGTTTACTATTATCATCTTCTACAGGAATCATATTTTTTAACATATCAGAATCTAGTTTTATTCTAGATAAAGCGTCTGCGTTAGTGTTTATTTTTCCTTTTTTATAAATAATTTCGAAATCATAGTCTGACAAATCTATTCTTATACGAGTTAATTTTTGATGAAGGATTTTTATGAGAAAAAAGTGAAACAAGTGGTCTATGGTCTGTTACTACAATAAATTTTTTACCAAATAAATAAGGTCTAAAGAATTCTATACCCCAATGTATAGCAAGAAGTTCTTTCTCAATTACTGGTTTATTTAAATCATGTTTTCCTAATGTTTTGCTTGCGTAAGAGATAGGTAAATCTTCTCCTATTTTTCCTTGTGATAATATAGCTCCTAATGCATAGTTTGATGCATCAGTGGTCAAAATAAATGGTTGTTCAAAATCAGGATATCGTAATATTGGTGCGTTAATTAATTTTGTCTTCAATACGTTGAAAGCTTGTTGACATTCTTCTGTCCATTCAAATTCTTTTCCTTTTTTAGTTTGATCATTTAGACATTTTGTGATTTCAGCGAAATTCTTTATGAAACGTCTGTAATAATTACAGAATGCTACAAATCTTTTAACTTCGTCTTTGTCTTTTGGAATTGGGTATTTTTCAATAGCTTTGTGTTTTGAAGGATCTGTTCGTATGCCGTCTTTTGTTATTTGGTGACCTAAATAAATTACCTCTGATTTTAGAAATACACATTTTGATGCATTTAATTTTAAATTGTATTTCGACAAGCGTTCAAATACTCTAATAAGATTTTCATTGTGGTGTTTTAAACTACAACCAAATACAATAATATCGTCTACGTATAAAAATGCTTTGGAATCTAGTCCACTTAGTGCTATTGTTAACATTCGTTGGAAACTATTGGATGAAATTTTCAAACCAAATGGTAGTCTTTTAAATTGATAATGACCATTACTGGTTGAAAATGCAGTTAAATTTCTTGAATCTTCGTCTAAAGTTATTTGATGGAATGAGCTAGTCATATCTAAAGTGGAAAAATATTTAGCTCTTCCCAGACGATCTAAAACATCTTCTAACCTTGTTAATGGAAATTTATCATTCACTATTTTTTTGTTAAGTTGTCGAAAATCTACAACTAGTCTCCATTTTTCTTTTCCGTTTTCGCTTTTTTTTGGTACTACCAATAAAGGTGAATTGTATGCACTATTTGACGGTTCTATTACATCATTATCTAATAATTTTTGTACTTGATCATTTATTTCATCATATTGTGTGTGTGGTAATCTATAATTTTTAATATATACTGGTGTATTGTCCGAAACTTTTAAGTGTTGTGTATAAAAATTATTCGCAGTTAGTGTCTCTCCTTCTAAGTGAAAAATATCCTTGTAATCTTCAAAGATCTTTATCAATTCCGCTTTTGCTTTCTCGTCATTAACGTCAATTTTTATAATATCAAGTAAATTTTTAAATCTTTCTGTATTGATATTTCTTTTCTTTGGTTTGTATGAATTGGTTAATAAAATGTAATTTTTTAATGGTTCTATCTCAAAATTAACGTTTTTTAAAATTACATCGTTATCTGTTGTGTTTAATATCCTGACATGGTGATTTCCATTTCCTGGTACTATTGTATTACTAACGAATATTCCCGGTTGAATCTCTTTGTTTAAAATTATGCTATCTTCTTTAATATCTAAATTTATAGGATGAATACTTTCTGACCGTTTCTCTACTTCTATGCAATAATTTTTGTTTATCCATGATTTCATAGGTATTGTGATTTCCTCATTTTCTAGCGTCAGTGTTATGGTAAATGTTTCATAGTCGATCTTACATAAGAATTTCGTAAAGAAATCTCTTCCTAAAATTCCATCTGTTGGTATCGGAAAGTTTTCGTCAATGATGTGAAATTTATGTTTTTCGCTTATGTTATTTATAATAAAACCTAGTTCTGCTGTTCCTATGGATTTAATTTTTTCAGATGTTATTCCTGTAAAACTACTTGATTGTTCTCTGTCTATGTTTATCGAATCGTCATTTAATTTGTTCAGTTTACACAAAGATATGTCTGCTCCTGTGTCTATTAAGAATGTTAGTATTATATTTTTACTTAGGTTTAAGTTTATGAAATTTGTTAAATTATTTGATATTTGGAAAATATTGTTTAATCTTCTTGTTGTCCTTCCGGATGGTGGGTTTGTGCAGTTCCTTGACTCACATCCGGAACCTGGTAGTTTTCCTGTACAATGTGTACATTCCTACGGTTATTTCTGTTCCGATTATTATTGTTGTAATTATTATAATTGTTTCTTCCGTCATTTCTGTTTGTATTGTAATTGTAACTATTTGTTTGTCCGTTATCGTTGTTAGAAGGTCTATTATTATTCATTGGTCTGTTAGGATTGCCATTTGAAGGATTGTTATTCGAATTATAATTATATCTTCTATTATAATTATTATTGTTGCTATTGTTTTGGTAGTTATTCCCATAGGTATTGTTTCTATGATTATTGTTTTTTGTCATATTATTTCTATTCCTATTTTGAATAATCCTGTAATTCGAAAAATAAAGTACCTGATCCCTATTAGACATTTCTTTTTCTAATTCTAGGGCTAATTGGACTGCTTCATTTAGTTCTTTTGGTCTAGATGCAAATATGGTTGGTTTTAGTTCTTCAATTAAACCATTTTTAAAGACGTTTAAGGCATAATTATCATTTATTAGCTTAATTGTGTCTGACTGAATAGTACTACAATTTTGTATTTCTCTAATTTGTAGTTCATTAAGTTCCGCTATTAAATTCAAAAGTTTTTCATGATAAGCATGTACGCTCATACTTTTTTGGGAAAAATTGCTTAGTGAAGCTTGTAATTGAGCTACTGTTTTTGTATTTTTGTATCTATTTGTTAGAATGGATTTTAAATTAATAAAAGTTGTCGGTGCTGACGTACCTAATGCAGTTCTTACTGTTGTAGTCAATTTTACGTTGTACACGAAACTTAGTAAAATCGGTTTCTCTTCTATTGCCAAACCATCGTTGATAAGTTCTACTATCGTAAGGAATGAATGAAGTTCTTTATAATTCCCTGAGAATTCAGGAATTACTTTTAAAGCAATTTCTAAATTAAAATTTGCCATTTTTATCGAAATTTGCTGTTGATTATGGGTATTTTGTTGTGTACCGAGTGATTCTTCTAGAAGAAATTTAGCCTTAGTGTAATATTTCTCGAATTTTTCTGTGTCTTTCTCAATCTCCTCTTTTTTCACAAGTTTATTTTCAATTAAGTCTAAAAATTCCCTTCTCAATAATTCTATTTCTTCTAGTTTAATAAGTATTGTGGATTTTTGGTATCCCCTATTTCCTGCTTTTTTAAAATTTTTAATTATTTTTTCTATCTTATCAATTATACTTTCCATCTAGGATATAATATATTATTTCTTTTATTTCTAAACTTGCACAACGGCTTTTTTATTTACATAATCCTTAAAATATTTGTTTATTTTATAAGCTAGCAATACTATTAAAGCAATACATATTATGAATACGATGTCAAATTTGATGGTGCCACTGAAGTCCATATTCTGTTGGTTTTGTTGGTTTCCTCCGTTGTTGTTTTCTATTTTTATGTTCTCATTAAATGTTGCAGACTTCTCTTCTTTTGATTCGTGTCCTCCCATTACTTTTTCTCAAGTTGTTTCAACTGGATGTATAGCTTTACTTTGTTTTTGACTTGTTTCTTCCTTCCGCTTTTGGTTGGTTGTTCTCTTTCTGTACTCTTCCAGTGTTATTGGCTTTGGACCGTAATGTTTTGGGGTTGGTACATAAACTGGACAAAATTTGTTTTGACCATCTGGCTCGTATTGTTCAACCTCTGTCTCGTATTTCGAAAAAATTACTTCAATGTCCTTTTCCGAAGGAATCGAATCAATTAAATCAACATATGACATTTAAAAAAAAAAAAATAAAATTTAAATTCCGAAAGGCTTCGAAATTGGCAGGATCGCCATATAAAGGATTGAATTTGTTTTGATTTTTATTGTGTAGAATTTGTGAGTTTTGCTAAGTTAGTTTTGAATGCTATGCTTAGCCACAGCACGTTTTACTTCTTCTGAGCACTGTTTAAGGTGCCCGGCTAGAAGGTTGAGAACAAGTTTGAGTTTCAAAAGTATTCTGATTCTTTATTGAAAAATGTTTCTTATTTATACTATTTACAATTCTTAATTCTATGTTCTATTCTATCTTCTCTAACCTACGGTGAGGTTTATTGAGTCAAAATACTAGATTTTGATTGGTCAGTGTTTTAACCCAATTTCCACTCAATTTCTTATTTTAAATTATTTTCTATCATTCATTCAATCTTTTTACTTAAAATTTTGCTCATTACCTTATTTCAAGTGCATTGGCTTATTTTCTGTTTGCTTGCATTTACACATTGTGTTTTCGAAATATTATCCCTAAAAATATTTCGAATGAAATATTTTTAGTCAAATCGCTTGCATTGACATAATTTCAAGTGCAATGCCTTTTACTTGCACACGTAAACATTGTCTTATGTGTGGTCTCACTAAAAGTGTGCCAAGTGGTTTAATGTTGCAGAAAAATTAAATAAAGAATTTTGTATTGTTCTTTGTATTGTTGTTGTTGGGTAGTTGTGTTATAATATATACTCTACACATTATTTTTAGGTAGTTGTGATGTGTTTTGACAAACACACTACAATTCCCATTAATCCTAATCAAAAAATTAATAAAAAAATGTTGTAAAATGTTTTTATAGCTGAAACGAGTTCAATTTATGAATTATTTTATGAACAAATTTTAAATTTTCAAATACCTAGAACAAAAATTTTATATTCTATTGATATTAAAAAAAAACCGCTAACTGTCAAAACGGAAGTTATGCCGCGCTGAGCACACAAAAACCGCTAGAATCGCGGTAAAACCGTCAAATTGGCAACAGTGATAATGGCATTAAAAATAATGTAGAACGCCGATTTTTGGCCGATTAGCAATTTCTGGCTGATACCGAAGCCGACTAATCGGTCGGCCACTACAAAATAGTCTTATTGTGTAAAATATATTTACTTCTATAACAATCGGGATTTTTCATTGAACTGTTGGTTTTATTTTAAGTTTTTGATATTTTAATTAGGCTTTAAGTTAATTAAATTTAAGTTTCATTAAATTATTTTTTGCACCACTGCGGCGGCTTCCAGTCTATAGCCAAACATCAATCTTTAACCAATGGTAGTCGTGGATCGAAATTTGCTGTAATTGATTAAAACAAATACATATTTTTAGTTTAATCAACCTCTTTATTCAACCAACCATCTTACTTCAAAATCTATATATTAATAATACGATTTTAAAGTTTTCGACAATATTATAAGCATTATACTAAATAATAATAAGTATTATACTATAAGTATATTATTTTTTTTAATTCTTAATACTTGTTTATTCTAGATTTTACAGTTTTGACAATGACTTAAAAATTTAAAAATTTCTAGAGCTACTTTGGCATTGTAGATTAATTAATTTTAACACATTTATATCAATATTTAAAAAATAGTCTATTATGTTTAATGCAATTCAATTAATACATATGTATATTAAACTAATACTTAATGATATAGCAAAACATCGCTTACTAACATTTAAAAGTCCTCAAGGTTTACGTCATTTGGGGAATTTATTTTCGATTGTCTGCTAAATAATATATAAAACTTTTTTATATTCTCTTGAATTTTGATTTTTTTATATTTTGCAGCATTCATTTTGATTAAATTAAAAAAATGTTTGTCTAATTTTGGCTTGTGACACAAAAAAAAAAATTACGGTTGATGATTACATTTGTAATTGATCTTTTTGGTACTTTTTTTTAGAAAAACGATATATTTTATTAGATTGACAACATTTAACTGTCGTTGAAGATATGTTTTGTGCAAAAACTTGCACTGATTTTTCGCATTTGCTCATAGGTAGTGCGAGGTGCAAGGATCAGTGCGAAATTATTTTCTACATAGTTGTTGCTATGTTTAAAAAAAAACTTCGCAATTTAGCATTCTTGCAAGAATAAAAATGGTGACGTGAATTAATCTTTTGTAATTTTACCTTTTTGTTTTAATTTAATAAGATTTATAGAAAGATTTAAATATGTAGAATAGTATTTAGTAAAAAAACGAAAAACTTAAAAAGTAGAATTATTGCGTTTTGCTATGGACCTCCACATACAAATTAGTCTTAAATACTATTTTTTTAAGTCTTAAGACTTTGTTAATCTTTAATTCAGCAAGATATGTCGACTTAAATAAATTATAACTGAAAAAATACAGCAAAAATAATTTAAGGCAATCTCTAATAAGTAAGCTAATAATTATATTTGGTTCTATTGCACTTTCCTTCAACCACTTATAAGCAAAAATTAATTAAAATTAATTGATAAATTGTAAATTATTGTAAACGCCTGAAATAAGAAGGCACTTATTGTTAAATTAATAAATTGACAGCAAGAGATAAATCCTCAAAAAAAAAAAACAAAAACAAAAAAAAAAAATAAAAACTCTGTTTAGTTACTCTACTTTGGGATCCGTCGGGATGCCAACTTGCACGAAAAGCATTCCCGAACTTTAAATTAGTGTAAATGTGAGTTGACATAAGAGAATAAAATTATTTTTCTTCTTGCACGAAACAGCCCAGACTATTTCTTCCTGCAAATTGTGTAAATTGTCAAACTGCTGTAAAACAAAAAAGGCAAAGAAAAACAAGTAAAAAGTATATTCTGCCAAGCCTGACCATATGATACCCTACACCACAGTATATACAAAAATTTTTTGCTAGTGTACCCTATTTCGTCCCATGTGCAATTATCGACCCGCCTACACAAAAGTATGTAATGAGGTTTAGATTCATATAAAAGTTCTTTGTGTCAAATATTATTTAGATATCTTCATCTGTATGAGATTTTAGGATGGGGGTTTATATGGTACCAGGACAAAATTTTGCCATGCCATAGTAGCTATCGTAAAAGTTATTATCGTCAATTTGTATGTTAATACCAACATTTATAAGGCAGTTATGCTTATGCAATAAAAGCTTTTTTCGGGAGTAGTATTTGCATTGGAGCTTTGGTGAAATATGGACCGATTCCAATAAAACTTGGAAAGATGATTTTGATTGCAATAAAATAAGTTTGGACCAGATTTAATCAAAATACCGACATAATTAGATGCTTTATGGGCACAGACATCCTATTCCGGAAGAAGATACACAACCGAGCAATGCGTTAAAGTTATTCAGGCTTATTATAAATATGGACGTTCAAATCAAAATGCATATCGTGATTTTTTCGGTCAATTTAATCAGCCAAATGTGCGTACAATCGGAAAAATCGTGCAAAAATTTGAGCAAACCGGGTCTGTAGGAGATGTAAAAACACCAGTGCATGCTCGTACAGCTCGTACTGTAGAAAATATTGCCGCTGTTCGCGATAGTGCGGCTGAGGAGCCGTCCACCTCAACTCGACGTCATGCCCAACAATTGCTCCTTTCACGCTCGTCGTTGATGAACATTATGCATAAAGACTTGCATTTACACGCTTACAAGGTGCAATTGACTCAAGAATGGTCAGAATGGTGGCAAGAAATGGCAACAGTGGATGAGCGAACGATAATCCAAGTGTGATTGCCGACAAACCAATGCACCCACAAAGAGTGACTGTTTGGTGCGGTTTATGGGCTGCCGACACCGTCGGGCCGTATTTTTTCTAAAATGAGGCCGGTCAGGCAGTTACTGTGAATGGTGTTCGCTATCGTGAGATGATAAAGAACTTTTTATGGCCATAATTGGAAGATATGGATGTGGACGATATGTGGTTTCAACCGGCCGGTGCCACTTGCCACACAGATAACAAAACAATGGCTCTTTTGCGCGACAAATTTAATGGCCGTGTTATCTCACGCGGTGGCGATCATGTGATTTGACACCGTTGGACTTCTTTCTATGGGGTTGTTTGAAAGAAAAGGTGTACGTCGATAAGCCAGCAACAATTTAAAAGCTAAAGATTGAGATAATTCGGCACATTAACGGCATAGAACCTCAATTATGCCTCATCGTCATCGAAAATTTGGACCATTGGATGGAGGTGTGCCGCCGAGGTCGCGGCGGCCATTTGGCC
Organism: Pollenia griseotomentosa; assembly: GCA_963931875.1. NCBI lineage: Eukaryota > Metazoa > Arthropoda > Insecta > Diptera > Polleniidae > Pollenia > Pollenia griseotomentosa. The sequence continues at coordinate 59,224 of OZ007560.1, forward strand.
GTGGTTTTGTTCCATACATAATTGGACCATACCAATTTTATCATAATAAAAAGAAATGGCAATAATTTCCTAAATAATCAAAAGCCCAATTCACGATCTTGTGCATTTCAGATTGCGAATTTAAGCAATTGTAAATATTTTTTATTTATTATAAATGATCTCTTTGGTTTAGTTTGCAACGCTTGCTGCAAAACACGAAATTCACTGCTGCTTTACAAATATTAATATTTTCTAAGCGTTGGCCACCGATTGCAAACCGATCGACTTGGTTTACTGAGTGTTAGCTGTCGGTTTGCAATCAAGTGCTTCATAAGTCGAGTAAATATAAGTAAACTATTGGCGTTAAGCGGTGCATTGCTGTATATTTTGCTTATGTAAAGTAAAAATATACTTTTACATTTTGCAAATGCTACGATGCAAGACCATTTGAACACGATTGTGAATTGGGCTATTTTCTTACATTCTTTGAGTACCAAAATTGTCTTAATAAAAATTAAATATGGCCTCTAACATCAAAAAATAAGGTACATGTATAACAATTCGAAATACATATTACATACAATGAGACTTGTGGCCGGAACATGTGCCGGATGATTTAAATAAAAGTTTTTCGACGATGAATATCTATTACACTTTCCTAACATATTTTTAGGATATTAAAAAGGTCTTAATTGATTTTTTTTTTATTAATAAGGCTGTAACTCTTTAAAATGTAATAATGATAAGAAGTTTTAAATAAAATAAAAAAGACTTAGCTATGGATTTAATATTTGTACGTTTATACTAAAGACCAAACCAAAATATGCACTGCGTTGCTTAACCTACTGTCAAAAATTAACAAAAAGTCTATCAAATGTATTTAAAAAAACAAAAAACAAAAAAAAAAATCAAAAAACAGTTGATTCCGTACGGAATGAAGCAAATGACAGATTCATAAAACTTAACAAAAAGTTTCCTTAAGTTCAATATGGTTTGCCTTATTTGATTTACATGTATTCGCACATTTGCTTAAGCCAACTTAAGCACATTATGGTTGGGCCTTAAGTCGCGGCGAATATTGGTTTAGCGAATTAAATTAAATGTTTGCGAACGCGAATACAATACGGTAAAAATTCATATGAAAACAAATTTTATTAATGTTGAATTATAATAAAAAACAAGTAAGAGAGTATAGTCAGTCAAGCCCGACCATATGATACCCTACACCACAGTATTTAAAAACACATCATGCTTATGTTGTAATTGTCCCCTACCTCTATATAAATATGTTTCAATCTATGATTTTAATTTTATTAAAATCGGTTTGATAGTTTCTGAGTAGCAGAAATTTCCCCTATCTTCCCTCGCGGTCCTACGATTCGGCCCATTTTCAATAGGCTTGGTCCTTGTGCCAATAAGAACCTATGTCCCAAATTTTATCAAATTATCTTTAAAATTGCGACCTGTACTTTGCGCACAAGGTTAGACCCCTTTCACACTAGGCAAGTTACTTGCGCAAGTCTCTTGCGCAACTCTTGGTTTGTAGACGTTAGCGGTAAGGTCGCGGTAAAGAAAAAAAAATTTGTACATACTTTGTTGTTGTCGGCAAGTAACTTGCGCAACTAACTTGCCGAGTCTGAAAGGGGTCTTACATGGACAGCCAGCCAGCCGGACGGACATCGTTAGTTCGACTCAGAAAGTGAATTTGGGTCGATCGGTATACCTCAAGGTGGGTCTAGGACCAATATTTTAAGGCGTTACACACATCAGCACAAATGCATAATACCCTCTCCACTATTGTGTTGTGTGTAAAAAGTTATATAGTATATTCAAAGGTTATATAAAATATGTAAATTTTCACATATATATATGTATATCAGTGTTGAAAAATTCTGGGGACAAATTCCCATTCGAATGGTATTGCAATTTCAATCAATAGTGAATGCCGCAATTTGGCCCCAAAACTTTAGTACATTTTTCAGTACATTTTCGTATTAAAAATACCCGCCGTTGTTTAAGTACTTTTTTATACTTTGCGTTTTTTTACTTTTTACTTTTTAACTGTGATGTGATCATTTCGATAGAAGACTACGGAAATCATGTGTTTGTTGCATCATTAATGTTATTTTGTATTAAAAATACACAACAAGTATATTTTGTCAAGAAAATTTATAAAATGCATTGGATAATATGTTAGTAGAAAATTTTAAATTTAAATGAAAACCATTTACTTCTAAATGAAATTTTTTGTGGAACTGATTTGACATACATATTTATAGAAAAATGCAAAGTTAACAAAGAAATTGTTTATAAATCGTAAGAAACTGCAAAATCATTTTACATGATATTTTGCGAAATATTAAGAACAAAATGTTGGTTTTAAAATAAAACCATAAAAATTTAAAGCAGCTTAACTCTAGAAAATATTGTTTCTAGGTAAACCAATAGCATTGTTATTAATTTTATTTAATTTTTTGAATTTCTCAGCATCAGTGGAACGCACATTTTCAAATGCAAAATGATGTAAAAAGCAAGAGAAGAATTCGCTTACACATAAAAACTATTTCAAGCTTGATAAAAACTAAAGAAGTATTAAAATCAAATGACAGTTGCTGTTGTAGTTATAATATTTCTTATGATCTCTTAAAGTAAATTTAATGAATTCTAATAAAATATTTTTTGTTCCTTTTATTTTCATAAATGAATGTCATTAATTATCTATACCTACGAAAAAAACACTCACGCTTTGTAAATAACATAACATTTAAGAAACAAGTATGTAGAATGTAAAATTATTGATCGATTCGTTTTGGATCAAAGCTTTTAGCATATTTATATTCGTTTTAAAATTCAAGGCTTGATTCCAAACAAACCATACATTTGAAATGTCCTTTGACAACTCGAATTTCTAACTAAAATTAAATGACACACACTTTTAATTAAAATTACACAATGCTTAAAAGTGAAGAAAAAATTTATGCAGGAGTTTTCATATATCAATCAATTCTTCTTTGTTCGACTCGATAGATTTTCGATCACTTCGTTTCTGTGAAATAACTTTAATTTTAATATAACAAATCATTTTAATTTTGAGGAGTTATTTTATGCTGCCAATAAATTAAAGATATAGATAAATTTATACGTGTGTAAACGAAAATTGTAAGGTCGCGTTTTATCGTTGGTTGAACTATGCATTTGTTTGTATGGATACAATTTTATTTCAGTATATGATCACATCATATAGAATTAAATTTATTCATTACATAAAACATTATTTTGCTTATGCTGATCCTAATTCCAAAGTCTGATGGTTGTAGAAAGTAATCTTTATACCCTTAATATGTATAATTGAAAAAGATAAAGGAACTTTTTTATCATGAGGTTATTCCTTTTTGGAGGCTGCTAATGCAGCAGCATTTTTCTTTTCCTTATTGTAACTTTTAACATAAAACGAACTAAACATATAGGTAAAAAGACCTGCGTTAAATGTCAGTAAAGCAGCGATCGGTTTTGGGAATGCACAGTTAGGTTGAAATTGGATCTGCAAAGTATGCACGAAGATGATAAGGAATTGAACCTAAGGAAAGAAAAAAGGTTAAATATTTTTATTAAAATGTTTGTTTTGATTTATCAAACTTACAATTTGTAAAATTGTAATGTACTTTTTCCACCATAGATATCTTTGTACATTGGGTCCCATCGCAGAAAGTAAATAATAGGCATACATAATAATATGAATGAAGGAATTTATAAATCCAAGCAAAGTACCATGACCACCTTAAAAAATAAAAGTAATTAGTTTAATTATAAGTATTATTATTATTATATTTTGTTTATAAAAAAATATTAAATTTTATTTCAAGCAATATTTCGGAACTCGGTTGTGTGTATTCTTCAGGGTTTTTTTCTTGAATTAATAATAATAATAATAAAAATTTTGTAAAGGTCGAATAAGAGTCAATTTATATAATTAGTTAAATATAATTTTAAGAGGTATACACTTTAAATAAAACTTTCTTCAAAAACTGCTTATTAAATAGGCTATGCAAACAAGTGCCATAGTCATTTGTTGTTCTAAATTACACTGACAAGTACTACTATAACTAAAATTAGTTCGTACGCACAGTGGTCCCAATGACAAATTTAAAGCGAAAAACTCATAACTCTTTTTTATAAGTACATATAAGGATAAAAATTTGTACGAAAAAATGTCTTAGCATGGTACGACCTTACGCCAAAAATTGATGGATTCGATGGCGTTGGTGTGGCGCTTTCCATATAAAATTAGCTGCCATAAAACCTACAAAATCATTTCATAATACAAGGGAAAAAGTTTTTTGTTGATTAAGAACTGAGTATTGTTTTTAAGGTTATTTGGGACGCTGAATCCAAATCTGCACTTAGTTTTTCTATCAGCTCGATTTTTCGAGATATACCCTTATGGCCAAAATTAAGGCATAGAGGGTGTTTTTTTATAGAGTGATGGAAGTTTAAATCATAATAAAACATAGTAATATATTTTTGATATCAATGAAACGGTCTTTATTGGATAGCAAATTTTATGACAGTAATGTCTAAATATGATTTCGGCCATGTGGCCGCCACGGCTGGCGCGTAGAAGGCACAATCTGGAACACCACTTTCAACAACTTTTAGCATTCTGACCATCATTGTTTTTGAAGCAATATGGGCCAATGACTCCGCCAGCCCATAAAGCGAACCAAGCAGTAATTTTCTGAGGATGTATTGGTGTTTCGACAAAACCTTGTGGATTCTTCTCACTCCAAATGCGAGAATTCGGCTTATTTACGTTCCCATTCAACCAGAAATGGACTTCATCGGAAAATAAAATTTTGAATGGAAATTCAAAATCAATATCAATTTGTCCTTCAGCCCATTCGCCGAATTATTTTGATTAAAAATTTCCACAAAGCAAACTAAACAAAAAGCAACTATAACGCTGGGTCTCCACGTTGCAATATTTATTGCTAAGTACAAGCAAAAACGTCGGCAGAACAATGACAGAACAATGGAGCAATAATTGCTGAATTTATTGCTGGAGAACACTTGAAATTGCTTTGCCATAAATTTGCAATTTTCACCGCGAGTAGTCGTATAAAGTTTTGTGCCTGTACATATTTATAACAAATGATTTATGTTGTGTTTTGAAGTGGTTATGAAATTTTCTTTTTTAAATTAATAAAATAATTAATTGTAATTGTCGTAGCTGTGTTTTATATTACTTTTTTATTTATTTGCGTTAAAAAAAGTTGAACTGTTCTATTTAAAAAATAAAAATATACAAAAAAATAAATTCGTCGTTTGCTTTTGTTGATCTTGACGTTTATTAAAAAATATAATATATATATTGATTGCTTTTTTAATAAATAAACACACAAACAAAAAACAACCGTACAGAGAAATGAAATGTCAGATAAATTACAACTGATTTGACAGCATATTGCTAAGCAATAATTGCTCAAGCATTAAGAAGAGCAATCATTGCGCAATAGATTGCCACTCATGGCAATATGCGGTCTATACGTCGCAAATTTAATGGAGCAATCAAATTTGACGTTTGCCGCAATAAATATTGTTACGTGGAGACCCGGGGTAAGCTGTTAAACGGGTGGTCAAATAAAGCAGTGATGCCAACTTAAAGTTGTATCACTCAAAAAAAAAACACCTTTTATATTGGAATAACTTGAAAGTGGGTCACTATATTAAGTTAAAAAAAAAATTCAAAATTCGCCAGCAATTCTATATTTAGGCCTTGCTTACATTGGTTCTAAATTTGACCAGTAGTTTCAGAGGTATAGTTGAAGTTAAAAAAAAAATAAAAATTTAATAAAAAAAAAATTTGTTTTTTAAAATTCAGCTTCCCAACGTCTTGTCTTGATGGTCCTTCCTCGTCTTCTTCCAAAAAACTTGACGAGACTTTACTGGGAAAGAGAAAAGATTCATTCCAGCAATATTTAAAGATTGACTCGAAAACATTCTTTGTTCCGTGTGCATGCATCTACTTCTTCGATAGTTTGCTAAGAAATTTTTTTTACCACTTTTCATGAAAATATAATTTTTTACAGCGTTTTTTCCTTCTGGTCTTTTTCAGAGTACCAAACATTGAGCAAATCAATTTTAGTGATAGACATTGCAACCTAAAGATACGATAGAAAGTGTTTAGGCAAAAATATGCAGCTAATTTCTTAAACATTTACAATGCACATGTTAAAGATGATAAAAACACAAAAATAGCAGCGACAGCTGGTGAAAGTCACATTTAAAACTCTATCACAATTTACAATACATATTAAGTTCCACAATGCTAAATCAGCGGAACATTTTAAATTTAAAAAATATATACCTCTATTCTATAAATAAAACCAACAAATATTACTGAAAACGTCTTCACTTTATTTTTTTTTCTTGTCATTAAAAAATCAACTAAATTTTTTACTCTGGCACCATTCGAAAAAACGAGTATTTTCGCTCTAAATTTGTCATGGGGACCACTGTGGTACGGCAGCATTATATTGTAATTTGAAAAATTTAAGTGACTGTAAAGCTAATCAAGTTTTGTCACCTATTAAACAAAATTTCGAACTATAAACGTTGGGTCCATAGTGCTTATCTACACTAAAAAGAATGAAAAGTCATATGTTTTATAAAAAAATTTCAAGAATGTTTTTTTTTTTTGAGGTCTTATTTTAATTAATGTAATAAATTTGGATTAGTGTTTTTCATACATACCAAAATGTAATTTTGCTATAACTTTTTCAAAAATCCTACAAAATAATTGAATTTTTGCCTATGTGTACTTTTGAACATGAAGATCTTGAGGTGCCATTAAGCACTTTTTTCATTGTGCCCCAGAAATAAAAAAGTTGAATGCATTTATAAACTCATTTAATGGATCTCAGGAAATGTAATTTGTTCAAATAAATTAAATAATATTTTGCATCAATTTGTATTGAGCGGGAGTTCCCGGTATCCCGGAAAATTGGAAAATAAGTCCCGCTTTCCCGCGAAATGAAAAAGTCCGGGAAAAAAACTTTAATTTGGGTACACAACATATATCGTTTTTTCATCTGGAGCATGAGTTAACAAATCATTTGTAATGCCAACTCTTGAACAGGCCGCGTATCTGTCCATGAGAGAAGTACGACTACTTCATTAAATCAGCATATTTGAAGCGTTTTTCCTTGCGCCTTGTTGATAGAATGGCAAATGAAAGACTCACTGGGAATTGCAAGCGCTTGAATTCAAATGTCATGTCTGTTGGTATCAGTTGAATACGCGGTATAAGCACAAATTTGCTTTTCGCTTTGCTAGTCAATATTGTGGCTTCAATTTGGCATCAATTTTTTTTACTGCAAGTCTTGTGCCATTACACAGTTTAGGCGTATTTAAATTCTACATTAAAATAATAGATGCGCCGACCTTTAAATAATGGAGGGCATTTTGTTGATATATGTATGGGAATATATAGGAAAATCTAAATGCCATATTTCCGGAACCCCTTCACATAAACCTTCTACAGACTATCCTCAACGTACCCTGAAATCGGTCGACCCGTTTCTGCAGTTAGTGGTGACATCATAGTGTACACTTCTTTTTTATATATAAATTTATAAAACCAACATTTTTATTTCGTAGAATAAGTAGGATTTCCAAAAAATTTTTCACTTTATGTCCTAACAAATGTTTGTACTCGTAAGTTGAATTAACCACAATCAATTCGTTCGGCTGATTTAAATTTAATTAATACTGTGTAACATCACTTTTTGCGTCAATTACTGCTGTATTATGAATTAGATTTAAATCAGCTTTGCGAATTAATTGTGATCAATTTAGCTCACAAACATTTGTAAGGACCAGTATTGCCAGTGGATTTCTCGAAAAAATACCTACACATGCTAAAAAAAATCCGATTTTCCCTACACGTTGAAAAAATTTCCCCTACAAAAATCCCTACGCATTATTGTCATTAAAATAGAAGAAAAAAATTTAGTTATAAAAAATAATAATTAGTATTGTGGTTATTTTGTTGAACTATTTTATGGTTTTTAATCCAAATTTTTTAATAATTTTAATTAGGCTTAAGTTCATTAAATTTAATTTTCATTAAATTATTTTTATGAAGAAAGGAATTTTACAACATGAAAATTAATTAAAATTGTTATTGATTTTAATAAGATCGGTCGATTTGTTGATTATCAATAACAATTTTAATAAATTTTCATGTTGTAAAATTCCTTTCTTCATAAAAATAATTTAATGAAAATTAAATTTAATGAACTTAAGCCTAATTAAAATTATTAAAAAAAAAGTTATAAAAAATAAATTTGACAAAAAATAAGTACAAAACTAAAAAAAAAATAATACATATCGTCGCAAACCTGCTTAATCCACTTTTTAAGTAAATTGAGATTTTGTTGCCGTATGATAGAAAAAGATACGCCTCGTCGACCAGCATGAAGTTTTTCTTCAATTCGAGTCTTGAAGTGTGTGAAACCAACTGTACTTATAGTTTTTTCTCAAGCAGTAAATAGGAAAAATAAAAAGTTTTTTTAAAATGTAAAATGTTTTGAAACGGAGTTAGCAGGTTTGCATATAAAGCCGAAGATATGTATGTATTTTCAATTAAATTCAAATAAATCTTTCAAAATTGAATGACATCTTGGAAAAAACATATGCAAACATATTAGTTTCGCAAACTTTAAACCAAAAACAACTCTAGAAATTTCTTTTAAAGCGATTTTAGGATAAGAAAAATTTTCTACCTTTTTGAATAAGAAAATGTCACTGAGAAAAAATGTTTTTCCGCATTTTTTTCATAAATAATGCGATATGACGAAAAATTCCTACATTTTGGAGATAATACAAAATCTGTCCGATTTTCCCTACGCCTCTATTTAAGTATCAAAAATACCTACATGTAGGGATTTTCCCCTACTTCTGACATTACTGCCTATAAGTAGTTTTTAGCGCACCTCTAACTCAGAATTTTTTTGACCGATCTTGTTGAAAATTTGTGTCTAAGCTACTATCCAATAGGATAGAGCATTAATGATTGGTGCAAATTTCATCCAAATCGGAAGACATCAATTTCAAAAGTTGGGTGGGTCACTTGACATGAAATCTCCATATATATGTACTCTTAATTAAATTCATTTTAATCTCAACATTGAATGATATCTTAAAAAAAACATATATGTATATATATACATATTAGTGTTGCCAACTTTTTAAACCATAAACAACTCTGGAAATATATTTTTAAGCGATTTTAGGAAAAATTAATTTTTTTTGGACAAGAAAATATCACTAAAAAGTGTATTTCTGCATTTATTTCAAAATTAATGCGATATGACGACAATTCCCTACATTTTGGAGATTATAAAAATTCTGTCCAATTATCCCTACGCTTCTTTCTATATTAGTATCAAAAATACCTATATGTAGGGATTTTCCCTACTTCTGGCAACACTGTGTCATCCGAAGTAGTCAATTGTCCGGCTCTGCATGACTTTTCAACTAACTTAAAGTTAGCTACATAGTAGTTAGCTTAAAGTGAGTTAGGTAGTAGTTGGGTAGTGATTTTAGTTAACTTTTAACTAACTTGCTGCCAATACACCATAGGCTTAATATGAAATAGATTTTTTTTAATTATTAAAAAGTATTTTATTTTAATATATATTTTTTATCTTTAAAATTCTTACATGTAAAAATATATGTGTTTTTATTTTTACTATGTAGTGTTCGCCTAATAGTCAAAATTCGACCATAAATTTTCATGTTTATATGAAGAAAACATAGTACATCTAAGTATATATGAATTTACATGTTTCGAGCATTTTTTCCATCTTAGGGACCAACCTCCGGTTCATACTTTAACTTCCACGTGTAAATTTAATTTTATAAGTTCAAAAAATCTCATTAATAGATTGTCACTCAGGACATTGCATGTTTAATTTTATTTTAAGATGTCTAATATTAACGAAAATTAATCAAAGTACCAGATGTTGAACAAAAAGTAGCATTTTTAATTTTATCTTTATAGGTAGAATATAAACAAAAATTCAAAACGTACCAAAGGAAAAACCAAAAGTACCAAAATTTTTCATCTTATTTCATTCACTCAGGACCCTGTATCTATAATATTACGTTTCTAAGTTCAGTATTATATAAAATTTAAAAAAAAAGTAAAAGAAAGAAATTAAATTTTCCGTATTTATATAATCGAAATATTGAAAACCCGGTTTCTAAAAAATGTCGAATAATCGACAACCCTATTTTTTATTATTTGATAATTAAAAAAACAAATTTTTTGTATTTGTGTTAGTAACAAGTTTGAACGCTTATAACTCTGAAATTACTAAAATTAAAGATTTAAATTAAATATATATTGTGCACTTCTGTAAGTACATATCTTTCAAATGGTGTATGTTTTGTTCTTAACTGTTTTACCTTTGCCGATTTATATATAGATTTTTTATGCAATCTGAATGGATTTTTCGTTTTTTTTTTATTTCTAACTACTTGGAGTTTTCCTTAACCAGCACAGAACATTTCTAATCTCAGTCTCCACCTTATTTGAGACAATTGATCGACAAGCTAGCTTTCCCTCAACAATAAATTTCAGTGTATTTATCAAATATGAAAAATTGGGAATTTAGCACGTCATAAAGAAATCTTATTAATAGAAAAATACAATTAGTTTTACACACTTCAAGACTTAAATAGAAGAAAAACTACATGCTGGTCGACGAGGCGTATCATTCCATGCCACACGGCATCAACATCTCAATTTACATAAAAAGTGGATTTAGCCGGTTTGCATATTAATCCTACGATATATATTTCTAGTAATTATTTAAAGACATAGGACTTTACAACTTTATTACTACCTTGTGAATCCCCCAAGTATGTATTTATAAAAAAATAGACTGAGATAATTTAATAGTTATTTCAATAGTTAAAGGAGATCTTTTAAAATAATCTCTTAGAAAAGTAATTTGGTTTAAATGTTTTGAAGTAAATCGATTATTTTCTTTTATTTTGACAAAACTTTACTAAGAAAAAATTCTTTCACTTATCGTAGATGAATATCTAATTTCTCAGTCCTTTTTAAGGATTTCTCTAAACATATAAAATATTCCATTATGCCCTTAGAGTCCTGTTTTAATTTTTAAAAATGTTTAACATTTCTAATTGTTTCAGTTAATTTTGTTAAAAGACTGATATGAGAAGGTATGAGAAGAAACAAATAACTAAGCAAATACATATAAAAAGTACGTGAAACAAGAAAAAGGTGTTGGCAATCAAACATTTAACCCATTCTTCGCCACATTCCTGTTGATTGAACATTGAAATCGGTCGGCGGAAAATGGGATGAAATGAAGATCACAGAACACCTTTGTTTTTATGAAAAAATATTTTTTAAACACATACCTATTGTATATGAGACGAAACAAATAAAAACACAAAAAAATATGTTATAATACTACAAAAAATTAAAAATTTTATTACATCGGTTAATCGGTTAATCGACTGAAATCAACCGGTATAATCGTTAATCGAAAAAAGCCAATTTGAAATTAACCGATCTGTTAATCGGATAATAATTAATCGGTTAACCGATTGACGGTTAACCGAATGAATACCCTATTAACTATAAAAGCAATATTCTTGAAGTCGACTATTAAATTGCTTGCATGGTTCCTAAACAAACGCAAACCAACACACATACATCCATACTTGTATTTCTTTATTATTTTTCAAATCGAATATATGTATCAAGTACATAAATGCTAATTAATAATTCTTGGAATTGTAAGGGCCGTTTTCACAAATTACCGATAGGGTAAGTGCACCTCATTTCGGCATGTACCAGTAGTCGGCATCTTTTGCATTTAAACGTAAATAAATAAGAAATGCGGGTTTTAGATTAAAAATCAGCACCAAATTTGTCAAGAAAATTTACTTATCTTTCTCTTAGTAATAATTTAATTGGAGAAAGATGAGTATTTTTGCCAAATTTTGAAGTCTTAAGTGACAAGTTATTGGACTTGTGCGGTAACCCTTGTTTTTCAAAAAAAAAATTGTGTTAGAGCTAACTTAAAAAGGCAAATAGTCATATTATTTATTTAAATTATGTTATAAACAAAGTTTGAAAAGGTAAAAAGCAAGGTATATTTGCACAAGGTAGACTCATTTGGGAGTGTAGACATTTTGCTCTATAAAAGGAACCATGTTGTCAAAATTGTCTTCATATAAAACAAAAACAATTTAACGCACACATGTACAAATTTTGGCTCATATACACGCAATTTGACGTTGTGGTTCCAACTATGGGTAAACAGCTGACAAACATATGGGCCAACGAGTTTACCTTGTGTAAATATACCTTGGTAAAAAGTCTTTTAAATTTTGTCGTAAAAGTAAAAAAAGTACAAAAAGTTAATATTTTATTAATTTTGTTGGGTGCCGACATTAGGAACAAAAATTTACAAAATTTCCTTTGGTCGACATTTTGTGCCGAACACTGGCAAATCAGTATTTTTCTCTGATTACACTCAAACTTTAGTAAATTATTCATCAATCGTGCCTCTGAGATAACAGAAAATTAGTTTACCCAGTAGTCGGCATTATTTCTTTTGAGTACCTCATGACCTGCCGACTTTGGGATAAGTGTTATCCTAAAGTCGGCAGCAATTTAATTTCTAGTTTAACGGTATATGGGGTCTTTAAACAGTATAATTTTTAAAATTTGTAAGGACTATTAATTATTTACATTTCCTTTACATAATAATTTCAGTAAAGTTAAATATGAAAAGCAAGAAAACAATGCAATTGTTTTAGTTTACTGAAGTGATCCTACAAATAAAAAGTTATACTAGGTGCCAGCCAGAAATGTTGCGTTCCACCCTCCATTTTACAGGACAGAATACAATATATTAATTCATTGAACTGAAAACAGGCTCAACTTCTGCATTTAAGAACGGAAGTGACAACATTTTATACGCGATATTTGCTAATGCATGAAAAGGGTTAATATTAATTACGTCTTTGTAACATTTAACTTTAGTCAAAAATTCTTGTGTTGAATCAATATTGTTCCATTGCATGAGGTGAATCAATACAGCCTTTTTCAAAACTATATCTTAACATCGGATTGTTTACATTAAATTTCAAAAATTAGATGGCAGGCAGTCTGGCCCGAATCCCCTCAACTTAAATTTTTGTAAATACACAACAAGTTTTTTATATCCCTTTCTTTGCTTCATGGCGTATATTTTTTTTAAAAAAGTTGTATTGAATTTGCGTTGGTCCAACCAAAAATTAAAAAACGCACCGAAATTTAAAAAAAGCGCACCGTACACCATCTAAGGAATTAAAATATAAATATCGTCACCTTAAAGACGAAATAACCTATCTGCAGTTTTCAAAAGTTTACAGGAGAGGGGAAAAACGTTATATTTACAATATTGAAACGAAAATTACAAATTTTGATTAAAATTAAACCAGAATTATATATCGGTTGAGAAAATTTTGTTTTTCTAAACATAGCGTACGTAATGTCACTTATGTTATTTGAAAATGTAAAAATCTGAAACCAAATGACCTAAGTACTAATTAGTATGAATAAATGACAATTTCTTTATACATATGAATATTATACACATTAAATAATAACAGTTATAGTTTCTGTACTGGTTTAAGTAAAAAAGTACTTAATTTTGTTTAAATTACACTATGCAACAAAATTAAACTTTTATCGTGTTTTTTGATGATTTTTCCCCCCTTTTTTGTGCGTAACGGTCCTCTAGGTACAAAAACTTTGTCTTTTGTAATATTACATGTTCAACATTTTGCACATTTATGCGTTATCCATAAAAAACTCAATTTTGAAATTTTTGCAGACAAGTTATTTGGTCTTTAAGATGACGATATGTATGTATTTACATATATACATATATGCACTTATGCATCACAAAATTATATCATTTAACCAATTTTCATAGAAAATTCCTTTTAGAAACCTTTTCTAGGCCTTAAATATTGTTTACGAATAAGACTTTGATATGATGCATATTAACATTTCCGAAGAAAGTAAAATAGTTGTTATTGATGATCTGAATGTATATGCAAATAAGCGCGACCTTAAGATTTTTAGTAGCAAAGAAGAATTAAAGCAGTCCGTAAGTATAATTGCAAAGTAGTTTTAAACATCGATGTATTGTGTTTTTACCGATGTTTTTTTACATCGATGCTTATCGTGGAAACATCGATGTTTGAAGAAATAATTTTCAGAGCGATGTTGCTTCCCTACTTATGGTAGGTAGAGGTTATGGAGAGAGCGGTCAATTGCCACCTCCAATGACAATACCATGTTAAATTCGCCACTCAAAAGCATGTGAGGTAGATTGTGGTGGGACTAGCGGTAGTTCTTAAAGGGCTAGCGAATACACACGTACAGAGCTAGCACGCTGTACCACTGGGATCGATTGAAAAAGTGCCTGCCGTCAAATGAGTAGCTAACTACAAAAAAACCAACTTTAAGTTAGCTTGTATAGACTATCTAAAAGCCAACTACTACGCAATGCAAAATTTACATTAACCAAAGTGTATACAAATACTGTGTTGTATATTTTAAGTAGAGAGAGCCAAGCCGATTGGCAAACAAACGGGTCCAAGACCCACAAAAGATTTAATTTATTAAAGGCCATTATTACAATATACGGAGTAGTATAGTATAATTAAAAAATAAAAAAAAACAACTAAGTACAATTGTTCGATTTCGACAGGTGATTTAAATCGAAGTGGAAACATAGCATTACTTATAGTTTTGCATTATAACAACTTTTTTATTGTCATTATTTTTAAAAATATTAAGTTTGTAACAATCGGCCTAAACTTAAACTAACTTAACTTAAAGCTTACTTAAAGTAGTAAGTTTATAGCTAGCTACAAAAAGATAACTTTAAGTTAACGGATAGGTAGCTAACTTTAAAGTTAATTAAATGCAGAGTTGGACAATTGACTACTTCCTAGGACATCGCAATGTTAAAATAGTTAGTTAATTTCATATAAAAGTAGTGCAAGTGTCAACCACCACTACTTGAGAAATAGTAAGCTTTCAGTTATTTTAAAGTTCACTGAATGTCAGACAGGGTCAGTACAAACGAATTATACCCACTTCAACTATGATGGTGTTTGTATAAAAATAATTTGGAATTTTATCTTACCAGCAAAATATTTAACGCCGACAAAGGCACACACCGGCATCAATGTGTGGTGGTACAAATGCAAAAATGAAATTTGGCGATCTTTTTTACGTAACACGAAAAAAACAGTGTCCAACAATTCGGTAATCTTTGCAATATAATAAAGCCAAACAGCGCGAGCCATCTGAATTCATTAAATATAAGAAAATTAATTACTTTTGTGTTTTTACGTATAGAAGGTCAACTTACTCTCATTGATATTGGGTCTGTAGCATAGGTAACAGGTTGACATTTAAAATTATAATGACCTCCCCATCCGCCCTTATATCCCTGCAAATAAAAAAATTGTCGTAACATAATTCTAGTAAAATTTTCCAAATTACCTCGTAAAATAGCACCCAACTTAAAACAACTTGAACTCCATTATAAGCCAATAATGTTTTTTTTAGTTCAACCGGCTTGCGATCGCGCATGTATCTGGGACCAGCGTATAAACAAAAATATAAATATGCACCCAAAATCATAAAAAGAGGACCAGGTGCATTTGCTAAGAACCATCTTTTAGTACGAAGATCTTCATGTTCCACAAAAAAATTTACCAAACGATCAACAACAGTCGTTGATTCATTAAATCTTAGTGTTGGGGATGACATCATAATTAAATAAAATAATCTATAAATAGTAAATATTGTTTTTAAAAACTTTATTAAAATTCTTATAAAATAAAAATTCATAATTTAAAATTAAATGTTAAAAAATTTGTTTATCACATATTGATATTTAACAAACATTCATAATAAGTGTTTTAAAAACTGCAGTCAAAATCAAAAGTTGCTTATTCTTGGACTATTTCTTTTTTCATTGGACAAAAATAAAATGTTGCTTTTACTTCTAATTCATTAAAGGCCAATTTTTTTCTTAAAAAATCGTCAACATTTTTAAAAAAGTTCGTCAAAATCGTCACGAACATTAAACAAAATCGTCAAATATTTAAATGTTTCAAGTCACAGGCAAATTTAATTTTTTTTTTTAAATAAAATTTTTATTGTACTCGAAAAAGCAGTTAAATAGTTTTTAATTAACCCATTTAAGCCCAAACAAAAACTACCGGACAAAAAATAAAATATTGTTTATTTTATTATTTAATTCATTACATATAAACAAAAAACAAAAAAAAAAATTTTTTTTTTTTTTTTTTTTGGAATTAAAGAGGTGTACCCAAATTGGCACTACGGTCACTAAAAACAAAAATTTAAAAAAATTTTTTTAATGTTATAGAAATTTCTGAAATTTTAGTTTATCAATAAGGTAAACATATATTGAATAATGTCAAAAACTTTGTCATAAGCCGGAAATAATGAAGTGTTCCCAAATTGGCACAGCGGGCGTAAATGGGTTAAACGAAACTTAGAAAATAAACCTTGAATTACCAGCAGGTATAATTTATAAGTTTTTGAAAAAAATATTCAATGACATAATACGTACATATAAATTTGGTATGAAATTTGTCGCTCACGATAAAATCTTGCTATTAAATCGTAACGGTACATAAGGGACCATGACATTTTAGGAAATGATGTAAGTGTTGCTAATAAAGTCATTTAATAAAAAAACGAAAATTGCAAATAATGTCGCTTACGTTATTTTCGCTGTTAGGGATCGATATATCTGTGTCATTTTGACAAAACATGTCAAGTCGAGATAAGTTTTTTAAAAAACTCCGTGAAAAATAATTTTTTTTAAGTAAAATAAACCAAAATTAAAGAAATATTTCGTTTATAGTACAAAATTTTAAAAACGTTAACAAAAATGTTTTTGGAATGAAAATTCGTATGATTAACAAATATTTTTTCAACTTTTTAAATTTCGTTTATAATACAAAATTTTAAAAACGTAAACAAAAATGTTTTTGGAATGAAAATTCGTATGATTAACAAATATTTTTTCAACTTTTTAAATTTGACTTAAGATATTTTGTCAAAATGCCACAGATATTTTCATACAAAATTCGTTTCATTATCCTTTCAGAAATCTTTTTTATTTTTTATGAATAAGGGGGAAAACGTATAATTATGTTTAATGAACATAGTTTTAGACTTATCCTATTCGAACAAGCTATCTGCTCGGTGTTTATTTATATCATATAATCCTTTACAAAAAAAAACCCTTCAATTATTTTTGTTTCCAAACAATTTCTGATTTTAGTTTTATTTAAATTGATTTGATTTGATCATACAACTAAAATATCGTACGTTAATTTCTGAATGGCAGTTCTTTACAAATACCATACGACTGTGGAACTCACTACCCAACACAGTACAAACCATAGGCAACTTTATGCAATTCAAAAATAAATTGTTCTCTTGTTTTTAATAATCAGATATGTGATGAAAATCGATCGATTTCAAATCGAACGTTTTCAAAAGGTGTGATGAATTTCGAGGGATTTTAAAACCCATTGCTGAATTATAGTCTTAAACTTTCGTTCAGAGTACACTTCAGTTAACGTATATCATATAAAATGTAAAAGAATAAATACTGACAATAAAAGGAATATCTATTTAAAATCCATCTTAAAAGATACTGAAAACGATATTTTCGGTTTCAAATCGTTTCGTTTTTGAAATCGATTTCCATCACATACCTGAATAACACTTTTTGTTTTCTTTATATACCTCTGTATCTTATAAATAAATATTTCTTTTTTTTCTATCGTATATTTTATGTTTTTCTGTCTTTCATATAAAACTATAATAATGTATTACTTTTGTCTTATTTAATGAATGTAACTAAAATAAATTGTATCGTTATAACATCACATACTGTAATTTAAAAGATTCATTTCTTGTTGTATGTGATATCCAAGTAATAAATAAATAAATAAAATAAATAAATTTGACTACAAAATCATTCAACGTTACGGGACGAATTTGGTAAGACTATTAAGTCATTATTAAAATTACATAAGTTAGGGCATGCTTTATTATTTAAAATCTTCATTGATTTGATTTTTTCCAAAAGATATTTGTCAACATTTTTAATCTTTACTCTCTTATATCCTTTTCTATTGACTGGAATTTCTTTTTAGATAAAAAGTTAGGAAACCTTTTTTATTTCTGTATAAAATAATAGTTGGAGTTATAAATTTAAATTATTTGTGACAGAATTTCCGAAATCAAATCTTTTTTTATTTGAATGCATAATTCAACATAGAATGCAACACAATTATCAACAAAGTAATTGCGAACTTCAACATTAATTGCAAATTGAGAAATATTTTCTTTAACGTAAACTCCAAGGCAAACTTCTTCCCTAGTTAAAAAATTTTAACTGTCAACAAAATTAATTTCATCAAACGGATTATGTTATACATAATCTTCTTTTAAAAAAATGGTTAAGACAGTTTTAAAAAGTTCCGATATATCTACGGTGACCATTCGTCCATTTTTTAAGATGACAGTGCTTTTTTGATACGATGTCCTTTAGGATTATTTTAAGCAAAAGGACAGTAGATTGTCCTTTTTTACTGAATTGTTCTTTTGTTAGATTATGACTTCTTCTTAAAACTCAAAAACTATACGTTTTATTTTCCCAAAACCCCAAAATTTCAATATTAATACAGCAAAACACGCTGGTTAACATTAATGCCAGCGATAGATCAAATTCTAAAATTGTGCGTTCCATTAAAAGAATATTTTCTCTCTCAACAAAGGAGCCCAATGATATTGCAAAAATTATTTTGGTGATCCATGTGATGGATATTGTTTACTTTTGGCACATAGCCAAGCCTTTATATTCCATAAATATATTTCCCGTCTAGAGTCACAACATATTTCAATGCTTGAGGCTGCTCTTTCTTTAAAGGACTTTAAATTTAGTGCGTCAACAAAAAGATTACTTTCAATTGCTAATAATTTTTGGATTATCGAAAAGTCCCAGTTAAAAATGGATACTTAAAAATCACTTTTAATAATAGAGTGCAAATTTAAAATGGACTGTGCAGAATTTAAATTAGTATAAGTATTTAAAAAAATTACTTCTTCAGAAATATGTCAATTATTTTTATTATTAAATTGTTTTGTTTAAAAGACTTTTACATAATTTTTTATATGAATTTCTAGGTATATTTGATTAATATTTTCATAGACAATAAAATAAGTATATGTTTGAATAGTAGTTCTACTTGCTAATATTGGGTGATTTTTTAAGAGCTATAGGAAAGTTAAAAAAAACACATAAAATTCAGAAAAATGCATGAAATCTTTATTTGAATCGATAGTACGGTCCATATAATTTAATGTTTGAAGATTATTTCATGCAAATGTTGACCGTGACTGCGCCTCAAATGGTCCATCCGCCTAGTCCAATTTTGGCATACTATTTCCAACAATTCGGCCGGTATCTCATGAATAAATGCTTCAATGTTGTCTTCCAATTAAGCGGGCATGTGTGTGTAGACATGAGCTTTAACATAGCCCCACAAAAAATAGTCTAAAGGCGTTAAAGGTGTAGTTTACTATAAGAGTGGATCCTACAAAGCTTGAAGACTATTATCTTTAGATATTCGGTATTAAATATTTTCGCTCTATGGGGGGTACTGCTTTTTCTCCATCTAACCGCCCATTTTTATTTTAAAACTCATAATTTACCATAATATTGGCATTAGCCACGTTTGAAGACTCTAAAGGTGAAGTTTACTATAAGATTGACTCCTACCAAGTTAAAACGTTATCAATACAACAGTTCTTAAGATATGAAATATTTAACATTGGCATCCTATGGGGGTAACACTTTCCCTGCTGATACCTTATTTCAATTTCGTGGCTTACTGCAAAAAAGTTCAAGAAAATGGCTGCAGCGGCTCCTTAGATAAGCGAAACTTAACATTGGCATCCTATGGAGGGTACCACATCCCCTGCTCGTATCGAAAAAATAAAAAATAAGTAGCCTTTTTGATTTCCGGGGCTCACGTGATCAGTATTTTAGGAGTCTATAAGCCAACAAACAAACGTACAAAAATACAAACATTTATCATTTTTATATATATAACCCTGTAGCAAATAAAATAATCGGTTGATAAAAAACACTAACTATAAATTAACTATTTTGCAAATTAATACAATTTTGTTTAAATCTCATGCAGATATATAAAATATATCACTATAGGAAATAGACAAAAATTAAAACCGTTTTTTATTTGCATTTATTTATAAAAGTTATTTAGTTTAAAAAAATTAAAAAAAAAAAATGGAAGAATGTGGTATAATTTGTATACCACCGCGGTTAAGAGTTACATTTATTTATGAAACTCATTAAAGCACTGATATTATTTTTATACCACCAACTTTAAAAATCTACTGTTGCTGTATTTTGTTTGTTTAATATAAGCTTAAATCTACATACATTGCATTGAATACAGAATGTAAAAAAATTTATATGAAAAGTGGTATAGTTAAGCAGTAAAAAAATATAAAAATTCATGCAAAGACGCCTAATTGGCTACTGCCTATGACATGCCTATGTTAAAATAATGAGTCGGCTACAAGGAAAAAAGTCACTTAATTAACTTATTAAAAAAATCTGATTGAACTGTTACGTTAAAGTTCGAAATCGATGAACAGTCTGGTAATATAAAGTTTCAGTCAGTCAAACCAAAAACTTCCGAACATGTCGACTGCCGAAATACTTTTTTGTGTACAACTTTTCGTTTTTTGCATTTACTAAGTACCGACCGTTTACATTTAATTAATCAGAAATAAATGCAAAAGTTTAATTTTGTTCCAATAAAAAATTAAAAAGTCGAAGTTACAGCACAATCTTATGGCCAGGGAAACCAGACAAACAAACTATTCAACAATTTAATAGACAGCTAGAGTGAGAAGGCAAACCTGCAATTGAGTAACCTGAATGGCATGTTAACACCGGTGCGTCTCAGGTAACTAGGTGACAAACGGCTAAATATAGTCACTGAAACTCAATTGCCCACCATTTATGTGTGGTATTCGTCTGACTGGAGACATCAGCTGGCAGCCCCAGCACCAGTCTAGGATGCAATGGGCTAATCACCTGTTCGTCCAAAATCTAATTGATTACTGAAACCAAAATAAATGAACAAACTCCGAAAACTATGATGACGACTATTGGCATGAAAACAAGGAAACGATTTGGATCATGGAACGTACTTACTCTATCAGAATCTTCCAAACTAGCCCAGGCTGAACGTGAAATGGTAAGATATAACCTACTTTTTCTCGGCCTTAGTGAGGTCAGATGGCCTGAATGCGGGGAACAACAAACATCTGGTGGTTATACTTTTATATATTCAGGAAAATCCGCGAATGAACCAAGGTCTAGTGGCGTGGGCTTCCTTCTATCTAAAGAGGCAAAGAAAAGTCTAATCGAATGGCAACCGCATGGCGACAGAATAATTGTGATAAAGCTAAAAACAAAAGTGAGAAACCTTTCGTGTATACAATGTTATGCCCCAACCGACACGTCGGATAGGCAGATTAAGGATGAATTTTACTGCAGGCTTAACTCTGTAATTACGGCCATCAATGAGGGTGACATAAAGATTCTGATGGGTGATTTTAATGCACAGATAGGTGCCGACAATCGTGGTAGAGAAACTGTCATTGGCAAACATGGCATCGGTCGCATGACGGAAAACGGCGAATTGTTTTGCGAAACTTGCGCCAACTACAAAATGGTGATTGGTGGTACCATATTTCCCCATAAAAAGATACATAAGGTTACCTGGGTATCAAACGACAAGGTTACAGAAAACCAAATTGACCATATCGCAATTAGTAAAATGTGCGAAATCGAAGGGGTGCTGATATTGGCAGCGACCACCACCTTGTTGTGGGGGAGTTACAGTTAAAGATATGCGCGAACAAATGCAATAAACCAAAGAGAAGAGAAAAATTTAACCTAGAGAGGCTGAAGAACAGAGAAACACTACTCCATTTCTCAAACACCCTCAAATTAAAAACTGAACCGTTGAAAAATAATATGTCAAGTCTTAAAACGTACTGGAAGCAGGTTGGAAATGCCTTTCTTGAATCCGCCAAAAATTGTCTTGGCAATTCAGTTAAAAAAGTGAAACCGTGGATATCAGATCAAACCTGGAATCTCATTGAAAATAGACGGGAGGTTAAACTATGTATCAACAACACCAAAACCCGACAAGCCAAATTGGACCTTCAGCAGCAGTATAACATCGTAAATCGAAAGGTCAAACGAAGTGCTAGGAATGATAAGAGAAAATGGGCAGAAAATCTGGCTGCTGAGGCGCAAAAGGCCAATGAAACGCACAGGTCAAAAGATATGCATAGAATCACGAAGTTACTCGCTGGTCATAATCACGCCAACATGAGGCCCCTGCGAAACGTAAATGGTGAATTGGAATATACGAAGGAGGGGCAACTGCGAATATGGGTAGATCACTATCGAAACATACTTGATAGCGCAAACGAAAATGAATTAAATGAATTCTGTCAGCACACCCAACACACTCAAAGAAATGACATAAACACCCAACCACCTAGTTACGTTGAAATAAATGAAGCAATAATTTCGCTAAAAGACCACAAGGCTGCCGGGCCTGATAATATTCCCCCAGAATTATTCAAAGCTGATAAATCCCTTTCAACAAGTATAATTCAACCATTAGTTGAACATTTCTGGCAGACTGAATCACTCCCCAGCACCCTAAAAGAAGGGTTAATTATCAATATCCCAAAAAAAGGAAACCAGATGGATTGCAAGAACTGGAGGGGCATTACCCTCTTAAATATGCTAAACAAGATTATATCCCGCATCTTATTTAATCGCATGTCTGCAGCGTCAGAGCCTGAATTAAGAAAAGAACAGGCAGGATTCAGGCCAAATAGATCGTGTATTGACCACATCAACAGTCTACGCATAATAGCCGAGCAGACAGCGGAGTGGCAATCGAATTTGTATTTAATTTTTATTGACTTTCAACGTGCATTTGACTCGCTTCATCATTCTTCCATATGGAAAGCCATGCAATGTAAAGGGATCCCAGATAAAATTATTAGGCTTGTAAAATGCCTGTATGCAAATGCAACTTGCTCTGTGCTACACGAAGGTCAAGTTAGCGACAACGTAAACGTTAAAGTAGGTGTAAGACAGGGATGCGTTTTATCCCCCTTACTTTTCAATATCGTGCTTGATGTTATCATGAGCCAATCTGTGAATGCCATACATGGGATCACTTTTGGCATGACTGGAAGACTGACAGACCTGGATTATGCTGATGACATCTGCTTATTGTCACACAATCATCAAGGCATGCAACAAATTTTAAATAACATCACAGCTAAAGCATTGAACGCAGGTCTGATAATTAACATTTCAAAAACGAAATCAATGCGTTTTAATGTTACAAGTAACTATCGTTTTTCACTAATGGGGAAACAAATTGAAGATGTCACAACTTTTTGTTACCTGGGCAGCATTATTGCCATTTCCGGTGGCTGCAGCGAAGATATCCAAAACAGACTGACTAAGGCTAAACAAGCATTTGGAATCTTGAATAAGTTCTGGAGGTCAGCTAACATCGCAGTATCCACAAAAATTAAAGTGTTTAATAGCAATGTGAAGTCCGTATTGCTCTATGGCTCGGAGACCTGGAATTTAACGAGCCTTGATGTACAAAAACTTCAGGTCTTCGTAAATAAATGCCTTCGCCGCATACTAAAAATATTCTGGCCCCAAACTATAACAAATTCAGAGCTATGGTTTAAAACACAACAACCCCCAATTGATCATGAGATCAAAATTCGTAAATACAGGTGGTTGGGTCATACCTTGCGTAAGCCAGCCGATGACATCAGTAAGAAATCCCTTGACTATAACCCACAGGGAGCCAGAAGAAGGGGTCGCCCTAAAAATACATGGAGGCGCCAAGTTCAAGCCGAACTCCAAACCGCTGGTATAACGTGGAATGAAGCCAAAAGTGCAGCACAAGATAGGAATCGATGGAGATCAATTATTGAGGCCCTATGTTCCTTATAGGAATTTCAAGGATTATATATATATATTAAATAAAAACAATCATAAAAGTATAATCGGTTAAGCCCAAACACCATAGTATTTACAGACGAAATTTCGTGATTTTACCCTATTTGGAAACGATGGGCAGTCATAAACTCACAAAAACAAAGTTATGCTAAGAGATTAAAATTCATGTAAGAGTTATTTTTGCCGAATATTATCTAGATATTAACATCCATATGAGATTTTTTGTCATAAAGGGATTTTAAGGACAGTCGCTTAGTTGTTTTTTAATACTAACATTTAAAAGGAAGTTAAAGCTTTTTATAGATGGGAGCTTTGGGCAAATATGAACTGATTCGAAAAGAATTTAATTTATTTTAGTGAGGAATTTAATCTAAATACCAACATAATTTGGAAAGAAGTTTTTATGAGGAATATGTAAAATTACAGATCGATTCTTACCATTTACATAGACTTCGTCCTTTAATACAGTTAAAACGTATTTACCAAATTTGATTCAATTATCTACAATACTGCAACTTGGATAATGCGCACAAGGTTAAGACGGACAGACAACCAGCCAGACGAACGGATGGATATCGTTAGATCACTTTAAAAAGTGATTCTGAGTCAATCGGTATATTAAAAGATTGGTCCAAATTTCTATGTATTACACACATCGCCAAAATGGTATATAATTGCTTTTTCCTTAATTTTTGCTTATACATAATACAATTTTAAAATTAAAATTAACATTTATCTTTAAAGACAACCTGCTTTGTCTCACAATTTTTTGAGTAAAAACCAAATGTAGATGGCGAAATTGAAGCAACACGTTGGAAATACAGATAGATATTTAAAATAGAAAAGCCAGAATTTCACAAAAAAATTTTGTTTTTCTTTATTTTTGGCCACTTTCTTATATATATATATATATATATATATTTAGCTGGTGAGACCTAAATCCATTTGTTAAAATAAAAATGCAAAATTTTTTATTTAATTTTTCCCGACGTTTCGTGAATTTCATGTTCACTTCTTCAGGGGACAACTCTGAGTTGTTTTGAAAAACAGTAGATTACGCTACTAGCTTTGGCTTTTATTTTTTTAAATATATTAATGTTAAATATGCAAAAATATGCACTTACAAATTGATGCCAAAATTAATAAAAAAATCTCTAAAGCGGATAAATATATTGTTTTGCCTTCATTGGTTCAGTTTTTTAAACACTCTTCATACTTAACATCTGCATGAATTTTAATAGTGATGTTCAGGAAACCTTCATTATAATATTGTTACGTTACTGCCTCTTCAGTAACGTTTTCGGCTTACTTTTTTTATAATAAACCTCTTGAGTTCTTTTCTTGCAACTTTAATAAAATAAAATAAACGCAACCCTTATATTTATAACACATATTTATTAAGAACTTAGTCACTTTATCAACCGTAATTTACAGCTTTTATTCAATGCTTACTATTGCGATCAACACACTTTAAAGTTTAAATGAAAACTGGGGGTAGCAAGAAGCGATTCCTCTGTCGAAATTCCCAAGCATCTCACAACTTCCGGTCTTAGACCAAGTGCTCCCTGGTAATGTCATTTAGGTTTCCGTCTGGTGCCAGATAAAGTGAGAAGGCGTACAGTACCGAGTATCAAGAGTGCGTGCTAGCACCGATGCGTCTCTGGAAACTAGGTGACAATCCAATAACAATTAGTCGCTGAAACTCAACTGTATTTAGCCGGCCTAGCGGTTTGTTTGGCAGCCCCAACTCTAGGATCGGAAGCTTTGGCCTAATCAGTCGATCTTCTTAAGCCCAATCGATTCAGAAACGTCAACAAATTTGATTTAAATTACTATCCCCCCACGATGACGACTTTTGGCTTTTAACAACGGTTTATGATTGGTACATGGAATGTGAGAACTCTATCTGAAACATCGAGACTCGAGCAAGTTCGTAAGGAAATGGTCTCCTATAAATTGGATATTCTAGGTTTAAGTGAAATTCGATGGCTGAACAATGGTACAAAACAACTGCCTTCGGGTCACCATTTTATCTACTCCGGCAACACCACTTACAAGATAAATGGTGTCGGTCTGCTATTGTCATCAAAAGCAGGAGATGCCCTATTAGAATACAGGGCCGTCTCCGAACGTCTAATAACTGCGAGATTCAACTGTAAATTTCTTAAAATATCGATTGTGCAATGTTACGCACCAACTGATACTGACGATGATAATGTAAAATATGATATTTATAGTCAACTCCGAAACCGTATTTTCATTGGCGGAACTAAGCAGACTTCTTGGGCTCGCTTATTGATGTTAAAGCTAGACAAGAGGCCGAAGTTGCTAGTGATCACTCACTAGTCGTAGCAGTACACCGTCTTCGACCTGCAGCAGTGAACGGGGAAAAAAGGAAAGTTGATAACTACAACATAACCCGTCTTCAGGACCCAGATGTTGCAACGGCATATAACCAAAACCTAAGATCCAAGCTGACACACAATGTCCAACATACGTGGTCTGATGTAGTGACGGCCTGTTACGATACCGCAAAAGCAACTCTGGGACTAAAATAAAATAAAACCATGGATCAGCTCCGATTCTTGGGCCGAGATAGAAAACCGAAATTTTACACGTATTCGTACATTTACTTAAGCCAACCTAAGCAAATTATGGTTGGGCCTTAAGATTGAATCAATCTCAAAATGCGCTTGATTCAAGAACTATAAAATTGTTTTAATCCGAACTCGTACTTAAAATAATCCGAAAATGATATTGGTTTAAGTAAACCTAAGATTGAATCAATCTCAAAACGCGCTTGATTCAAGTATTATAAAGTTCATTTTATCTCCAATTCGTGCTGGAAAAATACCAAAAAAGAAATTAGAAAGAAAAAATTATTATGATTGATTTACTTACCCGTTTTACACCTTAAAGCACAGCATACTACAGAGCTGTCACGAGACGGAAGATTTTGCGTTTTTTTTTGTCTCTTTTTAAGAAAGCTGCCCTTTTTGCATTTCTCTTTGCATCATCTTTTATGCCGCAATCAGTGATGCCAACTTTTTGAGAGCAAAAAGCACTTTAAAATTTAAAAAAAGCACTAAAAAGCACTATTTTGAACAAAAAAAAAGCGTAAAAAAGCAAAAATCCATTTTTACAATTTCATTAAACACAAAACAAGTTGCCTTCGGCTGTGCCGAATATTAAATACCTCCAAAATTTTAAAAAAGGCGACGGCGTAGATGGGGGACCATTTTCATTTAAAATTAAATAATAAATATATTTACATTTGTATATAAAAATTTTTAAATGTATTATTATTATCTTCAATAAAAAAAATATTATCCAAATCATTTGGAGTTTGAATTGGCCATAAAACAGTTTAAAAGTAATACAGTGCGAACTCAATTTTCGTAGCTCGAAAAAATACGGTTTCCGACTGCATGTCTTAAACTTTTTAATACGTTTTTTCTACATGACTCAAAATCGTTGTTGTTTATTTTTCCATTTACAATTCTTAATATTATTCAAGCCATTTTCTATTTTTGAAACAAATGTTTACCGAAAACAAATACATCGTTTTTATTACGATTACTAAATATGTTGTCAACGCTTAAAAGTGCAACGTATTGTAAAATTTCCAAATCATTTGGAGTTTGAATTGGCCATAAAACAGTTTAAAAGTAATACAGTGCGAACTCAATTTTCGTAGCTCGAAAAAATACGGTTTCCGACTGCATGTCTTAAACTTTTTAATACGTTTTTTCTACATGACTCAAAATCGTTGTTGTTTATTTTTCCATTTACAATTCTTAATATTATTCAAGCCATTTTCTATTTTTGAAACAAATGTTTACCGAAAACAAATACATCGTTTTTATTACGATTACTAAATATGTTGTCAACGCTTAAAAGTGCAACGTATTGTAAAATTTCCAAATTGCTAGGAAGTCTAGCTCAAACCTCGTAAATAAAGTTTTTGGTAAAACGATGCATTCGTTCTTTTATCACTTTTTTTATCATTTTAAATCTTAAAATCTTTACAGGCAATCTCAAAATTGTACTCCAAATAGCTAATCTCATCTAAATCATCCTCTATATAACCGAAGTTTTAAAAAATGGTAGAAAAAATAAAAATTTTAAAAAGCATTAAAGGCACTAACGAAAAATTGAAAAAGCACCAAGTTAGTGCTTTTTCTTAGATTGGCACTAAGGATACAATTTTGGCATTTTGATGCATCAAAAAGCACCATTAATAGTGCCAAAAGCACTAAGTTGGCATCACTGATGATGCTTGAGAAAATACTAGAAGAGTTTGCGAATACTACTCAAAACAAAAATGCAAATAATACGCAGTTAGTTAAAAAAGTATTCGCTGTGTTTACAGAATAGTAGCAAAATGGTTCAGTTCCAAATATATATGTAGATTTCTTAAAATGCACTTAGAAGCACTGTGAGAAATGGTTAAAAGCACTATAAGTACCCGCTTTTCAAAAACGGGTGTTTCACAAAATTTCGGGTATTGCATAAGCAAAAAAGCACCAAAAAATACCCGAAAGGCACCAAAATGGCAACGCCGGCCGCAATACAATGAACACAAATTTATTTAGTTGAGATTTATATGCAAAGCTTTTGTAAAAATTAACTTTTAAGTTTACCACACACAAGTAAATAATATTTAAGTAAATAAATAACATTATAAAACAAAAAAATATTAATAAATACATTTTTTTTGCACAAAACACAACGTTTGTTGAATTATATTTATTAATTCTTTCAAGAGCACTGTTATGCGCCCCATACACGGTTCAATTCAGTTGTCAACTGAGTCTTTCAACTCAGTTGACAACTTCATCAACTGAATTGAAAGATTTTAAATTTATTTTAAAATTTAATGAAATAAAAGACAATTTTTAAAATACTTAACAACAAAAATTAATTTTGACAGCTGATCAAGAGACTTGAGCACAAACAGTACAATCGAATTGAAAGACTTAGTAGTCAACTTGAAAAAATCAAAATCTTTTGATTTTTCTTCAACCAACTCGACAACCGTCAAACTAAACAACTGACAAGGCCATACACGCTTTGATTTGGACAACAACCGACTCAGTTGACAATTGAATTGAATCGTGTATGGTCTGCCTTAAAAACGAAAAACAATTTTCTGGAAGATTTTTATTATCTTCATCAGCCATTTCATACTTTTTTCTTCCAAATCTCATCAAAAATAGCCAACAAAATCGCCAATTATTTTTTAAATCGCCAAAAAGTCGCCAAATCAAAAATTAGGTTGCCAAACAAGTTTGAAAATCGCCACATCTGACAACCCTGCTTGTGTTGTGTTTTTGCAATTGTACAACAAATTTTCAAAAACACACACGTACGCACGCATAAAAGAATGCAATGCTAAGAGATGAGACCAAGGTATATTTATAGCAGGTAGTCTCGGAAAGCCAGCTGTTTATTTTATATTTGCTTGTTTTGCGATACGAACTGTCAAATGTTGTATAGTAAACATGTAAACAAGTTTTTTGTCTCTATCTTTTGTTTTTTTTTGTCCCTTTGCGGTTTGTTGTAATCTCGCGACTACCTGCTATAAATATACCTTGGATGAAACTAATAAGTTTTATGAGATTAAAACCAGTGATGTCAACTTAGTGCTTTTGGCACTATTTTTGGTGCTTTTTAATGCCTCAAAACGCCAAAATTGTATCCTTAGTGCCAAACTACGAAAAAGCACTAACTTGGTGCTTTTTAAATGTTTCGTTAGTGTCTTTAGTGCTTTTTACAATTTTTATTTTTTTCTACCATTTTTTAAAACTACGATTACATAGAGGATGATTTATATGAGCTTTGCTATTTGGGGTACAATTTTGAAAAGGCCTGTAAAGACTTTAAGATTTCAAATGATAAAAAAGAGTGACAAAAGAAAGTTGCATTCGTTTTACCAAAAACTTTAATTACGAGGTTAGAGCTAGGCTTCCTAGCAATTTGGAAATTTTACGAAACGTTACACTTTTTAGCGTTGACAACATATTTAGCAATCGTAAAAAAACGATATATTTCGGTAAACATTTTTTTAAAGATGTAGACACTGTTTCAAAAATGGAAAATATTAGGAATTGTTAAAAAACATGCAGTCGGAAACCGTAAAAAAACGCAGACTTCAAAACAAAAAAAAAAGAGTCGCAGCTTGGTATAAGCAGTGTTAAACAAATTAAAAACTTTGACAGAAAATGCTTTTATAACGAGCGTTGTGTAACCTGCCATTTTGCATGCACAAACATACATGTTTTTCTATTTTACACCTTGTGTGTATTCTTTTTTTTTAGAAGCGTTCATAGGTTAAAATATTTGGATACTATCATACGCCAATTGTTTTATTAAACTTTGCACGACTTTAAACTAGATTTATTAAAACGATGTAAGGGGATGTAAGAAAAGATAAACTCACTGTTTATTGTTGGTGTTTTGTTAAAGCTTTGATATTGTTACTTACAAGCAGTGTTGCAAAATTGAAATTTTGAAATGGTATTGAACTTCACTAAAAGGGTACATTTTCCCACCAAATGGTACTTTTTGTTAAAAAATAAAACATTTGTTCCTTTTTTCCCCAAAGAATTTACATATTTTCAATTCTGAAAGATCCGCTAGTATATGGAATTGTGAATTTATATTTTAACTATGCTTTCTAGTTTGGAAATAACATTAATAGCAATGGTATTATGCTGTTAGTTTTCCCGGAAATAATATTTTCTGGAGTGAATCTACTTCTAATTTAAAAGGTTTTATTTTTTAAACAAAATTTAGTTCTTAATCACAGATAAAATGGTTTTGCAGTTTCTTTGAATTTTTAAGCAAATTCCTTGCTAACATTGCATATTCCACAAAATATTTCATTTAAACGTAAATGGTTTTCATTTATATTTACCTCTGAGATATTATCCAATGCAGCCCTTTTTATAAAATTTGTTGCCACTTGTAAGAACAAATATTCTATTCCGGATAGCAAAATATGAATCCTGGCGTCCTCGCTTTTCATTTTAATATTAACGTCGTTAAGAAGGGTTAATACAAGAATATTAACAACAAACACATAATAACATCAGATCCAGTGTTACTGCGGATATTTTCAAAAAGTACCAAAAAAGGGGATTTTCTCTCGAGAAGTAATTTTTATAAAATATTTACTTTAATGTTTTGGTAATACAAAAACTTTAAACTTGTTTTCTGCCAAGCATGTTTTTTGGATTATGACATTGTTGCAGCAAATAGAAGATATTTATGTAATGAGTTTTATATATACATTAAGTAATATATTTCTTGTACTATTCCTTCTGAATACATTTTCTTTGATTTATTTAAGACACTATATTGCACAGATAGACATTTAAAAACTTTTTAGAAATTTATTTGCCCATTCCATCCGATTCTTATATTTTTTGGAATGCTATGGCCGAATATAAGCACAGTTTTCTCCCATCACGTCACATATATCAGATACACCAATTATTGTAATTTCGGATGATGTTTTGTGCCACAATTAATAACAAAATCCATAGTTTAATAATTTTATTCTATAGTCAACCTAATTACAAAAGTTGTAGGCCCAGGCCTACGATGTCGACAATAAAATTTATTTCGTATATTTGTTTTGAAAACAAAAACAAATTTTAGTTTTTATTATTGTTTTCAATATAGATATGCGAAAGAAATGTTCTTATCGACACCGTGGGCCCTGCAGCTAAGCTACAATCGGATGAAAACAAGAAATCCTATAACAAAAAAACGAAAATATCACTTTTTCAAATTCTTTATATATAATCAGTTCCTCACTTTAATACAAATAAATGCACGGCATGCATACATGCTACTAAATTTAAGTGCTAGTGTTTTAATTTCTTTACTATAGCATATTTAGTTTTTATCCAATTTCGTCTATTATTGCTTCAAATTTTTGTAATCAGGTTTATAGAACAAAACTATTAAACTTGATTTTGCTATTAATTGTGGTACAAAACATCTTCCGAAGTTACAATAATTGGTGTATCTGATAAGTGTGACGTGATGGGAGAAAACTGTGTTCATATACGTCATTAGCATTCCAAAAACATAAGCATCAGTTGAAATGGTTAAACAAACTTTTTCGTCCTCTACTACATATTTATTAATGGTCAGTTTCATACAAATTTTACAATTAATTGTTCTTAAAACGACTTCCATACTTTCGTAAAATGTCTTTAGCTTATTTGTTACTTTATTTTTGATTAAAGCTAACTTAGTAAAAACACGCTCAGCAGAAGCACTACTATGTGACAATGTAAAAATATGAGAGATCAATTTATATATATATATATAATATATATATATGTATATACTTATATATATATAGGTATATTCATCAAATCTATTTTTCAATGTTCCTACTTCACGCCAAAAATCTTCAGCATTCGAAATTTTAAATATGTGTTCATAATTCGTGTCATTTGCTTTACTCTCTAGAAGTTTAAATTCATGTATGAATGCATCTGGGTCAGTTATAATATCTTTAAACTCTGAAACTAATTCGAAATGGTTTATATCTTCATTAGACACTATAAATATTGGGTCTAAATACTTCAATATATGGAGCTTTTTGTTTTTTATACCAATTCTTATTATCAATTCATTACAAAATTTTTGGTAAAAACTTAGATTTTACTTTTAATGTCAATTACACAAATTTTAAACAAGTTTTCGGTAAGGAGAGACAAAATACTTTTTTTTACCAAATATTTGAAACTTTTTGCTATATATTCTTTTAAATATTTAAAGGAATTTTTCCTAATTCTTGATTTTTAATAGAATATATAGCAAAAAGTTTTAAATATTTGGTAAAAAAAAAAGTATTTTGTCTCTCCTGAAAAGTAGTTGTTTTTGAGTTACGAGGTTGCGGAAGAAACCCATCGATATGTGAGATAGAGATATCTTTATCCCCTTATTCATAATAAATAAAACAGGTTAATGGAAAGTTTATTAAACCGATTTTCAGCTAACCACTTGCTTAAATATACATATATTAAAACAGTTTTACATATATTAAAGCTGGGGGCTATAACAAAACAGAAAGAAAAAAAGTTGCTGAGTTGCTAACATATTAAAAGTTAAAAAGCGCAAAGGAGAAAAAAGTACTAAAGACATCGCAGAGGTACTGCGGTATTTTCAATATGAAAAAGTACTGAAAAAAGTACTTAAGTACTGAATTTTTCAACACTGCTTACAAGTAAGACTTTGAGTGTTTAAAATTCTTATTCGCTTTAGGGTTTTATTCGTATAATATTTTTAGCTTTTCTAAAATCTTAGGAAAAGGTTTCCTGATGAGCTGGCCTAAGCAACCAGTGAAATGCGCATAGAAGCTCGCTTTCCCTCAACAATAAATTTCAGTGTATTTATCAAATATGAAAAATTGGGAATTTAGCACGTCATACAGAAATCGTATTAATGATCAATTTTGTATTCCCGTAAATAACTTGGATAAAATATAAGGTTTTTTATTAAAATATAGGTTGTCATTAAGTTTTATAAACAATGGTCGGTCATTGCAAATTTTCGGCAATTGCTACAGATTTTTTCGAGTTACGAAAATCGAGATCGCACTGTATTACTATAAAACTGTTTTATGGCCAATACAAACTCAGCTGATGATGATCCAAATGATTTGGATATTATGATTTTAATTGAAGATAACAATATATTTCGTCCCAGTTCAGTTTTAAAAATATTTTCCACATAAAATTCTATGCGAACGTCTACGTTCGAAATCGTTGAGCAGGCAGTTAAAAATTTTTATATAGAAATGTAAATATATTTATTATTTAAAATATTAACGCCATCGCATTTTTTTAAGATTTTGAAGGTATATAATATACGGCAAAGTTGAATGCAACTTGTTTTGTGTTTAATTAAATTCTAAAAATGGCTACGTGCTTTTTTACGATTTTTTTGCTCGAAATAGTGCTTTTAAGTGCTTTATTTTAAATTTGAAAGTGCTTTTTGCTCTTAAAAAGTTGGCATCACTGATTAAAACCCTCATTTTGTAATTTTACTCTCAGAGTGGCACTATCAACGAAAAGTTTAATCTTTTTTGTACTTGATTTAAGAATTTTATATTTATTTCAAGAAATATCGGGATTGATTTTTGAAAGTAATCCCATTTAGGATTGATTTAAGTACGACTCGTGAATTTTTCGTACTCGTACTTGAATTTTTAAGTACGACTCGTGATTAAAGTAAGTACTAAAAGATTAATTTATCCCGAGTGTTTTTCTTTCTGTGCAGAGATGCAGAGTGTAAGGTCCGTTTCAACGGAAAAAAACCCAACCTTTCACAACTACTGCTGACATAAGACAGGGTTGTATCATGTTCCCCACATTATCCATTCTGCTTTTGGATTGTGTAATGGAAGCAACCAACAGGGAGGCCCCTACCGGTATTGGATGGAATATGATGGAATGTCTGAACGATATAGACTACGCAGATGACATATGTTTAATGGCCCACCGCTTTGCGAATATTCAGGCAAGGTTGAAAAGTCTCTCCGAAAACGCCAACAAAAAAGTAGGATTGAGAATAAACATCAAGAAGACGAAGCTGATGCGTATAGGAACTAATATAACAACACCTCTCATTGTCAATAATATGATATTTGAAGATATAGAATCTTTCAATTATCTCGGCTGTAAAATTAAAAGAAACGGTGGCTCTGTAGCCGATGTTGATGACCACATTAACAAGGCACGTGTGGCGTTCCTCAAGTTGCAGAAGGTTTGGCGCGCTCACAACTTATCCCAGAAGATCAAATTACGTATATTTAACTGTAGCGTAAAATCTGTACTGCTATATGGATGCACTAATGGAGCCTCACAAAATTAACTACAAACAAATTACAAACGTTCGTTAACCGGTGTCTGAGACAGATATTAAAGATTTACTGGCCGAATTGGGTATCCAATGAAACCCTGTGGAATCTGGCACATTGCTTCCCAAATGAAAATGATATACGAAGACTTAAATGGACACGGATCGGCCATATTCTCAGACGACCATCAGCTGATATTGCAAGATCTGCCCTAGACTGGAATCCTCAAGGTCAGCACCAGCCAGGTCGACCACGGACCATTAGAAAAGAGTATGCAACTGCTTGTCTTACATGGAACGAGATTTAACTACTTGGCAGAGATAGAAATAGATGGAGAGAATTCGTTGACGCATGTAATAATGAATTTTAAACCTTACGTCTACTATATTATTAACGGCATCTATAGTTACATAGTCGCATCACTTATACTATAGCTTTTTTTAACGGACCTTTTAACATTAAATTACTTTTATACTAGAGCATTAACACTATGGTTGATTTTAAATTGAGCTATTATACATCAATTTACCTACTAAATCAGACTTTAAGGTGTAACAATAACGAAAATTCTAGTATTTACAGGGGTTGAAGTACAATTACGCACAACAATTTTAACATTACATGGTACTTGGATTTTTACACTCGAAGTGTTCATAACTAATACAATAACAATATTAACTAATAAATACTAACTATTCAATACAAGATAACTAATAAATTAATCTAATTCTCAACTAAAGTTACTGTCGTAACAATATTATAGGTATATACCTATTAGGGATGCCAATCGGGACTTTCCCGGGATTTTTCGGTATTCGAGATCAATTTGTTTCTTTAAAATACGACTTTTTTAAATAAACAACACTTTTTTATTTATTCATACATTTTTAAAAGGATAAATTATATTTTTAACAAGTTAGAGTGCTATATTCGGCTGTGCCGAATCTTTGATACCCTCCACCGACAGTTCGTATGTTTAAGGAGTAATATCTGTATGATGTCTTTTTATTATTATTATCTTAAACTGTGACGATTTGTTATTAATTATGGTTTTAGGAGACTAAACTGTTTTCCGGGAGTAGGGCATATATGGGGCCTAGGGTAAATTATGTACCGATCTTCACGAAATTTTACAGTGTAATTTCTAGTCGAATAAAACGGACTTGTGCAAAATCTTATGTCATTCCGTGCATTTTTGCATCATTTATGTTAGTTTTTGTAACAAAATTATCAAGTTTTTGAAGGTGGTTGTTCCACATTTTAATTCATAGCTCTGGTCCTACTGAACCGATTTTGCTGAAATTCAATCCCAAACTGCTTAGGATAACTACAAGCAATTTGACACCTAGTTTGTTTATTTCTTTTGAGTTTTTCGAAAGTGAGCGTGTTTTCAACAGACGGACAGACGGACAGACAGACGGACATGGCTAAATCGACTTAGAATTACTCAAGCAGCCAGAATATATATACTTTATGGGGTCTGAGATGAATAATAAAAAAGTTTCACACGGAATGACAAACTTAGTATACCCTCTTCACAACTAATTGTGGTGGAGGGTATAAAAAAGAAAACAATTCATTTTATACATATGTGTATAATAAGTAAACAAAATGTAAAAATCATATTCATATAAATTTAAAATTGATAGATCATGGTGCCTATTATGAACTAAATTCGATTTTCGACAGCAGTCGAATTAGCTGATCGAACGAATTTTCATTTGGTATTATGGCGCGCATTCGATAAAAATTTACTATTGTGATTTTGTTAATTCACAAGTAGTACATTTTCGATCAGCTGTCACTTAAAATAAAAAACTTTTGTTTACAAATTTAAAAAATAAAATTAAAGTTAAACGTGACCACGGAGGAATTATGGTTGTTTTCAAATAATTTAGCTTCTGTGGAGTTTCATCCCACTTTTTTACATGCTGAACTTTGCTGCAAATCATTTGGTCAAAAAAGAATTTTGTTCCATAAGGAATATGAGCGTTTCTAATTGCTGTTTACGACGTTTGACTTGCATAAAATGAACAACACTGATAAAGAATATGGTTTTTGGTATACGAACACAAAAAAATTTACAATTAGTTACATTTTCAACAACTTTTTTACATTTATTTGCACCGTCGAAAACAAATTTGCTTTCGTTGAAAAATTCGGTGGACAACGAAATTTTCGACAGTGCTGCCAACTCATAATACCAAATTAACATTCGATAGTCGATGTTCGATAGCCAGCGAAAATCGTTTATCGAATGTAACTCATAATAGGGGCCCATATTTTTGTTTAAAATTTTTTACTAAAAAGGTTAGCATTTATGTTTAAAACTTGTATGTAATGATTTCAATCAAAGTATGTTTTTGTTTGTAAATCATTTATTGTATTACACACATACAATTATTCAACGAGCACCATTTCCTTTTAGTGTGTTGCAGTCAGTGTTGGGCAAAATACATGGTTTGCGGTATTTAAAATACAAAATACTTGCTGGTCATGTATTTAAAATACAAAATACAAAATACTTTCAGGTTATGTATTTAAAATACAAAACACAAAATACTTACACATCCTGTATGTATTTAAAATACAAAATACTTGCACGTCATGTATTTAAAATGCAAATACAAAATACGTATTTGTATTTTAAATACGTATTTCAAATACATGTATTTCAAATACTGCCCAGCCCTGGTTGCAGTGTTGCCAGAAGTAGGGGAAAATCCCTACATGTAGGTATTTTTGATACTTAAATAGAAGCGTAGGGAAAATCGGACAGATCATTTTCCGTCATATCGTATTATTTATAAAATAAATGCTGAAAAAAAAGTTTTTTTAATGATATTTTATTGTTCCAAACGGTTGAAAAAATGTTTTCCCCTAAAATAGCTTCAAAATATATTTCCAGACTTGCTAGTGGTTTAAAAAGTTGGCGACACTAATATGTATGTATATCCCTACAAGAAATGCATAACCAAAACTAAAAAAATTACTTACACACTTGCAACAATTTTACATTAGTTGTTCCACTCTAACATATATGTTAGAATGATACAACTAACATTTCCCAAATAATGCCAATTTTTTAATATATTTTTGTCATACGCGTGTAAAAATTTGTGAATTTCTTAAATCAATTAAATTTATTATATAATTTGTAACTTAAGTTTTGAGATAAAAAATTGCTATAAAAAAGCTGTAATCCGAATGAAAGTGGTAAAGGAAGGTTTACTGATGGAGGCTTCAGAGGACGTGGTGGTGGATTGTCTGGAAACAACAGAGGTCATGTACAAAGCGGTAGTTTTGAAACGAGTGGTCGTTAGCAGGTAGCGGCCATGCGGGTGGTGGATTTGACCAGGATAATCGTTTAAGATTTACCAGTGGCAATAAAGGAACAAATAGTGTTAATCAAAATCTCGATAACTTTTCAAGTGTGTTTTTGATTTCTTGGTCACAATTAATTGGTCACACGTACGTTTACCTCCATTTCCAGACCCATGCACGAAGTGGAACGTCATAAAGCAGCCACAGAAATAACGATACTTTTCTGAAGCCTAATTTCCTGACTATTAATTGGATTATAATTTTTTCAATAAAAAAATTTTTATCTAAAATGAAAATTAAAAAAATTGTTTTTTTTTTTTTATAAAGGTTAGTATTAACCAATTTTTACGTTATGAATAACTAGTTAGTGCTAACCAATATCTACGTTATGACTAACTAGTTAGCATTAACCATTATTTAGGTTATCATTGACTAATAAAAAGCAGTAGAGTAAGCAGTACAGATATATATTCCGTAGACCAGAGGAATGAATTAGTTAAAGAGAGAGGCAAAATCACATGTACACAAGAGTTTCGGTTAGTTTTTTCATTTTGCCCTTAATAAACTAATAGACACTTTACCCAATATATCGGTCAACACTACCGGTCAAATAACTAGTAAATTGACCGGTAGTCTTCTTGTAGGGTATGTTTTTTCTAAGTTATCATTCAATAGGTGTGATCCCGTACTTTTTGGTAAAAGTTCGGTAAAATGAGAGTAAACAAAAATTTCTCTCACCAATAGACAAAAATGTTCGAAAGTACGGGAACAATAAAAACCAAATTTCGGATCCAAAAGAATACGTTAATGTGAAATATGTTTAATTAAATTCATAAATGACCCATTAACGTGCATACAATTAAAATCCAAGCATTTTCTTACATATTCCAACATTTTTTTTGGTTATTTTAGAAATTTTATAACATTTCACAAAATAATCCGTTTAAAATATTTGAAAATATTTCCATTTCAGTCACATCGTCTTTTTTAAAAACACAAATAACGGTTAATTTGGAATATCTAAAAAACTGTTCTACTTTTGACAATTCTGACTTCATATTCGGATAAAGCGGAAAGTTCTACATAAGCTGTCAGATTCATTTGGTCACAACTTTGGAATTTTGTCACGTGGTGTAATTGTTCTATTTGTAATATGTGTAAAATTGATAGATGATCAATGAAAACCAAGTTATGTGTAATGGAAACCCCTATTCGATCTAAAAGAGAGTAATAACGGTTATCGGCAAAAAAAACAGTTTATGCAAAAAGTTGGTTTTACAAGGTAGTTCGCGCGTGGCTGTGCTTTAATTGTTATAAAGGGTGGTTAAATTTTAAAGGCCGATGTTGATTTTGAATAAAGCACAAATAGTTTAGGAAATTATTGTCATTTCTTTTTATTATGATAATATTGGTATGGTTCAATTATGTATGGAACAATATATCGGCCAAATGCCCGCCGTTAATATTCCGAATTATCACATCCTTTAGCTCTTGAATTGTTGCTGGCTTATCGACGTACACCTTTTCTTTTAAATAACCGCAAACAAAAAATGATCTTGGCAGCCAATTGACATCGCCACCACGTGAGATAACACGGCCATTAAATTTGTCGCGCAAAAGAGCCATTGTTTCGTTAGCTGTGTGGCAAGTGGCACCGTCCTGCTGAAACCACATATCGTCCACATCCATATCTTCCAATTCGGGCCATAAAAAGTTCGTTTTCATCTTACGATAGCGAACAACATTCACAGTAACTGCCTGACCGGCCTCATTTTGGGTGCATTGGTTTTTCGACAATCACTCTTGGATTATCATTCGCCCAAATGCGGCAATTCTGCTTATTGCCGAATCCACTAAGGTGAAAGTGTGCCTCGTCACTGAATATGAAATGCACGAAATGCATTTTGATTTGAATGTCCATTTTGATATTAAGCCTGAATAACTTTAACGCGTTGCTTAATTGTGTATCTTTCCATGGTTCAAATTGAGTTAATCTGAGATTGAGAAATGTCAAATGAAATGCAGAAAAAACTTGAGGTTTAGGTGCGGTTCAAATACAATATCGGACCTTTATGTTTCAACAAAAAAAATAAAAATTATAAAAAATCGTTAGATATTTGTCAACCAAAAACTAAAAATTATTCACGATCCAATTTAATGTGTGTGAAGATAAATACGTATTTTACTAGCGGAGACATGCACCACAATTTCTTAACAGCAACTATTTACAATTAATATTGCATTAAGTAATATTTTTTTGAAAACCTACCGCTATAGAAACTGTACAATCTTTTAAAAGATCTTTCATATCAAATTGTTTTAAAAAAGTTTAAAAAGTCTAATAAATGCAAATTAAGCGAACATTTTAATGAAGAAAAGATTGATTCACCTGTAAAAGAAATTAAAACTTTGGAACATCAGTGGCAGAAACTAAATTCATATGAATTGATAATAAGAACTCAATAGTTGATTTCTGGATAATTGTTTATGGATATAAAAATGCATTAAAAGAAAATCAATTAAGTGAATTAGCTTCTTTTGCAATGAAGTTTTGGGTTTTGCCATTTAGCAACTCGGAAGTTAAAATAGGTTTTTAGTGGTATAAATCTCTTAAAAACAAAAATTTGAAATAAAATGACGTTACAAACAATGAATTCGCTACTTTATAAAAGGTGTGGCTTAAAATGTTGCGATAGTTTTAAAAAAATATACGATCTTATTTAAAAATGCGATAAGAACATATATTATAATGATATCTCGATCGATTCTTCAGAAGTTGAAGCAAAATATTAATTTAATAACTTATTTAATTTATAAAATGAAATTTTTTATTAAACATGTTTTAATTTTATTGAAATATTAAATAATAGCCATTTATAGGTCAAGTTCCTTTGATTTTTTGTTATGGGATGGTACCTTTTGTTTAAAAACTTTTTATGTACGTATATATGTAAGACTGAAATATATTTCTTTTGTAGTTACTTTTTATGTTTACTAAATATTTTATTTATTTTAATCAGTTTGTTCTATTGACATGATGTAAGTAAGGGAAGAATTATGTAAAATAAATCATATATGGGCATTTCCCCCGAATGGTCTACCAGGATGAAAACATAAAATGTTAATAATCGTCGTCTTTTATTGTTTATTATTATAAAAATCTATCTTTTTATAAAAGAATGGTTTCATAGCATGTCTAAGCTGTTTTACTTGGGGAAATTGGACTGGAAACTGGAAAATTTTATATATTCTTATATTTTCTTCTTCTAAAGACATTTTTATATACTTATTTTACATTCAAAAAATATGTTGTGTTTACACACTTTCTTCATAATCTCTCCATTACAATCAATTGTAAATTGAGTATTAAGTTGTTTGTTAAGGAAACTGCATAGTGATAATAATAAAAAAACATATGGAAAAATCGTACGTTCGCCATCCGTACGTTCGCGACCGGTACATAAGCCAATTAAACAAAAGCCAATAGAGAAATTTTATTGTGTAAATACTGGATAGAGACCTTCATTAATACATTTTTAAAATAAATTAATCACTTTGGAATATTCCGTTCCATTAGGCAGATTTTTACATTTCACTACTGTCAGCCAAAGTAGACTTCTATTTTGCGTACGTTCGTGACCACATGTTTATAACTATCATTATAAAAACTTAATCTCGATGAAATCCATCTTATGCACTAAACATAGAGCTACCAAAATGCTATCGAAACGCAAAAAAAAGCTAGGAAATGTTTTGTTTTCTATATTATTTGTACAGCAAAAGCGTACGAACTTACATTCATGACCCCAGGAATCGCCCATATAAAGGTGTATTAACTAAAATAACAAAAAAAAAAATACAATTTAAATTTTAGCACTATTTTTTGGCAGTTAAAATTTTTTTTTTTAGCATTATTTTAAAGCCGATTTAGCTGTAAAATATTTTTGGATATGGCCTCACTGATTCTTACCACTTTTTTGATACTTTTACTATATGTAGAGAAAAGTTTTTTTAATTTCTTTTTTATTAAAATCCCAGCCTTAATGAAAGTTACATACATATGTAAGCAAGCTTATATGAAACCTTTTTTCTTGTAATGCGTAGTTAGTCTTTGTATTTATTGTGAATAAATTATGTAAACATGTACATTTATGCAGGCAAGTGCACTGGGAAAGGGCCACTTGTTTTAATGCGTATACTATCTCTATATTAATCAGGGTTGTCCGATTTTTTATCTTCGTTGCCATTTATACATCGAAAATTGGCAAAATTCGCGAAATTTAGTTTTCTTAAGATTTTTGTTAAGAAAAGTGCGCAATAAAACGCAAAATTAGATTTTTTATGTAACACTGCATTCACACTACTTTCATTAAATTTCTGTATACGTATTGTAATTAAAAATTTCATGGTTAATGGCTTATTTTATTCATTTTTAACCTAGCTTTCCAATAAATTATATACATATATGTATCTAAAATTTTTAAAACAAAATAGCATAAATTTTGTTTTGAAAAAATGTGTCTGTACTATATTCTCATAGCTGGGATTCTACCGGGTATTTACCTGATGTCTGAGTAAATACCAGGCATATTCTTTTTTTGGGTATTTAGCTGTCAATAAAATTAATTTAATTTTAGATTACTTTTCGTTTTTAAAAAACTTCCATTTTATCCGAGCTATTAATTGATTTTTGTTTAGAACTATTTCTAGTATTTTTACTTGTATTATCAAAAATTTTAGTCATATTCTGAAAATTTTCAGAATAATTTTGACCACTCCGATAATTTGGAAAACTATGTTTACCAACTTCAAAATTTCCATTAGCCAGTTCGGCTTGATTCCTACATTTTTACTACAATATTTCAAAAATTGTCAGCACTATCAAAGGTATTCTTGTCCTTTCAAATAGTCAATTTGGCAGAAACAAAAAAAGACTCAAAATGCATCACATAACTAAATAATTTAATTTTTTGAAAAATTAATTTTTGGATTTGTTAAAGATTGTTTGTATGTGTTCATAAAAAGAAACCGGTAAAAATATATTTTGTGTTCTTTAAAAATTACTTTAGCTCATGAAACCCGAATATATAATTTTTTATTAACTTTAACGCACGGTTTATAAATTAGCAGTTATAATATTCATACAACAAAACATTTTTTCAAACGAAAAGATTTTAATTTTAAACAATACAAAAATTATCAAAGCTGAGTGAGCCACTTGGTCAGAAACAATCTATGTAGATGTTTTGTTGAGTTAATGTCCCCATGTTTATACTCGTGGTATCATTATGCAAATTTATTGTATTGCTAATTAAATTTTTGTTTTTTGACAACGTCATACCCATTTTTTTTTAAATCTGGTTTAGTATAAGTTATTAAGAAAAATCATTGAGTAAGTACATAAAAACTTAAGAATTATATTAACATTTGATATTTAATTCAGTGTCTGATCAGCTAATTTGTCACCATTTACATAAAGTTATATTGTTATTCTAAGTTTTCAGAAGTTTAAACTATATAAGATTAAAAACTGGGAATTATCTACACCAGCAGAATGTAATGCATTTTCTGGCCCGCTACGGCCTTCGTCAGCATTCTTTGTGTCACACTGGCTAGTGATACTTTATAAATTGAATGTATTTAACTCAACTATTTTTAACAAATAGAAACTGGGAATTATCTCCTTTCGTAGGTTAC
The DNA here is from genome assembly GCA_963931875.1 of Pollenia griseotomentosa. Classification (NCBI taxonomy): domain Eukaryota; kingdom Metazoa; phylum Arthropoda; class Insecta; order Diptera; family Polleniidae; genus Pollenia; species Pollenia griseotomentosa. The sequence continues at coordinate 103,390 of OZ007560.1, forward strand.
TTTATATTATATTCAACATTTTTTTATTTTTCGAATTTATTCTATGAGTTACATTCAATTTATAAAGTATCACTAGCCAGTGTGACACAAAGAATGCTGACGAAGGCCGTAGCGGGCCAGAAAATGCATTACATTCTGCTGGTGTCTAATAATTGTAAATTTTTCTGTACATACTATATACTTCATTGCTATCCAAAGGATAGCTAAGGTAAAATGTAACAAGAAAATACAATATAATAGTCTGGTGGTGTATAAAAGTCATTCCTAAAAATTTAAGGAATAGAACTATTACAAAAAAGCTTTATAAAATACATAACTGAAATGTAACTCATAGAATAAATTCGAAAAATAAAAAAATGTTGAATATAATATAAAGTAACCTACGAAAGGAGATAATTCCCAGTTTCTATTTGTTAAAAATAGTTGAGTTAAATACATTCAATTTATAAAGTATCACTAGCCAGTGTGACACAAAGAATGCTGACGAAGGCCGTAGCGGGCCAGAAAATGCATTACATTCTGCTGGTGTCTAATAATTGTAAATTTTTCTGTACATACTATATACTTCATTGCTATCCAAAGGATAGCTAAGGTAAAATGTAACAAGAAAATACAATATAATAGTCTGGTGGTGTATAAAAGTCATTCCTAAAAATTTAAGGAATAGAACTATTACAAAAAAGCTTTATAAAATACATAACTGAAATGTAACTCATAGAATAAATTCGAAAAATAAAAAAATGTTGAATATAATATAAAGTAACCTACGAAAGGAGATAATTCCCAGTTTCTATTTGTTAAAAATAGTTGAGTTAAATACATTCAATTTATAAAGTATCACTAGCCAGTGTGACACAAAGAATGCTGACGAAGGCCGTAGCGGGCCAGAAAATGCATTACATTCTGCTGGTGTCTAATAATTGTAAATTTTTCTGTACATACTATATACTTCATTGCTATCCAAAGGATAGCTAAGGTAAAATGTAACAAGAAAATACAATATAATAGTCTGGTGGTGTATAAAAGTCATTCCTAAAAATTTAAGGAATAGAACTATTACAAAAAAGCTTTATAAAATACATAACTGAAATGTAACTCATAGAATAAATTCGAAATATATAAGATTAAACTATATAAATGTATTTAATTATGTTTGTGGCAACACCATCCCACATACATACTATATAATATAACCTTCTATTATTTTTGTTTATAATAATTTTATTACTTTTTTTGAACTAACGATATATTATATGGCGGCATGAAATAACTCCCCACGAAATAACTCCCCAAAAAAAAATGAAATTACTCCCCAAAAAAATATACAGGAAACAACAACAACGTTTTTTGGGGACTTATTTCATTTTTTTAGGGACTTATTTCCAAAAATTGGGGACTTATTTCATTTTATTTTTGGGGAGTTATTTCGTGGGGAGTTATTTCATGCCGCCATATTATATGACTACGGATGCGATTTGCATGAAAATGCATGTTTTTTGTCGATAGTCTAAGAACGATGTCGACCAATTATCTTTCCGGATCGTTAAATTTGCGTTAAAAGGGCATTAATTTGTTTTTGCATATTGTTGCATATTTTGGTGAAAATGCATATTTTTGCATATTTAAGGTTTTAATGCAAATTTTTGCATATTTCGACATTCTTGAGTGATTTTTTTTTTAATTTCCATATTATAAAAAAAGTTCTTAAAAAAATGTTTAAATACACAAAAAACCTTCCAAAAAAAAAATTTTAAATCAATAAAAACAAGAAAGTATAGTCGGTCAAGCCCGACCATATGATAGCCTAAGCCAGAGTATTTAAAAACACATCCTGCTTATGTGTCCATATGAATGTGAGAAACGATATTAATATTATATTTAAAAGATATTTATTCGTCCAAGTTTTTACAAAGAATCCTCAAAAATTATTCAACTAAAATTCAAATCAAATATTTCAAAGCTACTACATACGTTATTAAAATTGGTATTAATAATATATTATAAAGTACATATCCACATGAATATGGATTTATCTATGTTTATAAACTTCATTAAAATCGGTTTGATAGTTTGTGAGAGGCAGAAATTGCCCGTTACTTCCCATTGTGGTCCTATTTTTAAAAAACTATATAGCTTATGTGGGCATATAGATTTGGATCTATCTATGTTTTAAATTTCATTAAAATCGGTTTAAGTGGCAAAAATTGCCCCTATCTCCCCTTGTGGTCCTATTTTTTAAAAAATGCATACCTTTTGTGTCCATATAGATATGGTTCTATCTATGTTTTAAATTTCATTAAAATCGGCTTGATAGTTTCTGAGAGGAAGAAATTTCCCCCTATCTTCCCTCGTGGTCCTACGATTCGGCCCATTTTCAATAGGCTTTGTCCTTGTGCCAATAAGAACCTTGGGAAATATTTTATCAAATTATCTCCAAAATTGCGACCAATATTTCTTATTGCTCAGCTTATGTTAAAGGCATGGGAAAGCGTATTTGATTAGTCATGTACAAACAGATTTTAATTTGAAATTGCATTATGACTACGGTGACCAATCGTCCGTCTTTTAAGGGGAAAGTCCTAGTTTTACTCACTACATTTACACACAATCACTACAAAATTCCTTGTAAGGGAAATGATAATGAAAGATGCAACCAGGTAAACATAGGTCAAACGAAGAATAAATTAAGGACTAGAATTGCGGGACATAAATCCGATCAAAAAGCCATCAATCTAATCACTATCTAAATTTTGAAGAAGCATCGGTTTTAAATACTGAAACTAACTTAAAACGCAGATAAATGTATATTAGAAATGTTACACATAATTAATACACCAACGGCACGGATAATAAATTTTAAGGCAGACACAGAACATATAGCGAATAGTAATAGGAATTTAGTTATTAACCCATTAATTACCAAAAATTTAAACGCTGAAATTTTTTGATAAAAATTTCAGGAACGTCTTATAATACCATTTTTAACATTTTCTGAAAAAAAAATTTCTTGTATTGTAAAGTGCTTTGCAATTTTTTGTGTACAATTTTTTTTTTAGTTATTTATGTTGTTTAAGGTACGTATTTAGTTAAGTACAGTATAAAGCAATGTTTTAAAGAATTAGAAGGGGAAAAAAGAAAAGTACAAGTAAGAAAAAAGGTATTTGCCTTAGGTTCAAGTATTTATTTAAAAATAAACATTGACTTATTATTGAACGTGTGGCGCGCCGTTGTAAATAAAATTGTTTGTCTTCGTGGAACAATTTGAAGCAATTGTATAGGTGTATGTGGACTAGAGTGGACCATCAATGAAGGGAAAATTTAAAAAGTTATCTGTTTCAAAAAAGGAGAGCAGTTAAGTGTTAGGTTAGGGTAAAAAAAAATTTGGTAAAAATATGAGCTCGATCGGTTGAAAATTGCCGTGCCGCACACGCATTAAAATCTGTGAGAATAAAATTCGGGCTTAATGGAGAGAAAAACGCCCGCAGCGGCTCTTAAGATATGCGATATTTAGCATTTGCATCCTATGGGGGTACCAATTCTCCTGCCTTTATTCCTTTATTTTTAGGGCTCACGTGATGTTTCAGGAAAATCGGTTCAGTAGTTTGGGAGTCTATAAGCTAACAAACAAACACACAAACATTTTTCATTTTTATATATATAGATATAATTATAAAAATACAAAAATACATGTGTAACCGTTGTCGTAGCTTTGCGACAGAATAGAAGCAAATGAGACATTGAGAAAACCAAATATCTTTAATGTTAAGTTTTTCGTTGGGAAATAAAATAATCGCGTAATAAAAAACCGGCCATTAAATGTATGTATTTAACCCTGAAATGTTACTCTTCATTTTGGTACATTAAGGTTACTCTTCGTCAATCGACGAACTTTTTAAAAAAAAATTCTAGCGGAACGATTTTTAAAGTAAAAAATTAACAAAAACTTCTTTAGTTAAAAAATAAACTAAAATAAAACAAATTAATACAAATTTTAGATCTATCTCAAAATTTGATACAAATTTTAGCACTTTTTTGTGTTTTTAAATTAATTATTTTTCGTCATCAGCTAACATTGTGAAACGGCTGATTGCTTAATGAGCAAAGGCATCCGTCGTCTATTCATAGGCCCTGAGACCTTCTTTGGCAATTCTATCATGGTCCGAATTTAAACGTCTCTTTTTCCGCTAACACAGCCTAAAAGATTTGTGACCCTGCCCCATGGTAAATTAAGTAGGCTAGTTTTGCTTGAAAGGGAGACCTCAGGCTACTTACTCGCCCATTAACTGGACACTTTGGTCTCAGATGTATATACTAAGGTATTCATTTAATCGACCTTTTGCTTTAATCGGTTAATCGCTCGATTAATTAACCGAGGTTTTGGTTTAATCGGTCAATAATCGGTTAATTTTTTTTTTAATCGGTTAACCGATTAATAAAGTTTTTTTCATAAATTAAGTAATTTCAATATATAGAAATGCATTAATTACACTATGCTAGTTGAAAAAACAGACAAGCCAGGCACATGGCGTTTTAACATAATACGGGTACGCTAAATCCAGTGGTACCCGCCGAAAATGGAGGAGGTTGAACAACATATGTTCGCGTAACTCAAAAACGGCTTAGTTTATCGAAATTACTAAAAAAACCGAAATTCCGCAATAAAATTTCCTTTAAGAAAAGTAATATGAGCAGTCCTTTTTGAAACATAATTTTTTTTGAAAAAAGAATTTTGAGTTAGGCGACCATACGTCGTGAAACCTCCTACATTTTCGAAATAACGGTATATCTCGAAAACCAGAGCCAATCTAAAAAACTGCAGGCACCACTGGATTCAGCGTACCCGAATTTTGAAACGCCATGTGCCCAGCTTGTCACGAAAAAAAGGGTCAATTCCTTGCACAGTGTTATTTATTATTTGGAGTTTATTAGTAAAAAAAAACAAAAACATACCAAACATTAAAATTCTTGAACTAAAACGAGCAAACAAAAAAACAATTCATAAATATGTAATATGCATTTTTCAATTAATACATAATTGGGGGATTCACAAGGTGTGCTATCGAGTCATATCGTCATAATATCCTAAATAATATTTTATTTAAAATAAATATTTATTTATTTATTTTATTTATTTATTTCATTTTAATAAAAACTAACCAAGCCCTCTGGGCCATATATGGTTAGCAAGCAAACAATACTTAAACAACAAGTCTAACAATTCATTAATAAATTTAATGTAAAAAGTTAATGTTAATGTAAATATTAATGTTAATGTTAATGTTAATGGCCCCCCAGCCAAAAATATATATTTACCTATTACCATTCACAAATATGGTGAAGTCCAGTCAGCAAGAAATAAGAACAAAAAAAAAACAATTAAAAAACAATTCCTAGCCTAAAGCTACGGTCAGACTTATTAAATATTTGACGAAAAAAAACGGGACCAACAATCAAACTAAAAAATCATTTCGCTCAATATCAATATTTATTTTGATTAAAATACCACATCTTACAAAAAACTGTTTTTTGCTATGTCTAGTAGTATAGTTAGTTTATTTTGTAATATTAAGACCATTTTAAATCTCACTAACTATTAACATAAGTAGGGGTTACGCTTATTTGATCAAATATTTAATAAGTGTGACCGTAGCTTAAGTGATTTAAAATTAACTTATTGTAAGCCTTGCAAGAAAGAGAAAACATTTTATACTCAAGAGACAATTTATTCCACACTCTCGATAATCTAACAATAAAAGAATGTTCATACAAATTTGAAGAAATTTTGTTGATAATCAGTTGCTTATTGCGATCAGATCTAGAAAATATGAACTTTTTAACTAAAAATGTTGGAGTTTGTGTTACAATCGTTTTATAGAATAAAGATAATAGTTTATAAGTAACATAATTCCGAAAAGAACACCCTAAAAAATTTAATACACTAGGAGAAATATGTTCCCTCCTTGGTTTATTATAAACATATCTAACAACTCTATTAACAGAATATTCAATTCTCTTCAAATTACCAGAATTAGTGCCAGTATAGATCTGAATACCATAATTTATAACCGACATCAAAAGTGCATGTGCAATTCTATACTTGACATGTAAGGGCAAAAACAGATTAAGTGCATATAACCTTCTTAGGGTAAAACAAATTCTAGAATTGACCCCATTAATGTGTGATTCAAAACTAAGTTGACTATCAATTATAATACCAAGCACTCTTAAGGAATCCACAAAATTAATTACCACTCCATATAAGAAAATGTTCAACTCAGAAACATCATTTGAATGCGGACCAATTGAAAGTGCTTTAGTTTTTGTGGTGTTGATCAAAAAGCAGTTATCATTCATCCATCTTTCAATATTACGCAAAGTGAAATTAGAAGTAGCTTCCAGAACATCAATAAAATCACGATCACAACTGAAGACCAGCTGTATATCATCAGCAAACAAAAAAGGTTTGCAATAACTTGTATCAATAGTATCAACAAAGTCATTCAAGTATAAAATGAACAGTAACGGTCCCAAAACAGAGCCCTGAGGCACACCAGAACTCACAGCTCCAACATATGAACTCTCCTTGTTTAGATTAACAAACTGAGTACGATCAGTCAAATATGATCCAAATATGATATTGTTGTGTTTCAAACAAAATAAAAATTGTAATGCTGTGCTCATTGATTCTTCATAACTGCACAGTAGACATATAAATTATAAGCGGTAGCCCACAACAGTCATATCGTCTGCTTAATATGCAAACCTGCTAACTTCCTTCAAACACATTTTACAGGAGAGACAAAAAACTTTTTATTTTTTTTCTATTTGCAGCTTGATAGAAAATGAAAAATACAATTAGTTTTACACACTTCAAGACTTAAATAGAAGAAAAACTACATGCTGGTCGACGATGCGTTACATAAAAAGTGGATTTAGCCGGTTTGCATATTAATCCTACGATATGTATTTCTAGTAATTATTTAAAGACATAAGGCTTTACAACTTTATGACTACCTTGTGAATCCCCCAAATATGTATTTATAAAAAAATAGACTGAGATCATTTTATTATTTATTTCATTAGTTAAAGGAGATCTTATAAAAAATCTTTTAACAAATTTTAGGAGTTAAGCGATTCTTTTCTTTTGTTTTGACAAAACTTGACTTGGAAAAAATTCTTTCACTTATCGTAGATGAATATCTAATTCCTCAGTCCTTTTTAAGGATTTCTCTAAACATATAAAATATTCCATTATGCCCTTAGAGTCCTGTTGTAATTTTTAAAAATGTTTAACACTTCTAATTGTTGCAGTTAATTTTGTTAAAAGACTGATATGAGAAGGTATGAGAAGAAACAAATAACTAAACACATGCATATAAAAAGTACGTGAAACAAGAAAAAGGTGTTGGAAATCAAATATTTAACCCATTTTTCGCCACATTCCTGTTTATTGAACATTGAAATCGGTCGGCGGAAAATGGGTTGAAATGAAGATCACTGAACACCTTTGTTTGTAAGAAAAATATTTTCTAAACACATACCTTTTGTATATGAGACGAAACAAATAATTAAAAATACAAAAAAATATGTTATAATAACTACTACAAAAAATTAAAAATCTTATAACATCGGTTAATCTACTGAAATTAACCGGTTTAATCGTTAATCGAAAAAAGCCAATTTAAAATTAACCGATCAGTTAATCGGGTAGTAATTAATCGGTTAACCGAATGAATACCCTAATAGATACCACCAGCTTACAGTGGGTAATGTTAATACCCAACTATGCAGAATTTGTTTAATTAATAATGAATCTTCTAAGCAGCTGCTTTGCTACTGCCCCGTCCTGGGGACTGCTAGGTGGAAATTTTTCGAGGGACATCTGATGAGCCCAACTGAAATTGATGACCTTTCACAGATATATAAAGACTACACAAAAGACACTATGGATCCCGGTGCTTATTGCTCTGAAATATCTATAAATCTATTCAGTTCTTCTAGAGGTAAAGAACTTCAAATTGATAAAAATAGAGAAAGACGTGTCGTGTTTTTACAGTGGCTTGAGTATTATCATCTCTTCAAATGCGGCAATTCTGTTTATTCACAGAGTCATTAAAACAAAAGTATGCTTTATCACTGTAGAAATTGTTTAAAGATTTTGTCGAATGAAAGCATTAATTTCAGAATAAATTTAATAAATTGCCAACCCAAACTTACCTCGAATCAATCGAGAACTTTTAAGTCGTGTCAGCTGGGGACAGTGCTAACAATATCACGTTATTCGCCTCAAAAAAGCATACCCTTTATTAAAAAAATCATATAACTTGACCGTTTATTATTTAATAAAAACATTTTATATCTTATTAAGAAGATATTTTTTATATAAAATGTAGAATTTTAAAAAACATTAGTATTTATTAATGACAAGGGTTTTGTAAAGCCAATATTTATTTTACATTATATATGGACAAATTTTGCGCGTATTGAATGCTCAATTGAATTGTACGATAAAATAATTTATGACGTCAAAATTTTTATTAATTATGCAGACCTCATATTGTTGAAGAAGTTTCATTGTTAACACTTTTTAGCTAGTAACTACGAACATAATGTGTGTATGTAAGTATGTATGAAGCCGATATATTAATTATTTATATATTACTTACGTATATATATTTATGTATTAATCTACGTTGTACATTGATATTGAAAAGTACTGCTTTGAAATTATTGAAATTTGCTAATTATGCTTTATTTTCCTGTAGATTCAAAATCTAAAAATTAAAAATTTGTTTGAATTCCATACTTATGTATTTACTAGTAATGTTCACGAAACTCAAGCGAATGTTTTGTGAATACGTTTCAAAAAATAATAAAAATGAAAAAAGATTTTGTTATTAGTGCTTAATTCCCAGTTTTTATTCTTGATAAAAACACTTGAAATTTATTGTTGATGGGATAACCTATTCCTATGCTCATTTCACTGGTTGCTTAGGCTTCAAGTGTTTTTATCCAGAATAAAAACTGGGAATTAAGCACGAATAACAACATCTTTTAAATTAAAATTTTGTATTCCCAAAAATTATTTTTTTGATAACAATAAAAATGTTTAAAAAAAAAAATACATAAAAAGGGACAAAAAATATTAACTTTTAATATTTTTATTAAAAAAAAAACCTTTGTTGCAATCGCATTCAGGTGCGAAGTTGATATTTTAAAATTCTATCAACGAGATGTCATAATAATGATAAATACAATTAGTAGTGTGACAGTTTTTATACCCACACTACAATAGTAGAAAGGGTATTTTGCATTTCAGCTGATGGATGTAACACCTTAAAATATACCTATTAGCATATTGATCGGCTCAGAATCACTTTCTGAACCGAATTAACCTTGTGCGCAAAGTACAGGTCGCAATTTTGGAGATAATTGAATTAAATTTGAAATATAGGTTCTAATTGGCCCAAGGACCAAGCCTATTTACAAAAGGGTGAATCGGTCCATATTTTCCAATAGCCCCATACAAGCTTATTTGCGAAATAGGGTCTTTGCGTTCATAAACCATCTTATTATGTTGGTAATTAGATTTATTTTTTATTGCAATCAAAATCATATTACCAGATTACATTAGAACCGGGTCATATGTATATGGCTCTCATACAAATACTATTCCCGAAAATAGCTTTTAATAACATAACATCCTTATAAATGTTTGTTTAAACATAAAAATTGGCGATAATAACTTTTACAATAGCTACTATGTCATGACGAAATATTGTCCTGGTAGGTCCAATATTAACCATATGCCCTATATAAACCCCCATCCTAAACTGTCTTACAGATGAAGATATCTGTATAATATTCGGCACAAGAAACTTTTACATGAATATTAACCTCATAGTAAAACTTTTTTAGGCAGGTCCATGATTGCCCATGGATCTCAAATAGGGTAGACGAGAATAAATTATTATGGTTTAGGGAATTATATGGTCGGGCCTGACCGACTATACTGTCTTACTTGTTTTTTTTTAATTTATTACTACTGACGCAAACGTGAGAATTTTTTTCAATTAAATTTTAAATATCGAGTAACGCTATAGTACAGTCTGGGCATTCGTATTCGGCGAATGTTGGCGCAAATATTCGTATTCGCAAATATTAAAAATTTAGGTATTCAAAATTTAGTTTATCCATTTTTCTTAATTGACAAATATATATTATATCCATTTCATATTGAAAGCCTCAGCGCCATATAGGCTTTGTAGGGGCTATATCATTATGTTAAATACCTAATTTATTATATTACCAATATTTATATTTACATACTTATATACATTGCAGAAAAAATTGTACATATTTAAAATTATAAAATTTTTTTTAGTCATAAAATATTTTTTGCCGTTTTTCTCTAAAAAAAATTTTTATGTTCTTATAAAATTGCAAAAAGTAAAATAAACATTTTAAGCAACTTATTTATGTATTTATTTATTTAAATTAAAAAATAAAATAAATGTTGAGTATGAACAGCTAGGCCTTCAAAAGTTTTTAACAATTAAAACGCATTTTATTGAATTGAAATGTTGAAAATCGCTAAAAATGATCAAAATATCAAAATAAAGGAACAGTATTCCAATACAGTAGTTCTGATTAACTGCCATTTCTTAAGTGGCCTTTTAACTTAACTGCACAAAATAAATAATTTTTGTCATTATTCTATAAGATCCCATACAAATTCCTCTTTAACTGCACTTTCTACACCTGTACATTTAACATAAATGCGCAAAATTTTTGGCATTTTAAAACTATTTTCATACCAATAATTTAAGTTAGCTACACTTTGACTTAACTGCCCAAAATACATATTTTTTGTAATTATTCTCCAAAATCCTCATAGTTCTCATTCGCTTTACAGTTTTATTTTTATAATATCTTTAGTTTTTCCAAGGTCTTTGGAAAAAGGTTTCCTGATGATCTGGCATAAGCAACCAGCGAAATGCGCATAGGAACTAGCTTATGCCCCCACTTTAAATTGAAGTGTATTTATCAAAGAATAAAAATTGGGAATTTAGCACATCATAGTTAATTTATAAATAAATAAAGATTCGATAAACATTTTGTTTGACTTATTTAACATTTCTAACAATTTATTTTAACAAATCACATAAACATTTTATTGAAAAAATTTATTTTGGGCAACAACTTTTATTGACTCAATAAACTTGGTTGTTGGCTAAAAATTCAATAACTATAGACCTGTTTTTAGAACACGTAAACAAGTGAGTGAGTGAGAAATTATATTGAAAACAAAAACAAATTTTCGTATTTTATTGTTGTTTTCAATATAATTTCTCACTCACTCACTTGTTTACGTATTCTAAAAACAGGCAGTATATCTACAAACTTTCTTATCAATACCGCAAAAATCGTCATTGCAGAAAATTCAAATTTGTTTTTTAATCAAATATGTACCCAGGGTTGCCAGATACTTTTTTTCGTCCTCCCCGTACTTAAAAAATTTTTCCCCAAAAATGCCCCGATAAAACAAGAAATCCCCAAAAATAAGCCCCTGTAAAATATACACCATTTTGAACGGATAATTTAAATATTTATTTCAGTTTTACTTGTACTATATTCTACAAGAGATAATTTTTATTGTATTTTTATTGGAAATACGTAGTTGTCTGACTGTATATATATATACGATATATACTATATATATATATACAGTCGAACTTACCTATAATGAATCTGCATTAGACCACTTTATTTTGAAAAAACTTCATTATACAGAATTAATTTTATTTCCACTTTTGTTAAAAAAAATCAGACAGTTCTAGTTTGGATTACACTCCCACGTGCAGCTGTTATCCATTTGAACATTGCCTTACTAATTTTCCTAAGAATACGGGTTTGAAGCCTTTAGCGTTTAGTGCTAAATTGTTTACGTTCAACATTTTAAGAATTCAGGTTGCTTTAGCCGTCCGTAAATTAATGCAATATAATGTGACGTATTGTATTTTTTGTAATTGGTAATATCTCACAATTTTGTGTCTGGAATAAAAAACTGATATTGCACAAATCAATTTAAAAATTGCATTTCTCGGTCAAGTAATAATTGGCACATTTGTGGTCTGGGCATTATTTTAAGCCGATTTTGGGTTTTTATACCTTTTTGAAAACATAGTTGTATCTACATTTTGTATTAATTTATCATCAAGAAAATTGACAAAAACTAAAACAAGTGATTTTTTTGGCCTTGTATTCACTATTCAAATTTTCAATAGACTTTTCTTTGCCCAATTGTCAGCGAACTTCATAATAAATGTTTTTATATACAAAGAAACAAAATTAGCTCATTCATGGATTTAAGAGTTCACTTTAATTTTTTTAACCCTCTAATAAGTATATGTACAAACATGAACTTCTCTAGGAAAATACAAATTTTGGACTTATTATACATTATCATATTATTGACAAATTAGCTTCAAGCTTTTCAGATATTTTTTTAGATAAAAAAACTTCTTTTACCCGATGCTCATTTACATTAAGTGATATTCAAAAATGGCCATCCTAATGTATTTGTGTGCATGAAACTTAGTTGTCTCCTATAGAAAAATTAAACTCATATTCTTTACATGGTAATATGTTAATTTTCAAAAGTAAGCAATTTCGTTTCCTCAAACAGAAAATCCAATAATAGTTTTATAATTTGAGCTTATTTTGTTCGTATTTAGTACAATTTTCTAAAGTAAAGAAACATTTTCTCATGAACAAAAAATTCACGTTTTTGGTATACGATCAAAAATTTCTTAAGACACGACATGCAAACGAAGATTGTCTTTATTTAAAACAAGAAAAATATTTCTCAAATCAAACTGCATGCATGTGTTTAATATAAGTCTGGTTTTCTTAAATATTAAAAAGAATCGAATTTCCTGCATCAAGAAACAAATGCTAGGGATTTTTTTTAATTTTTCAGAAAATGTTTTAGAAAACTTGGTTTGATTCAATTCGTTTTTATTTGAATTGACATGTTAAGCAAATCAACAAAAAGTTTCTTATTTGTATATTAAGTTTTCCTTAAACTAACTAATGCCACTCGTTTTTATGTTAAAAATTCAGGCTTTCCTTCGTATTTTGTAAAATATTAATAGCCGATTTCACTAATTTATCTTTAAAATTCGTTTTTCATTTTAAATAAAATTATATCTAGAAATCGAAAACGCAAAACGAAAGAATTTTAAACGTCGTTTTTTAATAAGATTTCTGTAATAAAAGAATTTTATGACAAATAATAAACGATTTTCGTATTCAAATATGAAAATTATTTTTTTCTGTGCACGATTATATTAAAGAAATAGCAAATCTTATTGTTGCCAATTTGGCTATCTCTTTCATATTATGGTATAATTGAAACTTTTTTTATGTTTATATGCATAACAAATGATAAAACATAACTTTAATAAAATATCAATATGTTAATAAAAACTTTTTGTTATGCTTTCGGACATTTTACTTAATCTGCAATTGAAGGCAGGAAACCACAATTATGTACCTGCACATTAAGGCAGATAAGTGCATTTAAGATAACAGCATTTTTGATTTATCTGCATTAAAAATCGTTCAAATGAGATTGTGCAGCTCAAGGCGAATTCAACTACAGGTGGTGTCGGAACTACAATTGATCTCAATTTACAATTTCATTGTACAAAAATTTTTAATGAATTATTATTCTTTTGTTATTGAATTTGAATGTGTTTTTATTTAAAACTTTTAAACCATTTTTTAGCCATTTTTTCCGTAAATTTAGACATTTTTGGTCACCAAGTTTTGGTGAGTTTTAAATTATTTTAATAAACATACCAATATAATATAACAGAAAATCATTCTTTTTGGCATTATACAATTTATAAAGATAAAGAAGGTACCCTAGAGGGAAGCGAAATGACACCAAAGTAGTCCCGTGATAGGTCTTTGGTGGTAGATATGAATAAGACCTATCACTTTTACATGGGGTTGTCATTGGAGGGGGTCAATTGACACCATTTGACCAGTCACAGATCTATTCTCAATGAACGTGCTTATTGTCAGTTACTGAAATGTAGTATTATTTCAATACAATGTAGTATTATTTCAATAAAACAAGTCCTAGAATTAAATTCAAGAACCAAATTTAAGAAAGTAACAAAAAATGTGTCACAGCACCGGTGAAGACTGTACTGTAATTCATTACTTTTTCTACCCTTTTGTTATTCATAAACCAGTTAAGGGATTGGTTCTTCTTTCACTGGTCATGAGTTCTTTCTGTTTGTACATACTTGTTTTATTTTCACAAATCCCAGGACCAGTCTGTTGGACCAATTGACACAAATTTCCCGCAGGGTACTAACAAAATGTTTTTGCAAAGTGAAATTACGTTTTTAAAGGCGCTTGCGAAGTGGAAAAACTTTTTAAAATTTAAACGACATCGCGATTGTGGATATGAAACGTTTTCCGACTAAATAAAATTATAAACTGTAAATTTAACAATTAAATTTTCTGGATAATTGGCATATAAATTTTTATTATCACTACTTTGGTGTCAGTTCGCTTCTCTCTAGGGTACCTACAACGTTCTTCCACTGTCTGACCCTTTGTATCGCATTTGGACGGCGTAAAAGTGCATACTTATAGGCATCGGCATCGGCGATATTTTACTGTCGATACGACGATACTATTTTTATAGTTTTTTTGAAAAAACTGTCTAATTTTCAATGCTTATTTTTTGCATAACAACATAATATCAAACATAATAATAAATGGTTTATTTTAATTCTTAGACTGGAAGTCCACACCACGCGTTCTAAGTGTATATTTCTTTTTTGAACTTTTTTTAAGACGCATGCTAATGTAGAAAGTGATCCTACTTCATGTTTTCGATTCGTATATGCATTCTACACGTTTGCTGTGTAACTGGTCAATACGATTTTACGCTACTGATTTTTGGGCAGATGAATAAACGCATTGAACGCTTGGTGTGAACCGATAGCTTTAGCCGTTTTGCTTTGCACCATAATATGTAGTTAAATGTTTTCTAATTGATAAGTCTTGAACCCAATAAAAAATTTGATCATTTTGCAAAGCACTAAAGGTACATTTAAAAAATGAAACGCGCACATTTATGCGCTAGGCAATAAGATATACAGAGATGCAGTAAAGTAAGTGAACGAACTCTAAGCAAGTTTTATAAAAAAATAAAATTTCAAGTGCCACGCCGTTCCCTTACTACGAAGTAGGTTTGTCAGGGAGAATACTTAAAAATAACTAACTCACCATATAAAATTAAGGCCTTCCGTATGCGAGATGGAAAGCGAAACTCTTACATTTCTCCCTTACAAACCTGCTTCTTGGAAGCTCCATTTTTAATTAATTTTTGTGAGAATAAAAATGATTTTACTACAAATTTTGGGTAACTTCGAAGAGACCACAAACTCGATAAGCAAAGCCACTGCTACAATCATCCTAATCGTGGTTAGCAAATACGCCTGCGACCGTTTGGGAAAATATTACAGAGAACGTTAACATATTTGCTTTGATATTTAACCAAACAGTCGCAGGCGTATTTTAAATTCGCCAACCACGATAAGCGTGATTCTCTGACGCTATTCCGCAAGTTAACAGTCTTCGAACAATTTTAGAAAACACAATTAATGAATAACCTGAGATATAGAATAGAAAAATGCTTCATATATTTAATGAATCGTTTTCATGAAAAAAAATTTCACTAGTTAAATGAAAATTTTCACTGTCCAAATGGAATTTCGTAGTTATAATGAAGTATTTTCGTTGAAATCGATTCATTGGATTTCGTAATTACGTTAAAAATTTTCATTGGATATATGAAAACTAAACTTTGTCCAAGTTAAACAAAAAATTTTAATTGGGAACATAAAAAAACAGTATACAAGCAAAACTACATTCATAAATGAATACAAAATTATAGTTTCCTTAAAAATATGTTTAATTGTTAATTAAAAAATGTAAGATTTAACCCTTCTTTGCATGATTTTTTTTTTTTTTTTTTTTTGTGAAATTACTCACAAAGATGTAATTCAAGCTCTAGAATAAGGAAAAAATATAAAAAAAAAATTTTATTATAAATAAATAGTATAAAAAAGGTAAAAAACAGAATAATGGAAATTTCAAATTCGCCTGTCAAGCTCAGTACTAAATAAATAAAAATCAAAATAATTGCGCAGATTATTACTTACACACTAAAAATAATCTATTTTTCCACTCATACCCACTTTTATTTAACAAAAAGTTTCAAATCAGCTTTTAAAAAAATACCACGAATTATGCAAGTTTCCTCTAACTTAACAACAAACAGCGGAGTAACGAGACATAACCAATAAATTTCAATGTTATGCTTCTTCTTATTTTACCGCTATGATCCAATGTATAGAATTGTCATGAGGAATGATGTCAACAGCAACCAATTTAATGTACACTAGTTTGTGTGCGTTTTCTTCTTCAATAAATGTTATGATGGAAATTTCCATCACCATGCAAAGAATGGTTAATTATTTTATACATCTAATGTAATATGCCATTAAATTTATGAAATAAAAAATTTTTTTATAAAAGCAACATACATATTTTAATACATAATTGGAAAAAAAAAAATAATTTTTAACATTCAAATAACTCTATAGTCTCAATAATTAAAAGTATAAAAATATTTCGAAAAAGCATGCCTTCATAAATTTAAATTTTCATTATGACAATGAAAAATGTCATTATAGTAATGAAACAAAAACTTTCAATCCATAAATACGTATGTTTTTAGTTTTCTTTAATATGTACATACCTAAATACATATGGTATGTACTAAGTAATGAACAAATAAATGTTCTCCTTTAAAAAAAGAACACACCCTTATTTTAAACTGTTGTCAACCAAATGATGTATACGAAAAAGCTTGTTCTCTCTTTATGTGGTATTTTTTTATTATGCGTTCAACGTTGTTATTGTTGTAATGTTATGACAATTTAATCTCATATTTACGCTCTTAATTGAGTAATGGCAAAAAACATAGTTTTTTTATTCAAAAACTACACTGCCCCAGTAGGCTAGCTGGTAGTGAGCAAGTCTATCAGCGCCGAGGTTACGGGATCGATTTCCACCAGCGGCTCTGGTTAAAAAAAAAAAGTTGAATAAGAACAACTTTAATAAAAAAAAAAATTTTTTTTTACTTTTTTGAAAGTATTCATCCAATGAAAAACATTCATAGATCTAATGTAATGTTTCATTAAATACATTTTAATGAAACAGGTTTCATTGATCCAACGAAGCGCTTCATAGGTTCGTTTTTAATGCAATTTTTCATGGGATTAATGTCAGAATTCATTGGTATTCTGCAGAAAATTCTTTCGGTGTACATTCTGAAAGTTCATTCTGATAAGTCTACAAGAACTGACCTTTGGAGCGTTTGTAAAAATCTTATAAGAATTTTCGGGAGAGATTATCCTTTGTCCATCCTACATTAGATACCTAAGATCTTCTAATTTTTCTAGAAACAATTTTTCACTGCAGGTCTGCTTCAAACGGATTTTAAACAAAAAATCTATAACGAACACCGAAATTTATAAGCAACGATTCAATGAAATACAGCACAAATATAACGACCATATGTTTTTATATACAGACGGCCCTAGAACTAGAATGGCACAAGCTATGGTGTTGTAAATAATGAAAAAACTTTGATTAACTCAATTTTACCTGAATTTAGTACTAATTTGTCTGCCAAAATCATAGCTATCTATGAGGCTATTTAACTCATACGGAACTCTAGAGGCAGATATGCAATCTGCACTTACTCCCTTTCGGCTTTATATGCAATAAAAAATCTAACTAATTACCAAATATATCCTCGTTTGATTCGTCAAGCTATCATTGAAAGACAACCCTACATTAAACTTATTTGGGTTCCAGGACACTCTGGAATTAGAGGCAACGAAGCAGCAGATGAGTGTGCAAAAATTGCACTCTCTGCACCTCTCATACCTACACCTAATCTTTCTGCAGATGACATATCAAACTTTTTAAAATTAAAATATCGAACAAAAAAACTAGACAACTGGTTACAGACCAGAATATGGTACAGAAATAATAATCCCTCAAAAATAAATGCCAACAGTATCTTTAATAACATTAACGATAACTTTCTCTCAAGAAAAGACCACCCGAGTCTCCCACGCACATATGAACAGAAATATATCAAACTCGTGTTCCTTTTGCGGATTCAATCCGATAACTATTGATCATTTATTTCCAAATTGTCCCCATGTAAACAATACTCATACTCAGCAAAAGAGACTTTTTCCAATAAATCGACTCTACAATAACAGACAACAACATCAATCTCTTAATGAAATTTTTAAAACAATGTAACCCTTATAATTCTTATTTTAATTATATGTTACTGCCCTTTCAGCTTAAGGCCATCGATGCCAGAGCTCTTTCTTTTATTATACTAATAATTTAGTTATAAGTATAATTTTTTTAATAATAAAATATATTGCTTAAAATAGGAGTGAATATGTCTTTAAAAATACACCTTCTGCATTCACACTTAAATTTTTTCCTAATTAACCTTGGCGATGAAAATGACGAGCATTGTTAGCGGTTTCACAAAGAAATACATGAAATGGAACTCGGTGTTAAGGAACGTATGATGTTGATCGTCAAATGCTAACTAATGGGTGATTTTTTAAGCGTAATTTTCTTAGAAATCTAATAAAACACTCAAATTTGCATAATATATTCAAAATTTTTATTAGAATCGATAAATTGGTCTTTGCCATTTACTTTTTAAAAATAACTTCATGTAAATGTTGCCCGCGGCTTCGGTTCAAATGGTCCATTCGTAAGGTCAAATTTTGCACCTCTTTTTCGAGCATTTCGGCCTGTATTCCATGAATAACACGTGTTATGTTATACTCTAAGGCTTCAGTCGTGTTTGGCTTGTCCACATAGACCAACGACTTCACATAACCCCACAAGAAATAGGCAAGAGGCGTCAAATCACATGATCTTGGCGGCCAACTCACAGGACCATTTCGAGAAATGAACTGCTCACCAAATTCATCCGTCAATATGTCCATTGTTTCACGAGCTGTGTGGCATGTGGCACCGTCTTGTTGAAACCACATATCAAACAAGTCCGACTCAGCAAACAAAAGTCGCGTATCATGGCACGTGGTCGAATAACACATGCCCAATACCTGAGAACGGCGACGAACTGACATTTCACTATCCTCATTAACACCGGTCGCTACGGCTGCAATATTCTCTTCGGTAAGCACTCTACGAACGCGAGTCGGTGGTTTAATGTCTACTAAAGTAAATTTAGTGCAAAATTTGGTGATAATAGCACGAGCTGTTGATTCACTAGGTCGATTATGACGTTACGAACTTTTTCGTAACAAACGATGGACATTTCTCACAGAGCACGAATTTGATAATAAATTTCAACGATTTGCAGTCGTTGCTCGTTTGTAAGTTTCTTCATGATGAAATGCATAGTATACTGAGCACTTTTCACTTTCATAGATGTAGTTTGGACCAGGGTTCGAAAAAAAACTGTACAATATCGTAACGTATTTTTCTAACACACAAACTTAAAAATTTTTTTTTGTGTTTCTGAATGTATACACAAACATATACGGTACACAGCGAGAGTGAGCTGACGCACACAAACACTACGATAGCGTACATAGCTTCTTTTAACGTACATGTACAGTATTTTTAGCGTACTTATCTGTACTTTTTAGTGAACACGTAGTAAGAATACTTTTTTTTAACGTTTATAAAATCAAAAAAGAGCCAAAAAATATGATTTAAGGCGAATTGTATAACAGGAGTGCAGAAATATAAGAAACATGCAAAAGTGTACTAATGCTTTATGCAGTAGAGAAAAGAACATTGTAAGTAGATCAGTTGTAAAGTGTTAAGAGTATGCGTATATGTAAATATGTATGTATACCCAGCGGGAAAAAGAAGGCATACAGATGCCTTCTAGAAGGCCTCAGTACTTTATTTTGGATGTACAAGGCCTGCTCGCTTCATTGCATACTCATAGCTTTTTTACACACGTTGTCATTGCGGGGTAGGCCTTCCAGGTAATCTTAAATAGTCTTTTAGAAATTTATTTTAAAAGGGCTTCAAGTTATTGGCTCTAAAAGCCATTCATGGGATATGAAAATGTTCACTTTGTGCCAAAATTTAAAAAAAAACGAGCCACATTTACGGAAAAGGGGCCAAACCCCTTTGTTATAGAAATTTAATTGTGCACTTTTAATGGATATTTATTATAAGTGTTATCACGATGGTCATTGTGCAAATTTGCAATTTGTGAATTTTCAGTGCATATTATGATTGATCGTGAGAATACCACTTTTATTTTTTATGCAAATATGCTATTTTTCTAAAAATTTACTCTGGCAACACAAAAACTTCTGGCGGCACTTTAAAAAATCTGCTTTTATTTACAATTATACACAAACATATTAAAATAAATTATTTCTTTTTAAATTATTTAAATTAAATTCTCTATTTTATGTTAAAACCCACGAAAATGTTCAATTTATAAGTTTTCTTTAAACCAATATGGCGCTTAATATGTCAAATGTTATTGTTTACATTTGTTTGCAACTGAGCAAATATGCACTACTAATTTTGCTCATGGTTTTTTTTTAGTGCAAACCATGATGGAATAAGCAGGTGGCATCGTTACGGCATCAAATACAACATTACAACAAAAATGGAAATTACATCACCGTTTACGTCAAAAAATACATTAAACAAAAATCAAAGCGTGCCGCTGAACGTGATGAAATAAATACATTTTTAGCCAATTTTTATTTAATTATGGTCAATATCTTATTTATTTTAATTTAAAATTATCAAAAACTTTAATAAAATACAATAATCACAGCACAAAACGTGGACTTTTTGTAAACATAAACAAAACTTTGACATAAACCTAGACAAACAATGCAAGAGCAAAAAATCGTCATCTGGCGTAGTGCTGCCACCTGTTTATTTCACCATGGTGCAAACGAAGTAAAATAGAGCAAATTGCAAATACGTACATTTTGTTGTTGTGTTGTGCAAATGTGTGTATTTTTGCACGCATTTTCATCGTTTGCATACTTTGCACTACCTATCGTGATTTCCCTTTATATTTTATACATATTTAATAGATGGTTTTAAGGTAAAAATGCACTCACAATATTATTACAGTAACAGACTGCAGTTTATTTAAGAAATATTCCGTTCAGTCATTTTTAAATAAATAAACATTTAAAATTCCAAGCAAATTTATTTTTAACTGATTCTAACAGTTATTCAAACTAAGTGCATATTAATACGGATTTTCAGTTGCAGTTAATATTGTCAGTTGATTTGGTAAACTTCTTCTTTATGAAAATTAAATGAAAATGTAATTTAAAATAACGAAAAGTTTATTTAATTTTTACTGTCAAAAATTGAACCGCGAATTCCGTAAAAACAAATCAATATTCAGTTATCTTATATAAATTAATTGTCAAAAAATTAACTACATATTCCGTAAAAACAAATAAATATGCAGTTATTTTATAAAATTTTACTGTCAAAAATTCAACACCATATTCAGTAAAAACAATTAAATATTTAGTTATTTTATATCATTTTACTACCAAAAATTAATTTTTACTTATCTATAAAAAATGAATTGCTTGTTTTGTGTAAGCAATTCCCATTTTCTATTTGTTAAAATAATTTAGTTAAATACATCAAATTTTAAAAGTAAAATAATTGCGAAGCCATATTGGTCATGCTGCTGGTGTCTTATAATTGAGAGTTCTTCTGTAAACAACGTGGTCAGTACAACAAAAGTAAAACAAACGTGTGTAACTGGGTAAGTAAATAAAGATATTCTCTCTCTCCCGCTTATAAGAAAAACAAGCGGGCAGGTGTCTGTCTGGTATTTTTTAGAAATTCGGCTCTTTTGTGGAGTAAACGAAAATTTAATAAAATAACCGAATATTTAATTGTTTTTACTGAATATGGGGTAAATTTTTTGACAGTAAAATTTTAATAAATAACTGAATATTTAATCGTTTTTACTGAATATGGTGTTGAATTTTTGACAGTAAAATTTTACAAAATAACTGAATATTTATTTGATTTTACGGAATATGGTGTTGAATTTTTGACAGTAAAAATTTAATGAACTTCTTGTTAAAAATAAATGAAAAATAGGTAGACCGGTTTTTAATTGAACTTTCATTTATTTTATATTACAATTTCAGTTAATTTTACGTACAGAATATTGAGAGTGTGGTTTTTACACTAAAAATCAGAAAACAATTAAGTTTTGATTGTGCATTTATTTTTTAATTTTTAAACTTTTTTTTATCACTTTTTACCAGTTGTTTTTATGTAACAGAACTCTTCTTTTTAACGTATTAAACTCAACTCAAAATTAAACTCAACCGTTCTGTATTCTGTTTTTGTCGTTTTTTTATGTAATTTTAATTGTATAACGCGCAAAAAAACTAAATATCTTAGTCCTTCTCTTCTCCCTTCTCATAGAAAGGATTGTGGAATATTTATCTTATCTTTTATACCTACGGAAGATCCGAAGCCTTCTAAGAGAACTTATTTAGCAGTTAGATCAGAATCAAGGCGAATTCACTAGAGAATGAAGTCAGCACTACAACAACACTGCTTCTGTGGTCCGATTGTCAAAAATATTGCTAGTAAAAAAAGGTTTGTTTACATAAAAAACTGTAGTTTATATACAAACTTTGACAACTACACCACGGAAAAAAATAACCATATGTTGACTCGACCCCACCTTCTAGTCAATTCGCCTTGATCAGAATGGTAATTGAATCAAAAAATGTCAAATCAGGCCTTTAATAAGAATTAAAAGCCGGTTGAACTCATATTTTGAAAGCACGATCTTTCGCCATACGGAGTGGGCGTCCATTCCTTGTAAATAATTTTACAATCGTCAATTCAATGTTAGTTTGATTGAAATAGGTTGGAACTGTCTTGGTTTTTAAATCATTGACTTTATTTTTATTTGCACATTTTATTGCAACATAATCTGAATATAAAGTAGGGTGGAACCGTTTTAAATGTCTTTCTAGATTTCCGGTATGATTATTTAATTTTTTTTTCACAACTTCCATTATCACAAAATACGTCACTTTCATCGATTAAACTAAAATAATCGTGCAAAAAATTTATTTTTATGGCGCGGCATCTTACTTTCTTTTCAACCAAATGTCAAATAATCACTAAAATGCATAATGATTGAAGTAAACTGAAAATTCCTAAATTTTCCGCGAAAGAGGTTGGTGCCATAATTATTGTTTAATAAAATATTCTCCACGCAAGTGCATACAAAAAAATTAAATAAAAAAGATTTACCTAAAAGGTATGTATGAATATAAAAAATAGCAACAACTCTTTAACTGAAAAAATTTTAAATTATAAAAAACAAGAGTCATAAATTTTTTTTTCAAATAAACTCGAATAACGCAAAGCACAATAATAATTTTCGACTGTTGATTTACCACTTACAAATGTGCACAAACAATTGTTTTGAGGGCGCGAAAATTCCTTAATTTTTTGCGAATTTGTTGCTTTTGGGTTTTTTATGAATGATATTTCATCTAAAAGAGTTAAAAAAAAAAATAACCTTAAATGTATGAACAATTCTGTAACTGAAAAAAATTTTTATTATAAAAAACAAGAGCAGTCATAAAAATGTTTTTTTTTTCTTTCTGCAAATATACACGGCACAAGTTAAAAATTCCCATAAAAAGGATCATAAAAAACATGGTTGTGGTAAACATATTCTAAGAGCAACATATTATGATAAGAATTATGATTGTAGTCACCATATTAAGATTATAATTGAAACATATTATGACTCAATATACTCTTAATATGTCATCATAATATTTTTCCCTTAATCATATTATTATTCTGTTAATCATACTAAGTGAAGAAGTAATCAAATTATGGTCATGTTAATCATAATAAGCTAAGAAATTAATCATATTATTGTCATGTTAATCATAATAAATTTAGAAGCAATCATATTATGATACAGCACCTTTCATAGCTGTCATAAAAATACAAAATAAATTTAAATATTTTTGAATCGATTTTTATTTTGTGGCTTTTTACAATTTTTCTTAATGTTAATCAAATAGCGGAGTTCAATATAAGGCTTGCAAAAGAGCAAATGAAAAATCTGTGGTTTTCATGGGCAACCGCGTGTGTCCATTTTTTTGATTTTAAGATGTTGATGCCATATTGCCTAATTTTGAACGCTCTTTATTCCGTTTTGTAACGTAATGACAAAGTTTAAAATGTGCAATACCTAGCCCATAGTTTGATCTAGAATGGGTTTTCGGCTTTACTGAACAATTTGTTTTAAGACATACGCGGTTGCCCATGAAAACCACAGAAATATCGTAGCACTTTTATAAAATATAACGAAATCTCTGTGTGCAAAAACTATGATATTTTGCATTTGCACTATTACATCACTAATACTTGAATGAACTCCGCTAATATTTTAATTTTTTAATTTCTTTAAACTTATTTTTTTGTGAGAAATATAATATGTTTAGAAAGTTATCATAATTAAGTCGTTAGAAAAATAATTATTTTTCGGTCAACAATACTCAAATTCATAATTGCTAATACTTGAATGAACTCCGCTAATATTTTAATTTTTTAATTCCTTTAAACTTATTTTTTTTATGGAATTTTATCTTTTAATTGTTTAACCGCTCACAAATAAAAAAACGACACAACTTCTTCAAAATTATTTTACAAATGGCGCTAACATAATATGATTAGAGTAAAAATAGTTTGATTGCATCTTTAACATAATATGATAAATGTATAGACAGTTATCATGTTATGGCTATTAAATATCATGATATGGTTGTGAGAAATATAATATGTTTAGAAAGTTATCATAATTAAGTCGTTAGAAAAATAATTATTTTTCGGTCAACAATACTCAAATTCATAATTGCGATAAACATTGATATGTTTACAGTAACTATAATATTGTTGATATTAAATAAAAATAACAATTATTTGTGTACGACAACAATATATTGTTACATTAAACATAGTGTTGTTGCCGTAACCATGCCCAACCATATTTTTTCTCTGCGTGTAGGCGTACATATGCACATCAATTGTCTCAAATGTTGTATACAATTATTTTACAGCGTTAATGTTGGCGCCATAAGTATTGCTTAATAAACCAATGCCCATGCAAGTGCATACAAAAATAACTAGGTAAAAAAAAGGATTTACCTAAAATATATAAAAAAACACACACTCTTTTACTTAAAAAAAAAATTTTTATAAAAAAGAAACAAGATCACTTATCCCAAAGTATAATATTCATACAATCATAATATTATGTTGCTATATTCAAAAAGAAAATTTATTTTAAAGAACTGAAAATTAATTTAATTTAAAATAAATTTTTACATTTAATTCAAAATGAATTTTTACATATAATTTAAAATAAATTTTTACTTTAAAATAAATGAATTTTACATTAATTTTAAAATTTTTATTTATTCAACAGCATATTCCGTAAAATTTAATAGTTGTTGCTTTTAAAATATATATATTTTAAACGACAAAAAATCAAACTACATAACATTATATGTACGGAAAAACTTTATTTTTTTGCTAATTTATTTTTGAATAACAAACATAAATGTTAAAAACAAAGTTATTTGAAAACTAACTATATATATATTCAATTTGAATAGTACAAAAAACGAATTTTATAACCCACAATCAATTACTGTAATATTTTTATGAGTGTTAAAATATTTTGTTTTCTTCAAATAAAAACGAATAAAACATAGCACAACAACAATTTTCGACGTTCAATTTACCACCAGGGTTGCCGTTTAAAAGTTTTTATCCTACCAAAATCCTTTGAAACATTTTTCAAATATTTAAAAATTTACATACATATGTATATGAATGTATTTTTTTGATGTAAAGCACAATTTTTATTGGATAAAGCTATTCATTTTTTGCAATATGCAATAAGAGACAAAGTTGGCATGATCGTAAAATATTTTTATTTGAATCCGTTTTTAATGGAATTCACTTAATCCGAAAATATATCATTGCCTAAGTCTACTGAAAGGCTAATTTTTGTTAAGCTAACAATCTACAAGATTGGAAAATTTTAGAATGTGTGACTATATAAATAGGCAAATCTTGATTATAAAGGGTGGTTAAATTTCAAGGGCCGATGTTGATTTTGAATAAAACACAAACTATTTAGGAAATTATTGTAATTTTATTTTATTATGATATATTGGTATTACTCAATTATGTATGAAACAAAATATCGGCCAAATGGGCGCCGCGACCACGGCGGCACACCTCCATCCGATGGTCCAAATTTTCGATGACCCTGAGGCATAATGGAGGTTCTATGCCGTTAATGTGCCGAATTATCTCATCCTTTAGCTCTTGAATTGTTGCTGGCTTATCGACGTACACCTTTTCTTTCAAATAACCCCAAAGAAAAAAGTCCAACGGTGTCAAATCACATGATCTTGGCGGCCAATTGACATCGCCATTACGTGAGATAACACGGCCATTGAATTTGTTGCGCAAAAGAGCCATTGTTTCGTTAGCTGTGTGGCAAGTGGCACCGTCCTGCTGAAACCACATATCGTCCACATCCATATCTTCCAATTCGGGCCATAAAAAGTTCGTTATCATCTCACGATAGCGAACACCATTCACAGTAACTGCCTGACCGGCCTCATTTTGGAAAAAATACGGCCCGATGATGCCGCCAGCCCATAAACCGCACCAAACAGTCACTCTTTGTGGGTGCATTGGTTTTTCGACAATCACTCTTGGATTATTATTCGCCCAAATGCGGAAATTCTGCTTATCGACAAATCCACTGAGGTGAAAATGTGCCTCATCACTGAAGATGATTTTCTTCGAAATTTATCATACATTTTCATAATAAGTCTGGATAACTTTAACACGTTGTTGGATTGTGTATCTCTCCATGGTTCAAATTGAGTAAGTCTGAAATAGAGAAATGTCAAATAAAATTCGGAAAAAAACTTGGCGTTTAGGTGTGGTTCACATTCAACATCGGCCCTTACAATTTAACCACCCTTTACAATAACTTAAAAAGAGTATTTATTTGTAATATTTAAATTTCTTAAAACGCAAGAATTTTGGAGTTCTTTTTAATACACTTTAAATCCAATTTTTATAATGTTTGTTATAAAATTCTGTTTAATAGACAAATATTTGTATATTATTACAGAAATCTAAGTAAAAAACGACTGTTAAAATTTTTGCGTTTTACGTTTTCGATTTCCAGCACACCCCTGTAGATTTTATTTTATATAGAAGCCGAATTTTAAATTTAAGTACATATTTCTTTTTTAGCTTCTGTGTCAATAAAAATATTTAAGACATCAATATGATTATTTTTTTTATCGAAATCGACTTCCATATGTTAGTGTCGCCTTTTTTATAAAATTAATTTAAATGTGTAAAAAAATTGGACTTTAACCATGATTATAAATATGACAAACGATATACTTCTGGTTGATTTTCTTTATTAAGATTGTTAATTATAATTAGCATGTCGGCCATTTTCTAACAATCGCACGATTTGAAGTCGTAAGACGCTAGATTTATGTCATGGTGTTCGAAAACTTATGCGTTTTGCTTCCGATCTTTAATGGTTTTTGAAGATGGTTAACTTCTTGCGATTGCGATTTAGAGAACACCTATAATTCGATTTCAAGTCAGAATCGCAATATACTTGTATATGAAATAAATAAAAAATCGCATTTGACTTTTTAAGACATATTTTCGGAGAGTTATACAGCTCTTATACCATTGACTTCGTAAAAACAGGATACAAAATATAGTACTAAAGCATCCCACAGCTTATATCTTATGAGGTGGTACCGAACATTATTCCTGAAATTCTTTTAGTTCAGTAATTCTTTAAGGGCTATGGGAAAAAAACTGTTAATTTTACAACAAAGAAGCTATATATTTTCCCCCAGCATTTTACATGCGTAAGTTGAACAAAGGTGGAGAGAGCGCACTTAATGTAAATTAAAGAAATTCATTGCTAAGTAAGTTTTTTAGTCCAGTTACTTTACCCGCCATGGCGTTAGCACCGTCTGTTGCTAATTCAATAATATTTTTTAAAGGAATATTGTTTGTTGTAAAAATTGTTTATTTTCATTTCTTTATTGGCACATCCGAAGTTTCACCAACAATCAAGAATATCTTCTGTTTTTTTTTTTAATAGATATTCCATTTTCTATTGCCTGCTTTGCGATATAGTCAGTTGCTTCAACAGACTATGTCCTACCACATTTAACAAGTCAATTTATAAAATGAAAAAGTAAATTTTCTCAAACCGACCAAAATTAGGATTAGCCTACCACCCTACCAAACGAAAATACCAAGTTCGGCAACCCTGTTTACCACTTAAAAATGTGCGCAAACACCAGTGTTGCCGTTAGGATACGAAAGATACATTTTTCGTATCTTTTGACTACTTCAGGTATAATGTATAATCCTGGCATTTTTCGTATCTTTTGAATCTGTACGCAAAATGTGCAGAAACAAAACATTCTAAAATTTTTAGCCATTTAAAACTTATTAAGACTTAACATCGTAAGTCTGGGTTTACACTTTAAAAGTTTTCTTTCAGAAAGTCTGACTTTATAGGTAAGAGAAGAAGAGAACAGGCTTTTCATCTCTCCCCTTTCACCAATAAACACAGACTTTCTGAAAGAACATTTTCAAAGTGTGAACCCAGACTAACCGACTCAATACTAATACAATAACAGCCAAGGCGCATTGATTATAAGGTGAGGTAAACTCTACAACAACATTGCTTCTGTGGTGGAATTGTCAAAAATATTGCTAATAAAAAAAGGTTAGTTTACATAAAAAATTAGTTTGCATACACACTTCGACCTTGATAGCAGCTTTAATAATGGTGAAAGAAAACATTAAGGGGTTGCAACATACGAACCACCTAAATCGATGTTTACTAGTAGTGCGAAGTGTGTCTGACGAAATATGAGCATATTTTTTATTTTCAGGAAATTTATATGAACGTTGATATAATCGCCTCAGTATAAATGCCTTAACTCGTATATTAATTTTTACAAAAATAAATTTGTTTTGATAACATCCAAAGATAATTACATATAATTAATTTTAAAGTTTGCTTACAGCATTTTTAGAAATTACATATGTACCTAACATTTATGACTTAAATAAATATAAAAATGAATTTATACGAAATCATTTTCTTTACTTTCTTATGTCAATAAATATTAAACGTTAGAAATGGATTATCAAATTTTTTTCAAGAGGTATCTCTTTGGGAAAAAGTGTATCTTTTTGGAAAATGAAATGTATCTTTCTCGAAATTTCACTGGCAACACTGGCAAACACGCACATGTGCATTCTTCGCGTAAAAAACAAAAACAATTGTTTGCTGAAATAGACACCAATACTCTGCTCCATAAAACATTAGAACACTTTTGCATGTTTTTTATATTTCTGCACTCCTGTTATACAACTCACCTTCAAATCTTATTTTTTTGGCTCTTTTGATTTTATAAAATTTCTTTGCTTTAAAAAAATACGTACGTACACGCACGTTATAATATACACTACGTGTTCAATAAAAAGTACAGATAAGTACGCTAAAAATACTGTACATGTACCTTAAAAGAAGTTATGTACGTTATCGTAGTGTTTGTGTGCGTCAGCTCACTCTCACTGTGTACCGTATATTGTTTCTGCACACATTCACAAACAGAAAAATGTTTTTTTTTTATTTTGTATTCTTGTAACGAATGTGTATGTGTATTGTTCATGGCAAAATACGGTATCATACTCTTAATTGTGTACTTTACAGTTTTTTTTCGTACTCTGGTTTGGACACAATTACCAACCAGTGCTGGCAGCCCGAAAAACTTAATTCATAAAAAATCACCCTTTACGATCGTTATAATTGCTTTACATAAAACAAAATGACGCAGGGTCCCACTCAGTGCACCAATTGTCAGGAATACGGGCATACAAAATCATATTGCAAGCTACCCCACGTATGTGTGGTTTGTAGTGACGCTCATAAAACTTCTTCTTGCACTTAAAAGAACCTGAGCAAATCCAAAAATATGCGCACTCCCAATATCGTCCACCTTATGCGTCCAGCCTTCCCGCGGGCTCTTATGCTAACTCTATACAAACTAACAAACAAAACCACTTATATGCACAAGTCCTGAAAGAAAACTCTCACGGACATAATCCTGCGAAAGTAGACAACGCAAACCAACCTTCATACGCTAATGTTCTTAAGGAACCTCCACAAATACCTTCTGCAGACACATCGGGCTCAATTGAAAATCTAGTCAAATTATGAATAACTTCATGGCCACCATGCAGAACATGTTTTAGGAAATGATGCGAAACTAAAACATGCTCCTGCAAGTTCTACTAAACAAAAAATGAACCAGCTAAAAATATGTTTCTAAAACGCAAACGGGCTCTCCCAACATAAACACGAAGTAGCCCATTTTCTTCAAAGACACGAAATCAACGTGCTTCTCGTCTCTGAAACCCACTTTACTCTAAAAAACTGCTTTAGGGCAAATGGGTACCTCACATACATAATCACATAATTGTGCACAAACACAAGGAAGATTGTATCAAGGCTACTTCTATAAATCTTACAGATTTTAAAATCACGTTATCATCCGTATATTGTCCCCCTAGGCATAAAATTGCACAGGATAAATTTATAAACTTCTTCTCCACATTGGGACAGAAGTTCATTGCAGCAGGCGACTACAACGCTAAGCATACGTATTGGGGCTCCAGACTTACAAGTCCTAGAGGTAACCAGCTATATAACACCGTAACTGCAAATAATCTTGATGTCGAGTGGAGAACCTACCTATTGGACCACCGACTTCAACAAGCTACCGACTTTGCCTTAATTAAAAACATCAAGCGCGATCAATTACTTATTAGTTCCTCATATGACTTATCGTCTGATCATTCACCTTCAATCCTTATACTTAAAGGTAATTTTGATAACAAGCTGTAAACTTTATTTCCTATCGAAACAGAAACACAAATTGGTTGAAGTATAACATGTATGTGAGCTCTCATCTATCTCAGAGCAATTCCCTAAAAAATTCATCTGACATCCAAACAGCTGTCGACCGATTTAAGGATGTCTTGGATTCTGCGACAAGAAATGCAACCCCAATCAAGCGGACAATAAAGCGTGCTCCGCAATTCACATCGGTGGATATAGACCCTTGTCAGGGAAAAAAGAAAGTTGAGAAGACAATTTCAAAATAATCGTTCCCCAACCATCAAGGCCCAACTACGGTTATGCTAGGCAACTCTAGGCAACAAACTGCGACAGAAACACGACGCTGCAATAGAAGGCTATTTAAACAGCCTAGACGTCACAGAAAACTCCAATTACAGCTTATGGAAGGCTGTAAGACATATGCGATGCCCTATAACCCACGAATCTCCACTAAGACTGGAAAACCGTACCTGGGACAAAAACATAAATGAAAAAATGAACGCCTTTGCAAGCCACTTGGAGAAAGTGTTGACGCCACATGATGCTCATACTTGTTCCTGTCGTCAGGAAAAAACGCTAGTCAAATAACGTCGTACAGACCAATCAGCCTACTACCAATCTTATTAAAAAATATTCCTTTTAAGTATCTAAATGAACACGCAATCAATCCGGATCAGCAGTTCGGATTCCGAGCAAGGCATGGTACAATCGAACAAGGGCATAGAATTGTTACCCAAATTAGATCCGCGTTTGAGAGAAATAAATATTGCTCGGCACTGTTTATAGACATTTCCCAAGCATTCACGGTAAGATCAAAAAACATACACTTGCCCCCTCCCCCCCCAAGAAAATATCTGCTGGTGTCCATATAGGCAGCATATTAGGGCTGTTACTGTATATAATATATACAGCCGATATGCCTATAAGCCCGAGCACACATACTTCTACGTTTGCTGACGACACAGCTTTTATAAGGGTTAATCAGGGCCCAAAAGTTGCATCGCAGCGTCTACAGTCCCACATCAATAAACTAGACGCCTGGCTAGAAAAATGGAAAATAAAGGTTAACCCGGCTAAATGTGCTCACTTAACTTTCACGCACAGAAAACAAACGTGCCCAGCTGTAAAAATTAAAAACATCACTGTTCCGGTAGAAAATCATGTAAAGTACTTGGGAATTCATATAAATAGACGCTTAACCTGGTCTCGTCATATTGAAGCGAAAATAAAGGCTATGTAACTTAAAGCAGCTCAACTACATTGGCTCCTCAAACTTGCACAGAAAAAATTATCCAAAATTTTTCACCAATTAAAGCATTAATCAAAAATATAATCAGTTTTAATTAAGAATTTAATCAAGTGAATTAAACGTTTAATCAAGTGAATTAAACGTTTAATTAATACTATTAACTGATTTAATTGATACTATTAATTTGTTTACTGGTGCAAATTTAATTAATTTTTTAATTAATATCACACATTTTTTAATTGAATTCAATTTTTATTTTTTCTGTGTGTCCTTAGACAACAAAGTTATCTTATACAAGTCTATCATAAAACCAATATGGACATAAGGCATCGAATTCTGGGGTACTGCATGCGCATCAAACATCCAGAAGCTACAAAAAAAGACAGTCTTGGATAGTACGATAAATCGTCTGCGGCCCATGGTATATACGTAATGACATTATCCACAGAGATCTTAACATCCCTATCATCCAGGAAGAAAATAAAAAGTAGTCAGTCAATTAAATAGATAAACTAATGGTCCATCTCAACTACCTCGCTCGCGATCTAATAAAGTTTGAAGGTCACCGGAGTCTGAAAAGAACCGACACTTTGAGCCTAGCAGGCTTTTTTGACACTTGAATGAAATCAATTAGCGGTTACATTGGTAATGGCTAATAAATACAAATAAGAATTAGGATTAAGCTTTGAATACATATTGTAATTTTTTACAAGAAAGATTCAATAAAAAAAAAGTTTGTTATTTTCTCAAAGGATCTTTTTCTCCATCTATCAACTAAAATAAATCTTATAACTAAAAGAGATACAAAAAAATTTTAAATTTAGTTTAATAAAAAAGCGGACAGGTGTCTGGTCCTTTTTTGAGGTACGGCCTCAAATAAACAAAGCAACATCTCTAACGGAGAAGAGTTAACAACTAAAAGACAAAACATTATAAAACTCAACAGCAGTTTCATTGCAACAACAAATTTCTAAACAATAAATAAACCAATTAAAATAAACCAATTAAGATAAAAGAAACACATAAGTTTGAACAAACAAGAACAATTAAAACAAACACATAAATCTAAACAAACACATAAGTTTAAGCGCTGAATATAACAAATACGATTGTA
This sequence comes from Pollenia griseotomentosa, assembly GCA_963931875.1. Classification (NCBI taxonomy): domain Eukaryota; kingdom Metazoa; phylum Arthropoda; class Insecta; order Diptera; family Polleniidae; genus Pollenia; species Pollenia griseotomentosa. Next base: position 136,981 of record OZ007560.1, read on the forward strand.
ACAAATAAATTCATATTTTTAAATAGTTTAAACATTCTCTTTGGATTTAAAAAATTTGTTATTCGTGCTTAATCCCCGTTTTTATTCTTGATAAAAACACTGAAATTTATTGTTGATGGGATAAGCTATTCCTATGCGCATTTCACTGGTTGCTTAGGCCAGATCATCAGGAAACTTCATCCATAAACATTTTGGAAAAACTAAAGATATTAAACCAAATAAAACTGTTAAGCGTATAAGAATCATAAGCAACAGCTCTACTTGTAACAATATCAAAGTTTAAACAAAAACATCAACAATAAACAGTGAGTTCATCTCTTCTTACATTCCCCACTACAATTGATTGGAATTCTTCCAACATTAATTGTAGTTGTAAGTAGGTTAAGAAAAAACAAAATGCAAAAAAAAAACAACTTGCAAAAGCATGTTGCCAGGTAGTTTTTTCAGGCCGTGCACTTGCCAGTTTATTATCAAAAGTAATTTCTTGGGAATACAAAATTTAAATTTAAAAAATTTGTTATTCGTGCTTAATTCCCCGTTTTTATTCTTGATAAAAACACTGAAATTTATTGTTGATGGGATAAGCTATTCCAATGCGCATTTCACTGGTTGCTTAGGCCAGATCATCAGGAAACTTCATCCATAAACATTTTGGAAAAACTAAAGATATTAAACCAAATAAAACTGTTAAGCGTATAATGCTATAAACACAATCAAGTCCACCGACCATCGACTACAAGATGTCAAAAATAGAATACATGCGTGCTTATGAGAATAATTCTTTTAGCCGCTACACAACTATCGACTACACGGCTACTTTTGTAGCCCGTATCCAACTTAGGCTAATTTCTATTTCTCTTGGCTACAAAAAACAGATAAGTGCTGCCAATACAATAAATGCATGAAATGGTGGTTTTAAAAACGCAATACATTAAATATCGGTACTAAAAACGCGAAAAACTATTATAGTTGCACCATTGAAAAATAAAAATCTTCTGTTCATTTGTTTACATTTTTCATTTACTTTTTATTTGGCGCATTTTTTATTTACTTTTTATTTGTCAAATTTTCCATTTAGTTCGTTATATTTACTGGCCGGACCCACCATCTTCGGTTACTTTTGTTCTGATGATTTTTATACACTTCATACACTGAAGTCGTTGTTTCCACTATTTTAGCAATAGTACTTATAAAGTTAATTAAATTTTCTTGAGACACTTGAAATTTTTTTTTTCACACAAATTCACTTAAAAAAATCAAGTTTGTTTTGTTTTGGTTACTTTTAATACATATGCCAAAACAGATGTTTATTTTTTGTAGTTAGTGGTCGGTAGTCGTTAAAAGAATTAAGTAGCTGACGACTTGGCTATTTTTGTAGCCAGCTACTTTTGTAGTCAGTAGTCGATGGTCGGTAGCGTTTGATTGTGTTTATAGCATAAGAATCATAAGCAACAGCTCTACTTGTAACAATATCAAAGTTTAAACAAAAACATCAACAATAAACAGTGAGTTCATCTCTTCTTACATTCCCCACTACAATTGATTGGAATTCTTCCAACATTAATTGTAGTTGTAAGTAGGTTAAGAAAAAACAAAATGCAAAAAAAAAACAACTTGCAAAAGCATGTTGCCAGGTAGTTTTTTCAGGCCGTGCACTTGCCAGTTTATTATCAAAAGTAATTTCTTGGGAATACAAAATTTAAATTTAAAAAATTTGTTATTCGTGCTTAATTCCCCGTTTTTATTCTTGATAAAAACACTGAAATTTATTGTTGATGGGATAAGCTATTCCTATGCGCATTTCACTGGTTGCTTAGGCCAGATCATCAGGAAACTTCATCCATAAACATTTTGGAAAAACTAAAGATATTAAACCAAATAAAACTGTTAAGCGTATAAGAATCATAAGCAACAGCTCTACTTGTAACAATATCAAAGTTTAAACAAAAACATCAACAATAAACAGTGAGTTCATCTCTTCTTACATTCCCCACTACAATTGATTGGAATTCTTCCAACATTAATTGTAGTTGTAAGTAGGTTAAGAAAAAACAAAATGCAAAAAAAAAAAAAACAACTTGCAAAAGCATGTTGCCAGGTAGTTTTTTCAGGCCGTGCACTTGCCAGTTTATTATCAAAAGTAATTTCTTGGGAATACAAAATTTAAATTTAAAAAATTTGTTATTCGTGCTTAATTCCCCGTTTTTATTCTTGATAAAAACACTGAAATTTATTGTTGATGGGATAAGCTATTCATATGCGCATTTCACTGGTTGCTTAGGCCAGATCATCAGGAAACTTCATCCATAAACATTTTGGAAAAACTAAAGATATTAAACCAAATAAAACTGTTAAGCGTATAAGAATCATAAGCAACAGCTCTACTTGTAACAATATCAAAGTTTAAACAAAAACATCAACAATAAACAGTGAGTTCATCTCTTCTTACATTCCCCACTACAATTGATTGGAATTCTTCCAACATTAATTGTAGTTGTAAGTAGGTTAAGAAAAAACAAAATGCAAAAAAAAAAAAACACTTGCAAAAGCATGTTGCCAGGTAGTTTTTTCAGGCCGTGCACTTGCCAGTTTATTATCAAAAGTAATTTCTTGGGCTGTTGCTTATGATTCTTATACGCTTAACAGTTTTATTTGGTTTAATATCTTTAGTTTTTCCAAAATGTTTATGGATGAAGTTTCCTGATGATCTGGACTAAGCAACCAGTGAAATGCGCATAGGAATAGCTTATCCCATCAACAATAAATTTCAGTGTTTTTATCAAGAATAAAAACGGGGAATTAAGCACGAATAACAAATTTTTTAAATTTAAATTTTGTATTCCCAAGAAATTACTTTTGATAATTCTCTTTGGTTTTAATCAGCAAACCCCCAAGCAAGTAAGTATGTATATAGTCATATAGCCAAATAACTTCACCCTTTTACAACCCTGTTGTTATTTTTAAATATCTCATATATCTCTGTTAAACAGCAGACATATGAGATGGCAGCACAATTGTGCATACTCAATTCCTGTTTTATTCCTTGAAACAAATATGAAATCTGCCTCCTAAACAGATTCCCACATTTGTTAGTTAAAGTTTTAAGCAAAGTTTTAAGTTATAAACTTCTTAAAAAATAAAGAATGTTTAGATTTGAATTATCAACGAAGGGAATAAAAATAAATAAAATAACAAACAGCAAATTTAAAAGTGTTTAAAAGTATAAAAAGTTTGTTTACTTATACGGTTTAAAAAATTTTTGTGAATAAATGAAGAATTTTTGATTATAAGACTTTTTCTTACATAAATCAGTTAAAAATATCAATTTCCTCAAAAAAAAAGATCTACAAGAGAAAGAGTAGTAGACAGCAAACAAGTAGTCTTGGGCTTAATCGTTCGTTTAGGTGACCGGTCATTAACGTTCAATTCGAAACAGTGAACGAGTTCGTTCATTTCGTTCAGTCGGTCATTTCAGGTCACTTGTCTTTTGGGTCGGTTGATCGTTTGAATCAGTCGGTCTTTTGTATCAGTTGCTCTTTTGTGGTTTTCGTTCAGTCATTCACAATTGATTGAATACGGCAATGTGTTAAAAGAGTATAGCAATATTCATATAAGAAATATGTATACAATAATAGAAAACAATAAACACAAAGCAAATTCGAAGAAACATTTTGCTTTGTGTTTTGCATTGTTTTTTGTGAATGACTGATTCAAACTGATTCAAAAGACCCAAGTGAACCATACTGAACGATGTATTATGAAAATGTGTAAAGCAATGTGACAATGAGTAAAAGAAACAAGTATATTATTCTGGCATAACAAACATATACACAAGAATAGTACTGTTGTTTCTTTTCAATCAGTTGTTCGGTAAGCAAGTGAATGACTGATTCAAAAGACCTGAAAAGACCCTAGTGAACCATATTGAACGATGAGACTGAACGGCCGTTCAACGTTCATTTGACTGATTCGTTCAATTGAACCGGGTCGTTCATGACCGACACAACTCTACAAACAAGCTAAACAACCAATCTGCAACTATAAAAGAAGAAGAAGCAGGTCGGCCGAGGACCAGTAATTACTCAACTTTCATTAAAATTTGGAAAAGCAACAAAAAAATTAACAACAACAATAGAATATCGGTAACAGCAACAAAATATCAGCAACTACTGGCAAGAAGAAATAACCGTTACAAGGATTAACAAAGTAAATAAAATACATAAATAAAATTGTACAGTGAACTCGCGAAAACGTGAACACTCGAACACATGAACGACTCGAAAACGTAAACACTTTTATTTTTTCATTGACTACTCTAAAACGTGAACAAAGTCTGAAAGCTCTAAAACGTGAACAAAGTCTTCTGAGTTTTTTTCTTTTTATTTTTTTAATTTACTTTTAATTTCGATAATCCCTAAGCTCATTTTACTGTTTACGTTGATTGTTTTCACAAATACATGCAAATGAATCCTTAGGTTTGTTTTATAGAAAATTTGTAATTTTTCTTTAAAATTTTAAATGTGAATTTTTGAAATTGATAATGAATCTAAAGCTTACGAAGATAGTGTTTCTATTGTAGAACAGCCAGAAATCGTAATAAAACACAAGGAAGCCGTGGAAGCATTAAATAAAGCCTTAAAGCCTTGCGAAAAAATAATACCCTACCAGTGAATCATCTGAAAGAATCATTTGTGATACAATTATCTGATTCCTTTTTGATCAATTTAATGGTAGTTTTTATAATCATTATTTTGTCGTTTTTGTCTCATTTTAAATTATATAGTTTTCGATTATATTTCATATAATTTTTTAACTGTCATGTTTTTTATTTTTTCTTCGATAAAATCAGCTCTATTATGGCTTTTGATATTTTATAAATCGGTTTTTCGCAAAGAAGAGAAGAAACAATTTGCACTAACATTTATGTTCATAAATTGTCAATAATTTTTGGGTTCATTTTAGCCAAGCTTTTTATTTATTTGGCTAACTTGAAAGTTTCTATTATTTTTTTTTATTTGGCAAAAACAAAAATATTTTAAAATCATTATTTAAACATATAAATGAATCATATATGAATCCTTTTTTAATCACTGAAGTTTTTAATCATCAAAACTGATCCGAAAAGGATACATTTGTTATGGTATAAACACATCTGGGACGAACGACGAACTTCACATAGTACGACGAATTCGTCGGCAAAAATTCGTTGCGTAAATTCGTCAAATGAGACACAAAAAGTGCGCGAATTTCAGGTATTAATGTGACTAGATTTTTTTGGTAATTTATAAAAATAAATACCTTAAACGCTTGATTTTAAAAACATTTTTATGTTTTTAAACTAGCAATAAATTTTATTAAATTTAGCAAACTTAAATTAGTTTTTAGGTTTGTTCCAAATTTTGCAATTTTTCGCGAATTTAAGCCATGTTTGCAATTTGTTCCTGTAAGTTGTCTGCTTTACAGCTTTAACGATTTATAAAAAATAGTGCCATTTGCTATCATGCCGCTGTTAGCAAATTTTGGCGACTTTAAGAGACTTTTTGGCGAGTTTTAGAGACTTTAAATCAATTTTATGACTTGTTTGAAATATTAAAAATTTTCGAGAATTTGCGCCATTTTTGCAAATTTTAGCCAAGTTCGCAATAGAAGCTATTGTTCCCTGTGATTCTTTACAGCTTTCACGATTAAGCTGCGGTTAGCAGTACCTGTCCCAATTTATTCGTCGTTCGTCTGCGTAAGAAATAGAAATAAACCTATCGCAGTGTTCGTTACGCAGGACGAATTTCGGTCAACGCAATGATTGTGTGTATTTTCATACACACCAATGTGTTCTATTTTTGACGACAAATATTCGTTGCGAATATTTCGTCGTTCGTCCCAGTTGTGTTTCTAGCATTAGTACATAGATAAGTACATAGTATTTGAGTTTTTTTGTTTTTTAGAAGTGAAAAGGTATAAATATTTTATTTTTGTAAAGTGAATGAATGAAAAAATTAAATTTTTTATACAATCTTAATATCTGATATTAAATTGTTTGTTTGACATATTTTTAGAGCTTAGCTTTTTCTAAAATTTTCACAATCGAAAACGTGAACAAATTTGAAAACGTGAACACCCTTGGTAAAAATTAGTTCACGTTTTCGCGAGTTCACTGTATATATTAATTAATCAATAGTAATAGTGCATACTTGATTGTTAGGATAAAAGAACAAGGACTATTTATTATATGCTTAAAGTTGTATGAGGTAATGAAATTTTCACAAGTCTTGCGTTAGTCTCAGATTTGAATTCGTTAAAACGTTAATTAGAACACATATTTTCACATATTTTTAAAAATATGTGAATACAGTATTGCCGTGTTCCCGATACCATAAAACTACTAAAAATAATATTTTGATTTTTTTAGAAATACACACACTTCTAAAATTATTACAGTAACTGATTGTGGGTTATTAAATTCGTTTTCCGTACGTTTAAAATTTAATAAAAATATAGTTATTTTACGAATAATTTTATTTTTTAACATTTATGTTTGTTATTCAAAAAACAAACTACCAAAAAATAATGTTTATCCGTATTTATTTTGTTATGTAGTTTGATTTTTTTCGGTTAAAATATATTTTTTTAATAAATAAAAAATTTAAAAATTAATGTAAAAATCATTTGTTTTAAATGAAATGTAAATGATCCGTTTTTTAAATGAATTTTAAGTTGTTAAAAATGAATTTTCGTTTGAATTTAACTACATTATATTTTGAGTGCAGAAATCAGTTATAAACATAACTTTTATTTTACTAAGTACTAGTTAATTGATAAAAAAAACTCAGCCCCGGTAACACTGCTTTTTAATTTGTCATTTTACTTGCGACCAGTGCCAAAAATTTATTTGCAAGCTGAGCTGCAAGTACGAAAAATGTGATGGTATTAATAAAAAAGAGTGAGTGAGGGTTAGCACTAGAGTTGGGCAAAATCGTTCCTATTGTGGAATCGTTCCGACCGATCCGTTAGATCAAAGGAACTAGGTCGTTCCTTTCGTTCATCGTTCCTGTTTTTTTACTTTGAACAATGAATGAACGAGGAACGATAAAACTTCAATAAAGAAATATTTGTTATTGTTTGTTGTCATGTTGTGGCGTAACGACTACATTAATTATAATTATATAATTTTTTAAATGTTTGTAAAATATAATAACTGTTTTAATCCTGTTTTAATCTACGCGTAATGCTGCTGCTGGTGGTGAACGAGTGGTATATTGCTAAAATATATTGCTTTGAATCACATCAGTAATTGATTTAATTAGAAATTTTTTATGTGTCACGATCTAAATACACAAAAGTCGGCAACACTGATCAACACACAAAAAATTAACCTACAGAAATACATGTGATGATTGTGATGATTCAACGGATTGCAATTGCGGAACGAGGAACGATCAAAAAGGAACTATTGAAAAAGTCCGCACCGTTCCTTTTAGGGAATCGTTCAATGGAACTAGGTCGTTCCGGAACGACACAACTCTACTTAGCACATCTCCTTGTCCAAATGCAGATTTTTTAGCATTTGTTTACTTTTTAAAAAAATATTGTTATAGTTAAAACGAATTATGAATTAAATAATCATTTCACTGATTGTATTAATGTAGTAAACACGCGTTTAATTATCGTTTCACCACACTTTTAATATTTCTAGCCTATTAATGTTAAGTTTGACGAAATGTTTTTATATGATATTTAAAACCAATATTTGCTCTTTGATCTGATCTGACCATAATAAAAGGTACACAGTTTTTTTTAATATAAATATTTTTTATATTTTTCACATTACGAGGTATTTTTTTTTTTTTTTTGAATTTGAAATCATGTTGAAAAATATAATTAATTAAATTATTTCAACATGATTTTTAACATAAAAACAATTATAAAGCCCAATTTTAATTTCACTTATAAAATGTCCAAATATTTTTAAGATACACATGTTGTATTTAGAAGTCACCACAATTCGTACTTGCCTACTATTGTCAAATTTAGAAATGGTATTAGTTGATTTATCCTGAAAACTTATAAATCCAAATCGATTTTTAACTGATTGTTTGCAAATGTACCTAGATACATATATGTATGTTTTCGATTTTAATTGCGATTGAAATTGATTAACACACACACCGTCTTAAATTATGATGAACAATGTTTCTTTTGGTATTAAGTTCTATCCGCGTATTTTTACGAGCATCCGATTACTTCGCGTCTTAATAACAAACTAACTTCTTCTGGGCTTATGGTACCCGTCTTCTATTTGATTCACTTCGATCTTGTCACCTGTCTAGTTCAGTTCAGTTTCTGCTACTACAAAGCAAATCAGCCAGTCTCACAACTGTTGCTTTCGGCTCATTATAGTTTTATGCATGCGAGTATTGATTGGCAATGCGTGTGTTTTTTGCTTTCAAAATATATAAAGACAATCATCTTGTGTACGTCTGTTCATACATGTACCTTCATACATAAATATTTATTTGCATAGTTTTATTATGTTGTTTTGGTCATTTTAAAGGTTCCATGATTGTCGTCGGTACTTTGTTGTTTAACTATAATCGAGCACATTCAGTCTAAAGCGTCACCTACCACTGTAGTCGTATGTATGCATGATGATTTTTACATACATATGTATATTTATTCTTCATTCATACCCAGCGGGAAAACTCAGAAGACCTTCTTACTTCAGGCCTTTTTAAAGGCCTGCTTAAAAGATTTTTTGATTCAATTACTATTCGTATCTAACTGCTAAAGAAGGCCTCATAGAAGGCCTCGGCTCTTTCGTATAAAAGATAAGATACACCTTCCACACTCGCTTCTATGAGAAGGTAGTAACATCTTTTGTATTGTTTTTTTGCACAAGCAAAAGCAAAATCAATTTATTTTGGTCCCGTTACCCTTCTTATGTACCTGCTGAAGAAGCGAGAGCGGAAGGCCTTCTCCGCAATGACAACGTGTGTAAAAAAGATATTAGTATGGAATGGAGCAAGAAGGCCTTGTACATCCAAAAGAAGGGGTACAGAGGCCTTCTAGAAGGCCTTCCTACTCCTTCTTTTTCCCGCTGGGTATATGTAATACTTATATGTTTGTATACACAAGTACATACAGTTAAGGAAAAAACTGTACATACTATTTTGAGTTTTTGGAGAATTGGTAATGATATCAGAAAAAATGTTGATATTATTATTTAAAAAAATGAATAGTTAAGAATATTTGAAGAAAAAAGTTGCAAAATAGTAATATTTTACATACAATTGGGGATACAACTAGTAATCAGCGGGATAAAAGTCTACGTTAAGCGTTAAAAACTCATAAAATAAACTTAAAATGAAATAGAAAATATGGAAACCCCGACATATTTATTGATTTACCTTATTTTACAATCATTTCAACCATTTCAGTTCGGAAAGTGATTTTTAAAATAAGTTTTAACGTTAAAAATGGTAAATAGAAAATAAATACAGTAATTAGTTCGAAATTTTGTGGTAAGCCTTCGAAAAGAAAATAAATATTGGAGAAATGGTTAAAGTAGTGAGGTGAATTCGTTGTACTGTGCGTTTACTAGCGAGATCGATTATTCTACTTTTTTTAAAAACACGTTTTCGAATATTCCGAATAGTTGCTATTTAAAAAACCCCGGTTTTTGGTTAAGAATTTAAAAAATTACCGGTTAACCGATTTTAATTTAAATAAATAAAAACACAAAAATCAAATTAGTTTTTGAAATAAAAAGTTAATTTGAATAAAACTAAACAATTCACAAAGGTTAGGAATCAACAAAATACTTAAGCTACGGTCAGACTTATCAAATATTTGACGAAAAAAACGGGACCAACAACCAAACTAAAAAATCATTTCGCTTAATATCAATATTTATTTTGATTAAAATACCACATCTTACAAAAAACTGTTTGTTGCTATGTCTAGTAGTATAATTAGTTTATTTTGTAATATTAAGACCATTTTTAATCTCACTTACTATTAACAAAAGTAGGGGTTTCGCTTATTTGATCAAATATTTAATAAGTGTGACCGTAGCTTTAGATTCTTGAAGAACTTTGGTTTTATGTATGATTTTATGTATTTGAGATATTCTCCCAACTTAATTTTAAATAAGTTTTAATTTGTTGGCGTTTAAGCATGTCTATATTAATCAGTAGACTGCAACCATATTTTTAAAAAGCTACAAGCTAAACCTCTTAGCCAGGATTATATACATAGTTCAAATGACTTTGTTTTAGCATGAAGATAGGGTAGAACTACTTAAGAGTTTTAGTGCCTTTACGGCCATTCCGTCCTCGTCAACACAACGGGCTAATATTTATAATGTATATGTAATGTACTATTTGCCTTTTTTAAATTCATGTTCATACAAAAATGCTTAAAGCCATTTTTATTAATTTTTTATTGCTTAATCCTTAAAGACCAGCTAATTTAATCTCAAACCCACCATTAACAAACTTTAATGGAATTTGGTAAAGAAATCATATTGAAAAAGGAAATCTGTTTGTTAAACATTTGAAAAAAGTATTTACTAGGGAGATCGATTATTCGACTTTTTTCAAAACCCGGTTTTCAAATATTCCGAATAGTTGCAATTTAAAAAAACCGGTTTTCAGTTAAGCATTTTCAAAAAACCGGGTAACCGGTTTTAATCGAATACATTAAAAATACAAAAATCAAATTAGTTTATGTAATAAAAATTTAATTTGAATAAAAACAAAACGTTTCACGAAGATAAGGAACCAACAAAACACATAGATATTACTTAAGGTATGTTCAGACCTACCAAATATTTGACGATAAAATAATAAAAAAAAAACGTGGCCAGTAAATTGCTTTTAGCTTTATTTTTAACAATTTCTCTATATTTACTAAACTTTATGTCTAAGATCATAATTGTATAATGTAATTTATAAACTGTTAAATGATGTTTGCTCTAGCCAAACGTTTTGCAAAAGCAAACAACTCTTTAGGAAAACTAGTGGTTACGTGTAGGAAGTCAAATATTTAATAGGTTTGAAAATATCTTTAGAATTTTTGAAAAACTTTGGTTTTAAAAATCATACAAATTTAATAAATTTATTATTCTCCCAAATTTATTTTAAAGGAGTTTTAATTTGTTGGTGGTTAATATCTATATAAATCAGTAGACTTTAACCATATTTTTGAAAAGTTACAAACAAAACCTCTTAGCCTGGATTATGTTTTTCAAGTTTCAGCATTATAGAATTAATTATTAATATGAACGTGCTTTTTGTATGAAAGATCTGTCAATTCATCGATCACAATTAAAAAACCTTCCATGACATCGTTTGATTCCTTCAATTTTGTTTTGAGTTCTTGGTGTTTTAATAAATAAAACTGATGAATTTTCCCATATCGTTGATTCCGTCGGCATTTTGTAGTTTTAAGCATTAAGATATGCTAGAATAACTTAAGAGTTTTTAGTGCCTTAACGGGCTTTCCGTCCTTGGCAATACAACAGGCTAATATTTCACCCAATGATTAATTTTTGGCAGCATATTTTAGTAAAGTATTATTTGCAGTCTCTTAAGAACTACTTGGAATAGAGTCAAGTTTTAATTGGCGTATGTTTATGTCAATCTTGTGGACTAATTAAAAGTGATTAATTAGTTGTGACGTTGAAGGACCTTTGCAACTTATCATTTTACGGCCCTTTAAGCACCATTGACTTTTAAATCAGTTCGAAATATCACCGGAGATGACATCTTATATAAAATATACATATAAATTTTTCACATTAAGTTATTCGAATTCAAATTACAATTTATAAAGCTTTCATTCTTTTATAGTCTTATGCCTTCAATATTTTTCAGGAATATTTTCTGCACACTTTTATATTAGAAATGTTACTGACTATGCGAAATAAATTCGTTCGAACGTTAACGTTCGCATACAAAATTATATTTGAAACAAAAACAACATTTTGTTTTAAATGTAATTTTTTATGCGAACGTTGACGTTCGAAATCGTTAAACAGGCAGTTATTTATAAAAGCGATTTGTATTTACATTGTTCAAAATGTTTTTTGACTTGTTATATTTTGTTTTGACATTTTTCATAAAAAGTTTAAGTTTGCCCAATATTTAATTAGAAAAATACTCAATTACATTTATTTATAACAACAGTAAGGAAAATGTATATAAATTACACATTTCTAAAATAACCGGTTTATTTTACCAAAATAACCGGTTTATTCGATATGCGAAAAATGGACATTTTAAAATATTCGACTTGGGCAAGACTAAAATAACCGGTTAAAACCGGTCGAATACTATTCTTTCGATCTCCCTAGTATTTACCCCAAATATATCTCACCTTTTTCTCCCCTAAGGTTTGAGATAAAAGAAATCGAAAAGGCTATTTATGATTAAGCCCCAAGAAATTGATGAGATCAGTATCAAAACGTACATGAAACCCGCCAGGATCAACTAGAAATGTGGTTAAAAAAATTGAGGATAAAGGTTAATGAGTAAAAATGCGTACATGTAACATTCACCTTGCATCGGGAATCATCATATAAAATCACATGAAATCAATAATCAAATAATACCTCAACACTCGCCTGTAAAATAATCACGGTATACATATAGATCGGCGTTAACGTAGAAATGCCATATAAAGACTCGACTTGAATTACAGTTTTCATTTTGCTGAAGGAAGCTATTGAATTCCAATTAGAATGTGTTTCGGGGTTTGCAATTCATTGAATAACCGCTTTCCCGAGGATTAATTGCGGGATTCCTGGAAAATTTTGAAGGAAACTTTTTTTAAAACTTAAGTAAATCTATGTGGGATTCGTCTCTTGTTGTTTTATCCAACTAAATTTCACCAGAATATTAAGATTTGGTGGCTTGTTAAGCTGATTTTTGAGAATAGGCTTTGTGTCTGGCCTATGGTAAGTTATAGACCTATCTTCACGAAATCATGTTTTTTGTCTAAACAAATTGTATTTGTATATAACTTTTTGTTTGACCTTTTTTTATTTAATTACTGATTATTAAATTATTAAAATTTTTAAATTATTTATTTTTTCGATATTTCGCTAACCATCGGTCAGGAAAAAACCATCGTCAGGAAAAAAAATGTTTCTATTATAATTAGCCAACTCACAAAGTGTTCTAAAGTGCTAAGTTCTAAAGAACTATTTAAGGCTAAAAAGCACTGTTGTGAACAGCCTGTTTTATTAAAATATGATAAATTAGTGTAAACGTCAAAATTAAATGATAGAAAAATATAAAATATTTTTTTTTTTTCTTTAATTCATCACAAATGTTGTACATTCGAAAGAAACAAATTGAAATTGAATTGAATTTCCATTGGCGGTATTTATAAAAAATAAAACAAATTTTTTAAAACGACTCTTATATCAAAATCTGTTTAATAACCTTTTATAAAACTGAAATATATTTTATGATCAAGGGAGCATATATTTTGTTGCTTTAAAATAAATGAACATATCGCACTTGTTCAACAATAGCGTATTAACTCAAAAATTTTATTTTTTAAATTTTTGGAAAAATCGTCACCTAATATTCATATCTAACCGTTTTTAAAATATTGTGCTTTTTGGTCTAATATTTGTAAATGAAAAATTATTAATTAAATTAAATTATTAAAAATTATTTTTCATATGGGCATTTCCCCAGAATGGTCTACCAGGATGAAAAAATAAAATGTTGATAATCATCGTCTTTTATTGTTTATTATTATAAAAAAAATCTATCTTGTTATAAAAGAATGGTTTCATAGCATATCTCAGCTGTTTTACTTGAGGAAATTGCGCTGGAAACTGGAAAATTTTATATTTTCTACTTCTAAAGACATTTTTATGTACTTATTTTACATGCAAAAAATATGTTATGTTTACACTCTTTTTTCATAATCTCTCCATTACAATCAATTGTAAATTGAGTATTAAGTTGTTTGTTAAGGAAACTGCATAGTGATAATAATAAAAAAACATATGGAAAAATCGTACGTTCGCGACCGGTACATAAGCCAATTAAACAAAAACCAAAAGAGATATTTTATTTTGTAAATACTGTATGGAGACCTTCATTAATACACTTTTAAAATAAATTAATCACTTTTGAATATTCCGTTCCATTACGCAGATTTTTACATTTCACTACGTCAGCCAAAGTTGACTTCTATTTTGCGTACGTTCGTGACCACACGTTTATAACTATTATTATGAAAACTTAAACTCGATGAAATCCATCTTTTGCACTAAACAGACATCTACCCAAATGCTATCGAATCGCAAAAAAAATGCTAGGAAAAGTTTTGTTTTCTATATTACTTGTACATCAAAAGCGTACGAACGTACGTTCGCGACCCCAGGAAATGCCCATATGCCTTTAATGTAAAATTAAAAATTGTTTCTTTTTTCGAATAGCTTTTGCAAAAACCGAAGTAGTTCTCGGTTTCAAATATCGTGCTGCCGCCACAAGAATTTTTTGTTGCGCCGTAAAAGAGTGCAGCCATCTTAACCTTTTTATATTTTTTTTTTCTTTAAACTCGAAGATATTTAGAACATTGTAATGAAACTTTTTTTTTATATAATAAAAAGAAATATATGTACATAATTTCTATTCAATATTGAAATGACGATACATATGTATATTGGTATTGTAAAATATTAACTTCAGCCGGCTAATGATTCAGTCAATAGTGGACCGCCGCGGCCATTTTTTTACCGCCATAGATTTCTGACACAGCTGATGTCAGATGGCCTGTCTGAAGAAAATAGAGCACGCTCTAATTTGTCAGATGACTTTGCATCTTACTTTTACAGAACATGTATGTACACATGTATTTTTCAGTGGGAAATTTTATAAGTCAGATGTAAAACACATGTCACATTTCTCCTTAGTACTTTAAATAATGATTTTTATCAATTTTCCTACGAATATTATATAAATACAAAATTAGGGCTTAAGGTATGTAGAGTTTTTTCGCTAACTGTATTTACATGCATGCCTTTGAACCAGCACGTTGTGTATGGGTAGTTTGTCAGTGTGCTTTATACTTCAATATTTATTTACTCTTTTGTTGGAGCATCTATCTATAACTTGCTGATCTTGCACGTTATTTTGCAAATTTTGCTCTTTACACCTAAAATATTGTATAATTTTTACGTTAAGGCTGTTTAAGTTCTCTATATGTATGTATGAACATATAGAGGAGCTTTCAGTTCGTTATTATTTCTGGCAGTATCTGACAATATACGTATGTACATATCTAAATTAAGTATATAAAAATGTATGAGTATATATATTTTAAGCCTATACATATAAATAAATATAAATAAATCATTTATTGATTCGGAAAACTGGACATGTGCAAATCAAATTCATTTGCAAAGTATTCTTGTAGGTATTACGTTTAATTGCATTTTTGTATGAATGCAAAATTAACGTTAAGGTAGGGAATTGTTCGTCGGATAAGCATGCATATAAAAAAGGTATGGATGTTAGTTTGTTTATTTTTTTACTCCCAAATTCTTCCACCTTACATTGCTACATACATATTTACTCTATGGTTTGTTTGCAAATATTTATATGTATGTTTTAAGCCAAGTATGAAGGAGATTCTACTACAATGTAGCTATGTAAGTAAGTACATACTAGGGTGCGCCGAATGTGTGTTTAACGAATGTGAATACATACAATTAGGGTCCTCATTTAATCGCTTAGAATTGTCGCTTGTGCAAATGGGTAAACTTGCAAAACAATTTTAAAAAAAATTCAGTTTGTAAGAAACGTAATTTTAAAAATAAAAAAATTATTTGTGTCTAAAAAATTAAATTTGCTTTAAGAAATGCCTAAAGTAATGTAACCTATTTCACAAATTATTTTCAACGATGTTTACTTGGCTAGATACTAGTTTAGGGGTGCCAGACGTACTGTTTTTAGCAGTACATGTACTGATTTTTTTAAATTGTACTGTTTTATGCACAATATCCAATGCACTGTTTTTTTGGGGAATTCATACGGTATGCTGTCAAGTCATATTTTCATAATATCCTTATATTTTACGGTTTAAGAAAATTTTCGTTGTATTCCAAACAAAAAAGTTTTAAAATAATAAGAAAAAAAATTTTACGCTGTGCTAATGAATACAGCACATTATCATAAATACACAGCAGAAATCAAAATTATAAGGTGTGGCTCACAGCAGTAGTATATTTTCATGTTATTATATTAAGGCATTTGACTTTAAGGCTTCCGTTTAAAAACTCCAGTAGTCTTTCCCTATACACACCAGAGAATGACAACAAGTACCCATAAGAATAATATACAGAGGTATTTACCCACGCTTTTCGTTATTGTGTATGCACATATTTATAACGCAAAAAGTATGGTTATTACTTATACTTATGCACGGCAATATCTTCACGCAACCATATTTAGTAAACAAAAATACATGAATGTTATGCAGATATTATTCAATAACCATGAATGTGTTTTGGGTATCTGCCATACATTTAAAATATCCATGTTAAAAAAAATACCTTCAGTATTTTTGGCACTTCTGTGTAAAAATGAAAAAATTTTTTTTTAGCAAAATTGTGCTTTGATCACTTGGCAGGTATGGGACTATGTAAATATTTTTTATGATACATAAAATAAATTTGTCATCAGCATTGCCTATGTAAAACTACACATAAGCTCTATATTTTTATAAAAAATAGGACCACGAGGGGTGGAAAGGGGCAATTTCTGCTCTCCGAAGCTATCTAACAGATTTTATTGAAATTTAAAACATTGATAGATCCATATAGATATGGACACATAAGCTTTGTATTTTTAGAAAATAGGACTAGGAGGGAAGCTCGGGGGTATTTTCTGCCTCTGCAAAACCATCCAACAGATTTTAATTAAATTTAAAACATAGAAAGGGGACACATAAGCTATATAGTTTTTTTAAAAATAGAACTAGGAGGGAGATATGGGGTATTTTCTGCCTCCCCAAAACTTTCTTAAAAATTTTAATGAAATTAGAAATATAGATACACAGTAGCTATGTATTTTTTTTTTTTCAAACTAAGACCACGAGGAGAAAATTACATGTACGTTTTGGATCGAATATTAAAAAAATTTTGTTAAACAGCAATTTTGACACACATGCAGAATAACATGTGACCTAAAAAGTTGACAAGTCAGATGTAAAAAACATGTCGCAAACCAGTGTTGCCGTTAGGATACGAAATATACATTTTTCGTATCTTTTGACTACTTCAGGTATCATGTATAATCCTGACATTTTTCGTATCTTTTGAATCTGTACGCAAAATGTACAGAAACAAAACATTCTAGAATTTTTAGCCAACTAACACTTATTAAGACTGATCATCCTAATCGTCTTAATATTAATACAATAGCAGCCAAGGCACATTGACTAGAATGTGAGGTCTACTCTACAACAACACTGCTTCTGTGGTCGGATTGTCAAAAATATTGCTAGTAAAAAAAGGTTAGTTTACATAAAAAATTAGTTTGCATACACACTTTGACAAGTCGACCTCCGAAAAAAACACTATATGTAGACTTGACCCCACCTTCTAGTGAATTCGCCTTGATAGCAGCTTCAATAATGGTGAAAGAAAACATTAAGGGATTACAACATACGATCCACCTAAATCGATGATTACTAGTGGTGCGAAGTTCTTCTGAACATGTTTTTTATTTTCAGGAAATTTATATGAACTTTTTAATATAAACGCCTTAACTCGTATATTAATTTTTACAAAAATGAATTTGTTTTGATAACATCCAAAGATAATTACATATAATTAGTTTTAAAGTTTGCTTAATGTATTTTTTAAAAATTACATATGTACTTAATATTTATGACTTAAATAAATATAAAAATTAATTTATACGAAATCATTTTCTTTACAATATTCATTTAAATATGAAATAAAAATGCTATATTAATAAATGTTAAACGTTGAAAATGGATTTTCAAATTTTTTAAAAACGTATCTTTTTGGGAAAAAGTGTATCTTTTTGGAAACTAAAATGTATCTTTCTCGGAATTTCACTGGCAACACTGTCGCAAACGCTATAAAAACCAATGTAAATAAATGTATTGAGTGGTTGTTTTACTCTTTCTTATTAGCACAACATACAAATCCATACTTACAAGCATACATAAAAAGCCATGTATGCCTTCTCGTGCCACTTATCTATGCTTTGCGGGTGTGACAGCGACAAGTGCATGTGTATGGTAACTGCGTTTATATTTTAACAACTACAGTGTGTAAAATAAATTATGGTAAAATTAAAAAAAAAAAATAATTTTATTGGCTTTACGAAACTGTCATAAAAGCTTACATACATGTAGAAGATTTTATTTGAGTTTTCTTTGATACAATTCTTGCTTTAATTTGCAAAACATTATAGCAGTTCACACTGAATTAAATTATTTTTTTAATTGATTTACCTAAAATGATGAAATTTTTAATACATATTGTTTTGAAAAAATTTTTAAAGTCAAAGTTTTAAATCAGTTTAAAAAATTAAGTATGAAAATTTAATATGTTTTAAATTTATTTCCAGACAAAACCATTTATTGTGATTAAATGTTAATAAAAATATTTGCGCTTAGTTTTTTGTGTTTGCTGTACTTTAAAATTCTCTGATCAGTACAGTTGCAAAATTTTTTTGACATCAATGTTGTAGATTCTATAGAAATTGTTGCATGCCCATGTTATATTCACACTTGTTTGTTTTACCGTTAAACATTAAGCAAAAACACAATTACACAAGCATGCGTATATCGTTAGCTAAAACGCAAAAAGTCGTAACTAACAAAAAATTAAAAATCAGCTTTTTGATTGATTTTTATGAATGCCATTAAAATACATGTCTGGACACTTCTTCGATCAAAAGTGACGTTTTTATTAACAAAAAACAAAGGGAAGTAACTACAAGTGTGTTTATTTTCTTAATGCAAAACCGCGTAATTACACATTTTTTTCTAACAAACTATGATGAAATGGGACTATTTGGTAGTTTGCTCAATTTAATTACTTTATTTTATTTTTAATTACCAGAGGTAAATGAATAAAATATACATTACAGTACACGCTCGTAAATTCGAACCTCTTTGTTTTTAGGGCGATTCGAATTTCCGAATTTCTGGACGGTATTTTTATAAAAAAATGTAGGTAAATTTGACCATAAAGATATAAAAAACTTCGTTTCTTGTTAATTTTAGTTTATTTAACATAAAAACTTTAAAAAAAACTTAACGAAATATAACAAAAAATAGCAATTCAGTTCATTTAAGTATTTATAATACAAACACAAAAAAACTGACTTTTAAACTCTAACAACAACAATAAGATCTGTAAATCATCTATTAAAATGGGATTCCCCTTTTTACTTTGTATTTGGTTAGACTAAATTGTCAAAATCTGAATATTTACAATAAAAACGAAAAAAACCGCTCGGAAATTCGAATTTTGGATTCTAATTCTAGAGCGCCAAATGTAATGAAATTACTGATTCGAATTTCTGGAAATTCGAATTTCTGAAGGTTCAAATTTCTGAGCGTCTACTGTATTATATTATCACTGACAACGTTATTCGCGGCTGTGCTTCAATTATTATTTAATTTCAGTCAATTAATTAATATTTTTAATAAATTGACAATATAAAATATGTTCATATGTATATTGAAAAAAAAAATATCAGTTTTAAATGTTTACAACTTTTAGGAATCAATATACTTATATAATTTCGGTGACAGGCGTAAAATCAACAAATTTTTTGCTTGATTCTACGAATTTGGCGTGCATTTAAAAAAATATGCAGAACAATTGTTTTGGCTCTACGATATTTTTATTTTTGCATTTAAAAACCTTTACGCATCCGCATAATTTCTTTGCACTTCTGCACTTGTCGCTGTCACACGCACATAGTATAGGCGGGCGACACGAGATGGAATATATTGTTTTTTATGTATGCATGTTAGTATTGATTTGTATGTTGTGCTAATAAGAAAGAGTGAAACAACCACTCAATACATTTATTTACATTGGTTTTTATAGCGTTGGCGACATGTTTTTTACATCTGACTTGTCAACTTTTTAGGTCACATGTTATTCTGCATGTGTGTCAAAATTGCTGTTTAACAAAATTTTTTTAATATTCGATCCAAAACGTACATGTAATTTGCTCCTCGTGGTCTTAGTTTGAAAAAAAAAAAAAAATACATACCTAGCTACTGTGTATCTATATTTTTAATTTCATTAAAATATTTAAGAAAGTTTTGGGGAGGCAGAAAATAGCCCATATCTCCCTCCTAGTTCTATTTTTTAAAAAACTATATAGCTTATGTGTCCATATAAGTAGGCCCCTTTCTATGTTTTAAATTTAATTAAAATCTGTTGGATGGTTTTGCAGAGGCAGAAAATACCCCCAAGCTTCCCTCCTAGTCCTATTTTCTAAAAAATACAAAGCTTATGTGTCCATATAAATATGGATCTATCTATGTTTTAAATTTCATAAAGATCTGTTAGATAGTTTCCTCGGTAAAAGTACCCTTTTCCAACGCATGTATTGGTTTGTAAATAGGTTGAGTAGTTCTCGAGTTATAAAACAGCTTAGTCAAATCTTAAAATGCTTTAAAATAATCTTGATATTTTTCTGAATAAATTTTTAAAATTGCATTTGCCATCTCTGCTCTCTCTCGCGCTCTGTATATTTACGTTATACTTACGGTAATACACATACTTATATGGGTATTGCAGATAGCTAACAGAAATTTTATTTATATCTGCATGTACATTCAAAAAGAAGAATGAATATGCAAATACACATTGGCAGCGTATACCTATACATATTCAACTTTAGCTTGTTATAGGTATTGGTATGTGTGTGTATGGTTTTGATCTTTACTCATACATGTCCATACATGTTTTTTCACTAATATTGAAAGAGTACTTAAAACAAAGATGCCCAGTAGTGGCTGATATCAGCAAATGAAACTCACACGTATACTTACGCTCTTTTGCTTGATCATCAATCAACCAATAGGAAATCAGCATGTTGAGTGGGAGAGACAAACTACACTGGCAGAACTTCTGTGTCTTATTTTACATTTTAATCTTCATCGAGACTGCTGTCAGTGAACATATAAATTGAAATTATTGCGATATATTAATGATGTCCGCCGAAAAGTATTTTATGTTACAAAATGCTTTTGATGACATGCAATGTCTTATTTGTCATAGGACATTTAAAAAAACTAAGAAATATAATTTAAAAAAATATTGTATTCTATTAATTTGTAATTTTCAAATAATATCTACATTGTTTTGCATTTAAGCTAACAATATGTGTTTTGTTTGTGAAAAAAATTCTTTGTACCTGAAAAGGGTCACTTTTACTTTCGTTAAAAAGACGTACGTAAACGCAGAAATTATTAAGAAAAAATAGCCACAATAATTTGTTGGTATTTTGTGCTTGTAAAAATATTTTTGTTTCTGTACCAATCGCGTCGGTGGGTTTTTTTCTTTGAAAACACTTTTCTTAAGTAAGTAAAAATATTTAAAAAACAAGTTAAAAAAAGTCTTGTTTTCCTACAATTTATGTGTAAACCTATACACATAGAAGCAAATGTGACAGCAGGTAAAATTTTTGGGTAAGAAGATGTGTTTTATTGATGTATTAATGAAACTTGTTGGTTTCGCACTATTTTTATTGCTTACTTTTTTATGCCACAAACTCGAAATTTTACAGGGAAGGTTTTTTTTAAATAAAATCAGTTTGAAAAAAGCCATTATTTTAAAATTTATAATGGTAATATTATTTATTCAAACTGATTTTATTTAAAAAAAACCTTCCCCTGTAAAATTTCGAGTTTGTGGGATACAATTTTTCACTAAAATAAATACATTCACCACGAGTATTACTTAAATATGTACATTCATTAATTTTAAATTTCCCTTTTGTTAAACAAAGAAACAGAAAAAAAAATGACAACACCCGTCACACATGTGCTTTCGTCGCAATCTCGCTGACGACTAAATAAAATTGTTTTCTTCCAGTGTTATTTCGTCACTCTCACCAATACTACTACCGTGGGCATCAATGACTTAAAATGATACCAAAGACTATAAATATATAAAGATGTGCCACTGCCATACATTGTACGGCCAGTGCTAAATTTGTCGAATGGCAGTACTACTACTGCCACTTTGATTTTTAGAGAACTCTGAGAATAATAATTATTACTCTCAGAGAACTTTTAATTCTCATCTATCAGCGTATATGTGCGTGCACGCGTGTGTGTATGTATACACATGACAATTTAAAAATATGTGTGTATGTACATACATACATATAAACAAACTAAATGAAGTCTTGTTTTTCTCGTTGAAGACACATTTAAGTAATAAAAGAAGTTTTGTTTTCATTGAATTTATGTGCAACTAACTTACGTAAAAGCAAATGTGACCGAATTGTAATTGTAGGGTAAGAATATGTGTTTTATTGTTGTACAGATGAAAATATATGGATTCGCACCGAAGTTTAAATACTGTTATTATCCAAATTTAAAGAATGGTAATTTTTCTAAAAAGATTAATTATCTTGGCATTGCCACAAATTAAACTGCCTTATCAAACTCACAATTTTTGTAATTGTGTTAGTAATAAAAAACTCAGAAGTATTGTTAATGTGAATTGGATGATAATCAAAATAATTTTCCGCCTGTAATTTCTTTAAATTTGATATATTTTTTGTTTAAAAATGTATGACAAAGTTTAATTTAAAATTTTATATATTGAAATTGTATTATTTTACAAATCATTAAATTATTTCCGACGAAAAATCCAATTTCATTTATTATTACAACAAAGTATTACAGTAGACGCTTGCAAATTAGAACCGCTTTGTTTTTGAGGCAATTCTAATTTCTGAATTATTCTAATTTCTGGACGTTTTTATTTCGAATAAAAAATAAAAATTACTTAAATTTTTTTTAATTCAATTTTATTTGATTGACATTAAATGTATTTTTTAAAATTAAAAATACCGTGTCGTTTCTTATATTTGGAAAGCTATCCATTGCTTCCACGGAATGCATTTTCATCTTTATAGGGATATTCCTCTCTAAATATTTTTTTAGCTTTCTCTTTAAACCACTCATACAGACGACTTACCATGTTTGGGTATTCAGCGCTGTGCAAAGATTTATTGCTTGCTTCCTGATATGTGTTGAAAACAGCATTTAATATTGCTGTTCTATGTGATTTGATATAGCTGATTGAAGATGACGTAACATTAATATTCCCTTCAAACCCTTTGTCAAGCTTTTCTAATATTTTGACCTTCGTTTCCAATGATAAAGTGTTTTTTACGTTTATTTGACATTTCGAATGATACACTTTCACTTTTTAATAGAGACTTCCAAAATATGTACACATGTTTCGAATTTCACAAATAAACTAGCCACAAATATATATAAATGCGACAAAAAACAACAAATAAGGAAACACATCTAAAATTTGGTAATTCCCCTTTTTAGTTTTACATGTTCAAACAGAATAAAAATAAATTGCGGATTTCTTGTGTTCAAATAACAAAAAAAAAACGCTCTGAAATTAGAACTATAAATTCGAATTTTAGAGCGTTTAATGTATTGCAAACACTGATTCTAATTTCTGGACGTTCGAATTGCTGAAAGCTCTAATTTGTGAGCGTCTACTGTATTACAAATTATGAAAATAAATCAGGCTTTGAAAGTTTGTGTGTTCCTTCCGTCTTACTTTTTGAAGTTTGTAAAATTCTTATAAAGGTCTGCAAAAATATTTTTACAAGATTAAGCAATTAAAATAATAAAATCTTTATTGTTGAGTACTGCGTAAATTATACCAAAATTTAAATATATTCTTTTTGCTTTGCGGAGAATAACGTATGTACATTAGGGCTATTACTTTTTCACACTTTTTGCGAATATCAAAAACGGCTTAGTATTGTCGTGTAGAACATTAAAAGTTATTAATAACTAATTTGATAATTTTTTCGGATTGTTAAAAAAGTTCACGCAGGGATCGGGTTGAAGTTTGAAAACAACCATTTTATCTCACGGAAATTTTAAAAAATATACACCTGATATTTGTATATATTCCTATACGTATCACTTAAATGCTATTTTGGAATTTATCCACTGCTTTAGATTTAAAAATTTTCCTAAGGTTTACAATTCATCGCGGTTCAAAATATTTTGGAAGGTTTTAGAAATTTGCTTCCCTGCGTGAGGTTTTTTTTCGCAAAACGACGGGAGACAGGTGTTTTCATTAAAAAACATTCTTGGCGACTCCGTGGCAGTGATGTTAACCGTACGGTAATTACCCTTTTTTACGGTAATTTTGGGCCGCAAAAGGTAGCAAGGTAATTCTATTCAAAATACGGTAATTTAAAGAAATTTGGATTTTTGAAATACATATACTTACATAAATATGAAGGTTTTATAATTTTCGCTTTCAAGAGGTGATTTTCAATTTAAAAATTTGCCTTGGTCTAAGTACGGTTGGATTGATTTTTCTTGTGACTATAACAATTCAAAAATTATTTTTTTACTGCCAGTTTAACGGTTTCGAACGTTATCGTTCGCATAGAAAATTTATATGAAAAACACTCAGTTTTAAAAATAATTTCAATATAAAATTCTATGCGAACGTCTACGTTCGAAATCGTTAAACAGGCAGTTAAAGTATAAATTTAAATGAATGAATAAATTTAAATGAATTTTTTTTAATGTTCTTCACATACATATGTATGCTAAGCCTATTAAATAAAAATATTTTGAATTGAATGAATATATGTACCTATTTTATTCACAACTATTTTACTGCCGTATTCATAAAATATACAATAATTTTGGTTAAAATTGTATTTTAAGACAAAAATTTCCATTTAAATTTTTCTTAAAACACATTTAAATTTTAAATAAATTGTTTATGAAAACTGCTCTTATCTGTTGTTTCCAAATGAAGGCGATGGGATGGACTGAGTGCTTTTTATATAAATTTTACTACACATTCAATCGCCTGTCGTTTGGAAACAGCACATTAATGCTTTTATTAAAAACATTTGCGTACGGTAATTTCGTCTCAAAAACGGTAATTTTTGGAGGGCCATAAGGTAATTAAAAAATAAAAGTTAACATCTCTGCTCCGTGGTACTATGCCAAAAATTTGGTTGTATTCTAATGTACATACATATACAATAAGCACAGGATGGAGATGTTGATTACTGTTTATGGAGATGTGATTTACTAATCCTCATATTATTACGGAAGCATTACACATGGAAAAAAATTTAAATACCTACAAATCATTGATTAACATCGATTTATAAAAAGTTAAAATTTTTAACCATTACACTTGTGAAGGGCTCATAAGTAAAATTAATATATAGGGTAGGAAATAGCGAGATTTTTTTTTTCATTGTATACCACGATAAAGAAGAGTATATTCAAAATATGGGACTCCGGTATTATACCACATTTATAGATAAGTCAACGAAATAAACTGCAATTAAATAACAGATGTTAATCCTTCTAGGGATAAAAATATGTTGCCAAACATATATATATATATATGGAAGCAACTTTTTTCAAGTTGATGTTTAAGTATCTTATCGTCAACCGATTTTAATAAAACTCATATCGTTTTAAAGGTATTTTTGTGTAGATTTGCAATTTGGAATTAATGTGGTTGAAAAGCGCTTTAACTTATCTTGCAGACACACGTACAAAGATTTACGTTCTTTTAAAATGTGTACGTTTTTGTTGTATAACGCACAAGTTCTTTCGAAAGTAAATGTCAAGTGGTCAAATTTCCGCCACCGGGCGATCTAGTAGACAGTTGATTAGAAAAATTAAGCTATTCATTTCTTAGTTCTTTGATACGGTTTGTAACTTCAAAAAAAAAAAACTTAGGTTAATGTGGATATAATGCTTATAATTTGCTTTACTTTTGATTGTTCTAGTCGCTGATAGATGGAAAATATGTTAAATGTGCTTATATTGCTGAATGGACTACAACGTAAATACTTTCTATTAAACTTCCTTATGGAGCAGAAATAAAGATTAAATGGACTTTGTATATTTCTACTGTAATGAAAAATTTAGGAAAATATATACCATAACATAATTTTTTTTGCAGGATGCTCTATAGGTATTCATTTTAAGTTCGTAAAATTTTTTAAGCGTTTTTATTTGACATTTTCAATTCAAATTTTGTGTGTTGTTTTAAAAATTCCAATAGACCCCATTAAAATTTAATTCACCTCAGAAGTGTCCACATTTGAATTACAATAGTATTTTACTATCGTCTCACACATTCCCTAAGAATAAACACTCGTTTTATACATACAATACACTTATAATAAGTACATACATAATAAAATTGAATTATAGTTCGGTGCGAACCGATATAGTTTCAGTTTTACAACAATAAAACACATATTCCTACCCTACTATTACACAATACGCATTGTCTCTTACGTAGGTTATTTGCACAATAATTGTTTGAAAACAAAACGAAATCAATTTAAAAAAAAACAACAAAAACCAGTTTCAACGAAAAAAAAAAAACACATACACACATACTTTGGCTGGCAAAAACAGTAAACGTGTGTTTGTATTAATGCATGTGGTTTCTTGCTCTCTTTTGTTCTCTGAATGTGAGCACGAAGTTTTTGCTTGCTTGTTACTTCCCCCCCTTATCAGTAAGAAACTCAACATTTTTGAAAATTTCAAATGTACCAAGTGCAACATCTTTATATATTTATAGTCTTTGATGATACTTTTGTCATTCTCTGATACACACCTGAGAAAGACAAAAACAAAATCAAACATTTTTTTTAAATACCTAATAAATACTTTTTCCAACACAATAACACTGTCACAAAGTCGTGACCAAATAAATCTGACACCTAATCTTTATGTAAAATTGTCCGCAGAATCCGAATGTGAAGACAGAATTGTTAAAAGTAAAACAGTTTTTGAGATATTTCAAAATAACCGTTATTGGCGGTTTTTAAAAAGATGATGTCACTTTAATAGAAGTATCTTCGAAAATATTCGACGGATTTTTTATTCCTTTATTTGTTTTCAAAGATAATAAAATTACTAAAACAACCACAGGTCGTTCGTAAGAATTGGACAAGAAATGACTAAGTTACCAACGTTCAAATTTCTCAAAAATTTTAATGATTTTTCGCAATTTTGCTCTTTTCAACTTATTTTTTTAAAACCAAACATTACAATTTTTCAAGTTTTATCATTTATTTCAATACGCGAATTTCGTGCCCAATAGGATCGATCCAAATCGGTAAAAAATGACAAAGTTACAGAAGATTATTTGAAATATCCCACTTTTAAATTTTAACTAAATCACAAAAAACACACGAAGTTAATACACATAGCGAAATGTTTAGTAACCAAAAGTATTTAAAAAAAAGCCTAAAACTGTTAAAATACTATGTGGGTTAATTCACTAAATCTTCTGTAGCTATATCATTTTTGCACCAGTCTGGTTGGGCGCAAAATGTTCGTATTGGAATATTGAATAA
This sequence comes from Pollenia griseotomentosa, assembly GCA_963931875.1. Classification (NCBI taxonomy): domain Eukaryota; kingdom Metazoa; phylum Arthropoda; class Insecta; order Diptera; family Polleniidae; genus Pollenia; species Pollenia griseotomentosa. Next base: position 164,637 of record OZ007560.1, read on the forward strand.
TACCCCATGCAATAAAACGTGACAATTTTTAATTGTTTGGTATAAAAAAATAACTTGAAAAGAGCAAAATTGCAAAAAATCACAAAATTTTCAATGAAGTTTTAACTTTTTTGCAATATAACTCTGTCATCCATTGTTGTTTTAGTAATTTTATTGTTTTTCATATAAAATAAGAAATACATAATCCGTTTAATATTTTTGAAGATATTTGCATTTAAGTGACATCATCTTGGAAAACTGTTCTTCTTTTCAGCATTCTGACTTCATATTAGGATTCAGCGGGCAATTTTACATAAAGATGATAGGTATGCCACTTGGTGGCTACACGATCAAGTTTTGCCTTTCAATTTGCAATACACTCTCACTTGTTTACTAACACACTCACACTTTTTAAATTGACCACGAGATTGCTTTCAATTTCACCTCTCCATTTGTTTGGCAATTTTACTATCAATTTAACAGCACATGTTAGTTTTTATAATTTGTTTTTTTTATGACAAATTGAGTGCAGCCCACGTCACAGCTTTAAATTTTTGTAAATTTTAACAAGCAGTATATGTATATATATATGTATATATCAAGAACAACTTGATCGTGTGGCCGCAGGGTCAAATACATTTGGTCAAAAAACTGTCACATAGTGTTATCTTTTATTTGTAGATCTTTTTTAATTTTGTTTTACAGACAGAAATTTTTGTTAAAAATTTTATTGAAACTTGTTTTTTTATTATATTAGATAGCCAATTTCACCAAGTTCAGTTATAATAACTATGTCAAAAAACCTATTGGAAACTGGCAGTTATAGTTATGGTTAATTATAGCTGAACTTGGAGAAATTGGCCCTATATATGTAATTTAAAAATTGTTTGAAATAAGAAAATTAATTAAGATAACAAATTCTATACGATGCAATAGTTTAGCAATATCCCCAAACTATCACCTAAAAGAAAATAATCAAAGTAATTTTTTTTCTTCCTTTTATAATTTTTGAGAAAACTAACAGAAAACAACGTAAACAAAAAAAAAAATTAAATAATGTACGTCATAAAAAAAAATAATCAAATTTTTACTCAAAAAAATTAGTTCTCAAAATATTCTGCAAAAGGTTAATGTTTAAATTAAATAAATCTGTTAAATATTAAACTGCTTCCTTTTCAATTTAGTCAAGATATTTCTCAACCCTGGATGCAATTTTAAAGGAGTGGGAGGTTTTTTTTTCAAAAATATGTAGGAAACTAAATATTTATATTATTAATTAGTATTGTGGTTATTTTGTTGAACTATTAATAATTTAATGAAAATTAAATTTGATGAACTTTAGCCTAATTAAAACATTAAAATTTATATTATTTTTTATATTATTATATTATGTATTTTACTTTATTTATATTATAAATTATATTATAATATATATTATATTTTAATATAATTTATAATTTATATGTAAAAATTACCAATTTAATTTTAAATAAAAAGCTGTGCTTCTTTGTACATAAATGAAAATTTGTTTAAAATGCAAAATCTTCTTTTTATCATTCCAATGATATTTTCTGTTTTTGCTGGGATATGTTTAAAGAAATTTCTACTAACACAATGAATGAGTTAATGGTTTTAAGCTAAGCTAGTGTTCTCTTCTTTCTCATATGTAGTGTTTTTCATACGGTATTTCCCGGGCAAAAAGGCCTTAAGTCAAAAAAACGCGTCTTGAGTTTAGATTGGCTTTAATTCAATTTTGTTATCTGTTTTGCTTGGTTTAAATCACTTAGTCTAGCACAACTGCTTATAACACTGGTTCACAAATTTACACTTTTTGCCATAACCTAAAAAATTTTTTCTTGGTTGTGTTAGTTGAATTAGGATTAAGTGTAAAGAGACAATATATATTGTTAACATAATTCTATTTTTGGTCGCAAATGCAAATTTTTCCTCTTCGGTTTATCCTTTTACGAATTTGCACCCATTAGTATTTACCCATCATGGTCTGATCCCAATGGCGCTGATAATGCTTTTCCATTGCTGCAAGACCTCGATGAAATCTTTCACCTTGTTCGCACAATGGCACAAGTCTTAAAAGTTTCAAAGAAAACGCAATTTCAATGACATGTGTGCTCCTGTAGTTACAGGAAACCAGGGTTCATAAAGTTGGTACAATTGTACTTTTTGGTACAATTCAAAACTAAAAAGCACGCTGGTACCCCCATTACTCATTTGCTACTATTTCCAAATTTTTCAAACCTTTTTATAATTGCTATAAAATGGCAACTCTTATTTACTGTCCAATGGATTTAAGCGGAAATTAGTGTTTGGTGCATAAAAAACTTGCGAAAATGCAAAATGTCGAAGCTTTTTTATGAAATCTAAGGGAAACTATTTTTTGTTGTTGGATTAACCATGTAAGACCATTTGGGACTTCTTATGCCACATTCGAAATTTAGTATCAGCGGCTGCATATAAGCGTGCATTTTCTGATAATATTGACAAGTTTTTAAAGAATATAGGAAACCCTTCTATTTGGAACGAACTCATAATATTTTCAAATATTCGTCAACAAGATGGTTGTCACGTCAAGAAGTAATCAACAGAATTTTGGAACGGTGGGAGCCCACTCCATTATTATTTTACTCCGAATTATTTTTAAGGAGATTTTACAAGCGCTAAATCAAATTTTATTATATTCGGACTTTCTACTCCTTTCCTGTTTCTGCAGTACATATTGAAAATTGTAAAACACAATAAATTTGGAAATGCAATCCCAAGATGCTCGTATGCACATATTTTTAGAACGCTTAACAATTTAATTTCAAGATTGCATTTTGAGAAATATTCGTCAATTTTCCACAAAAAAAGCTATAAATTCTAAAAAGCGCTCTCTGGCGGCAATCAAAAACAAAAATAAATAGATTTCTCGACCCTAAAAACCGCATGATACGGGTCTGGCTAGACCAAATACAATTTTTTTGCTTCTATTCTTAAATATTTTGAAAACAAACTATTTTGAAAATTCCTTGGGCTCGAAAATCATTTTTGACCTATTGTTTTTTTGCCAAAGTTTCTTGGAATTACTTTTAGAACAAGAGTCGCGATGTGCTTTTGACGCGAAAAAATTTTACCCACCGTATTATTATGTATAATTCTGTGGCTTGGAGCTAAAAGGGCCAATGTCAAAATATTCACTTTTGGAATTGGAATTGAAGGCTATTATAGATGCTTTTATAGATGCTTTCATAGTGACATTGGCATTGAAGCTGTTCTGGGTTAAGTATGACTTTAGTTGTTTCACCATAATGAAAGAGAGCAAGAAAACAAATCTAATGCATTGTTAAATCAATGATTAACGCAAAAAAGTGACATTGGCCCTTTTAGCTCCAAGCCACAGAAATAATGAACATGTATTTATTTGTTTTTGCTATCTATACTTTAAGTACCTTTTGTTTTTGTTGTATTTTTAATTTTTTGTTTTTAAAAATAAAATTAAAAAAAATTATTTAGTACAATTGGGGCCGAAAATGGGTTTTCTCATTTTTCATCCCTGCAGGAAACCCATTAAGACTTCAAAAACTACTGATTTTTTATTTATTTCCTATACACCTATGGCATAAAGATCTTCCATCATATTTCGAATTAGGTGACTATCGTTAGGGCTTCTGTTGTTTTCTAAAAACCTACTTACTACTTCCTGAAAAGAATTCCATATAGCTTGGAGCAATAAAAAATCCTCTTTCTTTCAAACATTAAGCGAGTAACTTCGAGTTCTCTTTTGACAAGTTTAAGTCACGATGTGAATCATAAAGTGCGCTTTGACTCATAGTCTAATATTCGTATAGAATTAAAACGCAGATTTATATCTTCTTCTTCATTATCTGATGTTACTTTTAATGCTGGAGGTTTTCGCTTTGGGAATGATCGTCATTTGATTTATATCCGGATAATTAACAAAGCCATTTTTTCCGCTGTGCACTGTAATATTGGTTTAAGACTGCCATTATTATTAAAAGTATATTATACAGCGTTGCCACATTATGACTTTAAAAACACATTGTATCTATAAGCTAGTGATGCCACATCCTTACATTATGTTATGCTATGAGAATCGTAAGACATAATTGGTACATATGCAACATCTTCCCTCTTAAAGATACATACATTTAAATAAATACCAAAGTAACAAATTAGTTAATAAATATCTAGTAATAAATAAGTTCAATATTCATTTCTTAAAAACTAGGTTTACAAATCCAGCTTTTTAGGCTGCCTTACAACTCTACCTTTCCTTGACATATAGCTATTACCATCGTTATTAGTACTGACTGGTAATTCTGTTACCATTTCGCCGTCTTGCAGTATCTCATTATTCTCTACATTCTCAAATTTAATATTTTTAACATAATATATGCCTTCCTACCCTTTGGAATGAAAACAACCCCACATCTAGTCCATCTGGTGGGAACGTACGAGAATCTAATACATTCCGTGTAAATAGCGGACAGCCAAGGAAGGTCGGCCGGAGTAATACCGTCCAGAACAGGTGCCTTAAAGGAGTCAAAGCTCCTTATCGCCCAATTGAGCCTATCATAGCCCAGAGAAATGGACACGAATCCAGGCTCTGATAAGCAATTGATCTTCCGTGGTGTTGGAAGGGAATTGCCAGGAAAGTGTGTGTCAGTTTACACCTCCAGCGTCTCCTGACTATTCATGTTCCAGCTACAATCAGCTGTTACATAATAAAAATAATAAAGTACCTTTTTTAACCAATTATTACTGTAAACAAAAACAGCTGTTTGTACTTTTTCAATTGTAGCTGCGTCTTCAACATAATTCAGTAGCTGACTACACGACTAAATTTCAGTCAGCAGCATTTGTAGTATTGTGTTCGTGTAGCCTGCTGTGGTGAATGTGTTTAATGCATAAGATGACAGATGATTAAGAAAAAAACACAACAAACAAATTTTTTTTTTCTTTAAAGTATTAGAAATGGATAAAAACACTTTTATAAAGTTATTAGAAGATTATTTTAATAATTTTAATGATAAATAAATGAATTATTTAAGGAAAAAATAAAAACATAAGTAGAAATTTTGGCCGGTTGTACACGATCATGTTGGCGATTCTACATTTGAGGTGTGTTCAGTGGATTCTATGTGATTTATGAAGTGATTTAATTGTAATCATGTCAATTTGAAGTGATTAACAAATCACTTCAATGTATGGTTAATCATCTCGATTTTGAAGTGATTAGAGCTTAATCACGTTCGAACTGCTTTAACGCGTTTAAGAAGCCAACTGGGAACATACTATAAAACAAGTTAGAATGTTATATTCGGATGTGCCGAATTTTTGATACCCTCCACCGACAATTTGAATATTTCGGAGTTATATCTATATGATGTCTATTTATTATTAATTTATCTTTATAAAAACAGACATCAGCATTAAAATTGGTTGCGGCTTAGACCTATATTAAACTGTTGACCGACAAATGCTATTATGATAGCATTATATATTACGGTTTTAAGCGTACCAAACTGTTATCTGGGAGTAAGGCTTATATGGGGCCTAGGGTAAATTATGGACCGATCTTCACGAAATTTTACAGTATCATTTCTAGTCCTAAAAAACTGTGACGTGCCGAACTTTTATTACGATAACATTAATAATTATGGTTTTAGGCGTACTAAACTGTTTCCGAGAGTAGGGATTATATGGGGCCTAGTGTAAATTATGGACCGATCTTCATGAAATTTTACAGTATGATTTCCAGTCGAATAAAACAAATACTTGCAGAATTTCATATTATTTCGTGCATTGTTCAATCATTTATTTTAGTTTTTGTAACAAAATTATTAATTTTTTAAAGTGGTGGTTCCACATATTGATCCTACTGAACCGATTTGACTGCTTAGAATAACTACAAGCAATTTGACACCCAGTTTTTTTATTTCTTTTGAGTTTTTCGAAAGTGAGCGTGTTTTCAACAGACGGACATGGCTAAATCGACTTAGAATTACCCAAGGAGCCAGAATATATATACTTTATGGGGTCTGAGGTGAATAATAAAAAAGTTTCACACGGAATGACAAACTTAGTATACCCATATCACAATTTATTGTGGTGGAGGGTATACAAAATCAATTGTAATAATTCAAATTGTATGCGCGGTTAAGAATACACGTACGCCTGTATCACAATAAAGCACAAACCGAACGATTATATCAAAAAGTTATAAACGGTGCGGAGGGAGAGTGGCGCCGTTGGAACTATCGATTGTGCGGATTTGTCAGTCACGATGTCGCAGCAGGCCTGCCATATTTGCCGATTTTTTCCTCTAAATTACCGAAGTTACGATTTGCCGATTTTTCGATAATCATTTAAACACGGTAACTTCTTGTTTGTTTTAGTATCGGGTATGTTCTGACAATCGCAAAACGCTAAAAATTTGCGATTTGACTTGAAATTGCATAATACGTTTACTGTAAATCGCAATCACAAGCAATTTGGTGTCTTAAAACCTCAAAATAATGCTTAAGGGAACTTTAAGAAACAATGGCAGATCGCATGCAAAACGCACGAGCTTCAGAACACCATAAAATAAATCTGGCGTTTTGCGATTTCAAATCGTGCGATTGTCAGAACATGCCTGCATATCCTTTTAATTTTCTGCAACACTGGAATGAATACTTGTTACATTTTTAAAATTTTATTTGAAAAATATGAACGATCTAAACTGTTTTCCGGTAGTAAGGCTTATATTGGGCATATTGTAAATTATAGACCGATCTTCACAAAATTTTATAGTCTTATTCGTAGTCCAATTAAACTGTGAGGTTCCAAATTTTGTTATTATTGCGTTATTTTGTATGGTTTAGGCGTACTAAACTGTTTTCCGGCAGTAGGGTTTATATGGGGCATATGGTAAATTATGGACCGATCTTCACGAAATTTTACGATGTCATTTCATTATTAATTAATGTTTAGGCGTACTATACTGTTTTCCGGGAGTAGGGCTTATATGGGGTCTAGGGCAAATTATGGACGGATCTTCAATTTTCAATTTTTTTAGGTGGTGGTTCCACATTTTGATTCATTGCTCTGATCCTACTGAACCGATTTTGCTGGATTTCAATCCCAAACTGCTTAGGATAACTACAACCAATCTCATTTTTTGAGTATTTTCCATATAAATTTTACAGCTCATAAGTGTTATACACCAAAATTCTTGGTTTTTAGGGAATATTAAGAAAATCAATGTTTATGAAGGAATTTCGAAAAAAAAAAAAAAAAAGTGAGACGGTCTAATGTGCATACATACTTAACTTTTGTAAACAAATTTTTTTTTTTTGTTTTCCCAACAAACACGGAGGTTTGATTTTAAATTGATAATGATTAGAAATCAAACATTTGATAATGATTTGAAAATCATATTATTCTCAACAAAAAGGGGAAACTTTTTTCAAACTGAAAAATGCCTTTACTTTCAACTTGCTTTCAAACGTAATTCTCAAATGTTTTTGTGGATTTTAATACCATGTGGAACATAAATAAAAATATTTTTTTATTTAAATTTTTACAACATGAAATGTTTGTTAAAATTTATTTATAATTTTATTGGCTGAGCTGGGGCTCGAACCTGGGTTGAATTTACATGTTTCCAGAATTACGACATTCTTTCATCAGAATTCTTTGAGTTCTAACCTCTGCACCACTGCGGTGCCTGCCAGCCAACAGTCAAACATCAACCTTTAACCAGTGGTACTGGTGGTTCGAAATTTGCTGTAATTATCATTTTAAATTTTATATTACATGTTGCTTCCTTTCTTCTGTTTTTTTGTATTCTTTCTGTCAAGACTTTGTCTTGAAAACCTGAATACATTTGTTTATTATGTTTTTTGTCCACTTTTGTCGACATTTTATTTGTACAACTTGAAGTACAAATGTAAACATTAGAGCTTGTGCCATATTAATTTAAAAAAACTGTGAGATAAACACTCGGCTCCATAGCTAAAATATGAAATAATGTTCTTTCCGTCCACTAATTCTTGCAAAGACAAAATAATTGGCACCCTTTTATTTTGAGGATTGTAGCACCGCGATCATACAACAAACTTATTATTTCCAAACTTTTCCGTTTTATTTTTTTTAATTCGTATTCTTAATCATTGTAATTATGTACTCACAAATAATTTTTATTTTTCACAAGAAATAAATCGTTCACTTGTAAAACACATTTAACCACGAAGTAAAAATATAACTTTTATCGCCATTTTTAATGCTTACATTTATTTTTCGCTTTAGTATTGCCAAGTTTAGTTTTGATTTGAATTTAACATTTAATACCAATTTGACATCAAACAGATAAAACATTTGATGTCAAATGTTTATTTTCAAACCATAATCAATTTGAATTTAAATGTTAAAGCCAAACATTTGAAAAACGTTTGATAATTGTGTTTGATTTCAAATGATAAATTCATTTTATAATAAAGGTTTGTTTGTTGGGTTCATATAAAATGTAACAAGGCAACAAAATTTTTGAAAGTTGTTCACAAATTTTCGTTTTTTGGTCGACAGTTTTTGGTTTCGACTGCAGTTTTTTAAACCCTGAAAACTATCACTTGTCGTCGTCGAGTGTCTCTTCGCAATCATGTGCCATTAGCACATTAGTTTGTGCTGCTATTATCTCCTATTGTGCGGCTACTATCCTACATTGGTTTTTGCTTTGACGGCTTATAGACAGAAGCTGTTTGATTCATTCGTTTTCCTACATGTTTTTTCCTACAACATAAAAGTGATTGCCGTTGCTTTTTGAGTTCCATCATATAACAAATTTTTGCCATTGTTAAAAAAGCAAAAGTTGGCAGAAGCCAGTGCCCTTTAAAAAGTTACTTCTCAAAAACAGTGTGTTTATTTTGCTGCTACTTTTGAAAAGTGTGGACTATTTTAGCAATGGAACTTGTCGGCTTTTTAATTTCGGTTTTTAGGAAAAAGGCAACATTTGGCTGCTTTTGCTAATAACTTTGCTGTAACATCTGAAAGTAAATAGGAAATAGGTCGTGAAATAGGGCAATAGGGGTAAAATCTCCCCCTCCCTATATCTTCTTAACTAATCAAGCGGGTTTCTTAAAATTTGTCATGCAGACAATGTAACATCTGAAAGAAATAAGTTATATGGCAAAACAAAGTTTGCCAGGACAGCTAGTATTGTTACAATAAGCAGAATGAAAAATCACACCGAGTGCCTCTAAAGTGCCTATAACACAATCATACTTGGTATGATCATACTCGTGTAATAGCGAAAAATACGTGTACGCCAGTTTGGTATGTTGAAAATCAAAAATTTTTGATGGTGTAATAGCAATTCTGACATACTCGGTACTAGGGTGTTCAATTAATCGGTTTTTGTTTTTGTTCGAATACACGATTAATCGATATTTGACATTTTTAACTTATTCGATTAAACAAATAAAATTTTAAAATTAATCGAATAATTCTAAATTATTTTTTTCGATAACTCAGTAAACTTTAATTCTGAAAATATTAAAAAAAATATTTCTTAATTTTTTTTTATATATGTCTATTTAATAAGTGACTTTATTTACATGACTGTTTTGTATTTGGTTATCTACATATATATATAAAAATGAAACGGTCCATGTTTGTAATCGCATCACGTGAGAACGGCTGGAGCGTTTTTTTTTCTATGCGGTTAGAAATTTTCAGGAGATGGTTTGTAAAGAAAAATAAATTTAAAAATTCATGGTGAAACCTGGAAAATTTAAATTTATAATATTGTTACGTTACTGCCTTTCAATAACGTTTTGGTTTATTTCCTTTATAATAAACCGTTTCGAGTTCTTTATTGCAACTTTAATAAAATAAATAAAACACAAACCCTTTTAACACTGTTTACAATTAACACAACTTTATTTAGTACAAAGTCTTTAAACAACCGTTACTTTCGTAACACTGCCCCCCACTTAAGCCTGTTCGTTAGGCTCAGAATCACCTCTTCCATAAGGGGTTAATCATTCCAAATGAAAAACTTTCATTTTGGCCCTTGGCCTTTTATACTTCCGTATTTGGTTTACAACATCATTAAATTTCCTTATCACCTTATATGGCCCATTCCAATGTATTTGTGGCCTGGCAACTAATCCTTCCTTTGGTTGTTGATTCATTGGAAAAACTAACTGGCCCTCCTTAGATCCTTCGGAATTCACCGGCCGATCACATCTGCACAACTTACTACGGCTACGCACGGACTTTCTATGGTCGTAAGTATTTCTACACACAAGCGAAGATACCTGCTTATCTTCTGGTAGAGGTAGCGCATTACAATTGCACTGTGGAAGCGACGCACAACCTCTATTTGCTGTGCTCCTGGCTGCCACACGCTTTGGGCAGTTTCCTTTAAAATTTTGACTTCCACCTATACTATTGGCCCTTATAACCTTGGCGATACGGGCTCTCTTCTTTGCGCCGTTATCCAATCTTTACTGGGCGCTACCTTCAACGAGCGACCCTCACTGACGCATTCTCTCCTATCTGCCTGCGTACAATGCCTGGCTTCCAATCTGCTAAGCTGTCTTACCTGAGCAACCACTTTTTCTCGCTTTTCAACTTTTCTGTGAACTGACGATTCCTGACGAGTACATTCGAGAGGCTGTCCCACACGAGCCTCACTTTCATACCCAACATCCAGGGGCATTTCATAATCACACAAATACATTATTTGCTTTCCCATATTCAGACTTATATTATGGCTTATCATAAAATCTGCGCCAATCAGTACTTCTTCTACAATGTCGGCCACAATGTCGGCGACAATATCGGCAATTCTTAACACCACACGTGTTTTCCCATAGACAGTAGCAGGCTCACCTGTAGCTGTTCGCAAGCTCACTCCACTTAGTGGTTCGACAGCTCCTTTAACCAAGTCAGGCCTTATTATCGAGAATCCTGCACCAGTGTCGACAGTCAAAATGCGCTTTTTACCATCGATGTAGCCAAATGTCGTAATACTTTTGTTACTCTTTGGCACTACTAAATTTATAATCGAGTCCTCAGATGCGAAAGGTAGCACTCCCTCCATACTTAACGGCGACTCCTGTGATGACTGATGACTAGCCCGTTGGTTGTTTCTCGGCGGCGAAGCAGATCTTGAACTATTTCTTCGTGCTTTACAGTCACGCTGTATGTGCCCAACCTTTCCGCAGTTATAGCATTTCAGTTTGTTTCTGCCCAGCTTCTCATTTAATACCCGCAAAACTTCCTCTGTAAGTCGCTTTAATTCATTCATGATGTCTCTATCATCATATGCTATAACATCGAGCCTTTGCACCTTAAACGACTTCTGCTTTGCAACTATTCTTGCGGTTTCCTGAGCCAGGGCAAATGAAACTGTTTCTGCAAACGTTGACTTCAATGATGCACACACCGCATACTTGACATCAGCATCTCTTATACCGTTAATGAATGCTTCTGTTTTGAAGCTGTCCAACAATGGGTGATTCTCACCAGGGTATGTAAGCTGTACCAACCGCTCAATCTCCAGTGCGAAGTCCTGTAAGGTTTCGTTTGCCTTTTGCACTCTGCCACGCAACTCCATTTTGTAGATTTCCTTTTTGTGTTCACCACCATACTTGCGTTGCAGTGCTACCATAATTTCATCATAATTGTTTCTGCACTGCGGCCGCAGTCCCCTTTAAAGCAAGAATTAGCTCGATGGCTTTTTCCTCACTGTTCCATGCATTTCTGTTGGCAACTGTATCGAACTGGAACTTGAACACATTTAATGGAAGACTACCGTCAAAGCAAAGGGCCTTTATTCTACTAGAAACTTCTGGAATAACACGCACTGGTCCCTCTTGGCATTGTAGACTATTTACTTTTGCTTCAAGATGATGAAACTTTTCATCCATATCTGTTACCTTTGTTGTTACTTCAGTCAGCTTCTGGTTAAATTCTAATTCCATTTCATTTACTCTTTCGTTTATTTCACTGGAAATCTCTTGAAGTTTCTCGTTTGTTATTCTAGAATTCTCTTGAATTTCAGCTAATATGGTGCTCGTCTTCTCTTCTATTTTTCTAGAATTTTCATCAATCTTTCTAGAAGTTTCAGCCAAGATATCGCTCGAATTTTCTTTTATCATCTGTATCATGCTTTTGGAATTATCGTCCATTTTTCTAGAATTTTCATCAATTTTTCTAGAAGTTTCATCTGACATTTTTTCCATTTTTGCCATCATAGCAGCAAACATTGTGTTTAAGTCCATGCTGCTAGCAACTGCACGAGTACATACCTCTATTTCTTCTTTGTCCTCAAATTCGTAACTCACGATGTCCATATTGCGTCGCTCGAATTCATCTATTAGTCTCTTTTGCAGCTCTGCTTTATTACCTGCAGTTGGCAGATCCAACTTGCCCAATTCTTTCTTGAGCTGTTCTACTTTAAGCTCTTCAAATTTCATTGCTGTCTTCTTGTTATTTATTTTTTTTTTTCACTTTTATTAATTTATTTATTTTATTTATGCAATTTCACTTCTGACACCAATTGTTACGTTACTGCCTTTTAATAACGTTTTGGTTTATTTCCTTTATAATAAACCGTTTCGAGTTCTTTATTGCAACTTGAATAAAATAAATAAAACACAAACACTTTTAACACTGTTTACAATTAACACAACTTTATTTAGTACAAAGTCTTTTAACAACCGTAATTTATAACTTTTTATTTACAACCAACTATAATTTTCTCAGCGTTATACGTTATTGACAAAGTCTGAACTTAGAAGGATCTAATTACGCTAGTGGCCGCTAGTCTTTATACCGCAATTTGGTTGTCTAGAACATTCGAATTGTTTTTCGAAGGTTCGAGGCTTTACTATTTCACCACACTTTAATTTGATTTATGGCACCACTTTACATAATTTTACCTCTTACACTGAAGCTTTTTTAACGGTCATTTCTAGGGCTTTCTGCACATTGGGATTAAAGTGTACTAAATTATAACAATTTTTAATAACAATGTAAACTAATAAAATTACTAATAAATACAAGTTAACTAATAAATACAAGATAACTAATAAATTCAACTAATTCTTAACTAATAATTACAACTAATTCTTAACTAAAGTTACTTTCGTAACAATATATTGCCTCCTTTTCATTTCTCATGTTTATTAATAAGAGACAATTTTAGTACATACTCGAAGATCTTTTCTTTTTTTAAATTTTTAATATGAAAATATTGAACATCTGATAAAAAATAAATTTTTATAAATATGTATTTAAATAAAAGAATGTATACCGAACTATTATTAATTTTGAATCCTTACAATTAATCGTTAATCTCTTTTTAAAAAGTTTTGCATAGAATTTATGAAATTAAGCAAACTGTCTCCTTTTCACTTCTCAGTTTACTAACTATGAGAACATTTAAGGCGAAACTCGAAGAACTCAAATTTTTAACACACTGTCCCCTTTTCACTTCTCATTAGTAAATAGCTTTCGCGCGAAGCCGGGGTGCTCAGCTAGTTCTTCATATTTTTCTTAATTTTTGTTAATTTTAAGTTCTACTTTTGTGGGTATTGTGCTTTACTTACGTTTATGAGACTAAGTTTTAACGTTTTTTATGTTATTTTTGTTTTTTCTTGTTATTTTTTATTTATTTTTTTTTATCACTAATAAAAAAAACTTAAAAGAATTTTAAGTGCATATTTTTCATTTTTTTAGCACATATATTTCTATTTAAAGTGAATTTTTTATGCGCATAAAATGCTATTTTAACTGCATACAAGTCCGGGCCCTATTTATCACCTTTTCCATGATCCATATTATTAAAAAATTTTAAACTTTTCAATATGTGGAAAGCACATAAAAATAAAAAAATGAATGGAATAGTAACAGTTATTATTAAAAATATCGAGTAAATCTAAAAAAAAATTAAAATGTTAATGCAGCGGCCTTCGGCTACTTCATCTAAGTATTATTGCTTTCCAAAAAGAAATGGCAAAGTTATAGGGGTTTTGCCGAAAATTCCCACTCTGCATAGTCATGAAATGTTCTCCAATTGCTTAGGCCCGTTTTCACAACTTACCGATAGCTAAAGGTAGGATTTTATCGGCTGTATAAAAAGTGTTCCATTATTAAACTTTACTTTAACCTACCAGTACCCATGTTATGTAACTTTAGTGAGAACTTCACGCATCGAAAAGATGTGAAACAAAATATTCCATCGTTTCTCGAAAAGTGAGAAAAAAGTGTGTCTGTAACTTATGTCGAGAACTATCAAAAAAGATTACGTCGTTACGTTATAAATGTCATAACATTGCACTCGAAGCCGATGTGACATTGCAGACGTTGAGGACGCCAGTCACACATATAGTTAACGGCGACCAAAATTTACTCAAATTGAAAAATTTTCAACGACGGCGGCGAAAATACAACCGTCGGCCATGCCAAATAATGTAAAGTGCAACTTTAATGTTTGTTGTTTGCAAACGTGCTTTGAAAAAATTCGTATATTTTATAAAAATGGTAAAAGAAAATAATAAAACAATAAAAAAATAATTTTATTATTATTATTCTTTGCAATTTGCATTTTTAGTTGTTTTTTAGTGTTAAAATTTTTTCTCGCCCCATTTTTATTCGTGAGTTTTTTTGACAGTCCAAAGCGGGAACTTTTCTCACCAAAATGTTACAGACACACTTTTTCTGTAAATTGGCGAGTAATTTCCTTGCGTGACAGCTTGTACTCGCCAAAAAAAGTTGCAGACACAGTTTAGTGAGAAAAACAGCTGTTTGTTTCAATATATGGCATTTTTGTTCTATTTCACACATTTCAATCGAAAAGTTTCTCGACGCAAGAGTTACAGAACATGGGCACAGTAGTGGAATTCTCTAACTTTTAACGATTAACGTTAACGGTTATTTTACCGGCACAGTTTATTGCTTACGGTAACAATACAGCAATTCAGTAACTCAATTTTAATTATATAGTTAAAAATGTCAATCAAATGGCATCTTAGTTAATTTATTAGTATATATAACGAACACTGTCATCGAGTGGAAACTACTTCTCGTGTGGAACGACTTAAAGTACTTTCGAAACTAACAAACCCCCATTTAGGTTTTGCTAGTTTAGCGAAAATTGCAAAAATTTGCAAAAATAGCGAAAATTTTTAATATTTCAAACAAGTCATAAAATTGATTAAAAGTCGCTAAAACTATAAGGAATTGAAAAAAATTCGGTAAAAATTGTTAAATTTGCGGAAATTCGCAAAAATTTGCAAACAGCGGCTATTTAATAAAAATCGTTAAAGCTCTAAAGAACCACAGATAAAAAATCGCTTATATCGCGAACATGGGTAAAATTCGCGAAAAATTGCAAGCTTGGAAAAGAAATGTAAAATTTATTTGAAATCGCTAAATCGCTTAAAAAACAACTTGTCGGAATATATAAAATTTTTTTTGCAAAAATAGCGAAAATTAGCGAAATTGTTTAATATTCCGAACAAACCATAAAATTGATTAAAAGTCGCTAAAACTATAAGGAATGGCAAAAATTCGGTAAAAATTGCTAAATTAGGGAAAATTCGCAAAAATTTGCTAACAGCGGCATGATTGGAAAGAAAGTCTACCGCTTATTTTTTGTGTAGAAAAGTAAACACTATAAGTTATTTCCATAAGCTGCATCTAAAATGTAAAATTTTTAATGATTTTTATTAATCCCCAAAAAATAAATTTTTTAATATTATTTTTGCAAAATGTATGAAAATAACGTGAATTTTAAAAATGTTACTGTGGCTTTTATTTGCCAAAATTTGTGTTTGTTTGTTTTTGTTTTTTTTTTGTTTTTGTAAAATAACTACGAATTTAAAAGTAAACAATGAAAAATATTTTGCAATTAAGATAACTTAAATACCTGACGTTAAGATAGAACATAGCAGTAAACGTTATTGTTAAAAAAGTTACAGAATAAAATTTACGTTAACCGTTCTGTTAAATATTTTTAACAATTTAAATTTTGTTAAAATTGAATAGAGAATCGCACTACAGGTCATCCTACCTTAATTTTCTTTATCGCTCACTTTAGCTTAAAGTAAAGTTTTAATAATGGAACACTTTTTATACAGCCGATAAAATCCTACCTTTAGCTATCGGTAAGTTGTGAAAACGGGCCTTATTAATCTTGTAGGTATTTGCACGTTTTAAGATTTTTTTGCTTTTTTCATTAATTTTCACTTAAGAAGAATTGATAAATACCATAGATTTCGTAATATTTCTAGAGTCTCAGATCCGCTTGCTTACGGGCGCAGTGGTATGTTATACCAAAACTTGAAAAAAATGGTGCAGAAAGATTTAAGTTTTTTATTAAGATCTGTCGCCTCTGATAGGCTATTTTCCACTGCAGGTCTGGTTCAAGCGGATTTGCAAAGTCTACTCTTTCCGCAAAAGCTTTTATATAAGTTTGCCATAATATTTTTCAACAATTAGGACTTTAGTATACATTCATATATATTCTAGCTCCTTATGAGAAGCGGGGATTATTTAACGATGCCCGCTTATTCGTCCATTGGTTTTTCTGTTGAAATGGGTTTTCCTAAGACTTCAGATATGATAAGGGCTACGTTGTTATCTATTTATATCACATATAGTTCGGAATAGCTTCAATCAATTTCAAATATTAATATCGCACGCTGTTATTTTGTATTGTACAAAAAATTACTCTACTTGAGTTTTATTAATTTTAAATTGAATTCAAATTTAATATTCGTATCGGTATCGGTATCGCGTATCGTTACTTCCCTCATTTAAATACATGCAAGAATTGAAATAAGTTGTGCCCTAATATAAATACACATCTATAAACAATATTTTGTTTTCGGTGTTTAAATGTTATGCTTACTATTGAGTTTTTATTTCTTCTTAGCTTGTTCTTCTTAACCATTAAGTGTATGTTTCCATGGCTTGATTTTTTAGCATTTTATTTCGAACATACACATTCGAATTTAGCTAAATCATACTATAAATATACATAGTATGTATATGTCTACATACATACGTATTTATAGTGTTTGGTTAATTGTTGTTTGGCTGTTTTTGGGTGAAGTTCATGCGTTTTTTTCTTTCTTGAAGTTTGTGTTCTACTAAGCAAATTTAAACTGCGCTCAGTGATGTACGTAACTACCGTATTGTGCAATAATTTAGACTTCCGAGCAGTGAAAAAATTAAAAACCCGTCTTCTTAGTATATAAAAAGGGGCATGACTTCATAGTGTTTTGAGTTTGAAAAAACTTTTTTATTTATATAATTTTTTTTCACTACATGAACAAACAGTTCACCTACTGACAACAAAATAAGAAACAGGTTAACTACTGATGTACTTAAAGAAATTCTACACACAAACATGTTTGTTAATTTTAGTGACGTTGTAAATATTAAATTCAATTGTAAACATTTTCTAATGACCATTTTCTCATTAGGAGATTATCTTTTTTCCCAACGAAACCGTTACTTCGAAAATGGAGGAGGTTGTACAACATATATTCGGGTGTCTCAAAAACGCCTTAGTTTATTGAAAAAACTACGAAAACTGAAAATCCGCATTAAAATTTTCTTTGAGTAGGGTTAAGCTGTTTTCTAACATGCAATGTCGTTTTAGAAACATTATTTTTTTTTTAGCAAAAAAAATTAATTTTTTTAGCAAAATTTCGAAATTTTCTTCTATATAAAAAACGAAGTTGCCAACAAAGCAAGCCATAAATGATTAAAATCTGTTGACAACTTTGGATTTAATTTACAAAAGTCGAAGTTAAATTTAAGAATTTCATAAAATGCAATATTAATATGGGAGCCCCCCTAAGAAGTAGTGGCTAAAGGCAAGTATGTTTTGGGAAAATGCTAAGAACAAAAAACTAATGAAGGTCGGTCATACATTTTATCTCTCTAGGGGCGACTCCTTGGCAGTTATCGGGTTTTTTAATGGACAAATAAGGTATGCTTTTTTTTAAAATAGGACCACGAAGGGAGATAAGGGTAAATTTTTGCTTATCAGAAACTATCAAACCGATTTTAATGAAATTTAAAACATAAATAGATCCCTATTCATATAGCCATACACTCTCGAAAATTTGTTTTAAATACTGTGGTGTTGGGTATCATATGGTCGGTTGGTTGACCGAGCATACTTTCTTACTTGATTTTTATGTGACACTTTGTTAGCGGTACTGTAACGTACTTTTTATATTGTTGTATATATTTGTTATGCGTTTAAGTTTTTAATATTAAGCCTTTGTATCAACGTATTTTAAATTTGCTTGTTTAAGTTATTTTCTGTTCTGTTTCAGGGGCTAAAAATGGTCATAAATCGTTACTTTTGATCGACATTAAGGCCCGTTTTCACGACTTAACGATAGCTAAATGTAGGAAGTTATCGAACATTAACCTAAAAGTGAAGGATAAGCTAAAGAGAAGAACGTTCTACCTTTAACTTTTGTCGTAAGGTTTAGATTTGAGATTGCCATATTATATTCACATATTTCTTATATATGGCAACTCCAATTATACGTATATTTTGTAAATGTAAAAAAAGTACGTAGTTGCCAGTTCGTATTTTTATTTTGGCAAAAATAATCGGTATTTTCTTTAGTATTGCCACTTTTTTGAAAATGTTAAGTTTATTTTATACAGAAGTTGTGAAAACGAAAAATAGTTGAAGGTAACTTTATTCCTCACTAGTGCTAAAGGTACCTTTAACTATATCGAACTTTAAAGGTAAGTCGTGAAAACGGGCCTAAGAGTTTAAATTACTTTAAATTTTGAAAAAAAGTCAAAACATTCCGTAAATGAAAGTTAATAAGGCAAAAAAACTAATACAGTCGAATAAATTTTTTTTAAAAAGCGCAGACTCCATGAAAAATGGATATTTACAAATTTCTTAAAAACTGGAGACAATCTGACACTTCCAAATGTACTTTCGCACTCTTATAGTTCGAAAAGGATTCATCGAAGTTCATATTTTTCGGGTCAAAAACTATCGCAGTGTAATCAATAATGGCCGATTCATCGGTTTCGAACGAAGGCTTCGTTCGCTTAACTTACATGTAAAACAAAAACAATATTTTATTATTTGTTTTTGCTTTAAATGTAAGTTAAGCGATCGAAGTCTTCGTTCGCAAATATAATAAAAACAGTACCAAGGCGAATTTATTACAGGTGGTCTTAAAAGCCCTGCTGATATTAGCTAAAATCACTGTTGGATGTCAAAGTTTTGTTTATTCTCTTTTATTATCTTTGTTTCTGTTTTGTTTTATTTCTGTTTTTGACATTGTACAATGATTTTACAAAAACAAATTGCTTGTGGTTTTTGTACGAGTTGTACTTGTTGTAGTACCGAGATTACCTGGAATGAATTCGCCTTGAACAGTACGTTTTGAAAAAAAAAAAAAAATTGGTTTGATTTCAAATTGAAAATGATTTGAAATCAAACGTTTTCTCAAACGACAAACGTTTGACAATGATTTGAAAATCATAGCGTTCTCAACAAAAAGGGGAAATTATTTTCAAATTGAAAAATACCATTATTTTCAACTTGCTTTCAAACGTAGTTCTCAAACGTTTTTCAAATGTGGATTATAACACAATGTGGAACATAAATCCCAGTCTACAACTGACATAAAATGCTTAACATTAACAGTAATATGATGTTACTCTTAAGTATAGACTCATCATGTTAGAAGTTTTCTCATGTTATAACACGGTTGTTAATGTAAATGTTTTAACAACGCTTTTATAACATCGTGTTATAACAGCAAATCATGTTAGTTTTAGACGTGAAGTAAATAAAAATATTAAATTTTTTTAATTTAAATTCATTATTTATTTAAATAAACTGTGAGATAAACACTCGGCACCTAAAGCTAAAATATGAAATAATGTTCTTTCCGTCCACTAATTCTTGCAAAGACGAAATAATTGGTATCCTTTTATTTTGAGGATTGTAGCACCGCGATCATTCAACAAACTTATAATTTCTTCACTTTCCCGTTTTATTTTTTTAATTCGTATTTGTAATCATTGTAATTACTCACAAATATTTTTTTATTTTTCACAAGAAATAAATCGTTCACTTGTAAAACACATTAACCACGAAGTAAAAATTTGACTTTTATCGCCATTTTTTGATGTTTACATTTGTTTTAATATTGCCAAGTTTAGTTTAGATTTGAATTTAACCTTTGATACCAATTTGACATCAAATTGATAAAACATTTGATGTCAAACGTTTATTTTCAAATCATTATAAATTTGAATTTAAATGTAAAAATCAAACCTTTGAAAAAGTTTGAGAATTGTGTTTGATGTCAAATGATAAAGTCATTTCATATCAAAGGTTTGACTTCGTGTTTGTTGGATTGCAGCTCATTTTGCAAAAGAATTTGCTTTGTCGCTTAAGCTATTTTTGTGGTTATGACTTGATATGCCAGCAAATGATATTTCAACATATAAGTTAGCATTAAATTTTGTGTCTACACGATATGTTAAGTATTCAGAACATATGTTTAAAAATATCAAATAAATTTGACAATTTTCTTTTTTTTATTAATATATTACTAATTTTTATTAATTACATTACGTGACAGTTTTTTGACCAAATGAATTGCCCGCTGAAACCGAATATGACGTCAGAATTGTCAAAAGTAGAACAGTTTTCGAGATATTCCAAAATAACCCTTATTTGTTTTTTTTTTAAAAGATGATGTCACTTAAAGAAAATATCTTCAAAAATATTAGACACGTTATGTATTTCTTTTTTTTTTTAATGAAAAACAATAAAATAACCTTGGGTAGCTTGTAAAAATTGGTCAAGAAATAACAGAGTTGTTGCCATAGTGACTGATTTTCTAATAGACGGGAGCTGAGATTGGCAGTATACTGTTAATTTTACGCTTATCCAATATAATGTCATATACAAAGCTCTGATAAAAAAGGAAAACATTATGTATTTTGCCACCGTTACATTTCAAAAATGTCATCAAAGCTTTGCTAAAATGAGGAAACTGTGTTGCATTTGAATACTTGAAACCCGTTTTTCGCATCGTATCAAATGCCAAAATTAAAGAAGGGGATTTTGTGGGACCACAAATTACATAGCTACTGAAAGATTTCAAATTTGATTCGATTTTGTCAGAAGATGCGTCAATGACATGGATGTAATTTGGTTTGGTTGTATCAAGCTTTCTGCAGAATTTCCCAAATAAGACATCATTCAAAATTTGTGAAAAAACTATGAGAAAATTGGTACATTTTTTAACACGATTCTTTTTTTATTTATTTTTTAAATTAAAATTTATTTTTATATATTACTTAGAAAAGGAGTTAATATGTCTTTAAAAATACACCTTCTGCATTAGCACTTATATTTCTTCCCAAATGACCTTGGCGATGAAAGTGACGAGCGGCTTTACAAAGAAAATTTGATAAAAAATATTCGAATTATATTAAACTAACGTCATAATCAGGGAAACCAAAAATACGCTCTAAAAACGCGTTTTATGCGCATTTAATATGCAGTAAAAACTTGAAAATATGCTCTGAAAATTGTTAAAAATATGCCCTAAAAATAAAAAATTGCTAATTTGAAAAAAAAATATTAAACAATTTAATAACATTTCCAATTCTTAAATTATAATCGCTAAAGTCCAAACTATTTACAGACGAATTTTCGAAATTATACCCTATTTGGAAACTATAGGCAGTCATGGGCTCACAAAAAAAAGTTATGTTAAGAGGTTAAAATTAATATAAAACTTCTTCGCTTTGCGTGACGTTTCTTACTTGGACAGAAAAGCGTAAAGCAAAAGGTGTATCACACAATAAAAACGTTGACAACACTCACGCATTGAGTGTTAAAAAAAAATAAATAAAAAAAATTATACAAGCAGATTGTCAAAGCGCGCAAAAAGATGAGAGTTGCCTAACTTTTCGCTTCGCTCTGCGTTTAAAGTACTTTATGTGACATTTTTCGTATAAGTATGTATGTATATTTCACCTTAGATGTCAATGCGAATTTTTAACGCAACGCGAAGCAAAAGTTTTATCCAACATGGCCTTAAGAGTTATTTGTGCGGAATATTGTCTAGATATTAACCTCCATATGAGAATTTTTGTGTTAAAGCGATTTAAGGGACGGTCGCTAAATTGTATATTAATGTTAACATTTAAAAGGAAGCTAAAGATATTTTTTGATGGGAGCTTTGGGAAGATGAGAACCGATTCGAAAAGAATTAAATTTGCAGTAAAATATTTTTGGGGCAAATTTAATCTAATTACCAACATAATTAGATGGTTTACGGACACAAAAAGTCTTATTTGGAAGAAAGTTTTGATGGGAAATATGTGGAATTATAGACCGATTCTCACCATCTACATAGACTTCGTCGTTAGAACAATTAAAATTTATTTACCAATTTTGATCAAATTATCGACATAATTGTAGCTTGTACTTTGCACACAAGGTTAACATGCCAAACAACCAGCCAGGCGGACGGATAGACATCGTTAAATCACTTAGGCCCGTTTTCACGACTTACCTATAAAGTTAGAAATAGTAAACGGTACCTTTAGCACTAGTGAGGAATAAAGTTACCTTCAACTGTATTTCGTTTTCACAACTTCTGTATAAAATAAACTTAACATTTTTGAAAATGTGGCAATACTAAAGAAAATACCGATTGTTTTTGCCAAAATAAAAATACAAACTGGCAACTACGTACTTTTTTTACATTTACAAAATATACGAATAATTGGAGTTGCCATATATAAAAAATATGTGAATATAATATGGCAATCTCAAATCTAAACCTTACGACAAAAGTTAAAGGTAGAACGTTCTTCTCTTTAGCTTATCCTTCACTTTTAGATTAAAGGGAACTTGTGATAATTAAAAGCTCATTATCTGTTCGATAACTTCCTACATTTAGCTATCGTTAAGTCGTGAAAACGGGCCTTAATCTCCTTCATCAAATTTCGTCCCTACTATCTTCCTGTCAACATGGTTTTAGAAAAGGTCGTTTATCAATAACTAATCTTATGCAGCTGACTACTATAGTAAATCGTGGACTTATTAAAAGGAAATTTACAGATTGTATTTACACGGACTGATAAAGCTTCATGCTATGGGTCTTACACTCGGCAGTTTAAATTTTATTAAATCATATTTAACAAACCGAAAACAAAATGTTGTTTTTAATAATACTACATCAAAAAACATTTTCGTAAAAATGTAAACATATGCGTTTTTCAAGAAACGATAACGCTTTACTTAACTTTTCACTGGGTGGACATCAACTTGAACTGGTTGCGGAGTTTTCAGATCTTGGAATACTTTTGGATCCTAAATTAAATTTCCAGAAACACATATATATGATGGTAAACAAAGCTCGCGGTGTGTTAGCTTTTATAAAACGATGGGCTAAAAAGTTTACTGAACCAATCATTACTAAACGGTTATAACATCTTTAGTCAGACCAATCTTGGAATATGAATCTGTTATTTGGGATCCGAATGCGGATTATCTCAAAAACATAATTGAATCAGTCCAAAAAAAATTCCTTCTTTTTTGTTTGGGTAATTCAACATGTAATCCTAACGTCATTATTTCTCCTTATACTACAAGGCTTGCATTAATAAAATTACCAACGTTGGAGAGCAGAAGAACTATGCTTAGCGTTTCATTTTTATTCAACCTAATAAATGGTGCAGTCTGCTCTGACTTCCTAGTCAACAACATAAATTTTAATGTTCCTCATCGATCAACTCGTTTCTACATTCCAATCTATTTACAAGTTTTCTAAACTTATTCTGATCACTTTCCAAATTCTTTTTTTATTTTGTATATTATCTAAATTTTTTATAATTGGTCTGCAAGGATTTATTCCGTAGACCCTAAATAAATAAAAAAAATAAATAGAAAGTGATTCTAAGTCTATCGGTATACTAAAAGATTGATCCAAAACGTATAAATTTTTCCTTAATGTTTGGTTATATAAAAAATTAAACGTGTATCAAAATATGCCTCAAAAAGGCAAAAAAAGCTCTTTTAATTAAATTGTGCAAAAAAAAAATACTGCAAACGGTAAAATATGCAAAAATTCAAATCGATGCCAAAATTCATAAAAAAAAACTCTAAAACGGATATATATTTATGGTTTCCCCGGTCATAAGTAATAAAACTTGAAAAAATTTTATTGTTTGGTTTTAAAAAAATAAGTTAAAAAGAGCAAAGTTGCAAAAAATTATTAACATTTTTAAGAAATTTGAGGTTTGGTCCCCTGTAACTCTGTCATTTCTTAAACAATTGAAACAAACGGGGTTGTATGGATTAGATTATTTTAATATCTTTCAATAAAAAAAAGAAAAAAAAAAATCCTTTGAATATTTTCGAAGATACTTTTGTTAAAGTGACATCATCTTTTTTAAAAATACAAATAATTGTTATATGGAATATCTCGAAAACTGTGTACTTTTGATCATTGGACAATTTTACATCTAGATTAGGTGTCATATTCTTTTGGTCACGACTTTGTTGAAACTTTGGAACACAATGTCATCGCTTTAAATGTAAAAATTAATATTTTTAGTGTTTATTTATACCTAACAAGTAAAAGTGCAAGTCAGGAGTGGACTTTATATGGGATCTTAAAACTACACTGTGCTAGTTGAAAAAACTGTCAAGTGGGGCACCCCGCTTTTTTACCCAATTTGAATACGCTAAATTAATCCAGTGGTGCTAACCGTTTTTTTTCGGTTAACTCTTGTTTTCGAGATATATCCTTATTTCGAAAATGAAGGAGGTTGCACAACATATATTCGCGTGACTCAAAAACGGTTTCAATTTCAATTTATTGCAGGTAATATAAAAGCCTCATTAGACCAATAAACTATATTACAAAGAAATATAACTGAATTAATACTAAAAATATTTAAATTTAGAATTTAACTAAAATCCCTTTTCGTTTCGTTTCGTTTATTTAACAAGCTAAAAAAAACCGAAAGTCCGCAATAAAATTACCTTTATGTTAGGCTAAATTTTTTTTAATCTGCGCAGTCGTTTTAGAAACATAAAAAAGTTTATTAGGAAAAGTTTAAATTTTTGATTTTTAAAACGGCATACAAAATTGGAAAATACAGCTATGTTTCTAATTTGCTCTACACGTATAGAAAATAAAGCAAGCCATTAATGATAAAAATCGGTGAACAACTTTTGATTTTATTCACAAAAGATGAAAATTAAATTTAATAATTTCATAAAACGCCATATTTGAATGAGAGCCCTTTATAGAGTGAAGATAAAGGCCAAGTATGTCTTAAGAAAATGTTTAGAACGAAAAACTAAAGGAGGGCAGGCTTACATTTTATCCCCCTAGGGGCGACTCTTGGCAGTTATGGGACTTTTTCTTCAGATACGAGTCAAAAGTCAAAACGAGTTAAGTAGTCAAAAGTGGAAATATTTTTCAACAATACATTTATTTGCCATCAGCTGTTCCCTAAATTTTACAAGTTTTCCGTTCGCGTACTTTTCCGACGACGACTTTTTTGAGAGTAATTTTTCAGTTTACTCAGTAATTTTTTACTCGTGTACTGCATTTTACAGGTAAAGAACTCGAACGCACCTACTATCTCCATGTGAACTATTACACAGCCCGACAAAATTAAAAAAAATATTTGCTTCTTTGAATTTGTCAACTGATTCTAGTTAATTTTGGAGCGCTGAATTCAAATCTGTAATCAGTTTGTCTCTATCAGCTCTAGTTTTCATGATATAGCTTTTTTATACCCTCCACTTATGACCTCCATTTATGACCGTCTGTTAGTTTTTTCCAAAAATTTTTTCATCAAAATTTCTTATTTATAGTTATGGTAGTTACCAAAAAAAACATTTTTTCCGTAAAAATTTTTTTTGCTAGCTGATTAACGGGAATTTTATATGTACAATATTATTGAGAACGTTATTTTTTCTTGTTGCACTCCAATTGAATATCGTAAGTTAGTTGCTTGTAAGAAGTGGTTTATTGCAGTTGGCAAAGTTTATTAAAAAAGTGTTGATCTATGGCAACTACCATAACTGTAAATAAGAAATTTTGATGAAAAAAATTTTTTGAAATAACTAACTGACGGTCATAAATGGAGGTCATAAGTGGAGGGTATAAAAAAGCTATATCATGAAAACTAGAGCTGATAGAGACAAACTGATTACAGATTTGAATTCAGCGCACCAAAATTAACTAGAATCAGTTGATAATTTCAAAGAAGCAAATTGAGTGTTGGCCTGTGTTATTATTTATTTTTTTAAAACTTTGTTTGTGTTTTTTCGCGTGCGTACCTTTAAGTTTTTTTTTTTTTTTGTGAATATTTGCATGCATGTTTTAAACATTTTTGTGCATATTTAAACTTATTCTGATAAAACTGATATAAATTATATCTACTTAAAATATTAATCCGTCATTCTTAAAGACTTGCAGTGTGTTTATCTGTCGTATGACTCTAATTATGTTTGAATCTTTTGAAAATTTAAATATGTACCAAAAATAGTAAAACCTGAAGGTGAGTTCGATTTTTAACAGGTGATATTTATAACTGCCATGGTAGGCTAGCTAGTAATGAGCTTGTCTAACAGCGCCGGGACTGCGGGTTCGATTCCCACCGGAGGCTCTGGTTTCTTTCCTGCAGACAAGTATAGAGCTACGCGGGATTATCTTAGGGAATTAAAAAAATGTATGTTGTTTGGGCTTAAAATTAGAAGAACCTTGTGAGCTATAAGAAGTATGTGAAATATTGACTGTTACTAAAAGCTTTAAAAAAATATTTAAAAAATAATAAAATAATATATAAAAAAGATAGAATAATTCCCACATTCTATTTTTACTATTTTATTTATATTATTTTTTTTTTAAACCATATTATAAAACAAATTTTTAACATTTAAAATTAAACTAATATTTTGTTGTCTTTGTAGAAATGAGGCCGCTTTAATAGAACATTCTCTAATATTGCCCATTTAAAATTGCCCTGTCTGATTCAGCACTAACATTGCAATACAAAAACTCTATTGTTTTTGTTGAAGTTGTTTTAGTATTGCTGCCACCGTGTACATAAATTCGCCGTGCCTTAATTACATTTTTTTACTTTTTCGTTCAGTAAACTTAACAAGAGAATTAATTTGGTTTGCCAGCAGCATTGCCGTTTTCGTTACTTTTAACCAAAATTGGTTACTTTTTTTCCAATGTGTACTTGTGTACTTTTTTTCCATTTTGGTTACTTTTTATCAACACAAAAATAACCAATTTTTTTGTTTTGGAACAAGAACTACCCGCTCCGCTTTTTTGACCCTATTTTATATATATTTTTTTTTCATCTACTTAAAAATTATTTTTTGGAAGCTTAAGCTTCAACAGACTATCAACTTAACCATATAAGGTATATACTTTGAGGTGTAGATGGTCATTATCTGCTACTCTTAATGGTTCATAGGTCTAACTGAAATACTTTTCTAGATAAACGATAAGGTCAAAGGTTCTTCCGATCCCATCCCGTGTAATATGATTATATTTCCACCGGGCAAATAGCATCTTTATATAAAAGATCTACCACATAATTAAGCTCAATTTTGCACTTTGATACCAAAACCGCAGCGAGACTTAAAAAGTTTTACTTGTAGGATCTCTTTATATTGTAACGTGACGTTACAAGCTAACTCCACATATACATTTAATACTTACATCATGAAGTATAAGTAACCCAACACCTTGAATACCCTTATTATTTTACTTACAGTTGTTTTCGGTTAATTGAGCCCCGCTTAATTGAGTTTCCCGTTTTATTGCACTAAAATCATGGAACGAATTAATTCAGTATAACTGTCTATGTAAAAATACCCGTTTAGTTGAGTTCCGTTTAATTGCGTCACCCGCCTAATTATTTCGCAAAATAAGACCACATTACGAAAAACAAGAGCAAATGTTTCGGTTAATTGTTTCCCTCTTATTAATGTATTTTTGCTCCACAAAAATTATTTTGCGGCAAGAAAGTCATGTTTCATGTTTCTGTTTTATAAATAAATGTTATATAAAATAAATAAAGAAATGAGTTACATTTTCTATCTACACATGGGTGTTTCGCTTTATTGCACATCTTGCTCAATTAAGCGATTTTCGTTTTAATTGCGTCGGCGACTCAATTAACCGAGTACTGCTTAATTGAGTTCCCGTTTAATTGCGTCAAAAGTCGTGCATTTTTAGAAACTCAATTAAGCGGAAATAACTGTACTACTATGAATACCCTTACTATTTACCTACATTACCTTTTTACCATATAATTCTCATTTAGTTTGTTTTATTTTTGAATAAATAGACTTAAGTTTACTCGAATAAAACTGAGTAGATATTGCCCTTAACCCCAGTATTTACTCTCCGTAGTTAGTAGTAGCAGTAGATTAGTCGTATTGAGCCAACCGCCAGCGCCTCCGAATTTCGTTGGTAGCCGACTTGATCCGAACCCGTATTTATCGTTTTGCCCGAACACCAGCGCTCCCGCATTTCGTTGGTATTCGTAACCGTAGTTAGTCGTATTGAGCCGACCGCCAGCGCCTCCGAATTTCGTTGGTAGCCGACTTGATCCGAACCCGTATTTATCGTTTTGCCCGAACACCAGCGCTCCCGCATTTCGTTGATATTCGTAACCGTAGTTAGTCGTATTGAGCCGACCGCCAGCGCCTCCGAATTTCGTTGGTAGCCCACTTGATCCGAACCCGCATCAATCATATTTTGCCCGAACACCAGCGCTCCCGAATTTCGTTGGTATTCAACCCGTAGTTAGTCGTATAAATGCAAACCAGTTGTCAACGTATTCTTACCAGTAGTGAATACGAACCAGCATTCAACCCGTAGTTAGTCGTATTCAGCCGACTGCCGGTGTCTCCGAATTCCATTCGGTAGCCGACTAAATGCAAACCAGTAGTCAACGTATTCTTACCAGTAGTGAATACGAACCAGCATTCATACCGTAGTATTTAACCAAACCGTATTAAACCGAACCTGATTAAACGAACCCGTATTTAACCGAACCTGATTAACCAAAACCGTATTAAACCGAACCGGCTTAGCCAGAACCGTATTTAGCCGAACGCCAAGGCCGCCGAAATCCTTTGGTGTCCGAAGTAGTTTTAAGTCATTTCTAGTATCTAAGAAGGTAGTTAGCCGAACGCCAAGGCTCCCGAAATCTCTTGGTGTCCGAAGTATTTTTAAGTCATGTCTAGTATTTAAGACCGTAGTTAGCAGAACACCACGGCCTCCGCATTCCCGTGGGGTTCGAAGTATTTACCACCGTAGTTAGTCACACCATGGCCAGACAACCGTCAGCCGTCGACTTATCAGGGGCCATAGTTAGCCGAACACCCGAGGTAGCGAAATCCTCTCGTGTTCGAAGCGCTCGGCCCAACTAGTCGCAGTAGTTAGTCGTGTGTAAAGCCAACTGCGGGGCGAACCAAATGCTCCGTACTCGGCATAGGTTCGATCGTAGAATAAGATACTAACAAACCATAACCGAAACCCGTTTATTATCATCTTCTCTGCCAGATCGAACCATCAGCAACTTAACACTGCCCCATGGATCGCCACAGAACGAGCCTTACAGCGCGCCAAAACCATCTAGCCGTTTCCTTACATCATCAGCCGTACGTGCATGGAATTATGCTGCCTCACACTGTTGCCAACTTTTTTTTGAATATTTCCCGCCAAATTGGACTTCAAAAACGCTAGAAACCGCTAAATAATTAATTTAGCGGAAATTTTTTTAAAAAATACCGCTAAAAGCTTAAACATTTTTAAAAGTTTTATACAAATCTATACATAGGCTGCTTTTTTAAAGGTATATATGACTTTAAAATTACGTTACATACTCAGGTTTCAAACTTCCCTAGTTATTTTATTCCCAAAAAAATAAGTTAGAGTTATGTATTCAGTTGTGTCGAATCTTTGATACCCTCCACCTACAGTTAGAATATTTCCGGAGTGGTCTTTGTATGGGACATATGGTTAATTATGGGCCGATTTTGATGAAATTTGAACAAGTTATACAAATGTAATCATAATAGAACACAGATTGAGAGCTTTACGGTTTTACGTAATTTATTGTCATATCCCTGCGGGAAATTTGTGCAAATTGGTCCAACAGACTGGTCCTGGGATTTGTGAAAATAGAACAATTACAAAAAGAAAGGACTCATGACCAGTGAAAGAAGAACCAATCCCTTAACTGGTTTATGAAGAACAAAAAGGTAGAAAAAGTAATGAATTACAGTACAGTCTTCACTGGTGTTGTGACACATTTTTTGGTACTTTCTTAAATTTGATTCTTGAATTTAATTCTGGGACTTGTTTTATTGAAATAATACTACATTTTAGTAATTGACACTAAGCTAGTTCATTGAGAATAGATCTGTGTCTGGTCAAATGGTGTCAATTGACCCCCTCCAATGACAACCCCATGTAAAAGTGATAGGTCTTATTCATATAAAGTGTTAGAACTAGAACCGGTCTCTACCACCAAAGACCTATCACGGGACTACTTTGGTGTCAGTTCGCTTCCCTCTACGGATATATATATATATATATATATATATATATATATATATCACAATAGCGATATTTGTTACCGTTTTAGGCGTACTAAAGTGTTTTTCGAGAGTGAGCTTTTTATGGGGCATATGGTAAATTATGGTCTCATCTTCACGAAAGTTGAGAGTCTGATTTCTAGTCATATAAAACTGTAACGTACCAAAATTTATTACAATAGCATTATTTGTTACGGTTTTATCTTCTATCAATATGTGCATTCCGCCACTAGTTAGTTTTTGTAACAAAATGGTTTTAAGGGTGGTATTTTCACATGTTGATTCATAACTCTGTTCCTACTGAATCGATTTTGCTGGATTTCAATCCTAAACTGCTTAGATGAACTCGAAACAATTTGAAACCAATATTTATCTTTTCTTTTGAGTCGTTCGAAAGTGAGCGGGAGTTTAACAGACGGATAGACAGAAGGGCATGGCTAAATCGACTTAGAATTACTCAAGGACCCAGAATATACATATATACATATATATACTTTATGAGATCTTAGATGAATATTGAAACAGTTTCACCCGGAATGACAAACTTAGTATGCCCTTATCACAACTAGTTGTGGTGGAGGGTATAACAATTTCTTTATAAAAACGCAAAAAAGTTTATAACATTTACGCTATTTTCCCGTTTTAAGCAATTAGATAAAATCAGTTAGATGAAAGTTAGTAAAATATATTGCTTGTAATCTATCGAGACAATTTAGATCAATACCTTACCCTTTGTTTCAAAAATTTTTAGCAAGCTAAAAGTTGTGAATTGTCAGCCCTAACAAAATACTAACTGAAAATAAAAAAAAAAAAATGTCACATACAATCTTCAGTTCACTTAAACTGCAAAAATAAGTAAAACCGTGAACATAAACTAGAAGTTTTTAGCCAGAAAAACAAAAAAAAAAAAAAATTATAATAAGCAAAAGTATAAAATCTGTGTATTTAAAATTTAAGACTGGTTCTTGTAGCGAAAATTACCCGGTGAGAGATGTTTGAAAATCGCTAGATTTCCCGCTTACCGCTAAAACGTATTTTTTCCCGCGATTGACATTTCAAAAACGCTAGATTTAGCGGGAAAATCTCTAAATTGGCAACAGTGCTGCCTCAGCACCCATTCCCGCCTACATCTACTCCGAATGTGCCAAAAGCCGTCATAGTTCTAAGTATTTAGCGTAGATTAAGATTTCGTAAATAAAGCTTTGTTAAATAATTGTAAGCGAACATACACGAAAACATCCCGTGTTTCATTTCAAAGGAAGCAGACCTTCGAATTGACCCGGGACAGACTGAGTCATACCTCAGCTGGGAAAGTAAACTGCGTTACAATATAAAAAGGTTAAATGCTCTAGCTTATAAAAATTTTAAAATTGACGAAAATAAGTGTAAATTTTGAATAGCATATTGTTCTTTCCAGACCATCGTAATATACTGTCAAAACTTTTAAGGAATCGATACAGCGGTTTATTAGCCTACAAGATACAAACAAACACAATTTCTTCTGTAGAAATATTTTTAAACTGAAGTGCGAATAAAATAGTACTTTCACGAAAGAAGTTTATTTTCCAAAGAAATCAATTTCGTTTCTTAAAACAATATAATTCAAAATCCAAAAATAATTTCAAGATTCTAACTTATTTAATTCATATTTAGTAAAATTTTTTTAAATAAAGAAACATTTTCATATGATCAAAAAATTCACGATTTTGGTATATGATCAAACATTTCTTAAAACAAAAATAAAAAAGTAGCTAGTTTTTAATAAAAATAAGAAAGATATTTCTGAAATCAAGCTGCATTTACTAAGTATTAGTCTGGTTTTCTTGACTTTTAAATAGAATCGAATTTCTTGCAACAAGAAATAAGTGCTAGGGATTTCTTAAAATTTTTCAGAAAAAGTTCAAGTAAGCTTGGTTAAATTCAATTAATTTTTATTTGAATCGATATGTTAAGCATACCAATAAAAAGTTTCTTATTTTTATATGCTTCACTTTTTAATGTAAAAAATTGAGGCTTTTCCTTGTATTTTGTAAAATATTCATGGCCTAATTTACCAATTTATTTATATATCAATTTATAATTAAAATTCGTTTTTCATGTCAAATAAAAAAATAAGATTATATGAAAAGTATATTTTAATATGAATTAGTATATAAAAAGAATTGGTAAAATTGGCCATAAGCAACGAAAACTTGAGTTAAGTAACTATAGAATTATAATTAATTTTTTTTGGCTGTATTTAAGTAAATTTAAGCCACACATATGCTTACGATAAAAAATGTTTGGCTTGGAAGAGATGGTTCAAAATTTTTTTGGGTCAAGCCATATTTTCTGGTGATTTAGTAAATTATTCTTTCCGTGTTTAATACAAAATAATTTTGGTTACTTTTTTTCGCTTTTGGTTACTTTATTTTAACATTTTGGTTAAAAATTTTTTTTGGTCGTGGCAACGATGTTTGCCAGTAGACACTTTTGCGGAACGAGACATTTTCTCTGAAGTATGTAAACACTTTTGCACGTACAAACACATTTTTGGTCATCAATTCGTAGTGAAGGTTATTAATCTATCGTTAGTTCAGTCACTTGATAAGTTTGTATTAAAATACAATTTAGAATCCAGTAATGTCTACACACATATCCAAATTAGCATAAATACAAACAACATATTTTATTTTTTTACAAGCACACTAATACATAATTAGTGTAGATGAAATAAAATATAAACACACTATATGCATTGTATACATAAGTTTGTTTATACATTTTTTTTATCTTCCGGATATAGAAGGTCGGTACTGGTATCTATTCAATATACATTGTATTCATGAACATTAGAGGGGTTCAAAAAAATTAAAGTGAATTCAAAGGTCAATGAATTCGCTAATTTGATTTTTTTGTATATAAAAACATTTAATAAATATAAAGTTTGGTGCCGATGGGATAACGAAAAGACGAGGCGGAAATCGATTGAAAAATTCAATAGTGAATAAATACAAGGCGAAAGAAAGTGTTTGTAACATACAAAAATACTTTGAATAAATAAGGGAAATCCAAGGTAAAATGCCACAAGAACTAAATCAGTTTTTTTCATGTCAAATAACCTGAAAAAGTGCTAGATCTTGCATGAAAAATGCTAAACTGGCAGCACTGGTAAGGATTTATAAAAATCTTTCTTTAACGGCAACGAATTTTGTTTGTGATTATTTTTTTAATGGAGCGTAAGTAAACTCTAAATATATTCATGTTTTCAGGAGTTTTATTAATTAATTCTTTCTAGAGCATCCAACCATTTTCTCGAAGATTTTTAATATTTCATCAGTCATTTCAATGCTTCAATTACATAAAAATACCAGAATAAATATTATATTAGTTTATTCGTATTTACTTTAAAGATTACACTGGTGCACAAATTTTTGCCATAACCTCAAAAATGAGATGTTTTCTAATATAAATCGGAACTGCTAAGTACGAGTATGGCATTAATTTATTTTTCTCAAAATCGTGTTTTTCTGGAGTTATATTAGATATTTCCAAAAATCTCGATAACTGTTGATCTCAATTGTACAAAATTTAAACTGTTAAATAAATATGTTTTTCCTCTTCGATTTATTATTTTATGTTGCGATGACGTTTCACGAATTTGCATCCAGCAGTATTTACCCATCATGGTCTGATCCCAATGGCGCTGATAATGCTTTCCCATTACCTCAAACCCTCGGTAAAATCTTTTATCTTGTTCGTCAGAATGAAATAAGTATAAAAAGTGTTAGAGAAAATGCATTTTCAATGACATGTGTGTTCCTGTAATTACAAGAAATCCATTTAGACCTTAAATAACACTGATATTTTTTATTTATTTGATATGCACCTATGGCATAAAAGTCTTCGTATTTGGAATTTGGTAACTATCGTAATCGTTATATATCTTGGAGCGATTGCGATAGTAAAAAAACGAGTGTCCCTGTGTCCTTAAATCCACTTTCTTTCAACCATGAACTGAGTAATTTCCAGTTTTCTTTTGACAAGTTTTAGTCTCGATGTAAATCATAAAGTGCGCTTTGACTCATAGTTTATTATTCGTATCACATATAGAATAAAAACTCAGATTTAAATATTCTTCTTTATTATCTGACGCTGGAGGTTTTCGCTTTGGGAATGGAGATTAATGGATTTTTATCCGGATAAATACCATAGCCATTTTTTCCGCTGTGCCCTTTCATCATGCAGCAATCAGTCATATGAACAATTGGATCCCTCCATTCAACTGGCTCACCGAATGACAAATACTCCTCCATGCCCTTACACAATTTAGTTAATTTTACAAAACACGAAGAATAAAATACGCTTCGTGGGCATGGCTAATTGATAAATCTGGCTAAGTAGCGAAAATAAAATTTATAAGATTCCAAAAATATTTTGGTCAACTTGGACAGACCACAAGCAAACTAAGAGTTATCAAGTCAATATTTACAGATTTTATTTAGAAATTTCAAAAATTATTAAAACAACAAAAGCGGGACAGTGGCTGACTTCATAAACTCGGTGTGGCAATGCAACACTTATGGCTAATAAATCAATGGATGTTTAAACGTTGGCTTAGTTAAACTAAACTTAATTTTATGTGTAGTTTGAACTTAACAGCTGTAAATCAGTACCCCACATATTATAGTAATGTAGTGCAAAAAATAATAATGCGGCAGCACTACGATAAATGTTGTCAAATTCATATTGTTTGTATTGGTAGTTTAAACGCCCAATTTTATGCGTTTAGAGATGGTTTAAAGGTTTACTGAATTATAGATTATCTGGCTTAAGCACATTTTAAACCAAAAAGAGAGTTTATCTTGCTCTGATTTTTAGCCCTTAGGGCTAATAATTTTAAATCATCAAACATATAAACCATCTTTAAACGCATAAAATTGGGCGTTTAAACTACCAATACAGACCATATGAATTTGGTAAGATTTATCGTAGTGCTGCCACATGTTATTTTTTTAACAACATATAATACATGGGACACTGATTTATAGTTGTTGAGTTTAAACTACATATAAATTCAAGTTTAGTTCAACTAAACCAGCGTTTAAACCATCAGTGATTTATTAGCCATTAAAGGTATAGAATTCATAGACGACTTTTCTAAAAGCAATGCCTTGAGTTCATTATTAAATGGTAACCGTCTTCACTGCACAACGATTGCAAAATTTGTGTATTGTTTTTATTTGTGATGCTTTGTCAACGCATTCGTTTTCAGTGATGCTTTGTAACATTGCATTTATGAAGTCATCCAGTATCTTGAAATAGACCAATAAGTGAAAGCATACTACCTAAAATCGCAATAAGTGAGATAAATATAATAGTAGCATTGATAAAAAAAATTGTTTATGAAAATTCAAATTCGGAAGTTTTCACTAAATATGTAGTTATTTCTTAATTTTTTGTCCGACGATAACAATTTTACGCTTACTATGTTTGGAACAAAATATTATATAAGATACATGTTATCTTTATCCGATCGACACAGTATAAATATGAGCTGAAAGAGAAAAAACATATATATGCAAAAGTTTAATTTTTGTATAACTCAGTTGAATAGTTCTCGAGATTTTTCGAAATACCTAAAACAACTGCAGGAAAACACGTTTTTCGCATATATCTAGGAAACAATTCTTGAGAAAAATAAAAGTATAAACACTCACACATGAAATAAAATGCAACCCTGATCCAATGAAAAGTATTATTGTTTAGAAATTTTTCAAAAAAACGATGAAGTCGTCCAAACTTTTTTCATAATACTTGTCATTTTCGTGACACATTGCATTCACACTATCACACTTTGTCACATTACTTGAGTTTTTGACATGTATTAATACAAAGTATAAAAGTGTAATCTAGCCTTAAATAAAATGAACATGGTACAAGTACATTGTAAAGTTCGAAAGCGTAGGTATTAGGGCATTCATTCGGTTAACCGTCGATCGGTTAACCGATTAATTACTACCCGATTAACTCATCGGTTAATTTTATATTGGCGTTTTTCGATTAACGATTTAACCGGTTAATTTCAGTCGATTAACCGATGTAACAAAAATTTCAATATTTTGTAGTATTATAACATATTTTTTTTTGTGTTTTTAATTATTTGTTTCGTCTAATATACAAAATGTATGTATTTAGAAAATTGTTTTTATACAAACAAAGAAGGTGTTCAGTGATCTTCATTTTAACCCATTTTCTGCCGACCGGTGAATAAAATTACAATGTTTTTTTATCTTCATCATCGATCAGCAGGAATGTGGTGACTAACCCATCGTCATGTTTGATTGTCAACACCTTTTTTTTGTTTCACGTTTCTCATACATATCTTCACATATCAGTCTTTAAACAAAGTTAACCGAAACAATTAGAAGTGTTAAAAATTTAAAAAAACTCTAATGGCATAATGGAGTATTTTATATGTTTAGAGAAATCCTGGAAAAGGACTGAGAAATTAAATTTACGATAAGTAAAAGAATTTTTTCCAAGTCAAGTTTTGTCAAAATTAAAAAAAAAGGATTTACATTATATACTGAATTTTCTGTTATCTTTCTAAGAATTCCCGTTATATATCTGCTAAGTTCATGAGATGGAGCATTGATGCTCGAACAAATTGGTCTTAATGGGTAAGGATAATGAAGTATGTAGTAAAGTATATATAGGTACCACAAAAAACAAATTAAGAACTAGATTAGCAGGACATTGATCTGATCAAAAATACAAAAATACATCTTCTCAAAAAACTGCATTGTCATTGCATTGTGCCAATTTCAATCATACACCAGATTTTGAAAATACAACAGTTTTAAATACAGAAACAAACTACAAACGACGCTTCGTGTTAGAAATGTTGCAAATTATAAACATACCAATGGAACAAAGAATTAATTTTAAGAAAGATACGGACAATGTAGCTCAAAATTACAGACATTTAATTTATAACAATAAGATAGGAAATTAAATAAGTGTACAAAAATGTAATAGAATAATTTTTGTTTCCTGTGTATAATTTTTATTAATTTTCATAATTGACAATTTTGTTTTTTCATTAAATTTTGTTTATAAAAATTTGTTTGAAATATAAAAAACCAAAAAATCCCTCAAGAAGCTATCCATTGAGATAGCGAAATATTGGATAAATTTTAAATAAATATTCTTTATATAAAACGGACCTTGAGCTTGAGAAATTATTGAAAGGAAATAATATTAAGAAGGTCGAAAAAATTAAGCTAAATAATGTATTTTAAACAATTGTAAAATATTATTTAGGATATTATGACGATATGACTTGATAGCACACCTTGTGTTTTAATTGAGAAATTGCATATTACATATTTTTGAATTGTTTTTTTGTTTGCTCGTTTAAGTTCAAGAATTGTTATGTTTGGCATGTTATTGTTTTTTTTTACTAATAAACTCCAAATAATAAACAATTAATGGATTTTTATGTATTGAAATTACTTAATTTATAAAAAAAAACTTGATTAATCGGCTAACCGATCAAAAACAAAACTAACCGATTAAACCAAAGCCTCGGTTAATTAATCGAGGATTAGCCGATTATGAAAAAAAACAATTTATTTCATTCTAAGAATCATTAAAGATGCATTTACTTCTTATGTTAATATCATAATCGTTAATGATAATACATAATACATATACAATATTTTTCATTGATAATTAATGTTTGGAAACCTTGACCACAACACTAAAAAAAGTTAAATCACTCTGAGGAAACCTTCATAAAACAGCTATTTTGTCTTTCTAACAATTTGTAAAACAAAAACATAAAAAGATCGATAAAAAACAAAACTCATAAGTTCAAAATATTGTAGGTATACAATTTTTCATCTCCGTTAATCTATAATACAAAACCAAAATAATTTTACACATGCGAATCTCACCTCATGCTTGAGTATGTATGTATGTTCCAGGGATGGCATTGAGAATTTTAAAATTGTACCAACAATCTTTAAAATTGTACTTTTTTGACCTTAATTGTACTAAAAAAAATTTTAATTCAAATTAGTTTTATTTATGTGTAAAAATAACACCACAAAAAGGTATAATTTGTATTGTACTATAAAATAACAAAAAACAATTCAGTTTGATGTATTGACTTAGCTGCACAATCTCCTTTGCCCGATTTTTTGTGCAGATAAATCGGGGGGGTGCTTTAAAGTCATGCGAAATAAGGCCATGATGGCTTTATCTCTCATTCAATAGAGAGATAAAGCCTTTTGTTTTTTTCCCCCCATTTGAATGGGAGATAAAGCCATGATGGCTTTAGCTCACATTAGCGATATTAGAAAATGGACTTATCTCTCATTTTAGTTTTGAAGAACTTTTGCATTTTACATTGATTAATAGTTTTCTTATTTTTATAATTAAGAGTCCTTTAGTATGGCTTCGCATACTAAAGTTTTTCTGCGTGGCGGCCTGCGGCCGCGCTTACGGGTTTTCGCCTCTAGTAGGACACGGCAGGTGGCTTCGCTGAATAAAGTTTTCCTGCGTGCGTCACAAGAATAAAAAAATGACTTTTCCGGGAAACACTAAAGTAAAGTATTAGAATCTGGCTTCGCATACTAAAGTTTTTCTGCGTGGCGGCCTGCGGCCGCGCTTAAGGGTTTTCTCCTCCAGTAGGACACGGCAGGTGGCTTCGCTGAATAAAGTTTTCCAGCGTGCGTCACAAGAATAAAAAAATTACTTTTCCCGGAAACACTTAAGTAAAGCAACAATATTCTGGAAAAATATGACTTTATCTCACATTTGCGAAAAAAAAATATGGCTATATCTCTTATTTCGCAAAATTTTAAATATGGCCTTATCTCTCAATGATTGTCCAATAAGGCCATCATGGCTTTATCTCCTATTCAATTGAGCAATAAAGCCATCATGGCCTTATTTTGCATGACTTTAAAGCACCCCCCCGATAAATCACAAGTGCTCTTATCTTAAATGCATTTATCTGCCTTAATGTGCAGGTACACAAATGTTGTTACCTGTATAAAATTGCAGCTAAATTAAAGTGTTTAAAAGAAGAATAAATATATTTTTGGTAATAAATTTATTTTTTATTAATAATTTACAAAATTGGATATTTATATGAAAAAGTGGCCACTATATTTTTTTATGTGTGCATCTAACTTTGATGTTTCATACGAAAATATTTTAAAGCTGCCCAAAAATATGATAAGTATGCCGAAATACAAAATGCAGAAAATATGTATTTTTTGCAGTTAAGTCAAGTTAAAGTCAAAGTTATGCAGAGATTAGTGAGTTGCTTTTGTGCAACTGACTTCTCCTCGATAAGTATTAAACTAGCGATTAGATAACTCAAAGCTGATGCAGTAGATTTTGGTAAAAAACGATTTGCTGGTTTTGTTTCATGTTTTAAAAGTAATATTAGAAGCAAAGATTCCCATATTCTATTTGCTTAAATTTATTTAAAAACATCTCATTTTCAAAGTGAAATTATTATGAAAGACATTTTGGGCATGCTGCTGGTGTCTTATAGTTGAGAGTACTTCTGCAAACAAAGGGGCAATACAACAAGAGCATTGTTGCCAATTAAGAGATTTTCCCGCTAAATCTAGCGTTTTGAAAATGTCAATCGCGCGAAAAATACGTTTTAGCGGTTAGCGAATAATCTAGCGATTTTCAAACATCTCTCAGCGGCTCATTTTTGCTACAAAAAAATTTCTTAAATTTTAATTTTACAGATTTTATACTTTTTATTATGTTGTTTTTGTTTTTCTGGATAAAAACTACTTGAAACTACATTTCACAACTTTAAGCTTGCTAAAATTTTTTAAACAAAAAGTAAGGTATTGATCTAAATTGTCTCGAAAGATCCCAAGCAATATAATTTACTATTTTTTATCTAATTCATTTTATCTAATTGCTTAAAAAGGCAAATAATTGCCAAAATGTTGTAAATGTTATAAACAGGGAATCCATAAATATGCAATTGCATGTTTTTCCTTGTGCGACCAATAAAGGCAGAAACAATATATTTATCCGTTTTAGAGCTTTTTATTAATTTTGGCATCGATTTGTTAGTGCATATTTTTGCATATTTTACCGTTTGCAGCATTTTTTTGCATAATTTAGTCAAAATAGCCTTTTTGCAGCATTTTTTAAGTTTATAGCGCATATTTTGCCTTTTTAAGGTATATTTTAATACATATTAAATTTTTTTAGATGCCTATAAGAAGTTTTGCAGCAAATACAATTTTTTTTCGAAAACCTGTTACTTCAAATTCGACATCTACATTAAATTTTTACTCTAAAATTGTAAGACAAAGCAGGTTGGCATTAAGGATAAATGTCATGCGATGTGTAGGTATCTACTCCAATTTTTTAGTATGCCGATCGACTCAGAATCACTTTTTAAAGTGATCTAACGATGTCCATCCGTCCGTCTGCCTGTTGTATGGACAGTTAGCCTTGTGCGCAAAGTACAAGTTCTAATTTTGTAGATAATTTAACTAAATATGGACGAAGTCTATGCAAATGGTGAGAATCGGGCTATAATTTCACATCCAATTAGACTCTTTGTGTCCGCAAGCTATCTAATTATGATGGTACATATTTAAATTAAATTCGCCCCAAACATATTTTACTGCAAATTAAATTATTTTCGAATCGGTTCACATTTGCCCAAAGCTCCCATCCTTAAATAGCTTTAACTTCCTTTTAAATGTTAACATTTTAGAACAATTTAGCGGCCGTAGCTAAAATCCCTTTAAGACAAAAACCCATATGGATGTTAATATGTAGATAATATTCGGCGCAAGCATCTGTTATATAATATGGGCTTGAGCGATAATATTTTTAGGTTTCTTTTTTTAAATTTTATTATTAAATTGTTGAATATTGTGTCTTCAAATAAGCAATTTTCCAGTTTTTACTGCATACTTAATGCACATAAAACGCGTTTTTAAGAGCATATTTCTGGTTTCCCTGGCTATAAACTTGTATAAAGGAATTGTTATACCCTCCCACCACAACTAGCTGTGATAAGGGTATACTAAGTTTGTCATTCCGGGTGAAACTGTTTTGGGTAATTCTAAATTGATTAAGCCATGTGCGTCTGTTGAAATCACACTCACTTTCGAACGACTCAAAGAAAAGATTGTGACGACAAAAGTCGCTCCCCTCGTTTTTGCCGAACATAGTATTATTAGTTAGTGATAAGGTGAATTGTTCTTTTTAAGTTATTTTGTTTATTTTTATTATTATTAGTAATTAATAAGTTGAATTGGTCGTTTAGTTATTTTGTTCATTTTTTATTTGTCTTGTTATATGAAATATATGATTTGTCGTTTACTGGTAATTATTTAAATGTAACGGAAGAATAGAGCAGTAGAGGCACCTAGCGTAAATTTAGGGAACATGCCGACTGAGAAAACACAACCCTGAGGGTGTAGTGGTGAAAGCTGTGAACAGCCGGTTGATAGTGGTGAGTTGAGTTCGGCACTATATAAAGGGGTGTGTTTTCATGAAATGAGTCAGTCGGCTAGTAGCTAGCAAACGGGTAAGAACTACCATTGGCGAGGAGATTACATCTCCCCAACTGATTTTTCTTACGTGCAGGCTTGAATAGTCAACTGGTGCGAGAAGTAGTGAAGCAAGAGGTTACACTTCTACTTTTACTGCCGCGATCACACAACCGAAGCGACCTTCGAGCGTGTATCTTTCTCTGCCAGTGGACGATTTAAGTAGGTCAGTGTTAGTGGTGGTCAGGGAGATTACATTTCCCCAAAGCCCACCGCTAGCTCCGAACGCAGCGTGCATCTATTGCCTAGCCTTGTATAGCTGCCTATAATTGTATTTCTGTGCCATTTTGTATATAAATAAAGCATACGGTTTATAACGTTGTGAACTATAAGTCTTTTATTTGCGGTGTATAATTAAAACGACACTGGCCCGATGAGCTGCCCCAGCACCCAGCAAAATAGTGTCGTTACAATGGCGCCCGAGCAGGGACACGAGAGTGTCCCAACCACCAGGATGCTGAAGACTTCATGGGTCTATTACCTTAAACGGGAGGAGCTGCTGAAGTATCTGAGCCAATTTGAGCAAGATGCTACAGGTACCGTGGAGGAGCTGAGGAAGAAGTTCGTCAAATTCTTGGCAACGGAGCATGACGAGAATCAACTCAAGAAATTGCTAGAGCTGCAGTCGACCCATGAGACAATGAGCGATAGTACCCCGGTATCACCCGTCCCACGCTTACAAGTGCCGTCGGCAACCACCACCAAATCGCCGGTGAAAAATGAAGGCATCCTCAGGCAGGTGAACCCACCTCCGGCAAGCGACACTCCAAGAACCACCGCTGAAAGGCAATTTCTCATGGTGGAGGTCGTACGCAAATGGGGAGTAAAATACGATGGTAGTAAGGACCCGTTAGCCTTCATAGAACGTGTAGAGGAGCAAGCTGAAATGTACGGGGTAGATCTCGATGAAATGCTGCGAGTGATGCCCGAATTTTTCCAAGGGAAAGCATTAGTTTGGTTTCGAAATAACAACAAGCAGTGGGGAAAGTGGGCGCCGTTCAAGGCAGATTTTTATAAATTCTTTCTCCATTGCCGTTACTTTGAGAAACTGGAAGATGAAATAAGAAAACGAACACAACGTCCCCGAGAAACTTTTAAGGACTATGTCCTTGCGTTACAAGAGCTTATGCGGCACACGGGCATGACGGAAGAACAGAAGCTAGAGAGAATTTTTCGTAATGCACAACCAGACTATCAGTGGTACATTAAAAGAAAGGATTTTGCCACCTTAGACAACCTCATCCAACTCGCCGATGACTTGGAAAGCATACCCACAACGTCCCATCATCGGATGGTGGCCCATCTCAACCTAGGGAAATACGAGACAAAAGGTGACTACAACTCCAGGCCCAAGAATAAAACTAGCCTCAGCTGGGACGAAGATAAAATAAAAGCAACAGTACTGATAAAAAATAGATTGGTCAATACCATCATCGACACTGGAGCCACCATGAGCTTTATCACCCCGAAACAGATACGCCAAATATGTGAGACGCCTGCATACGTGCCGGTAAACATAGATGTGTTCTTGGCGGATGGGTCCCACAAGCACATAACGGAGGCAATAAAAGTGATGATAACCTTGGGGAATGTGACGGCAGACTGCAATCTACTGGTGATGCGCGAGGCTACCGAAGATCTCGTACTCGGGGTAGATTTCTTACGGAAGTTTAATACCACCCTCACCTGTGCCGGTCTTGAGATAAATTGCTCTCACTGGAAGACTTCCCATCGCAACGCCCCTAAAAAGGTAAGAAAACCTGGGGAAACCCCCCAAGGACTAAATCCACCAACCAGCGTCGCAAAGATTTTGTCGGTCAGTTCCGTCGAGGCCCAACAACAGCAAATCACTCAGTTTCTAGAGGAGGAGCTGCCGAGGTTCAAGGAAATAAAAGGGCTTGCAACTATTGCTACACACAAAATTGTTATGAAAGATGACAGACCAATTAAATTGCGGTACGGCCAACGGAACCCAGCCATGCAGGCCATCATCGATGAAGAGGTAAATAAACTCATTGCTAACGGTTGCATCGAGCCCTCATGCAGTCCCTATAGTTTCCCCATTACATTGGTCAAGAAAAAAAACGGCACCTGGCGTACCTGCATGGATTTCCGACAACTGAATCTCCGATCAGTTCCCGATGCCTATCCCCTCCCGCGAATAGACGCTATCCTGAATAGACTACGAAACGCCCGATTCATCAGCAGCCTAGATCTAAAAGACGGGTACTGGCAGATTCCCATGGAAGAAACCAGTAAGAAATACACTGCGTTTGCGGTTACAGGCCGTGGGTTGTATCAATGGCGGGTTATGCCCTTCGGACTACATTCCGCGCCGGCTACGTTTCAACGAGCATTAGACAGTGTAATAGGGGCTGATATGGAACCCCACGCCTTCGCCTACTTAGATGACATCATTGTTGTTGGTACCACCTTCAATGAGCATATGGAGAACTTGAAGGAAGTATTTCGACGTCTACGAGCGGCAAATCTGAGAATTAATGTCGACAAGTGCGAATTTTTTAAAACGGAAACAAAATATCTGGGACACCTCGTCACCGAAGAAGGAATTAAAACCGATCCAGAGAAAATATCGGCCATTTCTCAAATACCTGCCCCGAAGAACCTAAAAGAAATTCGGCGGTTTCTTGGCGCTGCCTCGTGGTACCGAAGGTTCGTACCTGAGTTCGCAACAATTGCTCAACCGCTGACACAGCTACT
Organism: Pollenia griseotomentosa; assembly: GCA_963931875.1. NCBI lineage: Eukaryota > Metazoa > Arthropoda > Insecta > Diptera > Polleniidae > Pollenia > Pollenia griseotomentosa. The sequence goes on from OZ007560.1 coordinate 209,622, forward strand.
GAAGAAAGGGAAGCACTGGAAGTGGGGCGAGGCCCAGCGGAACGCATTTAATCTATTGAAGGAGAAGTTGACGACCGCGCCCGTGTTGGCATGCCCAGACTTTACCAAAACTTTTGTCCTGCAAACTGACGCAAGCAATGAGGGATTAGGGGTGGTGCTAACGCAGAATTTAGATGATTCGGAAAAGGTTATTGCCTACGCCAGTCGACACCTGAATGGCGCGGAAATAAATTATTCTGCCACGGAAAAGGAGTGCTTAGCTATTGTGTGGGGTATTCGAAAAATGAGGCACTATCTGGAGGGGTATGAGTTCGTGGTCGTCACGGATCATCTGGCTTTGAAATGGTTGAACTCGATTGACTCACCCACCGGCAGATTGGCAAGATGGGCCTTAGAGTTACAGCAGTACCAGTTTTCCGTCAAATACCGAAAAGGGAAGCAGAACCTTGTAGCTGATGCCTTGTCCCGACAACCCTGTGAAACCAGCAATCTCTTGACGGCAAGACCAGCTAGTGCGTGTAAATGGTTACAGACTCGATTGAATGAAGTACGGGAGCGGCCGCAAGATTTCCCGGACTACTCCATCGTTGATGGACAACTGTATCGTCATTTTTCTCATGAGCTAAACAATGAAGATTGCACCCCGTGGAAATTGTGTGTTGCCACCCCATTCAGAGAAAAGGTGTTAAAAGAAACCCACGATAACGCGGCCGGCGGCCATCTAGGGATCCGGAAAACCATTAATAAAGTCGCAAATCGTTACTATTGGCCAGGCATGTTTCGGGACATAAGTAAATATGTCCGCGGATGTGAAAGTTGCCAGCGGTATAAGGTATCGCAACAATTACCCGCAGGAGAGATGCTTACCCGTATTCCGGACGAACCCTGGGCAACTGTGTGCGCTGATTTTGTGGGGCCATTGCCCAGAACCAAGCATGGCCATACGATGCTACTTGTCTTCTTCGACAAATTTACTAAGTGGTGCGAACTAGTACCCCTGAGAAAAGCCACAGCCGAGGGTGTGGTGAAAGCGTTCCGCGAGCGTATTCTGGCACGATATGGAGTGCCCAAGGTACTCATCACTGATAATGGTACACAATTTACATCACGGGTGCTCACGAAGTTCCTGGCAGACATGGGTGTACGTCAGCAGTTCACCGCCCCATACACACCCCAGGAAAACCCCACCGAAAGGGCAAACCGAACCATTAAGACTATCATCGCGCAGTTTACAGGAGAGCAACACAACACTTGGGATGCGTTTTTACCTGAAATAATGTTGGCCATAAATACCAGCGTATCGGAGACAACAACATATTCACCTGCTTTTCTTACTCAGGGCAGGGAACCACGGCTCCCAAAGGCCCTTTATGATGAAGTCACCTTGGGAACAGGAGCGAGAAACCCTAACGCAGAGGAGCGGGGCACCGAGTTAAAGGAAATATTCAAAATTGTAAGAAGAAATCTAGGAAAGGCTGCCCAGAAGCAACAGCGCCACTACAATTTGCGGAGGCGTAACTGGAAACCACAAATCGGGGATCAAGTCCTTGTTCGACAACATCCCTTGTCCAGCGCGGTTAATAATTTTGCAGCCAAGTTGGCACCAAAGTACGGGGGGCCTTACGTCATCCAGGGGTTTGTGTCCCCCGTTATCGTAGCCCTTCGCGGTCAACAAAAGAACGATTTGCGCACGGCGCACCTGAGCGATATAAAAACTTATCAACCCCGTGGTAGCCAATTTTAATTAATGGGGTCTTTTTCTTTTTATTTCTATAGATAACTCGAGCACACCACCAGCATACAGTCGCGAGGAAGATGAGTGCCGAAAGAAGGAAGTTTGAAAAGTCAAAAGCTAAGTTCAGACGAAGTATGGAGCAGGAGCGATCGAAGGTGCGACGAACCGTCTTTCTGGACGAGGATGATAGACCGAGTTGCAGCAAAAATTGCCGGCCGGGTGCCAGAAAGCAACCAAAAGCCACTCCCCGTCCGAGACCGAAGAAGGTATACTCGCCGCCGAAGCCGACCCAGCGAACCAGGAAAACCTGCTATTATCGGATGTCCACCCAGCAAAGAGACGACAGCCAAGATTTCACACCCAATGTCGATGTTCCCAGCTGTGAAGATGAGACGCAGATGAGAGAGGGTACAGCCGCATCAGAGGAACCAGGGCAGCAACACTCCGACGTCATCACCATTAGTGACGAAGAATTGCCCGAGGCCCCTCCGTTCGATAATGAAGAAGCCAACTTTGTGGACCTGGGAGCCCTCTTTCAAACAGAGGACGAATTTTTGATAGAAGATATATACCGGAGTTTTTTTGGTTTTCAAGATACCACCATGGAGGTACGGCCGCCATCGCCACCGTCACCTTGGCCGCCCAGGTCACCCCCGTCTCTGGACTCCGACAATGAGGAGTACCGACCACCTACACCAAAGCCCAGGAAAGGTCTGGGTTCCTGGGAAGTCAAAGAGACCCAGTATCGCTACATGGGGTATCAATGTTTCGAGAAAACATTAAAAGTAAGACTGTTAGTCCCAGTTACATCGCACTGTCAACCGATTCTGGAGATTGGGAACGGGAAAACTGAAGACGTCAGCGACCGTCCACGAAGAGTTGTAGTGCGTCACGAGTCGCCACTGCAGGAGGTACGTCACGAAGGGGAAGATAAACCAGCAACGCCCGGCCGAGGATGGTGTATTGCATTCCCTGGCCAAACAACAAGCGCGGGCCGCACACCTGAATCTTCGCACACCAAACCGCCGTCTGAATCGTCACCCCCAGCAACCTCCTCAACAGGCACATCTTCCACATCACCGTCATCAGCGACTTCATCTTCAAGCTCGGACTCGGGTGCAAGCGTGGCAGTATCACCTCCGGTAACCCCGGTGCACGCGGGGCAATTACGTCCGGCCGCTCCAGTCTATGCTTCCCCAAATACTAGCGTCACTCCGCCATCACCCACAAAGTATACTAGCGCTACTCCGCCATCACCCACAAAGTTCAGCCTAACCCCACCTATGCCTACCAGCCCAAGGGAGATCTCCATCACGCAGTGCTCAGCCGAGCTGCGGGATCGAATCCAGGAGGGTAACAGCAAGCGCAAACCACACCAGCAGCTGCGGGTATTAGAAGTTGTAGATGGGCAGAAATTCCGAGTAGTGATCGCACGCAGCGGTAAGCTACGGGTGGTATGGATGAGGCCATGATCTCACTAGCGGACGGGGAGGGTAATGTGACGACAAAAGTCGCTCCCCTCGTTTTTGCCGAACATAGTATTATTAGTTAGTGATAAGGTGAATTGTTCTTTTTAAGTTATTTTGTTTATTTTTATTATTATTAGTAATTAATAAGTTGAATTGGTCGTTTAGTTATTTTGTTCATTTTTTATTTGTCTTGTTATATGAAATATATGATTTGTCGTTTACTGGTAATTATTTAAATGTAACGGAAGAATAGAGCAGTAGAGGCACCTAGCGTAAATTTAGGGAACATGCCGACTGAGAAAACACAACCCTGAGGGTGTAGTGGTGAAAGCTGTGAACAGCCGGTTGATAGTGGTGAGTTGAGTTCGGCACTATATAAAGGGGTGTGTTTTCATGAAATGAGTCAGTCGGCTAGTAGCTAGCAAACGGGTAAGAACTACCATTGGCGAGGAGATTACATCTCCCCAACTGATTTTTCTTACGTGCAGGCTTGAATAGTCAACTGGTGCGAGAAGTAGTGAAGCAAGAGGTTACACTTCTACTTTTACTGCCGCGATCACACAACCGAAGCGACCTTCGAGCGTGTATCTTTCTCTGCCAGTGGACGATTTAAGTAGGTCAGTGTTAGTGGTGGTCAGGGAGATTACATTTCCCCAAAGCCCACCGCTAGCTCCGAACGCAGCGTGCATCTATTGCCTAGCCTTGTATAGCTGCCTATAATTGTATTTCTGTGCCATTTTGTATATAAATAAAGCATACGGTTTATAACGTTGTGAACTATAAGTCTTTTATTTGCGGTGTATAATTAAAACGACACTGGCCCGATGAGCTGCCCCAGCACCCAGCAAAATAGTGTCGTTACAAGATAAATATTGGTATGAAATTGTTTCTAGTTCTTCTAAGCAGTTTGGGATTAAAATCCGGCAAAATCGGTAGGCGTAATGCTTTTGTAACAAATTTGGTCTGTCACTGCTATATATGATTAGAAATCACACTGTCAATTTTTTTGATTATCAGTTTTTTATTTACCATAGGCCAAATATAAATCCCTCTCTCGGAAAATAGCTAAGTGCGCCTAAGACCGTAACCAATAATGCTATTGTAATTAATTTTTGTATGTTACAGTTTTATATGACTAGAAATCACACTCTCAACTTTCGTGAAGCCTTCTCTCAGAAAAAAAACTTTATTACGCGTAAAACCGTAACGCTCTCAATCGGTGTTCTATTATAACAAAATTTGGTCTGCCATAGTTTTATAAGACTATAATTTACTTTTTTAAATTTCATGCAAATCGGTCCATAATTTACCATAGATCCCATATAAAGACCACTCTGGAAATTTTCTAACTGTAGGTATAGGGTATCAATGATTCGGCACAGCCGAATGCATCACTCTAACTTTTTTTGGGAATAAAATAGCTAGGGAAGTTGGAAACCTGAGGAGTTTGAGAGTCGTTTACCTCTGAAAAGCAACCTATATCTAGATTTATCTAAAACTTTTAAAAATTTTTAGATTTTAGCGGTATTTTTTAAAAACATTCCCGCTAAATTAAATATTTAGCGGTTTCTAGCGGTTTTGAAGTCCGATTTGGCGGGAAGTGTTCAAAAAAGTTGGCAACAGTGAACAAAAGTGAAACAAAAAATATGTGTTACGGGTAATTTAATAATAATATTCTCTATATCTCTGGTTCTCTGGTATAAGTACACTCACAATATTATTACAGTAACGTACTGTAGTTTATTTAAGAAATATTCCGTTCAGTCATTTTTAAATAAATAAACATTTAAAATTCCAAGCAAATTTATTTTTAACTGATTCTAACAGTTATTCAAAAAACTAAGTGCATATTAATACGGATTTTCAGTTGCAGTTAATATTGTCAGTTGATTTGGTAAACTTCTTCTTTATGAAAATTAAATGAAAATGTAATTTAAAATAACGAAAAGTTTATTTAATTTTTACTGTCAAAAATTGAACCGCGAATTCCGTAAAAACAAATCAATATTCAGTTATCTTATATAAATTAATTGTCAAAAAATTAACTACATATTCCGTAAAAACAAATAAATATGCAGTTATTTTATAAAATTTTACTGTCAAAAATTCAACACCATATTCAGTAAAAACAATTAAATATTTAGTTATTTTATATCATTTTACTACCAAAAATTAATTTTTACTTATCTATAAAAAAATGAATTGCTTGTTTTGTGTAAGCAATTCCCATTTTCTATTTGTTAAAATAATTTAGTTAAATACATCAAATTTTAAAAGTAAAATAATTGCGAAGCCATATTGGTCATGCTGCTGGTGTCTTATAATTGAGAGTTCTTCTGTAAACAACGTGGTCAGTACAACAAAAGTAAAACAAACGTGTTTAACTCAGCGGTGGGCGCTGGTTTGCCTGGATTACGAAGTTTTTCGGGTTTTTACATTTACTCTTCGTGTTTTTTTGTACCAGAGCTGCTACAAATACAAAAATTTCCCTACTAACATATTCCTTAAAATCCCCAAAACATACCAAACACTTGTTTTATTATACTACTTTTTAACTTAATAAAAGTAGGTTTTAATAGAGAAAATGAATAAAAAACTATTTTATAACAGTCAAAACATAAAGAAATAACAATATTAACATTGAAATCAGAATGTGAAAAAATTTACCGTATAACACATACACGTGTTTGTGTGATGTTGTTTTCGCTCATTTACTAATGCCCACAAACTGAAAATCTTGAATTCATTGTTTCAAGCCTAAAAAGTAACAAAGGCAACCCGAAAAACAAATACAACAGAAAGAAAAAAAATAAAATTGTATTCAGTTGCTTTATAAATTTCAACGAAGCAGGAGTGTTGCGCATGTTGTTATTTTGGCAAATATTGCTATTTCGTAGTGGTACACTGACAATATATTTATTGTGTTGTGATCAAGCTGTACTCATGTTTTTTTTTCAGCTTGTTTTAAAAACTTTTCAGCAATCATGTAGGATGATGAATTATATAATAATCCAGTTTTCTTACTGAATTCCTTTTTTTTTTGCATATTTACATACCTATAGTACACAATTTGAAGTTTTTGCTCACGGCATTTTCGATTTCAGGTGACCATATGTATATATATATATATACATATATATAATTTTTTTTTTTAATTATATAAAAATAATATTTTTAATGAACTTCTTTTTTTTAGTATTGCATATTTACATACAATTTGAAAATATTTTCAAAAATTTCTCTAAGTGTAAATCAACTAATTTACTCTCTTTTATTGAATGTTCTCTATCTGCCCTTCGCTGGTTTAACTGGGTAAGTAAATAAAAATATTCTCCCTCTCTCGCTTATAAGAAAAACAAGCGGAAAGGTGTCTGTCTGGTATTTTTTAGAAATTCGGCTCTTTTGTGGAGTAAACGAAAATTTAATAAAATAACTGAATTTTTAATTGTTTTTACTGAATATGGGGTCAATTTTTTGACAGTAAAATTTTAATAAATAACTGAATATTTAATCGTTTTTACTGAATATGGTGTTGAATTTTTGACAGTAAAATTTTACAAAATAACTGAATATTTATTTGATTTTACGGAATATGGTGTTGAATTTTTGACAGTAAAAATTAAATGAGCTTTTTGTTAAAAATAAATGAAAAATAGGTAGACCGGTTTTTAATTGAACTTTCATTTATTTTATATTACAATTTCAGTTAATTTTACGTACAGAATATTGTGAGTGTACATAGGTTAAAAAAGCAAAAATACTTTAATTTTTTTCTTTTATTTTGTATCCAGAAACAAACTCAAAATGAGCTTACTTGTGGTTAGTTGAATCTTATGCAGAGTGAGTGAGTACTGACTGACTCGTTCTGAGGACACTCTAAAGAAAAATCAAATGAAACTTTTTTAGAAACGAGCTAGATTTTGAGTCAGTTGTGACTATTTTTTAATGAGCTATTAGTTAGTTTTAAGTAAACTTTATTTCCGACAGGGTGTGTACATTCCTGCCACTGGACCTTATGTGATATGTATACCAAATTTAGCAATTTATTCTTTTTTACATTACATCGCTTGATGTAGCCACAAACTAACAAACATTTAAGCATTCAAATATCCGAACATGCATACAAACTTTAACATTTATGTATAACTAGCATTTAACCCGCTACTTCGTTAGCGTCTCCTTTTATTCGTGGACATATTTTTATGCCAAAGTTTACTTTTCTAGGCTTAAACTTGTTTAAATTCAAGCATTTAACCCGCTACTTTTTAATCGGGCTTTTTCTTTCATGAACATATTTATATGCCAAAGAATATATATCTATGTTTTAGCAAAAAAAGTTCCAAAATTTTTATCTCATAGGTTAATATTTACACAGGACTTTGCACCTATTATCTTGTGTTTCTAAGTTTAATTCTATAGAAAATTTAAAAAGTACCACTCGTGTAACACAAAATCAAATGAAAGTAAGTTAATTTTCCGTATTATCCGTTTTGAAACTTGTTTCACCCTATTTATGTATGAAACATTTCAGTGTTGTGGTGGGAGCCCATAATTAAGTACGAATATGCCAATGAATGGAGACAAATATTTTGTTAAAAAGGACCACATGTTGAATTTTATGTTTCTAGGTCCAGTAATAACGGAAATTAAAAAAGCACCAGCTAAAGAACAAAAAAGTACCAAAAACTTTCCTCTTATAGATTCCTATCCACTCATTACATTGCATATTAAATTTTATGTTTCTAGTGCCAATAATAACGGAAATTCAAAAAATACCAGTTAAAGAACAAAAAAGTACCAAAAAGATCCCTCTAGCATTCAAAAAGTACCATTTAATGAACAAAAAAGTACCAAAAAGTTCCGCAATAGATTCTTATCCCCTCAGGACATTGCATGTTGAAACTTATGTTTTTGGTTCCAATATTAACGATAATTAAGAAAATACCATACAACCAAAAAGCTAAAGAAAAATATCAAATTTCCCGTATTTCCTTTTTTTGGTACTATTTGTTCCCCCCATTAAAGTTTCAAAAATTTGAGTATTGTAGTGGGAGCCCATAATTTGGTACGAATATCTCAATGAATGTAGAAAAACGTTTGTAAAAAAAAGTACCAAAAATAGGTACGATTTTCACCCCTTAAATGTTCGAATTTCGAAAAAGTACCAAATTCATATTCGTATTTTTTTGATAAGCTTCGAATGTGGTATAAACTTTGTTTCTATGTTTATTGGATCAAAAGATAGATGGGGTGTCAAATTAGTACCAAAATTCAGGTTTTACCCGTTTACTCCCTAAAAGGGCCGAATTTCAAAAAAGTACCAGACACCTGTCCGCTAATTTTTTTAAAGAACACCGATAAGTATTACATTTTTTTTGTATTTTTTTTAGTTTTGGAGATATAAGATTACCGAATTTTCCCGTTTTTACCCTTTTTTACCCCCTAAGCATTCGAATTTCCAAAAATCCCGTCTTAGTGGATCGATTTGGGGTGTGACCAACCTCTGGTCCAAATTTCAAGTGTTAAGCTTCAGGCGTTTAGGCTGTGCGATGATGAATCAGTGAGTCAGTCAGTCAGTCAGTCAGTCAGTAACGTTACAATTTTATATTTATGTATAATGTTCGTACTGGGTTTCAATTAGATTTCAATAACAATATTACAATATTTACAACACTGTGCTCGAAATTGACACTTTTGTTTTAGACAAGCCGAGCACATGGCGTTTTAACATAATTCGGGTACGATGAATCCAATGCTGCTAACCGTTTTTTTTTTTTTAGGTTAGCTCTTGTTTTCGAGATATATAAAATTACTAAAAAAAACCGAAATTCCGCTATAAAATTTCATCTAAGAAGAGTAAAACTTTTATCTAATATGAGCAGCCGTTTTAGAAACATAATAAAAAAAAAATAATAAAAAAAACAAAAAAATTTGGAGAATGCAGCTAGGCTTCTAATTTTTTCCAGAGATGAAAAATAAAGTGGGGTTGGTCATACATTTGACTCATCTAGGGGCATCCTAGGCGCTGCATTAAACGGTTGAAATTCTTAAATTTAGCCGATACAGCGCGTAGGATGCTCCTAGGTGGGCCAAATGTACGACCAACCCCACTTTATGCGTTCTCTGCATTACTTAACGGGGCTCCCATACAAAATGTGCAATGCAGACTAGAATTATATTGAAGAAAAAGTCCCATAAATGCCCAGGAGTCGCCCCTAGTGGGATATAATGTATGACCGACCTCAATTAATTTTTTGTCCTTAACATTTTCTCGAGACATACTTGCCCCTTATCTCCACTTCTTAGTGGGGCTCCCATACAAATATTGCGTTTTATGAAATTCTTAAATTAGTATAAATTTTTCGACTTTTGTGGATAAGGCATTTTGACATTTGCCGTCTCAATTCTAGCAACAAAATGCCTGTTGTTTTTTCTATTGTTTCATTGTTGTAGTACTGAGGTCACTTTGTTAATACATTTTGATTTTAATCATGTATGGCTTGTTTTGTTTGCAGCTATGTTTTTTTATATGTCTGGAAAAAATTAGAAGCCTAGCTGCATTTTTTAATTTTTTATGAATTTTTAAGAAACAAAATTTTGATAAAAAAATTATTTTTTTTTTCAAAAAAAAAAAAAAAATTATGTGTAGCGTGTCTTTTATATTGACATTGCTAACACACATAATTTTAGTATACGTTACATGCAATGAACCAGGCGCAGGTTTAATGTAATACGAATAAGCCACTTGAGTGTTGTGCGCTGTGTGTGTGTGTATGAATACAATACTAGCAGTACACACGGTCGTCAATAGTAATACTATCACCACTCTTGCTATTGGACAAGTGTCTGCGAGATTGTAAGATAATGCTAAGCAAACCGCTATACCTTCCACTGTAATGAAAATGCTGAATAAGCATTTATTGTGTATAAAACTCGACACAATTATTAAAGAAAATCAATTCTGATACCAAGTACAAAACAGTGCGTACTAGCCGCATTAAATAAAGAATTCAATTATTAAACAAAATAAAATAACACACAGAAAAAAATACCAATGTAAAATTAACATGGAAAAATGTTGATTGAGAATCATAGTAAATTTCTGCAAAAGTATGCCCTTTTTTAAATTTATCATTATTTCATAATAATTTTAAATAAAATAACCTTAAATCATGTTTATTTAATATTATTCACTGTTAAAATAAAAAAAAAAAAAATATTAAAATATAAATAAATATGGATTCAATATTGAATCCATAAAAACCAGTTTTATATTAAAATCAAAAGTGTATCTTGTTAAATTAACATGCATTCATACTTAAGTATGTACATTTTTTATTTTCATTCTTAAAATATGTTATAAAAAGAGGACAATTCCCGTATTCTTTTAATTAAAATTAGTTACTTAAATAGTGCATCAAGTTTTCAAAGTATATTGATGACGAAATCCATATCGGGCGATGCTGATGCTTCTGTTGACAAAGGAGAACGCAAAATAAGTGAAACATGTGTTACAGGGGTAAGTGTATTGAATTATTCTTAAATAAATGCATATGTTGTCTCTGAGGCTTCTTCACACTGTTATAACACACTCAAACCAATTTGATTCTACATGAAATTCACGTTGTTTCAACTTGAAATAACTTTCATTCAACGTGATTCGGATTGTTATTTCAATATAAATTACATTTTGCTCCAACTTTACTGCAATGTTAAATTAACATGAATTATAGTTATTTTAAAAGAAAAAAAATGCTGTTCGCAGTTATTGTAAAACCAGGTTGAATTAACATGAAAAACGTATAAAGCAAAATCACCACCGAAAAATTTTAAATCAACCTTGTTTTCTACGTTTTTAACTTGATTTTTTTCTGTGTGAACAAAAGTCCTTTAATTACATGGCGATCCTGCCAGCTTTGGTGTGCTTCTAAAACAGCGAGCACCCAAAGGATCCAGGCTTCAAAAAGGAGTGCTTAAATCCTAAAAGCACCCTTACTAGAAGAAGGAGTGCTAAAATTGTTTTTCTTAAGCACCCTCAACATTTACCACCTGACATGAAAGAAGGTCCACAACCTCTAACAATAGAGGAGTATAGAAGTAGGCAGAAAAAGCCTCCTCTGCCCAACGAAAAAGAGGCAAAAACACAAACCCCGAGGAAAAACCGCCGAGGTGGCGTTGTACAAAAACTTAAAAGAGAAAAGGCAATATTACTTAAGATCATTAACTCTACACCACCACCGTCTTGGGAAGAATCCTCTAAAATGTGGGGAAAAATTGACGAAATCAACTTCATGATATCCCAGGAATTAAAAAGGCGAACAAAATAAGTCATTTATTAAAAATCAAAAAAAAAAAAAAATATTTTTTTAATAATAGTAAATATAAACATAGCTTAAAACGAAGTGCGTTCAATCCGCACTCGCAGGGCCTATAAGCGACTTATCGCTCGAGGCAAAACTTGAAAAAAAAATATATTTAAAAAAAAAAAAGGGAATATACAAAATTATTTTTTTAAATATTAAACTTAAAAGACATTTTTAATTAATTTTATAAGGGAATTTTTCTTTGAAATAATATGCCATTTAGATAATTTTACTCTTATATTTTATCGAAACTTAAATTTAATAAAAATATATTTAATGTAAATTTCAAACTTAAAATTTATTTTTAATTTTTAATTTCATAAGGGAGGTTTTTTTTTTTTTAGTAATTACGTTAATAAGGTAGAAATTTTTAATGTGTAAATCTGAAACAAAATTTGACAGGCCCAAGGCCAATGTCATAAATGAAGTTGAAGTAGTTGAGGAAAAAACAAATTTGTTAACCATAGGAATATATCTTTTAATAATAACACTAATCATAATAATTAATTTTTTAATTCGCACAGTAGAAGACTCAAGAAAAAATATGTTAGCAGAGCAGATAATATAGATAAAATATAATGACTTGGACACAATTTAAATGGAATGGAAAGATATATTGAATAAGGTTAGGTTAATTAAAGATCACTTCGATCGTTCTTATACGTGCCTGAATGTTGAAAGACCAACTAAGGAAGAGACCATTCAACATCACTTCCAAATCCTACTTAATAGACTTGAGGAAATAAGAATTATATTTAATGTAAACTATAATCGGTTGACACTTAGTCACAAAATTGCAGCAGAAGGATTCTTTTTGGATTTAAAAACCAAAGTTTTAAAAATAGCCGCTTTAAAAAATATACAGATTAAACTACCTGAGACTCTACACGAAACAGTAAATTTGACAACAGACAATAAAACAGATACTAAAATGACACAAACATTGGTAGAATTCCTAAATACAGCTTCAAAGCTGATTACGGAATTTGATGGAAAATCCGAAAATTTGCAGTCATTCATAGACTCCTTACAATTAGTTAATTTAATAAAGGGTCAACACGAATCTTCTGCAATATCGCTAATTAAAACAAAGCTTAAGGGAAATGCTAGAAATCTCATAAGTGAAGAATCTACAATAGAAGAAATTATCACTAAGCTCAAAGTAACCGTTAAAGGTGAATCAGTGCATGTTTTGTCAGCTAAACTGATGAGCATAAAACAAAACAATAAAACACCAACTGCATACTGTACTGAAATAGAAAATCTCACAAAGTCACTTGAAACGGCATATATATCTGATGGTTTATCTTGTGAACTAGCTAACAAATACTCTACACAAGTTGCAGTAAAAGCTATTACAAAAAACTGCTCTAATGAAAAAGTAAAACTTATCATGGAAGCAGGCCAATACAATGATATGAATGAAGCCGTGAGTAAATTTGTAAGCAGTTGCACTGAAGCAACAGGGCAACAGAACTCCGTATTATATTTCGGTCAAAGACCCACTTATTATCGTGGAAATAACAGAAGATTTCGTGGAAGAAACAATTATCCCCGAAATAATAACAATATTAATAATAACAACGGAAATAACAACAATAACAATTACAATAATAGAAACAGACAAAGACCTGACAATAATCGTGGTAATAGACACTACGTACGAGCAATGGACTCAAATGAAAATGGTTCGGAAAACTCCGACCATCCCCTAAGATCACAACAGTAAATAATAAAGTGTATAACTTGAACCTCAACTTATGTAATTTTATTCAGTTTAATATAAATAATAGTAACACAGCAGTAACACTACTAGTTGATACAGGTGCCGACATTTCACTCATAAAATCTAAACATTTTGATCTAAAGAAAATAAATACTAACAAAATCACAACATAAAGTGGAATAGGACAAGGTGAAATTAAATCTATAGGTAGTATATTTTTTGATTTAAAATTTAAAAATTATCTAATACCACACAATTTTCAAGTAGTAGACAATAATTTCCCAATACCAAGCGATGGAATCATTGGTATGGATTTTATTAAGAAATATAATTGTATATTAGATTTTAATCAGGATTATGACTACCTAGTCCTACGACCATTCAATATACCACAACCTATAGAAATACCAATTACTAACAACAGCGATAATCTTATATTGCCGCCAAGATCAGAAGTAATACGTAAAGTAAATTTTATTAATTGCGATAATGAAATACTAATACCAAATCAAGAACTTGAACCAGGAGTCTTTATCGCGAACACATTGGTAAAATCTAATAAAGCATACATTCGTATTCTAAATACAAATAACACTATCACATCAGTTAATAAAAGTAAAATAAAAACCGAAAATCTTTCTGAATATGAAATAGTCGAACAAAATCCGACCAAAAATACACATAGGAATTCAGAAATATTAAAACTTTTACAGAAAAATTTTCCAGAACAATTTAAAATACATTAACGGAACTTTGCACATCATACAGCGATATTTTCGGTTTAGAACAGGGGTGCTCAAAAATGTTTTGCATATGTATTGCGAGAGAATGTTAAAGTACAGAGATACGCAAAACTAAGCGCACAAATTTTATTTAAATTTATTAGAAAGAAATTGTTTTGGTTCTAAAACATTTATAATAATACAGTCCAAACTAAATTTTCTATTTCTTAAATTGACTTTTAAAATTTAAACTTTTAAAAAACAGTAAGAATTGGAAATTTTTCAATATTACCATTAAAAAAATTCAGTGTGAACTGCGATCATGTTTGGAAATTAAAAGTAAAAATTATATATAAAAAAAAAACTCCACTAAAATCTTCTACATTTATTCTTTTATGACAGTTTCGTAAAAGCATTAAAATATTTTTTAAATTTTATTACTTATTCTACACACTGCATTTGAAACAAGATCAACACAGCTTCCGTACATGTGCATTCGTCGCTGTCTGACGAACAACTAAATTAATGAGCGTAAAAAACAAAGGGGTGGGGCTTCCAAACAATTGTTTGCTTGAATGAGCATCACTGGTTTAGAACAGAGACGTCCAAAAATTAAATTGTGGTTGTATTGCTTCATATTAGTATTAGTGAATAGAGAGAGTTTACCCAGCAAACACAAATTCATGTCAAACTAAAAAAGCAATTATTAAAATAGTTTCAATCGCGATGCCATAAAAATTAAAGTTTGTTATTTTCCATCTTTTTTTTTGCTTGCAAAATAAGAATTATAATTTGTAATTATAATTTTGCAATGGTAAATTAAATTTAATATTTGACTTTTATTTTTTTTTTTTTTATTATCAAAAACAGGAAGTCATTTTTAATTTGTTTGCTCTTATGTTATGAATCATTTCAAAATAAGAGGAAATATGTTTTAAGAAGGCATTTTGATAACATTCATAGTAGTATAAAGGAATTTAAAGTGAAAGAAAAAATAAAAAAACATTTTTTACAGAAATTAAAAGGCTATAGGTTTTATTTTAAAGAAACTCTTTCCTTGTACCGCAATATAATTGCCTGGCATTGTATTCAGCTAGAATCATATGTAGAATCTGCCACTAACGAAAAGCTTAAAAATTGCGAACATTTTTCTTTTTTTAGATGAAAGCACTGACATTAATGACATTTGTTAACTCGTTATTTGTATGCCGTTAATAAAAAACTGCTGTCTATTACAGACTAGAAAATTAGCTGGCGTTTGTACGGAATGTCATGTGTGGAAGAAATAAAGGTTTTATAGGGCAATTAAAAAGGCACGGCTTTGAATTTATTAGTTTTCATTGTATTATTCTTCAGGTAGCTCTTTCATTAAAATTTATATCTGAGCACCCTGCCATGAAAACTGCGGAGCGAATAATTAATAGAATTCGCGGCGGGGACCACTTTTTAAGAATAAAAGTGCTGTCTTTATGATCTGAGAAAATATGAAAGAATATCTGTTAAAAAATATGAAGAATTTTTTTTAGAACTTTAAAACCAAATTCTTTTACTCCTGTCTTGCTATATTTTGCTGTGAAAATAGGTCTTTTATCGAATCTTCTATTTTAATGCTTTTATTACAATTACGTATGAGCATAACATTTTTTAAATGTGCCGAACTGATTTTGTTTCTTTGTTTTGAGCAAAGAAATTTTAAATCAGAAAAAATTTGTTCACACAGATAAGTGGAAGGAAGAAAAGAAAAGCATTTATACGAAATTTTTTTTAATATGGGATATTCAGCTTTATTAAGGTTTTTCCAAAATTTTATAGTCTCCATTTCGTCTGGAGCTTCTATTTCACTACGAAGTATTATCAGTTCTGATTGGACTTCAAACTCAAATTTCGAAATATCACAATCGAAAGGGTTTCTAAAAATATCCAGCAACGGTTGTATTATTTCAAAATCTTTGAACCGATCTAGCATATTATTAAAAATTTGTTCAATAATTAACATATGCTCATGTTTTTTTACGTAATTTTCCTTGACATAGACAACTGATGTTTTTGGAAAATTAGAAAAATCTTCGGACTGGATTTCAGCGAGAAGTAAAAACAATTTAGTTTTAAAGTTAAAAAGAGTTTGCCATAAATCATTTAAGGTTTTTTCTTTTCCTTGAAGTTCCAAGTTTAATTTATTTAAATGTGCTGTTGTATCCGCTAAGAATGCAAGATCTAAAATAAAGTCTTCATCTTTTATTAACAGATATTCTTCCATATTTTCTAATTCTAGAAAATCTAAAACTTCGTTTCGAAGGGTAAATAGTCTGTTTAAACAGTCACCACGGCTTAGCCATCGAACTTCTGTAAACATTTTCAAATCATAATGAACAGCGCCTTTATTCTTTAAAAAATTTACAAATTTTCTATGGGTTAGGGAGTGGTGACCGCCGCGAATTTTATTAATTATTCGCTCAGCAGTTTTCATGGCAGGGTGGTCAGATATAAATTTCGATGCAAGAGCTACCTGATGAATAATACAATGAAAACTAATAAATTCAAAGCCGTGCCTTTTCAATTGCCCTATGAAACCTTCATTTCTTCCACACATAACATTTGCACCATCTGTACAAACGCCAGCTAATTTTTTAGAGTCTACAATAGAAAGAAGTTTTTTATTAACGACATCGAACAGCAAATTGCCTGTTACGTTTGCGTTAAAAGTTTCAAGAGAATACATTGTTTCAAAAATATTGTACTCTGTATCTACGCATCGAATACAAATAACAAGTTGACAAAGGTCATTAATGTCAGTGCTTTCATCTAAAGAAAAAGAAAAATACTCGCAATTTTTAAGCTTTTCGTTAATGGCAAATTCTACATATGCTCCTAACTGAATACAATGCCGTGCAACAGTATTGCGGGACAAGGGAAGAGTTTCTATAAAAGCATCACTATAATTAAGAGTTTGCATAGTCTTGAGGAGTATATCTTTAATAAACATTCCATCAGAAAATGGTCGACCATGTCTTATAATATTTAAACTAATAAGGCGTGCTGCCTCCTGTTTTAATTTATGATTATCTAGCTTGTCTGTATTGCTTTCTATTTCAAGCAACCAGCCTTTTAATTTCTGTAAAAATTTTTTTTGGTGGGTTTTAAAAAGGTCTTCTTTTTCTATTACATTAAATTTATTAATATAATTGTGAAAGTTATCAAAATGCCTTTTTAAAACATCTTGCCTCTTATTTTTAAATGTTTTAAAACATAAGAGGCATTGTATATTGCCAAAAGCATTCCCAATCATAAAATATCTTTTAAATTGCATCATTCTATTTTTTCTATATTTATGTACGAAATGTTTACTGGGCAAGTTTTCTTTAGTAAATAAATCAAAATATGTAAGAATCCGCCGCATGTGAACTCGTCGCTTGATTATCGACGACTGAATTGTGTATTCTCGTTGACTAAATGAAAGAGCGTAAGAATGTGTGTGAAGAATGTGTGTGAATTAATTTCCACAATTGTGGTATGGGCTGGACACCAATGGTTTAGAACAGAAGTGGGCACAATTAAAACTGTGCTTGTATTGATGTTTATTAGTATTAGTGAGATGGCAGAATTACCCACCAAACATAAAGCCAAGCGTTTGAAATATAATGGTGCATTATATTTCTTTATTTAATATTTTACGCATTTGAAGTAAAATAAAACATTTTTTTAATAGTTCAAAAACTTAAAAACCATATTCATTTATGTAAAACAAAGGTTCAAAATATGTAAGCATCCGCTTCATGTGCATTCGTTGCTGTCTCATTCAAAATAAACTTGTTTAAAAAAAACACGTGTGTTTGCTGGGTAAATTCTCTTGAAAAAAAATACAAAAAATATAAGAAAATGTGTCTCATCAAAAACAAAACTAAAGAGGCTAAGAATACGTGTGAAATCTCTCAGCACAATTGTGCTATGGAGCGCCCACCATTGGTTTAGAATCAGAAATAATAACAATTAATAATTTCTATGAACAAAAGTTGAGAGTAAGAGATTCACAATAAAGACCTGCACAGATGTATCTGTTTATATCTGTTTCTGTGTTTTTTCTAAAGTTGATGCGTATGGATGAGTGCTCTTGTGTTTCTGATATAAGTTGATGTTGATATGATTTGTAAAAGAGTGGATGTAAGTTGATAAAAAAGCGAAAGAGAGTATCATATCTGCTTATATCTGTTTCGCAAAAGCAGATACTAGTGGATACTTATGGAATACAATAAGTTACTTATTGTACGATACCGTTATTTTCAATGAAAAAGAGCGTGAATGTATTTCGAGCAAAAAAAACCAAACAAAAAAATTTACAAAAACAAAACACACAGGCTGCTCGTTCTGTGGTCGTACAAATTGTCAAGCAACAAGAATGATAAAATAAAGATTACGACATGCGCATGATTTCCCGTTATGTGACGTAGAAGGGCCATTCAAAGGGTTACCAAGAATATTTCATGTGTTAGATTTAAAATTTCTTGCGAAAAAATGTATGTATTATGTGATAGTTGGTAACCTTGTAATTGTTGAAAAAAGAAAAACGAACAAAAAAAAAACAACAACAAATATAAACATGAAGTGTGCAGTGGGCAAATGTAAGCAAAGCAGCAGTAAAAAAACAAGTGAGAAAAAAATTAAATATTGGATATTTTTAATGGAACTAATATATTTTTTGCCATAGATGTATCGTTTTACAAATTTCCCAAAGATGCAGGACAAAGAAAGCTTTGGGTTATGTTTTGCAATCGATGCAAACCCATAGATGTCAAAAATGATAGAATTTATGCCTTATATTTCAAAGAGGAGGATTTTGAAAGAAATTTGATATTTGAAATGGGTAAGTCAACATATATTTAATTGTTGCAGTTCACTGCTTCATAATTATGAATAGGATTTAGCAATCGGCGTGCACCAAAGTTGAAACCGGGAGCAGTTCCGACCATTGACAGCAGTATTGAAAATGAAATTCCAACTCAATTTGTAATTCAAAATAAAATTGTTTTGTCTTTTATTGTTACATAGATAATTTTTATTAAATGGAATAAATATAAATAAAAAGAAAAATTAATTTTTAACTACAAAATAATTTGAAGAGAAAAATTATAATTTGTCCCACTGTTGTGTTTACTCATAAACATTACAGTTCGACAGCTGCAAATTATTAGCCAATAGAAACACAGAATGTGTGACGTCACAGGGCCAACATGCGCAGAACATTTTAAAATTTTAAGCTTGTTGGCGTAATCTTTATTTTATCATTCTTGGTCAAGCAACAACAACACTACTACCCTACAAGAAGAGAATGAGCGAGTTGTCCCTTTTTTCACGTTGGTGTTAAGAAAATGATAAAAAGAAATGACAGAAAACTTGATATCGGTCATTTCATTCTATCATTTTCTTAACACCAACGTGAAAAAAGTGACAACTCGCTCATTCTCTTCTTGTAGGGTAGTTTCTTATTATACCTACGACGCAAATACAAATTAGTATTAGGTGTAGTAGGACATAAACACACAAACACACACTGTGTGTTCATGCTGTGGCAGTACAAATTGTCGAGCAACAACAACAACACAAGCGAGAATCATTGTGATCAGGCCTGCCATATTTAACGATTTATCGGCATTTGGACGATTTTTGCCTCTAAATTATCAAAGTGCCTTTTTTTTGAGAAACACTTACAATACAGTAATTTTTGGTTTATTTTATATAAATTATTAATTTTGGGTAACTTAGGGAAAAAATGGTTATACATATATATTCCATATTTGCAGTATTTTTATGGTATGTCTAACACAACAAACACATTTTGAAAAATATACAACTTCATATAAGGGACTTAAAGCACAAGGGGAATCGATCTAAAGAAATTCAAACGTCCGGCTGGCTGACTATGTAAACCAGGGTTTAAAATGCTATCGCCATATTAGCAAAAGCAGCCAAATTTTGTCATTTTCTTAATTAAAAAAAATCAAAATTGAAAAGTTCTACTGCTAAAATAGCCCACACTTTTCAAAAGCAGCTGCAACTTGCTTTTTTAACAATGGCAAAAATTTTTTATTTAAACAAGCTCAAAAAGCAACGGCAATCACTTTTATGTTGTAGGAAAAAGAATGAAACAAACAGCTTCTGTCTGTTAGCCGCCAAATCAAAAACCAATGTATGCTAATAGACGCAAAATCGGAGATAATAGCAGCACAAAAGGTTGCTAAAAGTCACACTATTGCTGAGAAATAATTTACGACGACAAGTGATATTTTTGATGCCAGACAAACACAACAAGATTTTTTTTTTTTCTATACAATGTAGGAATCAAATAAACGTCACAATTTGTGTGTTTTACCTTTTCCAAGCGGAAACGGTATTTGTATGGAAAGTAAAACAAATTTTTGTACAAGCTGTCAAGTTGTACACTGATCAGTATTTTATCGTTGTAATCTGTAATCGTCGCCTGCTTTTTTTTATTGAACCGGCTTCTTGTTATTACCAGTCAGAGAAGATTTTTTTTTCTTTGAGCTTTAAATTTTTTTTGTTTTGTCTTTTTTAACTTGCTCTTCTTTTAGGAAAAAGGAAAAAAGCAAAAGGCGAAATAATCATATTTAAATTTTGCTATAAATAAATATAAATAAATAAATAATTTTTTCCAAAAGATATTTGTAACCAAAAAATTACTTAGGTTATCAATAACCAAAAAAATAAATTTTACTTTAATTGATTACCACAACCAAAATAAAATATATATAACGATAATGGTTAAAGGTTCGCAATTGAAAATTGAGTTCATCCGAACTTACTACTACTTTTATACTTAAAACCTACTTTTATTTTTTCGTTGAAAAATAATTTTTAACTGTGGAGTTAAGATCGTTTATTATAGATCACCATAGGTTCTTAAAGAGACGAACCTATTGGTATAAGACAGTATATGTCTCCGCTGACTCTAATATGAAGAGTTTTCAAGCTAAAATTATATGGATCACTCTTATTAACGGTACCTGCCATTTACCCTTAAGTAAAATCTATTCATATAAAGGGTGTCTGGTGGCAAAATTATATTTTTAATGCGATTATTTCAGAAAGTAATAAACGGTGCGGAGGGAGGTTGGCGCCGTTGGAATTATCGATTGGGAGGATTTGTTAGTCACAGTAGTCGAGTGAGCATCGCGCGTTCGCTTAGGAGACATTTTTTAAGGGCAATGATTCTTACGTAATTGCTCGTCGACAATTTTGTTCAAAGTTCATTTTCACTTAAATAGCCACGTCAACAAACAAATCTACCATTACTGGTCTCCAAGAACCTCCAACCCTCGATTGAAACATCAAATACCTTTACATGAGAAAATTGGGTCATTTTTTTAAATTCTCGAAAAACAAGGCTCCGTTTTGAACAGTGTGTTCAAGTCGACAAATGACATGTGGATGACATATTCTTTAAAAAATAAAATCCATTTCCATTGCATTTCCATTTAACCGTTCAATGCTTTTAATAAAACTTTGTGTCAATTATTAAATTTTTTAGTGGGGAATGTAAGATGAGATAAACCCACTGTTTATTGTTGATGTGTTTTGTTTAAACTTTGATATTGTTACAAGTAGAACTGTTGCTATGAGTCTCATACGCTTAACAGTTTTATTTGGTTTAATATCTTTAGTTTTTCCAAAATCTTTATGGATGAAGTTTCCTGATGATCTGGCCTAAGCAACCAGTGAAATGCGCATAGGAATAGCTTATCCCATCAACAATAAATTTCAAGTGTTTTTATCAATAATAAAAACTGGGAATTAAGCACGAATAACAAAATCTTTTGAAATTAAAATTTTGTATTCCCAAAATTGAAATTACTTTTTGATAATAAACAGGCAAGTGCACCGCCTAAAAAAACACTTAATTGACAACATCTTTTGTAAGTTGTTGTTTGTTTTTATTTTGTTTTTTTTTTAACCTACTTACAACTACAGTTAATGTTGAGAGAATTTCAACTAATTGTAGTGGGGAATGTAAGATGAGATAAACCCACTGTTTATTGTTGATGTGTTTTGTTTAAACTTTGATATTGTTACAAGTAGAACTGTTGCTATGAGTCTCATACGCTTAACAGTTTTATTTGGTTTAATATCTTTAGTTTTTCCAAAATCTTTATGGATGAAGTTTCCTGATGATCTGGCCTAAGCAACCAGTGAAATGCGCATAGGAATAGCTTATCCCATCAACAATAGTCTTGGGCTTAATCGTTCGTTTAGGTGACCGGTCATTAACGTTCAATTCGAAACAGTGAACGAGTTCGTTCATTTCGTTCAGTCGGTCATTTCAGGTCACTTGTCTTTTGGGTCGGTTGATCGTTTGGATCAGTCGGTCTTTTGTATCAGTTGCTCTTTTGTGGTTTTCGTTCAGTCATTCACAATTGATTGAATACGGCAATGTGTTAAAAGAGTATAGCAATATTCATTTAAGAAATATGTATACAATAATAGAAAACAATAAACACAAAGCAAATTCGAAGAAACATTTTGCTTTGTGTTTTGCATTGTTTTTTGTGAATGACTGATTCAAAAGACCCAAGTGAACCATATTGAACGATGTATTATGAAAATGTGTAAAGCAATGTGACAATGAGTAAAAGAAACAAGTATATTATTCTGGCATAACAAACATATACACAAGAATAGTACTGTTGTTTCTTTTCAATCAGTTGTTCGGTAAGCAAGTGAATGACTGATTCAAAAGACCTGAAAAGACCCAAGTGAACCATATTGAACGATGAGACTGAACGGCCGTTCAACGTTCATTTGACTGATTCGTTCAATTGAACCGGGTCGTTCATGACCGACACAACTCTAATCAACAATAAATTTCAAGTGTTTTTATCAATAATAAAAACTGGGAATTAAGCACGAATAACAAAATCTTTTGAAATTAAAATTTTGTATTCCCAAAATTGAAATTACTTTTTGATAATTTTTTATTTAAGTTTGAAATTATAAATCTGCTATCAGATACCCCGGAATTTTTTTAATTAAATAAAATTTATAAAACATTTATTTTTATTTATTTTTTTTAAAGCATTATGTAATGGTTAATTGTTTTGCTTTGTTGTTTTTGTCATTAAAAAAATGTTTTATTGTGTTTTAAACAGTAATTTTAATTTGCCGTTTTTTCATAATTTGATTTCCGATTTGTTTTTGAAAATATGCCGATTTTTTACTAAAACCATCTGGCACCCCTGGTTGAGATCTTATACAAGTTTTTAAAAACTCTCTTATTTTCATCAACTCGCCAACAATATTTTAGCATACAACAGATAACCACAGATATTGTAGAAATACTTATGGTGACAACAGATATTTGTAAGCAAAAAAAAAAAATGTTATGACACACTCAATCCAAAACCATAAGCATCTGTTTTTGTTTTTAAGATATGGTGAGTGGGCAAAAGCAAAACCATACAATATCAGTTACACTTATTCTCTCATTTATATCAGTAGTAACAGATAAATATCTGGTGTATCTGTTTTAACAATACTTACTGATACACTCGTGCAGGTCTTTAATTCACAACCGGTGTACATTAAGAATTACCGGATACCACATACACACAAAGAAGAGATAGATAGACAGGTAAACAAATTAATAGACGACAGAATAGTGGAACCATCAAATTCTGAGTACAACAGTCCAATTCTGCTGGTACCGAAGAAATCACTTCCAAGTTCAGAAACAAAAAGATGGAGACTGGTAGTGGATTATAGACAACTAAATAAGAAATTGATAGCAGATAAATTTCCGTTACCTAGAATAGATGACATTTTAGACCAACTCGGTAGAGCCAAATATTTTTCATGTCTAGATTTAATGTCCGGTTTTCACCAAATTGGACTAGAAAAAAAACTCTAGAGATCTAACTTCATTTACAACAGCAAATGGATCTTATAGATTTACTAGATTGCGCTATGGTTTAAAAATAGCGCCCAATTCTTTTCAAAGAATGATGACACTCGCTTTTACTGGTTTGCGACCAGAACAAGCATTTCTTTATATGGATGACTTAATTGTTTTAGGATGTTCGGAAAAGCATATGCTTTCTAATTTAACAAATGTGTTTGAATTATGTCGAAAACGCAATCTTAAGTTACATCCAGAAAAATGTTCATTTTTCATGAGGGAAGTAACATACCTAGGACATAAATGCACTGATAAAGGAATACTGCCTGACGATAGTAAATATTCGGTAATCGAGAATTATCCACAACCAAAAGATGCGGATAGTGCAAGAAGATTTGTAGCATTTTGCAACTACTATCGCAGATTTATCAAAAATTTTTCAGAGTATTCTAGACATCTTACAAGATTGTCCAAAAAGGGTGTGCAGTTCGAATGGACTAAAGATTGTGATTCAGCATTTAAATATCTTAAAAAAGCATTAATGAGTCCAACATTACTTTAATATCCAGATTTCACAAAAGAGTTTTGTATAACAACAGATGCAAGCAAACATGCTTGTGGAGCTGTACTAACTCAAGAACATGAGGGAAAACATCTACCAATATCATACGCATCCAAAATATTTACAAAAGGCGAGAGTAACAAATCAACAATTGAACAAGAATTAACCGCTATACACTGGGCCATCACACATTTTAGACCATATATTTATGGTAAACATTTTCTTGTCCGCACTGATCACAGACCTCTGTCATACCTCTTTTCCATGAAAAATCCAAGCTCAAAACTAACTAGAATGAGACTGGACTTGGAAGAATATGATTTCACTGTAGAATATCTTAGGGGAAAAGATAATTATGTGGCCGACGCTTTGTCGCGCATTACAATAAATGATTTAAAAGAAATAAATAATAAAAACAACAATGTAAACAAAGTAACAACTCGAGCAATGACAAACAATGCACTCAAAAAGAAATATCCAATTACACCAAATAAACGGCATTTAAATAATGAAAATGAGAAGCCCAATGTATTTGAACCAATTATTAATTCTGACGTCAGAAAATTTTGTAAGCTAAAGATTACACCACAAAAAGTTTATATTAAACGTGGCAAATCTATAATAGCATGTATAAATATAGATGAATTGTTTACTAACGGGAAATTTCACTTAGGACAATTTTTCCCTAGGCTCGAAGAAGTGGCCGGTAAATTAAATATTCATAAAGTACAAGTGGCACCAAGTGAGAAAATTTTCGAATTTATCTCTATTAATGAATTTAAAGAAATGGGCAATAAATTATTAAAATTATTAAAAGTAGCGCTACTTAATGAGGTGATCCACGTAACAAATGCCAAATTAATAACAGAGATAATGAAACGATACCACGATGACCCCGCAGAGGGAGGACATTCCGGTGTTTCAAGAACTCTAAATAAAATAAAAAGATACTACTATTGGAAAAATATGACTCGAGATATAACAAAATACGTTAAAATGTGCCAAAAATGCCAAACGGCTAAAATAACAAAACATACAAAAATACCACTGACATTGACAAATACACCAAATAAACCTTTTGATACGGTAATTGTGGATACTATAGGTCCACTACCAAAATCATATTTCGGAAATGAATATGCCGTCACCATAATATGTGACATGACAAAATATCTTGTAACGGTACCTATACAAGATAAAAGCGCAAAATCCATTGCGAAAGCAATATTTGAAAATTTTATTCTTACCTATGGTCCAATGAAGACGTTCATTTCAGACATGGGTACAGAATACAAAAACTCAATACTAACTGAATTGTGTAACCTTTTGAATATTGAAAAAATAACATCAACAGCTTACCATCACCAGACTCTAGGAACTGTGGAAAGAAGTCACAGAACTTTTAACGAATATGTTAGATCATACATATCCGTTGACAAAACCGATTGGGATGAATGGCTTAAGTATTTCACGTACTGTTTTAACACTACGCCATCTTCCGTTCATGACTATTGTCCTTATGAGTTAGTTTTTGGTAGACTTCCAAATGGGTTTCAACAGTTCAATAGTATTCAAGAAATAACACCATTATATAATATAGAAAATTATGCTAAGGAAATTAAATTTATGTTAGAAATAGCACATAAGAGAGCGCGCGCTATGATAGATAGGTCTAAACTTAAACAAAAATTAAATTATGATAGGTCATTATTAGAAGTAGATTTCAGAGTAGGAGACTTAGTTTTAATTAAAAATGAAGTAGGGCACAAATTAGATAATAGGTATAAAGGTCCTTATGAAATTAAAAATATAGATTTAAGAAATAATGTAACCATAGTTGATAAGAAAAATAATAAAGAACATATAGTACATAAGAATAGACTTAAATCTTACCATAATGAATAAAATATTAAATTCACCAAATTATAATAAATGTTATTGGTATTCAAGTAACAAATTGTTTCCACATAATTAAGTATAATACATAATTGTTAAAGAATGTCCATAAAACTTTCAGTCATATGAACATTCTTCCGTAAAAGGGAGGTGTAGCGTGTCTTTTATATTGACATTGCTTACACACATAATTTTAGTATACGTTACATGCAATGAACCAGGCGCAGGTTTAATGTAATACGAATAAGCCACTTGAGTGTTGTGCGCTGTGTGTGTGTGTATGAATACAATACTAGCAGTACACACGGTCGTCAATAGTAATACTATCACCACTCTTGCTATTGGACAAGTGTCTGCGAGATTGTAAGAAAATGCTAAGCAAACCGCTATACCTTCCACTGTAATGAAAATGCTGAATAAGCATTTATTGTGTATAAAACTCGACACAATTATTAAAGAAAATCAATTCTGATACCAAGTACAAAACAGTGCGTACTAGCCGCATTAAATAAAGAATTCAATTATTAAACAAAATAAAATAACAAAAGTCCTTTAATTACATATGTTTCTAAAACAACTGCTCATATTAGAAAAAAAGTTTTACTTTTCTTAAAGGAAATTTTATTGCGGAATTTGGGTTTTTTTTAGTAATTTTATTGACCTAAACAGTTTTTGAGTTACGCGAATATATGTTGCGCAACCTGTAGTATTAAAAGAAATGTTTGTTATTTTGTTTTACGAGCAACCTATGGTGTCGCTCAAGTAAGAGTAGTTTATTTCTTCTTGCGAGCAACTTATGGTGTTGCTCGAGCAAGTGTAGTTTTAATTCTTCTTTTGTTTACGCAATTATTTAGGCTTATATACCACTTATGAAAATAATGATTAGCCTGATATTAAGAATACTTATTATCTAACGCATGGGAACCGTTAACGCAATATGATCCGTGTATAATAAGTGGTTCCCATGCAATATAAATATTTACAGGATGCCGCATGAACAATGCACGTTTACAAAAGTGCCGACGCTGCACATTAGTTACCCTGTTGGCCAAACTGGCGTCGACGACATTGTCGTCAACGATTTATGCACGACATGTCCTCTATCACTTAGGATTTCTGGAAGACAATTTCAAGGAAAATGTCGTGGGCGACAAAATACTCGAAATTGTCTAGTGCACTGTCTTTTAAAGAAGTTAATAAACG
The DNA here is from genome assembly GCA_963931875.1 of Pollenia griseotomentosa. Lineage (NCBI taxonomy): Eukaryota > Metazoa > Arthropoda > Insecta > Diptera > Polleniidae > Pollenia > Pollenia griseotomentosa. The sequence continues at coordinate 237,199 of OZ007560.1, forward strand.
ACGACATAACCGACATTGTCTTTCAAGTTGTCTTTTGTCAAAGCTTATCCACGACAACATGACAGACATTTTCTTGTAAGGTATCCTCTATCAATAACTATACACGACAGTATGAGCGACAGTGTCTTGTAAGCTGTCCTGTATTAAAGTGTATGCACGACAACATGACCGACAGTGTTTTGTAAGGTGTCCTTTATCAACTTCTAAGCACGATAATATGAGCGACATTGCCTTGTAAGCTTTCTTCTAAATAAACAAAAATAATTTGTTTCCAAAAAAAAATAACTGTAAAATAGCGATAATAATAAAAAACAACCAAAGCAAAGTGAAGAAAATCAGTCAGTCAAGTCTGAGAACTCAAAGACTAATGGTGTTTTCTTTTCTACAAAAAAAATGTGACATGATGGGAAAAAGAAGGAGTAGGAAGGCATTCTAGAAGGCCTCTGTACCCCTTCTTTTGGATGTACAAGGCCTTCTTGCTCCATTCCATACTCATATCTTTTTTACACACGTTGCCATTGCGGAGAAGGCCTTCCGCTCTCGCTTTTTCAGCAGGTGCATAAGAAGGGTAACGGGACCAAAAAAAATTAATTTTGCTTTTACTTGTGCAAAAAAACAATACAAAAGATGTTACTCTCTTCTCATAGAAGCGAGTGTGGAAGGTGTATCTTATCTTTTATACGAAAGAGCCGAGGCCTTCTATGAGGCCTTCTTTAGCAGTTAGATAAGAATAGTAATTGAATCAAAAAATCTTTTAAGCAGGCCTTTAAAAAGGCCTGAAGTAAGAAGGTCTTCTGAGTTTTCCCGCTGGGAAGTACTTTCGATAAAAAACTCACACATGCACAAATCAAATGTGTACAAAACGATGTTAAAATTACCAAAGTTGAACTTTGTTTTGCAGGCATAGAGTTAATGTAAATTTAAGCGTATGAATAATCAACAAAAATAGTTGATTTTGCAGCTCTCTGGTAGGTACCGCAAAAATTTTTTAGCCGATAGTTTGAAAGCTAATATGTATGTATTAGGGTGATTGATTATTCGACTTTCAAAAACCGGTTTTCGGTTATTCCCAGTAGTTGCTATTTTAAAAAACCCGGTTTCGGATAAGAATTTATAAAAAACCGGTTAACCGATTTTATTTAAATAAAAAATAACCAGTGTTGCCAGAAGTAGGGGAAAATCCCTACATGTAGGTATTTTTGATACTAAAACAGAGGCGTAGGGATTAGGGAGATTGATTATTCGACTTTCAAAAACCGGTTTTCGGTTATTCCCAGTAGTTGCTATTTTAAAAAACCCGGTTTCGGATAAGAATTAATAAAAAACCGGTTAACCGATTTTATTTAAATAAATAATAACCAGTGTTGCCAGAAGTAGGGGAAAATCCCTACATGTAGGTATTTTTGATACTAAAACAGAGGCGTAGGGAAAATCGAACAGATTTTGTATAATCACCAAAAATGTAGGGATTTTTCGTCATACCGTCATTATTTATAAAATAAATTCAGAAAAACGTTTTGTAAGCGATATTATCTGTCTAAAGCGGCTGAAAAGTTTTTCTTTTCACCAAAATCGCTTTAAAATATATTTTCAGAATTGTTTGTGGTTTAAAAAGTTGGCGACACTAATATGCACGTATGTCTTTTCTAATACTAATACTTTTCGTACTTAAGCCTAGTACTCTGTTCAAATTTTTGAAAAATGTTGAGCAACATTAATTATTTCACACGAAAATTTTGACATGTATCAATGTTACCTATTATGCGAGTTTGTACAATTTGACGTTTTTATTCCTGCACATTATGCAACATTGTTTTGTGTATGTAAACAAACCCCACATTTATTTTATAAAAATTATTTTTTTTAATAAAAAATGTAATGAAAAATAAAGTAAATATAGATAAAAAACGTTTACCGGTTGTGTTGTTTGAATTTTTTATTTTTAAATTAAAAATCAGTTCATAATTTTTAGCTTTTCCTTAAAATTCCACGTGAAATAAGTGCAGCTTACATTGTTTCGCAGTTGTGAAAAAATGTTGCCAGAAACATTTCGGAACTTTTTCACAAAATGAACAGAGTACAACTCTATCAACATTATTTCATAGATATTCCGCACAAGTTTTTTTCATATGCGTTTTGACAGAATTTCACGTGAAATGTTGAACAGAGTACCAGGCTTTATTCAACAATACTGTATTAACTCGAAATTTTAAGTTTTTTACTTTTTGGAAAAAATTGCCAGATATTATTCCTATCTACTCGCTGTAAAAATATCGAACTATTTTGTATAAATTTTGGTAAAGAAACGGTTTAAACAAGAGCGATATGTATTATTTTTTTTTTTTTTAAGTTGTGTACTTATTTTTTGTCAAAGTTTTAATATACATATTCAAACAAAATTTAATTTTTATAACTAATGTGTTTTCTTCTATTTTAATGGCAATAATGCGTAGGGATTTTTGTAGGGGAAATTTTTTGAACGTGTAGGGAAAAATCGGATTTTTTTTACCATGTGTAGGTATTTTTTCAGAACATCCACTGGCAACACTGATAATAACACAACGGAACCAACAATATACGTATCGCAATTAATCATAAAGATGGTATTACCTCAAAATTTAAAAATTTCAAGTATCTATAAACATTTTTAATTTAGCATTAAGAGAATAGGAAAAATAGTTTTTAAAACAACCGTATCAATTCCAAAAAGAAGACAAAATAGCAAGATATTTAAACAGCGCGTAGATATAAATATTACGTTTCTATTTTTCCAAAAAGTGAAAAAATTCAAATTTTCTGTAAAAAATAATAGGAATTAAATAAATTTTTTTTTAAGATTTTCTCCTAATTTTGTTTTCAAAAAGTAATTTTTTATTGGTTAAGCCTCCGCAATACGTTCTTTTCCTTAACCTAACAATATTTTTACATTAGGGTTTCTAATTTCCCGGACTTTTTCTATTCCCGGGAAACGAAACAAAAAAATCTTCTTCCCGGGAATCCCGGGATTCTTTGAATAAAACAACGATTTCATTAAATGAGTTCAAGACAAAAGTTTTTACATTTTTAACAACAGTCTAAAAAAATTAGCTTTATTAATTCCACAGAAACCCAAAACAAAACCAAATAAATTGTTATATTCATATATACATGCATATTATATAAGTATGTACATATATACTTTTTTTTGTGAGATCACGAATTATTAAAACATATTAATATTAAGTAGTTATTATTAATAGCAACTTGGTAAAATGTTCTTTCTTTTAAGAAAAAAAAGTTTTCACAACTTACCGATGGCGAAAGGAAGGATTTTATCGGCCGTATAAAAAGTGTTACAACTTATGAGGACGATTTGTAAGCCATATATTTAGAAATGAAAATCAGAAAAAAAAGAAATAGAAGTAGAAGTAGCTTTGACTTATATTTAAAAACAAAATTGAAATTTGAAACATAAAAAAAATGATAATACAATTTTTTTTCGTTTGGATAGGAAAAATTTTAAGTTCAGACCAAGGCGAATTCATAAAGGTGACATTTTCGAGTCATCTGTTTATTGTTTATTTTTTTGTGTGTATACTGAATGTCAAGCTTTGTTTACATTTTGTGAAAAAAACTAATTCAAATTTAAAATTCAATAAAAATTGGAGAAAAACTTATTTAAATTTTATAAAATAAAAGAAGTGAATATAAAATAGAAATATAGAAATTAAAAATGCGTAAGGAATAAGTGGAGCCACAATTAATTTACAATAGAGGAACAAGATTAACTTTTAAAGCAATTGTGTATAGTATTTTATAAACAAAAAAATTTCCTTTTTTATATTTTCAACAAAAATTTTTGACATTCACTCTAACTTTTTACAAAAACAAAATACATATGTAGTATTTTTCAATAAAAAGAGATAGCTAGCATAACTCAATCTCATCATTTTTAATTTTAAAAACAAAAAAAATAAATTCTATTTGATATTTGGCAATTGACAATTTCTTGCTAAGAAAAAAAATTATAATAAAAACAAAGGAAAAACTTTTTAACGGAAATTTTTGGGTGTGAATTATTCCAATATACCACAGCATCCTTTCAAGGACTGCAGTTGAGAAGTTGCCTTATTTAAAACGGAGGAAAACAAAAATAACCACCAAAATATTCATCAGAAGAAAATAAAATCACCAAATAAAAAAACTATAATATCTAAAATACAATTTTGAAAGCCAAGAAACCGCATTACAAAATATTTAAAAAAAAAATTCCAAATAAGAGTTAACAATCGTCCTAATAACTTAAGGGATGAACTATTTTAAATCTTGTAAACCATTATAATTACATATTGTTACGTTACTGCCTTTCAATAACGTTTTGGTTTATTTCCTTTATAATAAACCGTTTCGAGTTCTTTATTGCAACTTTAATAAAATAAATAAAACACAAACACTTTAAACACTGTTTACAATTTACACAACTTTATTTAGTACAAAGTCTTTTTAACAAACCGTAATTTATAGCTTTTATTTATTTCCAACTAAAGGGTGTTTTTTTAAGCCCGATAGAACTAGAAATTGTAAAAAATAACACAAAAAATTAAATTGTAATCAAAATTTTTTTTTTATTCGAAAGATCAATACGTGACATTAACATTTGAAAATGATTTCGGGCATATGGGCACCGCGGCTGTTCTTGACGAAGCGCATTCTGGACGTCCAATTTTGGGCCACTTTTTCGAGCACTGCTGGCCGTATGTCACGAATTACACGAACAATGCTGGCCTCCAAGGCGTCAATTGTTGCTGGTTTATCAGCATAAACCAGTGACTTCACGTAGCCCCACAGGAAATAATCGAGAGGTGTCAAATCGCACGACCTTGGAGGCCAATTGACAGGTCCATTTCTCGAAATCAACTTATCGCCAAATTTTGATTTCAATAAGTCGATGGTTGCGTTCGCCGTATGGCACGTAGCGCCATCCTGTTGAAACCACATCTCCTCCGGATCAATGTCATCCATATTTTCAAACAAAAAATCATTGATCATGGTGCGGTAACGATCTCTATTGACCGTAACGCGAGCTCCGGCCTCATTTTTGAAGAAATAAGGTCCGATGATGCCACCAGCGTGAAAACCGCACCAAACGGTGCATTTTTCTGGATGTAATGGAGTCTGTAGGGTCTCTTGTGGATTGGTCTCGCTCCATATGCGGCAATTTTGCTTATTAACAAACCCGTTAAGCCAAAAATGCGCCTCATCGCTGAACACAATTTTGGCGATATAAGTTGCGCGAATCGACGACTGATTTTCAAAGAAAATTTGGATAATTTCGTAGCGTTGTTCAAGCGTGAGTCTATTCATGATGATTTGTCAGAGTATACTGAAACGATAAAAAAAAATATTTCATCAAAATTTAATTTTTTGTGTTACTTTTTACAATTTAAAGTTCTATCTAGCTTAAAAAAACACCCTATATAATTTCTTCCGCGTTATACGTTATTGACAAAGTCTGAACTAAGAATGAATTAATTACGCTAGTCGCCGCTAGTATTTATACAGCAATTTGTTATTCACCACACTTTAATTTGATGTATGGCAGCGCTAATGTTTACATAATTTTACCTCTTATACTGATGAAGCTTTTTTTTAACGGTCATTTCTAGGGTTTTCTGCACATTGGGATTGAAGTGTACTAAATTATAACAATTTTTAATAACAATGTAAACTAATAAAATTACTAATAAATACAAGTTAACTAATAAATACAAGATAACTAATAAATTCAACTAATTATTAACTAATAATTACAACTAATTCTTAACTAAAGTTACTTTCGTAACACTGCCCCCCACTTAAGCCTGTTCGTCCCGAATAGGCTCAGAATCACCTCTTCCATAAGGGGTTAATCATTCCAAATGAAAAACTTTCATTTTGGCCCTTGGCCTTTTATATTTCCGTATTTGGTTTACAACATCATTTAATTTCCTTATCACCTTATATGGCCCATTCCAGTGTATATGTGGCTTGGCAACTAATCCCTCCTCTGGTGGTTGATTCATTGGCAAAACCAACTGGCCTTTCTTAGATCCTTCGGAATTCCCCGGCAGATCATATCTGCACAACTTACTACGGCCACGCACGGACTTTCTATGGTCGTACAGATTTCTCCGCTCCATTGAAGATACATGCTTATCCTCGGGTATAGGTAGTGCATTACAACTGCACTGTGGAAGCGACGCACAACCTCTATTTGCTGTGCTCCTGGCTGCCACACGCTTTGGGCAGTTTCCTTTAAAATTTTGACTTCCACCTATACTATTGGCCCTTATAACCTTGGCCGATACGGGCTCTCTATTTTGCGCCGTTATCCAATCTTTACTGGGCGCTACCTTCAACGAGCGACCCTCACTGACGCATTCCCTCCTATCTGCCTCCGTACAGTGCCTGGCTTCCAATCTGCTAAGCTGTCTTACCTGAGCAACCACTTTTTCTCGCTTTTCAACTTTTCTGTGAACTGACGATTCCTGACGAGTACATTCGAGAGGCTGTCCCACACGAGCCTCACTTTCATACCCAACGTCCAGGGGTATTTCATAATCACACAAATACATTATTTGCTTTCCCATATTCAGACTTATATTATGACTTATCATAAAATCTGCGCCAATCAGTACTTCGTCTACAATGTCGGCCACAATAAACTCATGAAAAGCGACAATATCGGCAATTCTTAACACCACACGTGTTTTCCCATAGACAGTAGCAGGCTCACCTGTAGCTGTTCGCAAGCTCACTCCGCTTAGTGGTTCGACAGCTCCTTTAACCAAGTCAGGCCTTATTATCGAGAATCCTGCACCAGTGTCGATAGTCAAAATGCGCTTTCTACCATCGATGTAGCCAAATGTCGTAATATTTTTGTTACTCTTTGGCACTACTAAATTTATTATCGAGTCCTCAGATGCGAAAGGTAGCACTCCCTCCATACTTAACGGCGACTCCTCTGATGACTGATGATTACCCCGCTGGTTGTCTCTGGGCGGTGAAGCAGATCTTGAACGTTTTCTTGGTGCTTTACAGTCACGCTGTATGTGCCCAACCTTTCCGCACTTATAGCATTTTAGTTTGTTTCTGCCCAGCTTCCCATTTAATACCCGCAAAACTTCTTCTGTAAGTTGCTTTAATTCATTCATGATGTCTCTATCATCATCTGCTATAACATCGAGCCTTTGCACCTTAAACGACTTCTGCTTTGCAACTATTCTTTCGGTTTCCTGAGCCAGGGCAAATGAAACTGTTTCTGCAAACGTTGACTTCAATGATGCACACACCGCATACTTGACATCAGCATCTCTTATACCGTTAATGAATGCTTCTGTTTTGAAGCTGTCCAACAATGGGTGATTCTCACCAGGGTATGTAAGCTGTACCAACCGCTCAATCTCCAGTGCGAAGTCCTGTAAGGTTTCGTTTGCCTTTTGCACTCTGCCACGCAACTCCATTTTGTAGATTTCCTTTTTGTGTTCACCTCCATACTTGCGTTGCAGTGCTACCATAATTTCATCATAATTTTTTCTGCTACTTACTGGTACACTTTCAAGCACTTCAGCCGCAGTCCCCTTTAAAGCAAGAATTAGCTCGATTGCTTTTTCCTCACTGTTCCATGCATTTCTGTTAGCAACTGTATCGAACTGGAACTTGAAAACATTTAGTGGAACACTACCGTCAAAGCAAGGGGCCTTTATTCTACTAGAAACTTCTGGAATTACTCGCACTGGTGCTTCTTGGCATTGAATGTTATTAACTTTTGCCTCCAGATGGTGTAGTTTTTCATCAAAAACCGTAACTTGTGTTTTAACATCCGTGACTTGAGTTTTTACATCAGACAGCTTCTGATTAAATTCTATTTCCATTTCGTTTACTCTTTCGTTCATCTCACTGGAAATCTCCTGAAGTTTCTCGTTTGTTATTCTAGAATGCTCTTGAATTTCAGCTAATATGGTAACTGAATTCTCCTTTACCATTTTTTCTACATTTCTAGAAGTTTCAGCTAGAATATCACTCGAATTTTCTTTGATCATCTGTACCATGCTTTTGGAATTATCGTCCATTTTTCTAGAATTTTCATCAATTTTTCTAGAAGTTTCAGCTAACATCGCTCTAGAATTTTCGTCAATTTTTCTAGAATTTTCTTCTGACATTTTTTCCATTTTTGCCACCATAGCAGCAAACATTGCGTTTAAATCCATGCTGCTAGCAACTACACGAGTACATACCTCTATTTCTTCTTTGTCCTCAAATTCGTAACTCACAATGTCCATATTGCGTCGCTCGAATTCATCTATTAGTCTCTTTTGCAGCTCTGCTTTATTACCTGCAGTTGGCAGATCCAACTTGCCCAATTCTTTCTTGAGCTGTTCTACTTTAAGCTCTTCAAATTTCATTGCTGTCTTCTTGTTATTTATTTTTTTTTTTTTTTATTTTATTATTTCTTATTTTTTTTTCACTTTTATTAATTTATTTATTTTATTTATGCAATCCCACTTCTGACACCAATTGTTACGTTACTGCCTTTCAATAACGTTTTGGTTTATTTCCTTTATAATAAACCGTTTCGAGTTCTTCATTGCAACTTTAATAAAATAAATAAAACACAAACACTTTTAACACTGTTTACAATTAACACAACTTTATTTAGTACAAAGTCTTTTTAACAAACCGTAATTTATAGCTTTTATTTATTTCCAACTATAATTTCTTCCGCGTTATACGTTATTGACAAAGTCTGAACTAAGAATGAATTAATTACGCTAGTCGCCGCTAGTATTTATACAGCAATTTGGTGGTCTAGAACATTCGAAATGTTTTTCGAAGGTTCGAGGCTTTACTATTTATTCACCACACTTTAATTTGATGTATGGCAGCGCTAATGTTTACATAATTTTACCTCTTATACTGATGAAGCTTTTTTTTAACGGTCATTTCTAGGGTTTTCTGCACATTGGGATTGAAGTGTACTAAATTATAACAATTTTTAATAACAATGTAAACTAATAAAATTACTAATAAATACAAGTTAACTAATAAATACAAGATAACTAATAAATTCAACTAATTATTAACTAATAATTACAACTAATTCTTAACTAAAGTTACTTTCGTAACAATATATTATATTCAAATTATTTTTGTTTTGTTTCGTGTTGTTTATCTTAATAACTTCATAATGTTTAAGTAATTTTATATTCTTTTGATTTGTTTTCTTTTATTATGTTATCTTTGTTTTTGCTTACTGAGGGTGTGTGTGAAACGGTAGCAAAGTTCTATGGTGAAATGAAATTTGTTTGTGGTAGAAAATTTTCATATTTGTGCTGTGTGAAATTGTAACATTTTTGACAACGTAAAATTTTGACATAAAGAAAAAAACAATTACTAGTAGTTTTGTGAAAATGAATAAATTAATCAAGTTTTTACCAATCACCATTTCAATTCTGTTGGAAATGAGATCGTCCCAACTATTTAATGAATTCGTTCTTTTATATTAACAATTTTTACAAAAAGTGTGGTCAAAAAAGCTATATGTACATATGTAAATACTTACATGTTGTATAATTCTCTTTAATTTTTTTGCCGCTGGTCCTGCTTCCATATTGTTTTACATTTTGTTTAAACAAATTTGATGAAAAAAAATTATTTTGTGGTTGTCAAAAATTTCTACACTAATGTCAAAATGTATACCAGCCCCCAGGGCTAGTGAAATTTTATTCAACTCAATAGTGTCAAAATTTTACTTCCATGAGTACTTTGCTACCGTTTCACACACACCCTGACTAATTTTTCTAAATTTCACCACACTTTGATCATAAAAAGAAGAAAAACAAAACTTACAATGGTGCAGTTCCTGTCATCAAGCGCTTGTCGACGTTGGAAGTGTAAAATGTGAGTGAATTTTTAAATTTCTATTTCAATTTAAAAATATTAAACAAATAAATAACATACATACATATTCAACAAAAGATACATAATCAACGAAAGATTGAAGTTTGCGAAAATTAAATAAAAAAAAAACATTAGATGCATACATATTTTAATTCATGCTTTTAAAAATTTGTATATAAACTTGTAAATTTTGCTTAGAAACATTGTATCACATTTGAATATAGGTATTAAACTAAAACTTATAATTAAAATAATTTTAAAAACTTAAATTACTACATATAGATGTTAATAAAACTATATTATATTATGATGAAATTTTAAACCAATTTTCATTAAATCACGAAAGGTATGAAATATAGATAAATTAAAAACAGTTAAAACATATGCAATTATCAAAGATATGCTGATGTATACAAATGTATATAATTTAATCAATCACCATCTAGATTTAAATAAGTAGATCACTATCATGTATTCTCACAGTTATTTCTTTATTTATGACTTTTCTGTTATAAGGGCTATCTTATATAATTTACTTTTGTGTTGCGAATTTTCACTTGTCTTTGTTGGAAAAGAACCACTCCCTCCACTGAGCATGGCTGGTAATACAAGATAGCTAATTTCCATACAAGGATAGGGCCAATTTATTTATTTATTTATTTATTTATTTATTTATTGTCTATGGATTAATCCTTACAGACATTTTAGACATTAAAAATTACACTTAAATAAAATAGACTATAACTAACATTTGATTACATTACACAAATTTTATGATCAATTAAGAAAAGCAATTATTAATCTACTTATTAACTTTGGATCCAACGAATAATCAATAAATCTATATAATTGATTGAAAGTGTTACACATTCTTCTAAGAGGGTCAGCATCACCATAATTAGCTCTAAAGAATTTAATGGATAATGGTATGAAATTTCGAGATGGTCGTTGAGGAATATTAAATGAAATCTCATTAATTAAAAATCCAGCGCAGATATCACCATTAATAATGTTCAGAATAAACGATACATTCAGCATTGTTCTACGACTTTTTAAAGTAGGGAGCTTTATCAGAGCCAGTCGAGATGTGTATGAGGGAAACATTAGTGGGTTAAAATGTAAACCGCGAAGACAGAAGAGCAGAAATTGTTTCTGTACAGATTCAATTAAATTTGAATAAGTTTGGTAAATGGGGTCCCATATAATCGATCCATATTCAAGAATCGGCCTTACAAGTGCCATATATAAGGTTTTTGTAATATACGGATCATCGAACTCTCTTGCCCAGCGTTTTATGTATCCAAGTGTTCCTCTAGCTTTATTTATCATAAACGTAATATGCGAATTAAAGCTAAGTTTAGGGTCAAGTAGTATTCCAAGGTCAAGGAAATTTTCAACTGCATCAACTTGAATACCACCTAGGAAGTAATATACTATAGCTGGATTATTTCTTGAAAAACGCATTAGTTTACACTTCTTTAAATTAAGCTCCATTAAGTTTGCTTTACACCATTCATAAAAACAACTTAGATCATCTTGTAGACGTTGGTGATCTAACACATGGTTGTAAGTTAAAAATATCTTAACATCGTCAGCATACATCAGAACATTTGAAAACTTTATAACTCCAGGTAAATCGTTTATAAAAAGCAAGAATAATACAGGTCCAAGGTGGCTGCCTTGGGGTACACCTGATGGCACATTTATTTTTCTTGAAAACGTTTTATTAAAAAGGACAGTTTGGACCCTATTCGATAAATAAGAGTAAATCCACTTTAAGGTAAGATCAGTAAATCCCATTATTTGAAGCTTCTTAACCAAAAGAGCATGATTGACTTTGTCAAAAGCTTTGCTGAAATCGGTGTAGATAACATCTGTATATTGGTCAAGTTCGTTACAAACTTTACTTTAACCTACCAGGTAGGATGAACCTTAATTTACTTTATCTAAAGAAAAGTTTTAATAATAGAACCCTTTTTATAAGGCCGGTTAAAGTCTACTTTTAGCTATCGGTAAGTTGTGTAAACGGGCCTTAAATTATTAATATAAATTTTTTTTTTATATACATATAGATACATTACTCAAAAAAAAAAAGAATTTTATTTCCCCTCCAAAAATGAAGCTTGAAATGTTTTATGATGATTCCCAAAATATTATGGTTCTAGCGTTGACCATCCGTGAGCTGGACCATTTTTAAAAAAGGTCTTTTTCAGTTTTTCGAATTTTTTTTGTACTTTGCTCCAAGACGACAAAATTTGGTATCATCGAAAAGAGTTTTTGAAGCAGCATCCAATGGTATATAAAACTTGACCCCCTGCGACCTACTAATTGAGATATTTAACATAAATATTTATGTTTCGGGTTTTCATACAAATTCTACGTATGTGGAAATAATGCTCTGCTTTTTAAATTGAATCTGTTTTTAAATAATGTTAATTTATTTTTGTAATTATTCACATAAAACGCGATATATTTTATCTTTTTTCATATATAGCGCTGTCAAAATCGGATTTTCCAATTGCAAAGCGTGTACGCCGCGCTATTTAAGGATGCTTCATACAAATTGTATGGGCATGAGAATTTTTGACAGCTAGAAAACGCTTTCCGCTCTTGTTTAGGTACGGCTGTAAGTGTCCTTGTTTGAAGTGTCTGATTTTCTAAAAAAAATATTTTATATAGTATAGTTACATTGAATTGTTATCTTTATCAGAACTTCTCTTAAAATCGAGAAAAACCATATATTTCAATTTCACTCGATTTTAAGAAATAATAAATTGGTTTAAAAGGTTTTCCATAACTGGCTGGCACCTCTCACCTCATTTTTCTGTTTATTAATAAAATAAAAGTATGAGTTCAAATAGAGATGTTTGTTTTTTTTCCATTGGATAAAATTATTTTCGTTCTTCGAGTTATTCGAGTAATTGGAACAAAACTTTATTCAATTAATCGAGCAATTTAAAATTCCAAAAACGATTAATTCCTTACTCGAACAAAACCAAAAGTCGAATAGTTGGATACTCTAATACACACACATACTAGGTGCAATAAAATATAAAAGAAATAAAAAAATTTAAAAGAAATAAAAAAGTAACAAAATAACAAGATGAAGCATATCAAGATTTACAATTATATGTATATTCTTTTAATTCTCTTTAAAATGTTGAAATTAAACTTATTGTTTTTAACCATATAGGCAAGCCGTTAATTTCAATACTACCGATATATTAAATTCGCTGCTTTGTTATTTCTAATCTTCATCTTGGAGTGTATAAATTTCCTTGACTTCTAGTATTAAAGCTAGTTTGATTTTGAACAAAATTAATGCTGCGATATTCTCTTGTTTTTATGGATCTAAACATATTGTTACGTTACTGCCTTTCAATAACGTTTTGGTTTATTTCCTTTATAATAAACCGTTTCGAGTTCTTTATTGCAACTTTAATAAAATAAATAAAACACAAACACTATTTACAATTTACTCAACTCTATTTAGTACTAAGTCTTTTTAATAACCGTAATTTATAGCTTTTATTCACAACCAACTATAATTTTCTCAGCGTTATGCGTTATTGACAAAGTCTGAACTAAGAATGAATTAATTACGCTAGTGGCCGCTAGTATTTATACCGCAATTTGGTTGTCTAGAACATTCGAAATGTTTTTCGAAGGTTCGAGGCTTTACTATTTCACCACACTTTAATTTGATTTATGGCACCACTTTACATAATTTTACCTCTTATACTGATGAAGCTTTTTTTTAACGGTCATTTCTAGGTCTTTCTGCACATTGGGATTGAAGTGTACTAAATTATAACAATTTTGTATAACAATGTAAACTAATAAAATTAACTAATAAATACAAGATAACTAATAAATTCAACTAATTCTTAACTAATAATTACAACTAATTCTTAACTAAAGTTACTTTCGTAACACTGCCCCCCACTTAAGCCTGTTCGTCCCGAATAGGCTCAGAATCACCTCTTCCATAAGGGGTTAATCATTCCAAATGAAAAACTTTCATTTTGGCCCTTGGCCTTTTATATTTCCGTAGTTGGTTTACAACATCATTTAATTTTCTTATCACCTTATATGGCCCATTCCAATGTATTTGTGGCTTGGCAACTAATCCTTCCTTTGGTTGTTGATTCACTGACAAAACCAGCTGGCCCTTCTTAGATCCTTCAGAATACACCACCCAATCATATCTGGACAACTTTCTATGGCCACGCACGGACTTTCTATGGTCGTACAGATTTCTCCGCTCCAATGAAGATACCTGCTTATCCTCGGGTATAGGTAGTGCGTTACAACTGCACTGTGGAAGCGACGCACAACCTCTGTTTGCTGTGCTCCTGGCTGCCACACGCTTTGGGCAGTTTCCTTTAAAATTTTGACTTCCACCTATACTATTGGCTCTTATAACCTTGGCCGATACGGGCTCTCTTCTTTGCGCCGTTATCCAATCTTTACTGGGCGCTACCTTCAACGAGCGACCCTCACTGACGCATTCCCTCCCATCTGCCTCCGTACAGTGCTTGGCTTCCAATCTGCTAAGCTGTCTTACCTGAGCAACCACTTTTTCTCGCTTTTCAACTTTTCTGTGAGCTGACGATTCCTGACGAGTACATGCGAGAGTCTGTCCCACACGAGCCTCACTTTCATACCCAACATCCAGGGGTATTTCATAATCACACAAATACATAATTTGCTTTCCCATATTCAGACTTATATTATGACTTATCATAAAATCTGCGCCAATCAGTACTTCGTCTACAATGTCGGCCACAATAAACTCATGAAAAGCGACAATATCGGCAATTCTTAACACCACACGTGTTTTCCCATAGACATTACAGGCTCACCTGTAGCTGTTCGCAAGCTCACTCCGCTTAGTGGTTCGACAGCTCCTTTAACCAAGTCAGGCCTTATTATCGAGAATCCTGCACCAGTGTCGATAGTCAAAATGCGCTTTTTACCATCGATGTAGCCAAATGTCGTAATATTTTTGTTACTCCTTGGCACTACTAAATTTATTATCGAGTCCTCAGATGCGAAAGGTAGCACTCCCTCCATACTTAACGGCGACTCCTGTGATAACTGATGACTAGCCCGTTGGTTGTTTCTCGGCGGCGAAGCAGATCTTGAACTTTCTCTTGGTGCTTTACAGTTACGCTGTATGTGCCCAGCCTTACCGCAGTTATAGCATTTTATTTTAGCTTTTGTTTTCTTCTCGCTTAAAGCTTCCATAACTGCCTCTTTTATATCCTGCACAATATCCCTTTCACCATTGGCGGTCACATCGAGCCTTCGCACTCTGCCTACTTGTGGTCTTGAAATAATTCTTGCGGTTTCCTGAGCCAGGGCAAATGAAACTGTTTCTGCAAACGTTGACTTCAATGATGCACACACCGCATACTTGACATCAGCATCTCTTATACCGTTAATGAATGCTTCTGTTTTGAAGCTGTCCAACAATGGGTGATTCTCACCAGGGTATGTAAGCTGTACCAACCGCTCAATCTCCAGTGCGAAGTCCTGTAAGGTTTCGTTTGCCTTTTGCACTCTGCCACGCAACTCCATTTTGTAGATTTCCTTTTTGTGTTCACCTCCATACTTACGTTGCAGTGCTACCATAATTTCATCATAGTTGTTTCTGCTACTTACTGGTACACTTTCAAGCACTTCAGCCGCAGTCCCCTTTAAAGCAAGAATTAGCTCGATTGCTTTTTCCTCACTGTTCCATGCATTTCTGTTAGCAACTGTATCGAACTGGAACTTGAAAACATTTAATGGCACACTACCGTCAAAGCAAGGGGCCTTTATTCTACTAGAAACGTCTGGAATAACACGCGCTGGTCCCTCTTCGCATTGTAGACTTTTTACTTTTGCTTCCAGATTGTGTAGTTTTTCATCAAAAACCGTTTTCGCATCTGTGACTTGAGTTTTTACATCAGACAGCTTCTGGTTAAATTCTATTTCCATTTCGTTTACTCTTTTGTTCATTTCACTGGAAATCTCCTGAAGTTTCTCGTTCGTTATTCTAGAATGCTCTTGAATTTCAGCCAGGATGGTGCTCGTCTTCTCTTCCATTTTTCTAGAATTTTCATTCATTATTCTAGAAGTCTCATCAATTTTTCTAGAAGTTTCAGCTAGAATATCACTCGAATTTTCTTTTATCATCTGTACCATGCTTTTGGAATTATCGTCCATTTTTCTAGAATTTTCATCAATTTTTCTAGAAGTTTCATCTGACATTTTTTCCATTTTTGCCATCATAGCAGCAAACGTTGCGTTTAAATCCATACTGTTAGCAACTGCACGAGTACATACCTCTATTTCTTCTTTGTCCTCAAATTCGTAACTCACAATGTCCATATTGCGTCGCTCGAATTCATCTAATAGTCTCTTCTGCAGCTCTGCTTTATTACCTGCAGTTGGCAGATCCAACTTGCCCAATTCTTTCTACTTTAAGCTCTTCAAATTTCATTGCTGTCTTCTTGTTATTTATTTATTTATTTTTTTTTTTTTATTTGATTATTTTTTTTTTCACTTTTATTAATTTATTTATTTTATTTATGCAATTTCACTTCTGACACCAATTGTTACGTTACTGCCTTTCAATATTCGAAATGTTTTTCGAAGGTTCGAGGCTTTACTATTTCACCACACTTTAATTTGATTTATGGCACCACTTTACATAATTTTACCTCTTATACTGATGAAGCTTTTTTTTTTTAACGGTCATTTCTAGGTCTTTCTGCACATTGGGATTGAAGTGTACTAAATTATAACAATTTTGTATAACATTGTAAACTAATAAAATTAACTAATAAATACAAGATAACTAATAAATTCAACTAATTCTTAACTAATAATTACAACTAATTCTTAACTAAAGTTACTTTCGTAACAATATATTCTAAAAGCAGACACTTGTATCGTCCGCAAATAGGCATTTTTGGTTTACAAATGTTGGTATAAAGTTGAGTTGAATAGCGTAATGGTAAATTATGAATCAATTTCAATGTCTTGTTATGCATTGCTTGCAGTGACTTTAAATCATTTGTATTTTTGTATGCTTATATGAAAGCCATGTTGTTAATTTGACTTCTTCAAATTAAGTTTGTCCTTAATTTTAAACAAGATGCCAACAGCTGGTGCAATCTTCCTTTAAACTTCCTTAATATTCCTATTCCATTTTAGATTACTTTGCAGAACAACTCCCGAATATTTCATCTCATAAGTCTCCAAAATTTCATTCCCATCGATCAGAACTTGGAAGTTAATTTATAACATATGGGGGATTTCATGTCAAGTGACCCAATTTTGCAAATCGATGTCTTCCGATTTGGATGAAATTTGCACCAAGGTTAGTCCTATTGGATAGTAGTTTAGACACAAATTTTCAACAAGATCGGTCAAAAGTTTCTGAGTTAGAGGGGGTCAAAATTTGACATTTTGGCCATACAGGTGTTCTTTCTCATCCGTGTAACTTATTACCTATTGGTGTAAGCAAAATTTGTCCCAAGTAGCTTCGATTGCTTTTTGATCAATCTTTTGAAAAAAATTTTTTGTGTTTTTTAAAATTTTTTTTTTTTTAAATTTAAAATTTTTTTCATCCGAAATGTTTTTTTTTTTTTTTGCTCAAAATAAAGCTTATTGCTGGTATTTATAAAAAAATTTTAAATTTAATAGAGGTTTACAAAACAAATTTTGTATGAAAATTCTCCTTAATAAACGTTTGTTAAATTTAATTATCGTTTATAAATACGGGGGTATGTCTTTTCCTTTATAGTAGTTTTGGTCGCTTTTTTGGGATGCGAGCGGCTTATGTATAAAAAAAAAAATTTCTAACTCTAGACAAGGGTTTTTCAATTTTTAGCATATGCAGTGTTATTTCTCATCCATTTAACTTATTACCTATTGGTGTTAGCAAAATTTGTACCAAGTAGCTTCGATAGCTATTTGATCAATATTCTGGAAAAAAATTTTTTTTAAACTTTTTTTTTTAAATTTAAAATTTTTTTTTTAAATGTGAAATTTTTTTTTATATTTTTTTTACTGGAAAAAAACCAGTATACGTCCCCAAGGACCTACGATTCTGTGAGTATGTTTTTTTAAGAGACGATACTGTACATGGTCCACTTAAGGCACCATATATTGGCCCCTACGAGGTACTGGAAAGACATCCCAAAACATATACCATACGCATTGGAACGAGGTCGAGAACAGTATCCATAGACAGATTGAAACCAGCATACATTCCCGTGGAAGTGTCGGAATTGGAAGAGACATGCTACAAACCACGTAGGGTTCGATTTGCAGACCAGGTTTCGGCGATGCGGACGGAAGATCTGGAAGGGGGTGGTGTAGTGGCTACACTGACTGGTAGAATCTGGCAATGCTGTTTTTATGAGACTGGCGTTTTGAAAGCACACATATACAATGACACAGATTTAAATAAAACGATTTTTTACTTGTCTGGCTTTTGGCAGTGTCAAGTTAAGATAGTTTAGTAGTTAGTGTGAATCGGAACAATAAAAGACACAGCAGCTTGTTTAATATAAAATACAAAGCGTTTTATTTTTTACACACTAAAAGCTCCTTGATCAATTTAATTGGGAAGGGCGGTGGGAGAAGAGAGCGCTGGGAAACTTGACTCTGTTTAATAACATTTTGAGAGGTAAGTTACCATTTTTGCCTTCCAATGCATAAATTATAATCTAAGTACTTGCTTCATTTTACTTTTTTTATATCAGATGTCTTTCCAAAGCAGTCTTATACTGAGTTTGAGAGGGGCCTAAAAAAAGCAGTAGAAAAAAGCCACCATAGGCAAAAACAAAAAATTTATTCTCAAAAGAATAAAACCAAAAAAAGTAAAAATGTTGAATTAATGTTATTTTTATATTTTTAATTAAATTTTTAAAATATTTATTAAAAAAAATTAAAAACAATGTTTTTTTTAATGATGTACCAGTCAGCTATGACTGGTTTTTACATCAGTACTGATTAGTCAGGTATGACGATATTTACATCAGTACTGATTAGTCAGGTATGATAGCAAGGCTATGCATATTATGGTTCGTTCTAAAGTCTTTAGTTGTATTTTTACTAAACTCAACACTATTAACTGTTACATTTGGATGAATTAATAGAATTACAAAAGGCATTTTTTAAGTCCAAATATTTTTTTATTTGCAACAATCTAACTTAAAAACATCTTAAACATAAAATAGCTCGCTTAAAAAAGTTTTTTTTATCAAGCTCTACATTTGGGGAATGATACGATTTAGTAAGGTTTGAAAGTGTTTAATAAATACATAATAGTAATTGCCATGAGCCATTATAATAAAAGTAACAAAAAAAAAAAAAAAAATATTGTTTAACATTGTGGTTTATAAAAAGAATGATAGAAATAAAGATTACGCCTTGCGCATGTTTTACCGTTTGGTGACGTAGTAGCAGAGACCTGCGCCTTGACGGCTGAAGCCGGCTGAGCCGCGCCGCCGATTATTTTTAACAGCCGCCGCCGCCGAAAATTTATCGACTAAAGTCGGCTTAAAATCAGCCGCCGGTCACAGTCATTTAATCAAATATTCCCTACAAGAAATGCATATCCAAAACTAGAAAAAAAATTTTTCCATTCTTTTTATTTTTTATAAAAACAGTTTGTTTTTAATAAATAAAAATGTTAATGAGTAAGATATAGATAGTCCTTGCATATTTTTAAAGGTTTTGCGGTAAAAATTTAAAATCTCATTTAGGAATAGATTTTAGTCGCAAGAATTAAAATAAGTATACATATATGCAAATTAATTTTATTATTCAAACTAAAATATGAAAAGTTGGTAAAAAAATAATTTTTAAATTGACCTAAGTTTAAGTCGGCTTAAGCTGGCTTTGAGCCGCCGCCGGCAATATTTTTACAAGCCGCCGCGGCCGACAAAATTTGACGGCGCAGGTCTCTGCGTAGTAGTTCCCTTGTAAAGATTACCAAGTCTCTTTTGTATGTGAAAATCGTAATTTCTTACAAAAAAAATTATTTATTACGTGATAGCTGGCAACCCTGCAATTAATTTACTCAGAGAGTTATAATAAAAAAATATATTAATTGTCAAAAAACTAACAGCCGTATTCATAAAAACTTATTGATGATTAATTAACCGTTTTTAAGCAAAAATTCCTTAAGTTGTATTCATAAACGAAAAATAGTCTATTGAACCTTTAATAAACCATTCATAAAGTAAGAAAATTTATTGTTGGATTTGCCTTTCTTTAAACTAAAAATAAAATGACATTTTGATAAGTGTTTGCATTTTATGATATATGTATTATTTTTGTGAAATATATATTTTGAAAAAAAATGACAAAAATGTTTTATTTATTAATATGGACATGTTAAATACATTTAACGTTTATGAGTACAAATTTTTATAAGGGGCTTATAAGACAAAAAGCGTTTAATAGTTATTACATACTATAAGCTCAAAATAAGAACTTTTTATGAATATGGCTGTATTTTGCTTAATATTTTTTATTAACAATATTATTACAATAAATAAAATTCTTAAAGTGTTTAAACGTGTGTTAAAAGTTGCATAATAAAGAAAAATAAAAAATAAATAAAAATAGAAGAGAGCAGAAAAGAGTACAACATAAAGTGTTCAGTGGGAAAATGCCAACAAATTAACCGCAAAAAAAAAACTTAGCGGGAAAGTGTGCGAAGAAGTAACGTGTTGCGTCATTTTGATTTAATGTATATATTTTTAACTATAACCAATATAGAGATAATATAAATTTATGTAAGTCAAAAATTAAATTATGAAGAAAAATATAACTTCTAATGAAACATTTTCAGTTTTCAATTAATATAAATAGAAAAATAATAAATTGTCCCACTGTCATGTTTACACATTAACATAACAGTTTGAAAGCTAAAAATTATTAGCCAATGAGAACGAAGGATGTGTGACGTCACGGTTCCTACATGCGCAGTAAAAAAATTTTATATCTGCCTGATGTCGTGATCTTTATTTCTATCATTCTTGGTTAATACCATGCTAGAATAAGTACAAGGTAGTCATTAGAAATTTCATTCTCAATTTTAACCCCATATAACGTCAAACAAAAGAAAATAAGGAAAAAATTAAAACAAGCGTCAAAAATCAAATAAATTAATTTGACATTAGATGGGTAAATAATGACGACTCTCCGTAATGCACCTACCTGGTACTTATTATACTATGGTTTATACTAATTTATTTGTGTTTATCGAATTAAAATTTTAAAGAAATTATGCAAAAGTGGCATTAAACTTTTAAATAATTTTCCTGATTTTATTTTTTTTTACTTTAAAATTAAAGTGTGGAATTTAACGGATTTTATGCTGAGTACACACTTACTAAATTTCGTTCTTTACGTAGTATGAGTTTAAGTACGGTTTGAGATATATTCGTTTAAAAGAAAAATTTTCAATGCAATACACACGAAATCGCAAAAACACACTGCGTTTTTAAAAATCAACTGTTAAGAAAATAAATTTCGCTGTACAACAGCATGATACACAATACTTTATATCTTACTTAACGAAACTCCGTCCACGAAAATAAAAATTTGATTCTAGTACTACAGAGAAGGTATACTTCATAAGTCCATCATGATACACGCTACTAATCTTGTACTGGTACGATTTGTAGTAACGTGTATACTCAGCATTATGTTTATTTCTTAGCGAAGGGCTATTGGCTTTTTGCTTTATGCATAAATATTCTTTATTTATTAATTTTTTTTTTTTCTTTTATTAAAATAGCGCTTAAAACGTAATCGGTTCATGTGGGACTGTACATTCGCCTACCGTAACCCGGTACATAGCCATCTCTGAAATTCCATGATAATGAACAAAAGCAGCTGCAATAACCAAAATGTGAAAAAGTTGATGTGACTGAAACTTAAAAATTACAATGCATTATGATATTTATTATTTGTATTCATTAATTATACCAACATACCCATAAGTCGAATTTACCAGGAAACCATCGTTCTGGAACGCGTAAGGCATAAAGTAAAGCTCCTAAGATATATAAAAAGCCTAAAAAGAGTTAAGAAAACTGAAAGTAATATATTTCATATACATTAAAAATTACGTTTCATAATACCCATTAAGATCAGCCAACCCAAACTAGATTTGCTAATTTGAGTAAACCACCCTTCCATGGCACCATAATGTATAGCTGGTATAATACCAGAAAGACCAAAACACATAAAAACGCCAGCTCTAAGCGGTCGCAGGGCTGGTTCCGAAAACTTATCCCACAATGAAACAATAATTGATAAACTTCCAAGAACACAAACTACTGACAAGTATATAACTTTTGGTTGATAGTGACAGTAGAACCCATAGTAAAGCCAAGGTACAAATGATCCCATTATAAGTAGTGCAATACCGCAATAATCCAACCTGTAATAGTTTATAAAAAGGTATTTAAATTAACGCCTATTGCGAATTAAAAGTAGCATTTTGGGTATACATATATATAACAATTAAATTGGTAATTGGAATTAAACACTTTTGTTATAAAATGCGAAACAATTCATTTCAAGACAATCACCCCTATTATGAAAGTCGACGTCGACACAAGACGACGGAACCTGAACAGTAATGGTATTTTCTGAGACGTTATTGACAATAATCGATAACTATTGACAGTCAATTGATATTTTCTAAGGCGCTTTTAAGTCGACGTCGAGTAGATTTGTCCCTGTTTTAGTCGACAGGAAATTTTGCGACGACTCAAATGAAAGTTAAAGACAATTTAAATGAAATGTAAACATATTTATTAAATACTTTTAAAATAAAATATGCAAATTTAAAAGAAGTTATGGGCACAAATTTTATTAGTAAATTTAACGCGAAAATTGCGAAAATTCGGAAAAGTTTGCTAAAATAGCGAAAATTCGCGAACATTTTCAATATATATTGATTAAAAGTCCCTAAAACTATAAGGAATGGTTAAAATTCGGTAAAAATTTGCAAAAATTTGCTAACAGCGGCATAAAAGAAGTCTTATATTTATTAATAAACGTTAAAGCTTTAAAGAATCTGAAAACTTACAGTAAAAATATCTTTTATCGAAAACATGGCAAAAATTCGCGAAAAAATTGAAAGCAAACTCTATCTACACTTTATTTGAAAAAAAATATGTCGGAAAATAGCATAAATAGCGTTAAAAAGTGAGCTACATATAACAAAAATAATAAAAAAATAATTAGAGATGGAATTTTATTTCAGTCAAATTTTCGATAACTAGTCGACGTCGACACAACATTCTTATCAAATACCAATTTAACGTCGAAGTGATGTAGTCGTCGACTTGATGTGACAACAATTTAAAATCAATGTCGACGTCGACGACGACTTTTATAATAGGGGTGAATGTGTTTTATTTCAGAGTTCTTACATGACTAAACTTAAATCAAGAATGATAGAAATAAAGATTACGACATCAGGCAGATATAAAAATTGTTTACTGCGCATGTAGGAACTGTGACGTCACACAACCTTCGTTCTCATTGGCTAATAATTTTTAGCTTTCAAACTGAAATGTTTATATGTAAACATGACAGTGGAACACTTAATTATTTTTCTGTTTAAATTATTTGAAAACTGAAAATTTTTTTATTAGAAGTTACTTTTTATACCCTCCACCACAATTAGTTGTGAAGAGGGTATACTAAGTTTGTCATTCCGTGTGAAACTTTTTTATTATTCATCTCAGACCCCATAAAGTATATATATTCTGGCTGCTTGAGTAATTCTAAGTCTATTTAGCCATGTCCGTCTGTCTGTCCGTCTGTTGAAAACATGCTCACTTTCGAAAAACTGAAAATCGGTTCAGTAGGACCAGAGCTATGAATCAAAATGTGGAACCACCACCTTCAAAAACTTGATAATTTTGTTACAAAAACTAACATAAATGATGCAAAAATGCACGGAATGACATAAGATTTTGCACAAGTCCGTTTTATTCGACTAGAAATGACACTGTAAAATTTCGTGAAGATCGGTACATAATTTACCCTAGGCCCCATATATGCACTACTCCCGGAAAACAGTTTAGTCTCCTAAAACCATAATTAATAACAAATCGTCACAGTTTAAGATAATAATAATAAAAAGACATCATACAGATATTACTCCTTAAACATTCAAACTGTCGGTGGAGGGTATCAAAGATTCGGCACAGCCGAATATAGCACTCTAACTTGTTTCTTTATAATTTTCTGGACTTACATAAATATATATTATCTCTATGTAAGCTATAGTTAAAAATAAAGACAAATTCCCTCTTTGTGTTTTTGCAGTCAATTTGTTGGCATTTGCCCACTGCACACTTTATGTTTGTTCTCTTTTCTGCTCTCTTCTATTTTTATTTATTTTTTATTTTTCTTTATTCACTACTTTTAGCACACGTTTGAACACGTTTTAAAATTTTATATATTGTAATATTATTTTTAATATAAAATATTAAGCAAAATTCTTAATTTTTTGACAATTGATATAATATTTTTTATTTGAACTCTCTGAGTAAATTAGTTGCAGGGTTGCCAACTTTCACGTAATACATAAATTTTTTGTAAACAATTACGATTTTCACATACAAAAGAGACTTGGTAATCTTTACAAGGGAACTACTACGTCATCAAACGGTAAATCATGCGCAAGGCGTAATCTTTATTTCTATAATTCTTGACTTAAATGTACATTAATATTCATAAAGAAAAGGAAAAGAGAAAAAAACGTTACTAATTTGTATTCAAAAAAGAAGTGATAAATAAAAATGTAAAAGAAATAAACGTCAAAGCAATGCAATACTAGGGTTGCCATTTGATTTACTTCGTCCATTTCAACACCTCCCCTCGAAGTAATGAAAATAATTATGTCAATGACCATCATTGGTCACACCCAATGCTGCTCTACATTTTTCATGCTTGGCGATGCATAAACCCTTCGTAAGAACGTCTGCAGGCATATCTCCAGTTGGCAGATACTCAAGGCTGATGTCACCATTTTGTTGTTTTTGTTTCATAAAGTGATGTCTCACTTCAATATGTTTTGTACGTGAGTGATATCCAAAACTGATAACAAACCTTCAATTCTATGCAAATCAAAGTTCAACGTTGGTAATATTGGCATCGTTTCGTTAACATTTTATTTGTGCATGTGTGAGTTTGATGATTGAACGTACTTTGTTTGCATTCATTGATGCGCACGCAATAACACAATTGCTCAAAATCAAAATGCAGACATTATTATGCTTTTGCATTGAAGTAGTCATTGTACACTCCATGAGACAACGACGAATTAAATTGGTATGAGAACGACTCGCTTTGTTACATTAACATTAACAACAGTGCATTGTACAAACAGAACTACTGTACTTTTTACTTCGTACTTCGATGGAAATTGTTTGTACCTATGTGCGTTTGCGTTTGCGTTTCATTTCAATTTTTATTTCTTGTACTACATATAGGGATGCAACATCGCTCTGAAAAACATCGATGTTTGAAGACATTGATGTTTCCACGATAAGCATCGATGTTAAAAAAACATCGGTAAAAAACACGATACATCGATGTTTAACAGTTTTGTTTCGGATAGTTATGCCGTATAAAAAAAAAACACGGGTTGGTTTTTTTTGTTAGAACTATCTTTATTGAATCTTAGATTTAGACTGACTTATTTTACTATGAATCTTAATATTAAATACCGAAAATTAGTTTATTGTTCAAAAACATTTCTCAGTAGTTGTTCTATTTTTGATTTTAAAGACATTTCTCAATAATAGTTCTATTTTTTATTGGGAAAAGTGATTTAAGTGCATTTTGTGTGACCACCCGCAAAATGCACTGCTTAAATATTCTGGGAATTTGATATTTACTAGGGCAATAAAATTCGTGCATTTAAGTATGTAGAGGGTGTTTTTTTAAGCTAGATAGAACTTTAAATTGTAAAAAGTAACACAAAAAATTAAATTTTGATGAAATATTTTTTTTTATCGTTTCAGTATACTCTGACAAATCATCATGAATAGACTCACGCTTGAACAACGCTTCGAAATTATCCAAATTTACTTTGCAAATCAGTCGTCGATTCGCGCAACTTATAGACGTGTTTTTATCGCAAAATTGTGTTCAGCGATGAGTCGCATTTTTGGCTTAACGGGTTTGTTAATAAGCAAAATTGCCGCATATGGAGCGAGACCAATCCACAAGAGACCCTACAGACTCCATTACATCCAGAAAAATGCACCGTTTGGTGCGGTTTTCACGCTGGTGGCATCATCGGACCTTATTTCTTTAAAAATGAGGCCGGAGCTCGCGTTACGGTCAATGGAGATCGTTATCAATCAATCATGATCAATGATTTTTTGTTTGAAAATATGGATGACATTGATCCGGAGGAGATGTGGTTTCAACAGGATGGCGCTACGTGCCATACGGCGAACGCAACCATTGACTTATTGAAATCAAAATTTGGCGATAAGTTGATTTCGAGAAATGGACCTGTCAATTGGCCTCCAAGGTCGTGCGATTTGACACCTCTCGATTATTTCCTGTGGGGCTACGTGAAGTCACTGGTTTATGCTGATAAACCAGCAACAATTGACGCCTTGGAGGCCAGCATTGTTCGTGTTATTCGTGACATACGGCCAGCAGTGCTCGAAAAAGTGGCCCAAAATTGGACGTCCAGAATGCGCTTCGTCAAGAACAGCCGCGGTGCCTATATGCCCGAAATCATTTTCAAATGTTAATGTCACGTATTGATCTTTCGAATAAAAAAAAAATTTTGATTACAATTTAATTTTTTGTGTTATTTTTTACAATTTCAAGTTCTATCGGGCTTAAAAACACACCCTTTATGTTTGTTTGTGGACAACATTCATAAGTACTTAAATGAAAAAAGAAACGTTTAAATTATAAGTGCAACCATATGGGCATTTTTGTTTATAAGTAAAAAAGAAAATAAAAAGAGTTTTAAATTTAAATGCATGTATGTATGTATGCATGTATGTTTTATCTGAATGTTGGGGCGCTAGTGCTCGTATCAAATAACCATAAGTATTTATTTAAATTATTACTTTTTTAGGGGTTATCGTAACTTTTAACATCGATTTGACGCTAACAGCTTCTCAAACAGTTTTGATATATTTGAAAGTAAGCTTATAGGCCTATATGACTCAACTTTTGTGTGATCCTTTCCTGGTTGAGGTATCATGATGACTAAGGAAACCTTCCACTTTTGAGGATAGTATTCCAGGCGTAAAATAGCAATAACAATTAAAAGGATAATTCTCCTTGCTATGCTGGGTAGCTCCAAAAGCATTTTGTTGCTGATCTTATCAAAACCAGGAGCCTTCTTGGGGTTTAAATCACAAATAGCCTTTCCGATTTCTCTTATCTCAAATCTTGGGGAACAGCTGCTCTAGCAGCAACAGGTGGTAACTCGACCGCAATATCGTGAGATATGTTTGGGGTAAATAGGTTTTTTAAATGATTAACAAACAGATTTCCTTTTTCAACATCATTTCTTGCCCAACTTCCATTCAAGTTTCCTAATGGCGGATTAGAGACAACTGGCATTTTGAGATTTCTAGCTGCACGCCATAATGAGTAGTCTGATTGTGGAGTTGCATCAAGTTCCTTGATATATTTTTCCAGTGAAGCCGTTTTCTGAGTCTGCAATAACATTCTCAGCCTTTTTGTACAGTCTTTTAGTAAGTTCTTAAGTTGAGGGGATCTGTGCAATTGCCAGTCTCTACGAGCTCTCCTTTTTTCAGACAAGAGACGCTAGACATCTGAGGAATATATTTTATTATTTTTGGATTCTTTGGGGGCAATACTGGAATGTTGAACAGCTAGTTTTAGAAAACTGTCAAAATTAACAATAGAGCGATCTATATACTCCGGTGTGCTAAGCGGAATATTTTCTGTGCAATGGGTACTGAGATATTTTTTATATTTTAACCAATTTATATGTGTAGCGTCGCTATGTAACCAGAGGGAGATTCAATTCTATTGGTGTTTATTATAGTAACTATTGTAGGCGTGTGATCAGAGGATAATTCTAAGGAAGCTTCAACGTGAATCGTTTCTGTGGGGATGTTTTTAACCACGCCAAAATCGATGACATCTGGAATTTTTTGCGCATCAGCAGGCCAATATGTTGGCTGGCCGCTCGCGACAACATTTAAATTCATTTTAGAGATTGTATTAAACAAAACACGACCCTTTGGTGTTATTAGTCGTGCCCCCCAGAAGGTATGTTTAGCGTTATAATCGCCAGCAGCCAGGAAACGGGGCCCCAATGACGCAAATGGGACCGACGCAAATCGGGGCTCTATTGTATATATTTTTGCAGCATCGATGGCATGCATAAATGTAATTGTAGAATTCGAAGTACTAATGCTTTTAATGAAAGCCACCTGGTTTGTGATTGGGGAAGAATTTTTAGTTTTTTGTTTAATTTCCAATCATTTTTGTATTTCAAAAAATTGTTTTAGTGTGTTTTATTGATGCCAGAAAATCGTCATAATACTTTTACTTTTAGTAAAAAAATCGTCAATCGTCATTTGACTGTATTTTCTCCAAAAAATCGTCAAAATGACGAAAAATCGTCACATCTAACAACCCTGGTTTGTTGTACCATAGAGGTAAAAATCGTTGCATCCGGCCGAAGTCCCTACCACACTATCTATTGCGCGATTATTAAAACCTCTATTTGGAGTCAGCACGTTCTTGTACATAGATAAAGTTCTTTCTACGTCAACAGATGTTAAGGGAGCATATTTAAAATTGAGTATTTTCTCTGAAGTATATTTTATACGATTGGGCTCAAAATTCCGCTTGCCTCCCAAATATCCCCAAAATCCTTAATTTTTTAATAAAACTGGTTTAAATTTTTAATTAACTTTCAGCCAAATTATAAATAAAAATTCCCCGGGAGTTTTCTCCCTTCTCCCATTTTTCCTATGTTAATTCAATTGTAAATACTTTAGAACCAATATTTTAAGGTGTTACACACAGCAGCACAAATGCATAATTCCCTCTCCACTCTTGTGGTGTGGGTATAATAACATACTATATACTAATATAGGTTGTTGGGATGATATTGTACAGGGGAAACAAAAAATATTACCCCAACGTTGAACGATTTTTTTAACCAGAGTTGTTTGATTTTTTTAATATTTGTAAAAAAAAAAGTTGCACATAAATAAAACGATTTTTGCAAAAATGTTTAAATAAGTTTCTTTTCGTATTAAACAATGAAAAATTGTCTTTAAACAACAAAATAATTTAAAAAAAAACCGATATTGCCAAAATAAGCAAAAAAAAAGCCCTAACAAATATAGCTCTTTTTCTTTGTTGTTTTTATGATCGGAATTTGTTTTCGATTTAAAACATTCTATTTTGTAAACCAAAAAATAAGCATTTGCTTTTTTTCGGTTGCCCTAGTCATCACTAACTGCTTAAATTCTTCTTTGAGTAACATACTTTCTTAGCAGTGAGTAGTCAAAATCAAACAATTTTTGCATTTTTTTTGCGTGCCGTATTTTCAATTGAAAATTGATATATTTCGGGTGATTGTAGTTTGTTTTCCAAAAGTAAAAATATTTTATTGGATCCATCCACTTTATTTATTTAAGTACCTAAGTAACCGTACACAGAAAAAATTATTGCCGAATTATTTTCAAACAACCGCTTGTTTGAAAATTTTTTTAATTTCTATAAATATTTTTACTGATTCAATCAATATTTTTGTTTGATTTTTATTTAACCAACAAAAATGTGGACAACTCTTCAAAAATAAAATAAACGCGTTATTGGTGTCAAGTTTTCATAATTTTGTATGAAATATTTAACGCTCTTTAATGTTGTCGTCTTTTTGCATTTTTTTATTTGATCGTAAGCAACACTTCTTTATGTGAAATATAAGAACAACAACAAAAAACACACACATATATGAACACAATTGCACCGTATGAACGTAGTAGCGTACGTCTAATATTTTATACAAAGGCACACAATAGTTGGCGCAAATGTAAAAGCATATCTACGTCGTAGGTCGACATAGATCTAATCATGATACAAATACACAAGGTAAGTTCCCCTTCTCTCTTACAATATTTTTTTTTTTTTTTAAGTTTATCGAAATTATTTGAAGTTAGTTTTTTTGTAAATATTAAAAAAGCGTTCAATTAACAAAATTATAATAATACATTTAAAAATTCCATTCTACAAACTTTAAACAAAAAGACAAACAAAAAGGAAAAAACAAAATTTTAAATATATTCAAAGCCTAAAACCTATTCTAATATCCCGTTCCGCCAATAGTTATTTTCCCTTAATAAATAGCTCAGATTTAATTTATTTCCCTTAATAAATACCTCAGTTGGTGAAAATTTATTTTTCCCTTTTTTTATTTTTCCATTTATTGTCAAACACAATTTTGTAATTTTATTTTATTTAAAAAATTTCGTGAAGAAGATTTCCAACGGAAATCGAAATATCGAAAATAAAACTATTTTAATTAATTTTATAAAAAAGTGACCTTAAGCTTGGATAATTTATTAAAGTGTAATAGTTAAATTATTACTACATAAATTTTCGAATTTTCTACACATGGCGAAAAAAGCCTGCTGACTTTGACAGTTCGAACCAATTTGTTTTGGTTTTACAATGTTTTATAGAAATTTAGTAATGCGCCTTGTGTGATACCATGTTGCACCAAAGGTTCGAAGTATATCATATCAGCAGCCTTATCAAAATACGCCTGCGACTGTTTGGTAATATTTATTTATTTATTTATTTAGATGTTTATTATAATTAAAATTACAATTACAATAAATCTTAAAGCTAAAGCACTAGCGACTAAGGCTGTCGGCTAATTTAAAATACGTCTGCGACTGTTTGGTAATAGATTAAAGAGAATAAAAACTTATTTCTATTTCCAAACAGTCGCAGGCGTATTTTAAATTCGCCAACAATGATAAAGGTAAAGAGTTCTTTATGCCATATATATGAGATTTTTTCGCCTAAAAGTGGTTTTATGAAGCGGGGTTTTTTTTTTTTTTTGAAAACTTATGGTTAATTCTAAACCTACCAATATAACATTTTGCCATGGCATTGTAGCTTTTACTAAAGTACTCATGTCCAAATTGTTTGTCACTACCATTTTATATATCAATACATTTATAAGGAAGCTGTAAACTTAAAGGCTACATATCGTCACATTAAAGACCAAACAACCTATCAGCAAATTTTTCAAAATTGAGTTTTTTTATTTAATATTATTCCCTATATCATAAAGCATATGGGCATTTCCGTCAAAAGGTCCACCGTGACCGAAAATTTAAAAGTTATTAAAAGCTTATTATTTTACGATATTGTTATAGAGAAATATTTAGATTTTACTAATTTTATAAATTTACCCATAAATTTGTTCACTTAGATAAACAATCAGACTGCAAAGTTGTACAAACGTAATTTCTTATTTGTGAGAATGTTTTATTGTATGTTTTCTTTAATATTATCTTCCTTAAACGAGGTGATATTTGATGAAAATTATTCCAAAAAAATGTTCTTACATGCTCTGTAATCTAAGGAAGAGTTCGAAGACAAATATGTTATTCGGATTAACGGTAAATTTTTATTTTTTTTGATCATTATTCAGTTAAATTATTATGGAAAAAATGTCACGTTCGAAATGTCACGTATCGAACCAGATTTCGGCTCAAACAAAAAAAAATACAGAAAATTTTATGAATCAAACCAAAGACATTTAACTGTTACATTGCTACGTAAAATTCTGAACGTAGTTTGACTAGAAATTGTGCCAGGTTTCGCTGAATTACGCCTTTTTATACACGGCCACAAAAACTGCTTCTATTTTTTTCACGTTCGAACCGCTACTTCTTTTGCCATTATCTTTGATATAGAATCGCGCCCCCCATAAGCTTTTGCATAGATAATAGTGCTTTCTTAGTGCTATAATTTAAGGGTTAAAAGGACGTAAAAATATTTGTTGTTTAAAATTTTATTGCATTTTTGATGCGTACGACTGTCACGTTCAACACTTTGGAATTACCCATATGTATGCAAAATTTTAAACTTCTTATATTAGAAATAACCAAACTATTACCAAATTACCAAATACCCTATCAGCAAGTGTACAATTTTCTGAAACCAAATAACCTATCAGCACTCACGCTAAAGAAATCAGAGTAATAATTTATTTCAATTTTTTTTTTTTTGAAACACAGTTACTTTTGATTTGTTGTTCTTTGTGTTTTATTACATTTTATTTATTATTAGAAGTGAAAAGAACATAAAAAAGTGTTAAAACGCAATAAAATGTATTCCATAAATGAAAATAATCTTGAGGCAGATATGCAAGTTCCTAAAAAAGTCAGAAGGAAATCTAATTGCCTATACCTTCGCCACAATTATAGTAAATCATTTAAAAAAAGAAATGCTCAATACGCCAAATGTACACCATTTTGTAATATATTCTGATGGGTGCTTCTATCAAAACAGAAATGTTGTATTGTCCAATGCCTTACTTTCGTTTTGTGTAGAAAATAATGTTACCATTGAGCATAAATACTTAGTCGTGGGACATACCCAAATGGAATGCGATTCCACCCACTCATTAATACAAAGAAAAATCAATAATAAAAATATTAATTTGCCCTCTGAATTAATTGAGCTAATGAAAGATGCACGAAACAAACCATATCCACTTACTGTTCATCACTTATACCATGATTATTTCCAGGATTATGAAAATCTTCCAATGCGATACACTTCTATCCGTCCTGGTAATTTCTTTTATTTTATTGCCATTTAACCTAACCTAACCTACCTAAATAAAATTATTTTTTAGGAAAAAGGATTGGGGACCCTAAAGTCAACATGATTCGTGTTTTGGCGTACGACCCAACAGGATGTATATATTACAAAATCAATATTAAAGACAATTATCAGCTTTTACCACAAAGATCTGCTACACGTTTTGAAATTCGTCGTCCTAAGTTATTACATTCTGAAAGGTTAAAAATCTCCAAAAAGAAATGGCAACATTTACAAGATTTAAAAACTTTGCTTCCGGCAGACTGCCATTACTTTTATGATAACATAGCTTTTGAATAATTTTTTTGCGGTAGCTTTATTTAATGAAATGTTTTCTTTTTATTTAATTTAATTAATTTAACTTTTTATTTAGTTATTAACATTGCAATAAATAAAAAAAGTAGATTTTTTTGTAAAACCACCTAACTATAATTGTATTTAAAAATCAAAAACTTTAGGAAAATTAAAAAAATTCTATTTTAAAAGGCCGTGACGTACTAAATAAAGAGGAAAATAAATCATCAAAAATCATGATAAAAGTTTAATTTTGTTGCATAGTGTAATTTAAGCAAACATTAAGCACTTTTTGTTTAAACAAGTAAGAGAAACTATAAGTATTATTATTTAATGTAAATAATAATCATGTGTTCAAAGGAATGCCTAATTATTCATACTAATTAGTATTGCTGATAGGTTGTTTGGTTTCAGGTTTTTACAATTCCAAATAACCTAAGCGCCATATCATAAGCTGTGTTTAGAAAAACAAAGCTTTCTCAACCGATATATACTTCTGGTTTCATTTTAATCATAATATATAATTTTCGGTTCAATATTGCAAATAGTTCCAATTTTATAACGTTTTTTCTCTCTCCTGAAAACTTTTGAAAACTGCTGATAGGTTGTTTGGTCTTTAAGGTGACGATATGTTTTTTTTGAGTGGTTTTTTGTGAAACCTTTAACCGCTTTGAAAAAATTTGGTAGGATGATTTATATTGAAATTATAAACCGATTTGCACCATTTTTAAAAGGCTTGTGTCAGTAGAAATATATATACATACATAACAAATTAAATAATATTATCTCCGAAATTGTGTACTGTGTATGTCACAATTTTGCGAACAATGTTTACATGGACAGATAGCCAGCCGGACATAGTTAGATCGATTTTGAAAATGATTATGGGTCTAGAGCAGTTACGTTCAAACACACATACTTTGATATTTGCATTTGCGGTAAATAGCTTTGAAAGCTCTTACAATTTGTTGTTGTTTCTTTGCAAAGTAAGCAGCAGAACGTCAGAACGTTAATATGGCGATAAAAAGAGAAAGTGGAACTACCTTCTGTATTTGTATCATCGATCTTATTCTATTTCATACGCCGCTCACGATCGTATTGCCATAGAAAAAGAAAAATTATATATATAAAATGAAAATATTTTTGTGTTTTCAAATCGAATATTTAATAACCAAGGCGAATTCATTACAGGTGGTCTTAAAAGCCCTGCTGATAACTTTTTTTTTTAGCTTTATCATTGTTGGATGTCAACATTTTGTTTATTTCTTTGTTTCTTTTTTGTTTTGTTTCTGTTTTTGATATTGTACAATGATTTAAAAAAAAAAAACTAATTGCTTGTGGTTTTTGTACGAGTTGTACTTATTGTAGTACCGAGATTACCTGGAATGAATTCGCCTTGTTTGATAACAAAATAAATGGATAGAAAAATATACAATTATTTGAATATTTTTTTTTGATAAATGTTTTGGAAATATTTTTTTTCTCTTTATGGTATAAACACAACTGGGAAGAACGACACACTTCGCATAGTACTCCTGTTATTATAGGCGATCTAAATGTGAGAATTGGCTTACTTCAGAGAGAAATTGATGATTTAATTCAAACAAACTTTCCGGCAGGCACTGAGGAAAGAAAATCTAAAGATATTTTTATAAATGAAAAAGGAAGACAATTTGTACAGCTGTGCTACGATCACGGTTTGGTTATAATGAATGGCAGGACAAAAGGAGATATTGAAGGAGAATTTACTTTCTCAAGTGAAGCTGGAAAATCCGTGAATGATATTTGCGCTGTCTCTCAAGAGCTTCTTAAAAATGTTGATAAGTTTTGTGTGGAAAATCATTTATGGTCTGACCACTTTCCAATTGTCTTACATTAAAGATTAAGATTAATATTTCTAATAGCATCACTGCCAAATTACTACCAAAACTACATTGGCGAGAAGACTACAAATCAAAATATCAAGCTGTGGCAAAAAATGTACTACAGTCAACAAAAACACAACAAGAAAAAGAGTATATGAGCATGTATGGGCAAATGCAAAATGAAAATGCAAAAAGAGCGAACGATGTGTATACATACACAAAAAACAAAGAGCAAAGAGCATAAAACCAACAAAAGCAAACGTAAACAAACCAATGTAATGGCACACATGCAAAGCTTTCAATGTAGTGGTGCCCATACCTGTATATGAGCTTTGGTGAACTAACTGAAGTAATAAAGAATTCATTTGGTAAAATATATAAAAACGGCTTTAAAGTCCCTCAAAAACAAAAGTGGTTTACTATAAAATGCTACAATGCAAGAAATACTTTCTTTAAAAGACTTTAAGAATATAGAAACAATGGAAGTAATGAAAATAAGGACAAGTATCTGAAAGCTAATAAAAAATATAAAGAAGTATGTCGTGAAGCCCAACAAAGTTATAGTCAAAAACTAGTTGAAAAAATAGAGAGTGTGCAAACCAGCAAAGATTGGTGGAAAATTGCCAAGGAGATACGTAATGATGATTTACCAACAGAATTAGATATTCAGGCAGAAGACTTTAGGATTTATTTCAAGCAATTGTAAAACCCGATTCAAAATATAGTAGAAATGCAATATGCATACTTTTATACAAGTAATTATGACTTGGATAAGATAATATCAGTATCAGAAATTAGACAAGTGCTGAGTAAAACTAAAACTAATAAAGCTCCAGGAGAAGATAGAGTTCCGTATGAGTTCTATAAAAATGCACCAGACGAACTATTGGAAGAGATAACAAAAACATGTAATGTATTATTTGATCGATGCAGTGTTGATGATTCGTTTAATTTGAGTATTATTTATCCAATCTATAAAAAAGGCGATACTTCATTACCAAATAATTATCGTGGTATATCATTTATGAACTGTTTGCAGAAACTTATGATGGGATTAACAAATGAAAGACTCTCGAATTGGGTTGAACGTAACAACATTATGAATGAATTCCAAGCAGGATTTCATAAAAACTATTCAACAGCAGATAATATATATAATTTAACATCTATGGTGCATCTGAATTTTGCGAATAAAAAGAAAACATATGCCTTTTTCGTAGATTTCAAAGCAGCATTTGATAAAGTGTCAAGAAATGCTTTAATTTATAAGTTGCATACATTGGGTGTATCATCAAAAGTTGTAAAGTTTATAGAATGTATCTATGAAAAAACTCTAACATCTGTTTGGACAGGTAGTGAGCTATCAAAGTCATTTGCTACAGAATGTGGTGTAAAGCAGGGGTGTTTGCTATCACCTTTACTATTTGCCTTATACCTTAATGATTTGCATGATTGCTTAGAAGGTGGAATATACTTTGAAAATATTAACATAAGATTGCTATTATATGCAGACGACATAGTGATTTTAGCGGATGATGTAAAAGTGCTGCAGAAAATGATCCAAAAACTTGAAGACTATTGTAAAACATGGAATGTTGAAGTAAACTTGGATACGTCAGAAATTATGGTTTTCAGAAAAGGGGAAAGATTGTCTAGTAAAGAAAAATGGTATTTTAATAGCCAAGAAATCAAAATAGTTTCAGAATACTGTTACCTACGAGTTTGGCTTACACCAAAAATGGTATTTACGAAGCATATTGAACAAAGAAACATAGCAGCAAAAAATAGTATCAACTTAACATGGAAAAACTTTTTAAATAAAAACACAATATCAATTGCTTCTAAATGGAAATTATTCCTTGCAGTATGCAGATCAGTGCAATCGTATGCAGCCCAAATATGGGGGTTTACAAATTTTGAGCATGTTGATAAGCTACAAATATATTTTCTAAAGAAACTCTTGCGGCTCCCAAGCTTCACACCAACTTATGTGTTATCATCCGAAACAGGTATGGAAAATGTTCATTTATATACCTTAGATCTACATATGAGATACATCAACAAAACTTTGTTTGATTACGGGGAAAATCGGTTGTCTTATCAATTTTCTAAACTATTGATTCAAAAAAATCTGCTTTGGGTAGAATCGAACATTAATAAACAACAATGGAATAACAATAGAAAAAACCTTTTAAACTCCTTGAAGTCAAAATATCAAGAGCAAATTTGCCACAAAAAGACTCTAACAACCAGAATATATTCAAAACTAAATGCAATTGAAGGGAATAAATACATATCTAATGAAATTAAACTGGAAAATATAACTTGGATTTTTTAAAGCACGAAGTGATTTGATAAAATTAAATGGTAACCGTTTTGAAACGAATTTATCTAAATTATGCACTTTATGTAATTCAAGGGAAATTGAAAATATAGAACATTTTCTTGGTCGTTGTAAAACTTTAAAAGAATTTAGAATTATGTACTTCAGTAAAGCTTACCTTACGGAAGACGAAATCTTAAATATATTAAATGGTGTAAATACAAATTGGAATTTCTTAGCAAATTATATAAAAACATGTATAAATTACAGAAACTTTTTGATAACATAAAATAATACATAAAAAACATTTATCTCGATTAGGAAATTAAATTTTTATATTATTAGCGGCTGACGACGATAGTCAGAGTCGCATATGTTTATTTTTAACTTTTATTTTATATAAATAGACTTTTATTCGACCTTTACAAAATTTATTATTATTATTTAATTAAGCTTGAGGTCTTTTTTATATTTAAATATAAAAAACAGCTTTATCAGCTCATTGTGCAAATTTAAACCATTATCCTGATTTTGAAAATACAACAGTTTTAAGTACGGAAAATAATTATAAACGTAGGCTTATGTTAGAAATGTTGCAAATTATAAATGTACCGACAATATCGAGAATTAATTTTAAGTCAGATACTGAAAGATTAGCACAAAATTATAGGCATTTAGTTTATAAAAATATAAACGGAAGTTAAAAATTTATTTATAATGTAATAGATTAGTTTTTGAATTGGAAAAACTTTTTTTATATTTAATTGAAAATTGTTTTTTGATTTTTTGTTATATTTATTTAATTTGTTAAAAATTGTTAATTTTGTCAAAAATTCAAGAAAAACCCTGAAGAAGGCACACAACGGAGTGCCGAAATATTGGTTTAATAAATTTAATATATTTTTAATATAAAAAAGACCTCAAGCTTAATTAAATAATAATAATAAACTTTTATTTTATTTTGTAATTATTTTATATATATTGCTGAAATAAAAATAAATACTACTACTACTACTAATAAAAACTTATTTCCAAATCATCTAATTAAGTTGGTATTTATATTAAATTCGCCCCAGAAATATTTTACTGCAAATTAATTAATTAATTTTCGAATCAGTTTACATTTGCCAAAAACTCCCATCTATAAAAAGCTTTAACTTCCTTTTAAATGTTAACATTAATAAACAATTTGGCGACCGTGGATGTTAATATCTAGATAGTATTTGGCACAAATAACTTTTATGAATTTTAACCTCTTAACATAACTATGTTTTTTTGAGCCGATTACTGCCCATAGTTTCCAAATAGGGTAACATCTCGAAAATTCGTCTGAAAATACTATAGTGTTTGGACTTTACCGGTTATAATTTTAGGATTGTTTTTATTAAATAAAACTGTTATCATATTGTTGAATATTTAGTTTTCAAATTAGCAATTTTTGAATTTTTTGAGGCATTTTTTTTTTAAATTTTCAGGGCATATTTTCAAGTTTTTACTACATATTTATTGCGCATAAAACATGTTTTTTAGAGCATATTTCTGGTTTCCTGGCAATAAAAACCCATATTGGCTCATTTAATTTTTTTTAAATACATATTACCTTTTCAAGGTTAAATACTTTTCTTGAGGTTTGGATTGAGTTTTTGTCGTTTTAACGCGTTAATTTTTAAGGTTTTTAGTAGGTATGTTACCATTTGCTTTTGTAATAAAAGTTGGACTCGGGAAGATCTATGGTTCCCGAAAATACTCTTCGAAATACTCGACAAAAACTCGTCTAAAACCTTAATGCACGATGTTAATTGTGAGTAACACCTTAACGTCAAGTTTTTTTTCCAACTTAATTGCCATTTCGTTGTTTCAGTCATCATTTCAAAAATGAGCGTTCAAATCAAAATGCATTTCGTGAAGTTCGTGATTTTTTCGGACCAAATGTGTCTACAATCGGGAGTATTGTGCGCAAATTTTAGCAAACCGGGTCTATAGGAAATGGAAACCACAAAGAGCAACTGTTTGGCACGGTTAAAGTGCTGGCGCCGTCATTGGGCCATTTGTACGGCCCAATGAGGTCGGCAATGCAGTTACCGTGAATGGTATGATTGATGATTGAGGATATGGACCCGAACGAAATGTGGTTCCACAAGATGGTGCCACTTGTCACACAGTCAACCAGGGCTGTGGAGTCGGAGTCGGAGTTGAGGAGTCGGAGTAGAGGTTTTTGTACCGGAGTCGGAGTCGGAGTCGAAGTACCCACAAAAACTAGCGACTCCGACTCCGACTTTTTTGCATTAAAATTTTTCTAATATTTTTTAAAATAAAAAATTTTAATGACCAATTTCTCCAATTCTTTTTAAATATCAATTCATATTTAAATATAATTTTTCTTATAATTTTATTTTTATTTAACTTAAAAAAACAAATTTTAAACATAAATTGATATTTAAATAAATTAGTGGAATT
Organism: Pollenia griseotomentosa; assembly: GCA_963931875.1. NCBI lineage: Eukaryota > Metazoa > Arthropoda > Insecta > Diptera > Polleniidae > Pollenia > Pollenia griseotomentosa. The sequence continues at coordinate 276,967 of OZ007560.1, forward strand.
GGCCATAAGAGGGTCTGCTTTTTGAAATTGTGAAGTCAGAAAATAAGGACCAGTATACTTTTCATATGATTAGGTGAGTTTCAAAAATTAAAAAATTGAGATAACATCTTATTTTGACAATTTATAAGAATAGATATATAGATTGTATCAAAGCATGTCCTTTTCTATGTTTTAATGTGACCTCAAATTTGTGTAACAAAAACCAGCGGGTTCACTATTTGAATTTCGCCAAGATATCGTTAATGAAATAGAGCCGAATTAAGGAATTTAAAAATTAAATTTGTAAAGATGTTGTTTTTTATTTATCGTATATTAACAAATATTTTTGTAGCCATGTTCATGAATATGACTTGAAATCAGCTGTAGCTCCTGTGGTGAAAGCATTAAGTGAACTACATTTGAAGTTCCAACCTTCAAGGTTAATTATAATAGAATAAAAGGAAAAGGAACTCGGAAAAATACATGTCATTGTTCCAGATATAATTCCCATCAATGTGGGAAAAATGATTTGAGAATACTTTTATCTACTCACTTTAGGGAAAATTGGAAAGATAATAAAGACTTGCAATTTCAAATTTCGGTCTTGGACAATAATAATATTGAATTAGGAACGGAAAAATGCAATGGCGAGTACACTGAAGAAAAAGATTTAAATTTAGCAGTTTAAAAATTCACATTTTTTTTAACTCTGCAGGTGGGAGATAAACTACATCAAGCCACATTTTGAAAACTTTACAGCAGACCGCGCAAATATGTTGATAATCGCAAATGATGTTTATGTTATAAAAATGTGCATTTGTACGAATATTTTATATGATCATAACATATTTTTTTATGTCGATGATATACTTAAAAAATTGCGTCCTAAAAGGTTCGTTACCTTCTATGGTACTGTTCCATGCCTTGAGCTAAACAGCACCAAGTCCAACAACAAAAGGGGTGCTATTTCCCAATAATAATATAAGGCTGACATTTTTTTTTACGTTACATTTCTCTTCAAAATGTGTTATATAAATTGTAGAGCTAACAACTGAAGGCGTATGATTTAATAAACTATATTTAATTCTCCTGAGAATGATTTGACTTAATAAATAACACAAGACCAAAATGTCGGTGTCTGAATTTATGTATGTATATAAAAAACAAAAGACCTCACTTCACAATTTACAAAAAAGGACTGTCCTTTGCCTCTATTAATATTGTGGTAAACAACACTTAAATTGTACAAATAGGCGCAACACTTGTTTTTTTAAAAACGCATTAAAAAAATAAGAGAACAGCGCAAAATATAAGAAATGACAGGACTGATGTCAGTATAAGCCGCGGATATGTAAGACTTATGCCTTAACGTCTAAGCCAATTGGACTTGGTGTTGTTTTCAACTTTTCTATCTAGAAAGCTACATTAGATAGGACTTATGGAAATTCACACATCTATAAATTCCAACAGTATAAAAAACGTTATTTGAAAAAGATGTGAATTGGTGTAGTTTATCTCTCCCCTACAGAACTATTTTTATATTTTTTAGCACTGTTTGCATAATTTTCATAAATTAATATAACCTTTAAAATATACTAAAGTTCAATGATCCCATACGGGTTGATACAAAACTCGTTTCTTTCGAAAGTTCGTAACAAAACTCGTTCGTTCCAAAATTAAATCTATTATTTTTCTATATTTCAGTTGGTTTAAATTTCTCAACTGTTGAGTTATAAGTCAAGAATGTCATAACACTTTAGAATTAAAAAAGTTCAACTCATTTGGTCTATTTAATCGGGCGCTATTTGTTTTTTGCATTTTTTCCAAAATCCAAATAAAATATTTTGCAGCTTTCCTACTCATATGTTAGTAACTAGTAGGTTAAAGCTCAATGCGCGGCACGTTAGAATTAAAATATCGATTTGAAATTTTTACAGGTACTAAATTAAAAAAGAGTTTAAAGTCAAATAAAAACTAGTCTCTTAAATAATGCTAGGTTAGAGTAGGAGTCGGAGTCGGAGTTGGAGTCGGAGTCGGAGTCGTACTTAAAAAATTTCACCAAAAGGAGTCGGAGTCGGAGTTATAACTTTTTCTTAACGACTCCACAGCCCTGCAGTCAACGAAACAATGGCTCTTTTGCGCGAGAAATTTAATGGCCGTGTTGTCGAAATGTGGTTCCACAAGATGGTGCCACTTGTCACACAGTCAACGAAACAATGGCTCTTTTGCGCGAGAAATTTAATGGCCGTGTTGTCGAAATGTGGTTCCACAAGATGGTGCCACTTGTCACACAGTCAACGAAACAATGGCTCTTTTGCGCGAGAAATTTAATGGCCGTGTTGTCGAAATGTGGTTCCACAAGATGGTGCCACTTGTCACACAGTCAACGAAACAATGGCTCTTTTGCGCGAGAAATTTAATGGCCGTGTTGTCGAAATGTGGTTCCACAAGATGGTGCCACTTGTCACACAGTCAACGAAACAATGGCTCTTTTGCGCGAGAAATTTAATGGCCGTGTTGTCTCACGTCGTGGATGTTAATTGGCCGTCACGATCATATGATTTGACACCGTTGGACTTCTCTTTTTGGGGATATTTAAAAGAAAAAGTGTCAATAAGCTAAGAACAATTCAAGAGCTAAAGGATAAAGGATAAGGAGATAATTCGGCACATTAAGGATATTGAACCTCAATTACGTCTCAGAGTCATTGAAAATATGGACCATCGGATAGAGGTATGGCACCGAAGCTGTGGCGAGCATTTGGACGATATTTTGTTTCTTACATAATTGTCATAGATCCTTCTATCACAATCACCCTTATCGTAATTGACGAATTCAAAATACGCCTGTTTGCTAATATCGGGTGTTTTTTTCAGTGGTATAGAACTTCGAATTGAAATAAAACACAAGAAAATCGTTTTAATGACCATCAATTTCGCTTTATAGGAAGGATAATTGTATGCCATTAATGTTTAAATATGATTTCAGGCATGTGGCCGCCGCGGCTGGCTCGAATAAAGCCAATTCTACAGGTCCAATTTTCAACCACTTTTTCGAGCATATGGGGCCGTATGTCGGCAATAACGCCACGAATGTTGGCTTCCAATTCCCCTAACGTTTCTGGTTTGTTGGCGTAGACGCGCGACTTCACATATCCCCAAAGAAAATAATCCAATGGTGTCAAATCACACGATCTTGGTGGCCAATTGACAGGTCCATTCCGCGAAATTATGCGCTCATCGAATGTTTCCTTCAATAAACCGATTGTGGCGTGCGCTGTGTGGCATGTAGCGCCGTCTTGTTGGAACCACAACTCATCCACATTCATGCCATCCAATTCGGGGACAAAATAGTCGGTTATCATGGCTCTATACCGGTCTCCATTAACGGTAACTGCCTCTCCAGCATTATTTCGGAAGAAGTATGGCCCAATGACTCCACCAGCCCATAGAGCACACCAAACAGTCAGTTTTTGTGGATGTAATGGCGTCTCAAGGGTCTCATGTGGATTCTCTTCACTCCAAATGCGGCAATTTTGCTTGTTGACGTAGCCATTCAACCAAAAATGAGCCTCATCACTGAACAAAATTTTGCGATGAAAATCAGCATCGAGAGCAATCTCATTTTCGGCCCATACACCAAGCGTTGTTCTTTTGTCAACCTGTTCATGATGAAATGGCAAACCAAACTGAACATAAATGACATTAGAGTTGCCAGATTTGACCACAAAATGCCAGTTTTATCTCTATTCGAAAAACAAACCTGTAAAAAAAACACCCTATAGATTAAAGGAAACGTGATCTGATTTTGTTAATAACAAACAGTCGCAGGCGTAAATCTCAAAAAACTTTTTGTTTTATTTACAATTAACATTGTGCGTTTTGGTTGGACCACCATTTATTTGTATGGACCGGTTCCAACAAATTTGGTAAATTGATTTCAATTGCAATAAAAAAAGTGGGGACTAAATTTAATCTAAATACCAACATAATAAGATAGAAAGAAGCTTCCATGGCGGCTGGTGCCAATTAAAACCTGTACCAAATTTCATTACATTATCTCTTAAATTGCGACCTGTACTTTGCGCACAAGGTTTGCATGGGCAGACAGCCAGCTGGACAGATACCGTTAGATCGACTCAAAAAGTGACTCTGCACTATTGTAGTGTGGGTATAAAAGTATTTGTATTTTTTTGAAAGTTTTCATTTAAATTTATAAAAATGAGGACAATTTTATGACTAAATTCGACGTATTTTTAAGCTCAGATTTTGATATTTTAAAAAGCTATCGCGCAAAATATGTTAAAAGGAGTTAACAAAATTGCAAACATTTAAAATTTTCAAAATTCAAAATAAATTCTGATTTGTTTCTAAAAACTATATGAAATTAAATAATAACTAATATAATTATAATTTATCAATTTAATTTCGATACTGAAAATTTACCCAATGAATTTTAAGTGCCATAAAACGATTTCGTCAATGTATTAAGACGTTATATTTTGAAAGTAAAACATTTCTAATAGTATTACTTTTAAAAATATTCTAAATTATAACAGCCTTATTTATAAAAAATAAAACATGTTAATAAAGGGTTTATTAAACGGATTTTGTATGAAAATCCATTTTATTAACACTTTATTAACCGGTTTTATTTTTTATAAATTAGGCCGTAAATATTTAAGCGATTTTAATGCTATTTTTTTAAGTATGTACTTACTTAGAAAATAGTCTTCCAATTTCTACGGAATGACAGCTAAGAGTGTGAAATGCAAATGAAAATCCTAAGCAAATTATAGCGCCAGCAAAAAATGCTCCAAAAATTAACTTTTCTTGTACTTGTATCTCCACTGAAGGGCGCGATAGAAAGTAGCAGGCCACTCCAATAAAAGCTACGCAACCTAATAAATGTGTCCATATATTTCCAGTTTCAGTGTGCAGACGAAATATAGATTTAAAGCAGGCACCAAATGATGGCAATGGAGGTCGATGTCCACGATGCAAAAAGTCATTATCTTGAAGCCACTTGGGTAGATTTTTATAATGACATACTTTCCAACTTGCTTCCCATACCTAGTTATAAAGATAATGTGTTCAAATATATAATTACAGGCATATTTTTTAAATACAAATTCAAAACTAACCTTACGCACAAATTCTTCCGCTTGTTCGGCAGCATTATGAGCTAAAGCTCCCAAATCAATTTCATCTGATAAGACCCCAGCTTTTAAAACCTCGGTCATCTGTTAATATGTATGTATATAAAGTTAGTTTTAACTTTCAAAAAGTGTAAAATAACAAATTAGTTTAGCTTTTTGTTAATTATTTAATTTTATTAGAAAAACTAAGGATTTATCCCTTACAAAGTAAATTAAATGGACCATCAAAGAACTAAGTAAGACCCCTATTACGGCTTACAACTCATCTCAGTTGAGTTGTGATTAAGACAACTGGTTGTGATCAGTTATGTTTTTGTTCACCGCAATAAAGCAAAGTTGTAAACCATAATACAAAAATTAAGAAATTACAACTCAACTCAGTTGAGTTGTAAACCGTAATAGGGGCCATAAGAAGTTCACCACAGCTAGAAAGGGTATATATAAGTTTTTCATTCAGTATATATCGAGCCATAACCGCAGGAAAATCGTAACCAGCATATTTTCGATAACCGTTTTCTTATGCAAATCGATAATATATTATCCTTTGCACTAACTGTAAAAATTTTATAGTTCTACAAAGCACAGTGACAAATTTACAGCAAAATCAATTTTAATGTCACACCAAATTTATTTTTGTTTATATTTTTTGGTGAGTGAATTGCTGGAGGCAAAAATATAGCTACTAATCAAATTAGTCTGAATATTATCGATGTAATATATTAATAAGCAATATCGGACAAAGTGGTGAAAAACGGGGATGAATGAAATTTCCACCGTGAAATTGAACGTCTAAACCTCTTGGATGAAAGAAAAACGCATTCCAATTGTGTAAAGAGCGAAAAAATATCGTTTTTATTACCAGGACATACAATGATACCTGTCGATTCGATGCACAGGGTAAATTTGTATTTTTTTATTTCAATTATTGGAAACAGTTTTCACCAGGGTTTAAAATGCTATCGCCATATTAGCAAAAGCAGCCAAATTTTGCCTTTTTCCTAATTAATAAAAAAAAAATCAAAATTAAAAAGCCGACAAGTTCCATTCCTAAAAAAGCCCACACTTTTAAAAAGCAGCATCAAAATAAACACACAAAATAATGGACACTGGCTTTTTCCAACTTTTGCTTTTTAACAATAGCAAAAATTTCTTATTTGATGGAACTCAAAAAGCAACGGCAATCACTCTTATGTTGTAGGTAAAAATATGTAGGAAAAATAATGAAACAAACAGCTTCTATCTGAAAGCCGCCAGATCAAAAACCAATGTAGGCTAGCAGCCACACAAACAGGAGAAAAAAGCAGTGAAAAAAGCAAACTAATGTGCTAATGCCACATGATTGCGAAGAGACACTCGACGACGACAAGTAATATTTTTCATGCGAAATAAACGCAACAAGAATTTGTTAATGTTTTCTACACAATTAAATAATAATAAAACCACTTCAAAAATTTTGAGCGTTGCCTTGTTACATTTTATATGAAAACGAAAAACGATTTATTCACACAATTTAAGTATGCACATACATACATAGGTACATACTTTAAGTAATCTACCTTTTTGCAGAGCTAATAGCTCTGCTCAGACTGCTTTTAGCGCACACTTCAGCTGCTTTTCATTTTATTGAAACGGCTCTTTGTTATTAGTCTGCTTTCACACGTTTCATCTTTTGATGCTCAACTCTCATGTTTTTAGGTGAGAGAAGAAAGAAGAAAGGGGGTTAGTACGGAGATGCCTGTACTCGGGCAGTACGCTTTGTGTTTTTATTCGTTGATATATGCACAACAATGGCTGCATGTAATTTTTTTCTTATTTTTTTTCTTTGATTCGCTGTAAATAAAATTGTTGTTGTTTTGAATCGAAAAAAGTTGAAACCGATTGCTGCGTGTGATTATATTGGCATCTTTAAAAGGGAATTGAAAAAAAGTTGAGCATCAAAAGATGAAACGTGTAAATTTAGACTTACCAGCCAGAGGAGAATTTTTGTTCTTTGAATTTTAGATTTTTTTTGGTTTGTCTTTTTTAACTAGCTCTTCTTTTAGGGAAAAGTAAAAAAGCAAAAGGCGAAATAATTTTTTTTAGCTTTTGCTTTTTAGGTCGTTGTCCATTTTTGTCGCTGGCTGGTAAAAAAGCAATTGTCAAAAAATAAAAATATGCAAAATAGGAGATTTGCTTTTTTGCACAAACGAAAAACAAAACATTGGCTATTGGAAAAAAATTAAATTTAAAATTCTAACTCTATAGCATATTTAGACACCAAACTATATAGAGAAAACAACAAAATAATCTTCAATTGGTACAAAAAAGACATTGCATCTGGAAGAATGATAAATTTCAACTCGACACAACCTAAAAATCAAATAATTAATACGGCAAAAAATTTCATCGCCAGGGTGATAAAAACAAGTGACGAACAATTTCAAAAAGAGAATATTATACACATCAAAAACACCTTAACAAATAATAATTTTCCAACAAAATTAACGAACACACTCATAGATGAAATAATTAGAAAATCAAAAAACAAAAATGACATAAATGAAAACTTGAACAATAATAAAGAACAAAAAATTTTCTTCAGTGTACCATACATCCCTGGACTTACAGATAATAAAAACATAAAAAATGCAATTGAAAATAAAAACATAAACTTTGCCTACAAAGCCAATACCACATTAAACACAATATTTACAAAAACAAAAACTATTATCAGTAAGCAACAACAAAACAATGTGGTATACGAAATACAATGCAAGGGAAACAATAATAACAAATGTGACAAGATTTACATAGGAACAACAAAACGAAACTTGGAAACCAGAATAAAGGAACACAAAAATGACATCGAAAAACATAAACATACAACTGCCTTGGCACAACATATATTTGAAAACAACCACACAGCTGACTTCGACAATATACGAATTTTAGACAAGGAAAAAACAGAAAGAAAAAGATATACGTTGGAGAGTCTTAGAATTCAACAAAAGAGAGAAAAAACAATGAACATGAAAGAAGATACAGACAAAATAAGCGCAAGTTACAGGGTAGCAATAGGATAATTTATTAACGACCAAGTTTACATTACACAAATTAAAATAATGTCGATTGCAGATTTAATAATTAAAAATTATTTAGTTAACTTAAATTTTATTTAATGTAATATATACACACTTTAAAAGTAAGTAAAAATACAATTATATTTAAAGTGTTTATAACAATGTTATTAATAAAAATGTTTAAATAGATATTCCCCTGAAGAAGTCAACAAGAAATTGACGAAACGTTGGGAAAAAAATGTAATTAAATGTGTTTTAATTTACAATGAAAAAATTTAGGCCCTATTAGCTTACTAAAATCTCAACTTCAAAATTTTTAGGTTTTTCTTTTGTAGAGTTCATTAATTTTAGAAATCTTGTTCACTATCAAAAAGTAATTTCAATTTTTGGGAATACAAAATTTTTAATTTCAAAAGATTTTGTTATTCGTGCTTAATTCCCAGTTTTTATTATTGATAAAAACACTTGAAATTTATTGTTGATGGGATAAGCTATTCCTATGCGCATTTCACTGGTTGCTTAGGCCAGATCATCAGGAAACTTCATCCATAACGTTTTAGAAAAACTAAAGATATTAAACCAAATAAAACTGTTAAGCGTATAAGACTTATAGCAACAGTTCTACTTGTAATAATATCAAAGCTTAAACAAAACACATCAACAATAAACAGTGGGTTTATCTCATCTTACATTCCCCACTACAATCAGTTGAAATTCTCTCAACATTAATCGTAGTTGTAAGTAGGTTAAGAAAAACAAAATAAAAACAACAACAACAACTTTACAAAAGATGTTGACAATTAAGTGTTTTTTTAGGCCGTGCACTGCCTGTTTATTATCAAAAAGTAATTTCAATTTTTGGGAATACAAAATTTTTAATTTCAAAAGATTTTGTTATTCGTGCTTAATTCCCAGTTTTTATTATTGATAAAAACACTTGAAATTTATTGTTGATGGGATAAGCTATTCCTATGCGCATTTCACTGGTTGCTTAGGCCAGATCATCAGGAAACTTCATCCATAACGTTTTAGAAAAACTAAAGATATTAAACCAAATAAAACTGTTAAGCGTATAAGACTTATAGCAACAGTTCTACTTGTAATAATATCAAAGCTTAAACAAAACACATCAGGCAGTGCACGGCCTAAAAAAACACTTAATTGTCAACATCTTTTGTAAAGTTGTTGTTGTTGTTTTTATTCTGTTTTTCTTAACCTACTTACAACTACAATTAATGTTGAGAGAATTTCAGCTAATTGTAGTGGGGAATGTAAGATGAGATAAACCCACTGTTTATTGTTGATGTGTTTTGTTTAAGCTTTGATATTATTACAAGTAGAACTGTTGCTATAAGTCTTATACGCTTAACAGTTTTATTTGGTTTAATATCTTTAGTTTTTCTAAAACGTTATGGATGAAGTTTCCTGATGATCTGGCCTAAGCAACCAGTGAAATGCGCATAGGAATAGCTTATCCCATCAACAATAAATTTCAAGTGTTTTTATCAATAATAAAAACTGGGAATTAAGCACGAATAACAAAATCTTTTGAAATTAAAAATTTTGTATTCCCAAAAATTGAAATTACTTTTTGATAATAAACAGGCAGTGCACGGCCTAAAAAAACACTTAATTGTCAACATCTTTTGTAAAGTTGTTGTTGTTGTTTTTATTTTGTTTTTCTTAACCTACTTACAACTACAATTAATGTTGAGAGAATTTCAACTAATTGTAGTGGGGAATGTAAGATGAGATAAACCCACTGTTTATTGTTGATGTGTTTTGTTTAAGCTTTGATATTATTACAAGTAGAACTGTTGCTATAAGTCTTATACGCTTAACAGTTTTATTTGGTTTAATATCTTTAGTTTTTCTAAAACGTTATGGATGAAGTTTCCTGATGATCTGGCCTAAGCAACCAGTGAAATGCGCATAGGAATAGCTTATCCCATCAACAATAAATTTCAAGTGTTTTTATCAATAATAAAAACTGGGAATTAAGCACGAATAACAAATTCTTTTGAAATCTTGTTCACTTTTACAAGTCTTACAGGTTGCAAACTCCTGGATATTTAATTCAGTTATTTGAATTTTGTAGATCAACGAGGAATAGACAGTTAAAGATACCAAAATTATCTGCCGTATTGGAGCGTTCTTTTTATGTTAGAGTTGCGCGATCTTATAATAAGTTGCCTAACTTTTTGAAAACTTTTGGTGTTTCTGCTAACACATATAAAAAAAGACTTTTTCTGGAACTTTCAGGAAATCAATCTACTATATAAGTGATTCTATTTATGTGTTGAATATGCATTAAAGGATTAAATTCATGATATTTGAAAATTTATTTCTGTGAAGTTTGTTGTGTAGTATTTTCCTTATGAACACAAAATAAATCATTATCTATACTCTGAGAGTTAACAAATATCCACTTCATATTTTTCTTCATTATTAAAATTTTCATTATTTTGTTTAGTCATATGTGCGTGTGTATGCATATTTGATGTACATATGTATATATATGTATATATATGTATATATATGTATGTGTGTGCATGTACATGTATTTACATATAAAATTTTCATATAATTTTTCTGCATCGTTTGTTTTGGGATTTTTCATAGCTTAAACTCTTACATTTTAATGAAGCTATCTAACCCTTTTGTTATTATATTTTAACTTTAATATATTTTAATTTTTATATACAAACATACATTTATATATTAATTTTTGTTTACAATTATTAGTAGAAATTTGTAACCGATTATGGCCTTTAAGGCTAGGTTATTGGTAATGTAAAAATAAATAAAATAAAATAAAATAGCAGTGGCAAAAGCAAAAAATAAAAGCATCCAGCTGATGGGTGCTTTTAAACCCTGGTTTTCACTGGCATTTTATTTGAAAGCTTTATCCCTTTAATAAAACTCAAATAAGGGTATTTTGATCACTCAGAAGTAAAAGATTTTGATTATATCAATACCAGATCTTGGGTTAACTCTAAAATTTCCAATCTCCAATAGGCGGCATATACCATTATAAAATAATACTTAAATATTGCTTCAAAAAAGCACAAAGATCTTACAACGCCTTGGGAAAAAAAACCTCATGCAGTATAAAAATTTAAAATTGTATCAATCTATTAGAGATTCACTACCAGAAATAGATCAAGAAGATAATAATTAAGGATTTTTTATACATATGTATATATACTCGTATTTTATATTTTTAGTTTAAATACATATGTTATTGGATTCCCTATGTTTGCAATTTAATTTAACTAGGTTCGCCCGGTGTCCGAAATTCGACACTTTGACATTTACTGCAAAAATAAACATATACATACATATGTATATGGGCAAATCCTGCGTAACGAACGCTACATTCGCACGCGTTTTCTGATTGATATATAATATAGCTTCAAGTTATATATACTTTTTAGTGACATTAATATGTACTTACGACTGGCATATATCATAATTTCTTAGCAGGTATTTGTTGCGAAACAATTGATCACAAAGTTTTGTGACGCGCGCCACAAAAAGTGGAAGTAACTTCAAAAGTTGAAGTGTGTTTTTTAATTTTTATCAAATTTTGAATCATAAGATATACAAAATCTAATTCCTAAAAGAAAGATGAATATAAGAGAATTCTAAAATCACTTATTTGCAACCAAAAAATGTTGTGATTTCTTGACAAAAGCCGAGAACCCTTTGTGACGCACGCCTTACAACGCACGCTACAGTTTTTCCAGTAGTACATAATAAACCCAATTTTATTTATTATAACAAAACAAAATATATTTTTATGAATTGAATTTCTTAAACTAATTTTGTGATTATTAACGAATGTATGAATGAATATCAGTTTTTTTTTTATCAAAATTTATATTTTGACGAGTCTGCTGTAAGTGCTATTTAAAGTACATAAAGCAACTTAAATAATGTTAAATGTATGTATAGCATTCAGAGATCAGGCGTGGGGTAGGATTTGGTAAAAATTTTTGTATTAATGATCATCGAAATACATATTTTTTAATATAAAAGGAAATTATACATCTGGTCTTGTATTCCATTAAAAACAAATTAATTTGAAAAAATATAGGTTGGTGGACAGTTACTGGGCTTTGCCCATATGTGATTCTTTCTTTAAATTGGGGCAACTAAAATTTAAGAAAAAAATAACAAATGGCTTCCATATACAAATCCTTTTATTCGTTACCTTTATTTCGCCATAAAATCATAAAAATTGTAATTCATCAAAATTATTAAAAATAAGTGACTCCTGATACCTTATGGCGTTTTCTTTTCTAAAAAAAAGTGTTGCATAAGTGTTACATGTGACTTGGCAACATTTGTGTTTCATATTTTACGTTTACAAAAAAAAACACAAATTTCGGCATTAAACAATAAAGTACAATTAGCGCAAGGTAAATTCAATTACAGGTGGTGGCAAGACTAAAACAATCCAAAGCCAACAGAACAGATATTTTTTTTGTATTGCATTGTTAGTGTTTACGGCTCGAAACTTGCCACAACCTTGTTCTGAATTCGCCTTGATCTAGTGCTGCACTCATGCCCCTTTAATTAAAGTGAGTGTTGAGCATGTCGCATTTTTTTAATTTTAAAGGGAACATCATCAGAAATGAACACAACACTTTTAAAATAACACATGTTTTTCAGAAAAGAACATAAAAAAATGTAAAAGGCAGAATAAATGCAGAATTTTACTCAGAAAAGAAAACGCCATTAAAATCAACTTCTACTTTTTGGTAATGAAATTGTTGATTGGTTGGTTCTTTGTCATAATATGATATTATGCCTTAAATATTAAATGTAAAATTGTTGTGCTTCTACTGAAAATTTAAAATTTCGAGTTTATACCCTCTTGTTCCCTCGCGAATGGGGTAGTCATCTTGCCGCGATGCGAGGGCTTAAGTACAAGGACGTTTAGAGTCATGCTGGAGGTAGTGACGACAGTCAAGACCGGTAGGGTCTCCCATGCCAGAAGGGTCTAAGCCGAGTACAAACCAAGAACTACCCCCTGTCTATTAGCGTCTGTTTCTCCTTACGGTCAACTGTAAGGCCTTCTGAAGGCCGTCGGTCCGCAATAAAATCCATCAGCGTCTGTTCTCATATTGAGCGGCTGATGGTCTGCGTCTGTCTCCAGAGGAGCGGCAGGTATCCTTTCGCCTGGCAGTTAGGCATAAAATGCAACCCCAATTCAAACCCCCTCCCCCGTAATTTCCGAAAATTCATGCCCTAAGTATCCGGCAAAGGGCTTTATAATCTCCGGAGACCCTACTTCTACAGCGTCGCTATCAGGCTGTAGTATGTTGAATGCTTCTGAGACCTCGTCTAGCAAGGTGGTTGCGCCAGGCTCTGCTAGACGGTTAGCTACTACCTGTCAAACCTGTCAAACCCCCTTCCTCGGGTGCTGGCTTGACGGTACAGACTCAGTCTGCCAGAAATCCAGTTTCCCATTTGCCGAAACCTGTGCAAAGAGAGCACACGAAGAAAGATTCGATGCCCTCTGATGCATCTCCCTCAGCCTCTACGGCACTTATCAAAAAACCCCAAAGGCACATAAATGCATCCAAACGGGCCTTCACAACCAGACGCTCCGCCTACAAAATCATTAGCCGATTTGGTGAAAAACCGGATGGTGAGCTCACTGAGCAGGAGAAAACCTCTCTCCAGTGGGCAAAAACCCATATTGAGGGTTTAAAACGTGGATCTCCCTCTGCAGAGGAAGGCAATCCTGAACGGAAGCCAACCGAAGCAGCGCCTAAACGGCAACGGTCAGGGAAGGACACACTTCTTGGGACTAAACGGTCCAAATATACGCCTCAACGGCCGCAAAACAGGTCGTACAAAGATGTGGCTAAAGACCACCTCATTTGGGCGATCATTGACCGCAACGCCAGTGACGGCACCATTTCATCCAAGAACTGGAAGCTGGTTGTCGTCGCACTTAGTAGGGCGTTCCTGAATGTCTTAAGGGGTAAACCACCACAATGTGAAGATGCCGGCTGGTATCAGGGTCACATTAAACTGATAGCGTGTGCAGATGAGCGTTCAGCGCTGCTGTACAAGGATGCCGTGGAGTCCCTGGGGGAAGTTTAGCAGGGCGCTAAGATTGAGGCAATACCTCTGGCCGATGTACCGCAAAGGCCCAGATCTATTGCCAAGATCCCCGCTGAGCCATCCGACCCCAAGGAGATCCTGGAAATTATACAGATCAGTAACCCCCAGCTACCCACACAGGACTGGAAAGTAGTGAGGGTTTCTGAATCTGTTGAAGAGTCCAGGAAGGCCACTGTTATAATAAACAGTGACTCTCTGCCGTCACTTCGGAAGACACAGGGGAAGATATTCTATGGATTTGGAACTATCTTCCTCCGAGTCTACAAAGGTGATGACAAAGGGAAGCCTCTAGCTCCGGTGACTACCACCACAACAACAGCATCATCAACGGAGCATATGGAAGACGATTCCGCTACGTCATCGGCCATTGAAGACACTCAGTGGACTTGTGGGTGACTTCTTTGGCAAGATGGAAGTGGCGGACGATGACGACATCCTTCTGGAATCGGACGACGACCCAGAGGATGCCAACGTCACAGTCGTCCATAGCGATGAACTATGATGAAGGTTACACAAATAAACCTTCATCACTCTAAAGCGGCGTCAGCTGCCCTTCTCCTGCGATTGGCTTCAGGCACGGAGGAGCTTATATGTATCCAAGAACCATTGTTGTATAGAGACAGGGTTTGCGGACTCAGTTTAGACGGCTATAGTACTCTGTACGCAGCCGATCAAGGTAAGACCAGGGCTTGTGTTATGGTCAAAAACATCCTTAAAGCTTTCATTCTTTCTGATTTAAGCGATAAGGACACCTGCACTGTCGCAGTAGAATGCAAAACCAGAACAGTTTGGTTTATGAGCTGCTACATGGCACATGACCAGGGTTCTAATCCTCCAAACTCCACAACCAGGAAGGCGATGTCGTATGCCAACAGGCGCAACATCGCCCTAATAATATGTGCTGATGCTAATGCACATCATACCGTCTGGGGAAGCTCGGATGTCAATCCACGAGGTGAGTCGCTTTTGGACTTCATAGTAGAAAACGAACTAACAGTAGTTAATAGGGGCAGTGAGCCCACCTTTATTGCGACTAACAGAAGGGAGGTTCTTGATATTACGCTCATTAGTGATAAGTTCTCGGATATGATCAGCGATTGGAACGTGTCAAAGGACTGTTCCTTCTCTGATCACATGTATATTGATTTCAATTTTTCCTTTAGAGTTGATTCAGCTAAACCCTACACGAATAGAAGAAGGACCAATTGGTCTATCTATGCGAGTGTATTCGCAGACAAGCTGCTATGTGCCCGGTTCTCATAGACAGTGTGTCCATGCTTGACTCCGCAGTGAAGTCATTGACTGGTGTCTCAATTGAGGCAACAAACGAATCCTGTAAAAGAATCGACAGGAGGTGCAAAGCTAAGCCCATATGGTGGAATGCGGAGATTGCTGAAAAACGCAAAGAAAGCAGGAAACTCTTTAATGAGGCAAAACGTAATGGTGTTTGGAACAATTACAAGTCCTCAGTAAATGGATTCAAAAATCTTATCAGGAAGGCCAAGCGACAGTCATGGAGGAGATTCTGCAGCGACGTGGAAAACTCCTCGGAGACAAGTCGGCTACGTAAGATTTTATCCTCTAAACCAGCTATTCCATCGTATATACGGAAGATGGACGGATCCTGTACCTCAAACAGTCGGGACACCCTTGAGGTCCTGATGAATACACACTTGTCAGGTTGCACTGATGATGTGCCTAGGGAGGTAACATTTAGTGGCACTCGGGATATCTCCAATATTCCGATAACTCGCCATCGTGTGGAATGGGCGGTCAAAAGCTTCCATCCCTTTAAATCTCCAGGACCGGATGGCATTATCCCAGCGGATAAAGAGCCTGCCTGAGTCTCTCACATGTCCCATCAACTTGGACAACATATAAGATCGTCTTCATCCCCAAGAGTGGGAAGACATCTCACACTATGGCTAAAGACTTTAGACCAATTAGTCTATCCTCCTTTCTACTGAAAACACTGGAGGATTTTGGATATTCATATTAGATCATCGTTAGTACACAATTCCTTGTTACTGGCTCAGCACGCCTACACGAAGGAAAGGTCCACGGAAACTGCGCTCCACTCATTGGTGGGCCACATAGAGAGATCCCTGCACTACAAGGAATTTGCTTTAGTTGCATTCCTGGATATTGAGGGCGCTTTCAACAACGTTAGACCTAAATCGGTTATTAACGCAATGAGACATTTGGAAATCGACCCGGCGATCATTCAATTTGCTGCCGGACCACTGCAGTGTCATCCAGGCCGAGGTAATGGCCATCCACACAGCCGCGAGGCGCATCCGGTACGGTGAAATATCTGGAAGGGATATTCACATTATTACCGATAGCAAGGCGGCCATAAGATCCCTGGAGAATGTGTTCATCACATCGAGAATTGTCCGAGAATGCCGGATGTCTCTGGAGGAGATAGCGAGACATTCACTGGTCACCCTTAATTGGGTCTCCGGACACAGGGACATACTGGGAAACTGCATGGCGGATTCGTTGGCGTATGCAGGTACCACCTTGAATCAAGACGGTTCAACATATAATGTGGGTGCTTCACTCCCAAGAAGTAAGCAACTTATAGCGCACAAGTTTCATATTATCGCCAGTCAGAGGTGGCACGATGAAACTACCTGTGGGGAAACCAGGAAAATCTGGCCCATTATAGATGAGAAAAGGACACGGCGGGCATTACAGCTGTCCAGACATCATCTTAGAAACCTGATTGCGGTTATAACTGGCCACTGGCCCTTACAATGACTTATGTAGAAGTTGCGGCGAGGAGGAGGAGGAAGAGCCAACGGAACATCTTCTCTGTAATTGCCCGGCATTCGGAGATCTAAGACTCGAAATGTTTGGTCGAAGAGCCCTTGGGGACAAAACTTGTCTCTCTGATGTTGATGTAAACTGGATCCACTCCTTTACAGAATCAACCGGATGGCTGCGTGGTAATACTAGCAGCCAGATAACTTAGGACCCATGGGAGACGGTGTGACATTGTAACACAACGGGAACTAATTAATGGACCCACGTGAGCTGTGCTTAATCACGGCTGCCAATGGAACCTAACCTAACCTACCCTCTTGTTGATTAAGGAGCATATAGACATGTTTTTGTCATCTGACATGTCAAATTTTCAAGTCACATGTAATTGTGCATGTCTGTCAAAATCGCTGTTTTACATAAGCTTTATAATATTCGGTCACAAACGTACATGTAATTTGCTTCTGACATTGTCTCTGTTTTTTTCGCATTGTTATTGCAGAAACCAAAGTAGAGCTCGGTTTCAAAATAGCTTGTTGCCGCCATGCAAAGTTTTATTTGCGCCGTAAAATAGTTCAGCCATCTTAACATTTTTTTCTTTTAATTCAAAGATACCAATTTAGGATTTTATAATAAAACGTTTTTTATATATATATTCACATAAATTCTATTCAATGGTAAGATGATCAAACATATCTCGGTATTGTAAAAAATTAACTTCAGCCGGCTAATGATTCCGTCAATAGTGGACGCCGCTGCCGGTTTCTTGCCGGCATAGCTTTCTGATGTCAGATGGTTTGTCAGAAGAAAATAGAGCACGCTCTAATTGAAATTTTGTCAGATGACTTTGCGTCTGACTTTTACAGAAGCAAAGTTTAAAAGGTAAAGGCGCATATAGACGACATGTTTTTGTCATCTGACATGTAAAATTTTCAAGTCACATGTAATTGTGCATGTCTGTCAAAATCGCTGTTTTACATAAGCTTTATAATATTCGGTCACAAACGTACATGTAATTTGCTTCTGACATTGTCTCTGTTTTTTTCGCATTGTTATTGCAGAAACCAAAGTAGAGCTCGGTTTCAAAATAGCTTGTTGCCGCCATGCAAAGTTTTATTTGCGCCGTAAAATAGTTCAGCCATCTTAACATTTTTTTCTTTTAATTCAAAGATACCAATTTAGGATTTTATAATAAAACGTTTTTTATATATATATTCACATAAATTCTATTCAATGGTAAGATGATCAAACATATCTCGGTATTGTAAAAAATTAACTTCAGCCGGCTAATGATTCCGTCAATAGTGGACGCCGCTGCCGGTTTCTTGCCGGCATAGCTTTCTGATGTCAGATGGTTTGTCAGATGAAAATAGAGCACGCTCTAATTGAAATTTTGTCAGATGACTTTGCGTCTGACTTTTACAGAAGCAAAGTTAAAAAGGTAACACACGACATGTATGTGTTTTGCAGTGGAAAATTTGACATGTCAGATGACAAAAACATGTCGTGTTCGGTCGCCTTTAAGTGCGATATAAGATTTTTTTTAATAAAACATCTTAAAATTAGAAAACTTTTATCATTTTTAACAATATCACTAAGTTTATTTTTAAAATATATAAATATCATTGAAAATAAACTAAAGTCAAAAACAATATTATCAGTTATGTGATGAAAATCGATCGATTTCAAAACCAACGTTTTTAGAAGGTGTGAAAAACTTCGAGCGAATTTTTTTTTACTCTGGTTTTTGTTCAAAACCAGAGTACGAAAACAAACATAACGAAACGTTTGCTTTCATTTTGTTTTGTTCTTTTCAGTGAGTAAAATAAAAACCAAACATAAACAATGAGTTTAGTCTCTTTCAGGACAATCACCGTCAGGGTTGTCAGATTTTTTTGAGCTCCATCGACAAACCTGATGTCAAAAATCGCCAAACCTAATGTCAAAAATCGCCAAACGTCAATTTTGTTTAGTTTTTGTAAATTTTTTTTTTATTAAATTTAGCATACAAAAAAAAGCTAGTATAATATTTCATTCAAAAATCGCCAAAAACTTAGAAAAAATACAAAAAAGTCGCCGAAAGTAAAATTTGTTTTGTTTCTGTTATTTTTTTTTAATAACAAAATGGAGATCATATATTCTGTTAAAAAAAAAAACTAAAATTGAGTGCACAAGTCTATAAGATCGTACACTTCAGCCTCATCGATTTAATTACTAGTGTTTTGACCTGCATACATACTATTATAATTAAATAGTGACTGAATATGAAATTCACTTAAAATTATAACAAAACAAAAATCATGTCAAAAAAGTAGCCAGTTTTTTTTTTAATTAGTAATGATAACAAAAAATTACAAACTGTTAAAAAAATCACTAAAATAATAAATAAAATATATAGTAAAAATAGCCAAGTAAATCGCATTTTGTGTTTTTATACTTTATTAGTCGTTTTTTATTTTTTGTTTGATTTCCTTTTATAAGGGAAAAATTAAAAAAAAAAAAAAAACTAATAATCCCTATCGTGTGTGAGCAATATGAACAGGGTTCATCCCCCGGACTATAACCGGGAGCATGCCTCTTCATCTGTAAAGAGCAAAGCTAACAGAAAACGTCCTCGAGCGGAAGACTTTATACCAGTGTAGGGCACTTTTGCAAATCCTATGTTCGCGTGCATAGGAATAAAAATGCTGTTTGGTGACGTCAGCACATGTACACTATAAACTTCTTCGTGTGGTCTGTGACAATGTACGTTCGGCTGTTGCTTTGTTGTCATTTCTCGTTGATGAGCGTCATTCGTTTTCTGCTGCTTTCCACACAAGTATACACCCTTATTCCATTTAGCGTTATCAATAAGAAACGATATCGTTTTGTGTCGATTGTTGCAAATCGGTATGCCCATTGTCAATATCAAGTTTTATCGATAAGCGTCGATGTATTTTTGGTATGCCGTACGCAACGTAAACGTTGGCATCGATTTAAATTGACTCTGTTTTTGTCGTCAGTCTTATTGGTGTCGAAACAGTTTTTTTCTTTTTTAATTTTCAAAAATAATAATGTTGAATTAAAAAAATGAAAAAATAGCAACAAAGTTTCGGGAAAATTGCAAAAATTTGCAAAAATAGCGAAAATTCGCGAAAATTTTATGTATTCCAAACAAGCCAAAAAATTGATTAAAAGTTCCTAAAACTATTTATAAGGAATAGCAAAAACTCCATGAAAATCGCTAAATTACCGCAAAATCCCGAATTTTAGCCATGTTCGCGATAGAAGCAATTTTTCCTGTAAGTTTTCTGATTCTTTACAGTTTTAACGATTTTTAATACATATTAAATTTTTCTTTCATGCCGCTTTTATCAAATTTTTGCGAATTTCCACTAATTTTGCCATTTTTATGGAATTTTTGCCATTCTTATGTTTTTGGGGACTTTAAGTCAATTTTATGGCTTGTTTCAAATAAAAAAGAATTTCGCGAATTTTCGCTATTTTTGCAAATTTTCCGAATGTTTGCAATTTTCGCGTAAATTTTTGTTGCTCTTTTCGGCAATCGTCGTACCGTTCTGTTTTTTAAAGGGCACTATCAACACTGTCGATTTATACGGAGCGAAAAGTGTAATCAATACCTTATGGCATTAGCAAGGGTGATTTTTTTAGAATAAATCAAGCTACCCTCTTTGAGAGCACAACATTAATAAGAAACGAACATCAAATTACACATTTTTAATAAAAACTTATTAGAGATGTTCTTAAAAAAACGATAAACAATCGACATCGTTACATTGCTGTTATGGCATACAAGTTTTGTATCGAATTGATGACGATGTCGATAAAAATTGATTTTGATATTCAATTGATGACGATGACGACGACGTTAAATGGAATAAGGGTGAATATCATTTTTTATCGACGTCGTTATCAATTCGATACAAAAATTGTATTCTATAACAGCAATGTTACGATGTCGATTGTTTATCGTTTTTTAAAGCACATCTCTAAAAAGTTTTTATTAAAATATGCAATTTGATGTTCGTTTCTTATTTATGTTGTGTTCTAAAAAAATCACCATACTAATACCATAAGGTATTTATTACACTTTTCGCCCCGTATAAACCGACAGTGTTGATAGTGCCCTGTAAAATACAGACTTCGGTATGACGATTGCCGATAAGAGCAACAAAAAGTTACGCGAAAATTGCAAACAATCGGAAAATTTGCAAAAATAGGGAAAATTCGCGAAATTTTTTAATGTTTCAAACACGCCATTAAATTGATTAAAAGTCCCCAAAAACATAGGAATGGCAAAAATTCCATAAAAATAGCTAAATTGTCGGGAATTTGCAAAAATTTGCTAATTGTGTTATGATAGCAAAGTTTAATATTTATTAAAAATCGTTAAAGCTGTACAGAATCACACGAAAAAATCGATTCTATCGCGATTGCAAACTTGGAAACAAGTCCTTAAATTTATTAAAGCTTGCTAATCAGTTAACAACAAAATGTCGAAACAAAACAAAAAAAATTTGCAAAAATTGTTAACAACAAAATTTCGAAAAAAAAAAAACAAAAAAAATTTGGAAAAATTAGTGAAAAGTTTTATTATTTCAAACAAGCAATAAAGTTTATTAAAAATTTCTAAGATTATAAAAAACGGTAAAAATTCGATAAAAATGGCAAAATAAGCGGAATTTCGCAAAAATTTGATAATAGCGGCATGAAAGAACAGTTTAATATTTATTAAAAATCGCTAAATCTGTAAAGAATCAAAAAATGTACAGGAAAATTTTCTTCTATCGCAAACATGGCTAAAATTCGCGAATTTCCTGTAATTTAGCCATTTTCAAGGAATTTTTGCTATTCCTTATAGTTTAAGGGACTTAAAATCAATTTTTTGGCTTGTTTGAAATATTTAAAATGTTCGCTATTTTTGCAATTTTCCCGAAGCTTTGTTGTTATTTTTCCTTTTTTTTAATTCAACATTATTATTATTGAAAAATTAAAAAGAAAAAAACTGTTTCGACACCAATAAGACTGACGACAAAATCAGAGTCAATTTATATCGATGCCAATGTTAACGTTGCGTACGACATAATAAAAATACAACGCTAATCGATAAAACTTGATATGGACATTGGGCATACCGATTTGCAACAATCGACACAAAACGATATCGTTTCGTATTGATGACGCTAAATGGAATAAGGGTGATTATGAAACCAAAACAAATTTGTTCGGACTACCAAAGTCAGCAAGCTTTTCGCTGCCACTTGTAGTGAGTTCGCCCTGATAATAATTTTGTAACTGATTTTAAAGTGTTACGTTTCCTTGCGTTGTACTGCCTGTTCAAAGAGTTCGAACGAAGAATTTTATATGGAAAATATTTCTAAAACTGAGTGTTTTTCATATAAATTTTCTATGCGAACGTTAACGTTCGAAATCGTTGAACAGGCAGAAAATTTTTTTTTATTGTAAAATAAAATCTGAAGTAAAATTTTATTTTTTCTAATAGTTAAGTGCATTTTCAAATTGTCCAGTTATTTTTTCATAATTCAGGTAAATTTTTTCTATTGTCCAGTTATTTGACTTTTGGTATCTGGCAACCCATGTACACGGTAGAATTTATTCACGAAAAATTAGGGACATTCCCCAAGAGGAACTACAACATCTGCTCCACGATCAAAAAGTAGTTGAGGTACGCAAAATTACGAAGAAGGAAAATTATCAAAAAATTGCAACAGGTGCAGCTATAATCACCTTTGATCTCATTTATCGTCCAGACTTTTTGAAACTTGGATGGGAAAGAGTTCCAGTCTCTGAATACATTCCTAACCCAATGAGATGCAAGCTATTAAAATCTATTGCTGCTATTATTTTTAAAAGGTTTTTTTTTATCCACATATGTATGAAATGTTTTAATAAATAAATAAGAATATATAAGTGTAAACAAATTTGAGAGCAAAAAATTTTTTATTTTTTAGCAATAAAAGCAAAATTTCCATGGGATTTTACTATTTTTTTTTTTAATGTTAAAATTTTTTTTATAGTGTAAACATTTAATTTTTTTGAGTGTCCCATTATTACAAAAAATGTTAATGTTTACACCGGTCGACACGACTTTTGGGTCTCAGTTCTAAATGTCATTTTTTAGTTTCTTTTATGTTGCAAATAAAGGGAAAAATAATTTTTTTTGTCAAAGTTTGTTTTTGTGGAAATAAAACCTATTTTTAGATTTTTAAGAATAATGACTGATTTTCTCAAAATTTTATTATGCATCACAAAGAAAAAAAATTTTGCTGAACTAAATAGTATTTTTAACAGAGTTCAGAGAAATTCATATGTGATCGCTCATATTCAACCATTCTTGAATTTTTTCCATAAATGAAAAATGTAAAATATGTAACTTTTTTCACAGTCATAACTGAATTGTTAATATTTCTCCAAATTCATTTATGTTTTTGAGGAAAAATACATTTTTGCCTTTCTTCAGTCATGAGGAATGAGGAAAAAAAAAAGTTTTAGAAATGATCCTCACTAGTAATGTTGTTGTTGCTCGACAGTTTACATGACCACAGCTCGAAATGCTTGTGTGTGTATTTGTTTGTGTAAAATATTTTTGGTAAAGTAGGAAACAATTATTGGAAAAAAATTAAAAGAACTGCACATATCGTCATCTTAAATGCAGAATAATGTAACATCACATTAATAAGTTTACATGCAAGACATCAAACTTTGTAATATGTTAATTATTTGAAATTTAAAAGAATTTTAAATATTTCAGCTCAAAATGCGATAACAGGTATATTTTTGAGGAAAAAATATTATATTTATTGCTATTTTTGAAGTTGTGTGTGTTACGTTACATTAATTTGTAATTTTCAGAAATAAAAAGACGTATCATCAAAAATGTATATAAGTATTAAGTGAAACAAACATTTAAAATAATTAAATATTATCAAAAAGTAATTTCAATTTTTGGGAATACAAAATTTTAATTTCAAAAGATTTTGTTATTCGTGCTTAATTCCCAGTTTTTATTATTGATAAAAACACTTGAAATTTATTGTTGATGGGATAAGCTATTCCTATGCGCATTTCACTGTTGCTATAAGTCTTATACGCTTAACAGTTTTATTTGGTTTAATATCTTTAGTTTTTCTAAAATCTTTATGGATGAAATTCCTGATGATCTGGCCTAAGCAACCAGTGAAATGCGCATAGGAATAGCTTATCCCATCAACAATAAATTTCTAGTGTTTTTATCAATAATAAAAACTGGGAATTAAGCACGAATAACAAAATCTTTTGAAATTAAAATTTTGTATTCCCAAAAATTGAAATTACTTTTTGATTATAAACAGGCAAGTGCACGGCCTAAAAAACACTTAATTGACAACATCTTTTGTAAGTTGTTGTTGTTTTTATTTGGTTTTTCTTAACCTACTTACAACTACAATTAATGTTGAGAGAATTTCAACTAATTGTGGTGGGGAATGTAAGATGAGATAAACCCACTGTTTATTGTTGATGTGTTTTGTTTAAACTTTGATATTGTTACAAGTAGAACTGTTGCTATAAGTCTTATACGCTTAACAGTTTTATTTGGTTTACTATCTTTAGTTTTTCTAAAATCTTTATGGATGAAGTTTCCTGATAATCTGGCCTAAGCAACCAGTGAATAGCTTATCCCATCAACAATAAATTTCAAGTGTTTTTATCAATAATAAAAACTGGGAATTAAGCACGAATAACAAAATCTTTTGAAATTATAATTAAATATTTTTTGTTAAATTACCGGAAAAATAGAATATATATATATGATAACCACACGAATATTTATATTATTATATTTGTTATGATGTACCTATTATGTATAATTTTTTATTGATTTTAATTACTAATAAGTAGTGGTTTAAACTTAAAATTGTACTTCATTAAATTTAGCTATGAATTGATTTAAAAAGCTATCTTTTTCATTCTAATTTAAAAGTATCTCCTTAAAATGATTTTTTTTTTTTACAACGAAGAAGTTTTGTGGTCCCATACAGATTCATTGTAGGGAAGTTCGACTGTATTTAAATTTATTAAAAAGGAAATACATACATATATTAACTCAAAAATCTAAGGACCTGCAGATGTTGCCATTTATTCTTCGAAATTCTAAGCGTTTGGGAGTGCAATGAGGTAGGCTGCAAAATTTCAAAATTACTAACGGTTCGGTTCTTTTAATTTTAAAGCACTTTTTATTTTTTCTTATGCAATACTGAAAATTATTATTATAAACCATTATCTGTTCACTAACACCGTAGTGAAATAAATACATTCACCAAGAGTATTACTAAAATATGTACATTCATTAATTTTACATTTCCCTTTTGTTAAACAAAGAAACAGAAAAAAATGACAACACCCGCCACACATATGCTTTCGTCGCAATCTCGTTGACGACTAAATAAAATGAATAGCAAATTGTTTTCTTCCAGTGTAATTTCGTCACTCTCACCAATACTACTACCTTGGGCAGTGTTGCCGTTAGGATACGAAAGATACATTTTTCGTATCTTTTGACTACTTCAGGTATAATGTATAATCCTGACATTTTTCGTATCTTTTGAATCTGTACGCAAAATGTACAGACACTAAACATTCGAGAATTTTTAGCCATTTAAAACTTATTAAGACTTATCATCGTAAGTCTGGGTTTACACTTTGAAAGTTTTCTTTCAGAAAGTCTGACTTTATAGGTAAGAGAAGAAGAGAACAGGCTTTTCTTCTCTCCCCTCTCACCAATAAACACAGACTTTCTGAAAGAACATTTTCAAAGTGTGAACCGAGACTAACCGACTCAATACTAATACAATAGCAGCTAAGGCGCATTGACTAGAAGGTGAGGACAACTCTACAACAACACTGCTTCTGTGGTCGGATTGTCAAAAATATTGCTAGTAAAAAAAGGTTAGTTTACATAAAAAATTAATTTGCATACACACTTTGACAAGTCGACCACCGAAAAAAAAAACACTATATGTTGCCTTGACCCCACCTTCTAGTGAATTCGCCTTGATAGCATGTTTGATAATGGTGAAAGAAAACATTCTGAGGAAATATGAGCATATTTTTTACTTTCAGGAAATTTATATGAACTTTTTGATATAAACGCCTTAACTCGTATATTAATTTTTACAAAAATGAATTTGTTTTGATAACATCCAAAGATAATTACATATAATTAATTTTAAAGTTTGCTTACTGTATTTTTAAAAATTACATATGTAGCTAACATTTATGACTCTAATAAATATAAAAATGAATTTATACGAAATCATTTTCTTATGCCAATAAATATTAAACGTTAAAAATGGATTTTAAAATTTTTTTCAAGACGTATCTTTTTGGGAAAAAGTGTATCTTTTTGGAAACTAAAATGTATCTTTCTCGAAATTTCACTGGCAAGACTGACCTTGGGCATCTTTGTTGTAAAAATATTTTGGTTTCTGTACCAATCGCGTCGGTGGTTTTTTTTTCTTTAAAAACACTTTTCTTAAGTAAGTAAAAATATATGAAAAAAAATTAAAAAGGTAACCAATATACATAAAAGCAAATGTGACAGTATTTATGTGTTAATGAAACTTTATTGTTTCGCACTAAATTTATTGCTTACTTTTTTTATGCTACAATTATATAACCGAGCCCAAAGAGTTAACCTTAACATTTTATGGTAATTTATTTAACGTAAATTTGACCTGTTGTAATGACTTTATACATTTTTGCAGGCAAACACAGGTGCGCATTTGGTAAAACACATCTTCTTTCGCAAAAATTCTACGTACTGTCACATTTGCTTTTATGTATAATGGTTACTTACACATAAATTGTAGCAAAACAAGACCTTTTTAATTTTTTTTTCAAATATTTTTACTTACTTAAGAAAAGTGTTTTTAAAGAAAAAAAAAGAAACCAAAATATATTTACAAGCACAAAATACCAACAAATTCTTGTGGCTATTTTTTTTTCTTAATAATTGCTGCCTTTAGGTACGTCTTTTTTTGACGAAAGAAACCGGGACCTTTTAAAGGCATCAACGAATTTTTTTTTACAAACAAAACACATATCGTTAGCATAAATGCAAGACAATGTAGATATTATTGGAACATTTGAAGTTGACTTTTTTTGTTGATTACGATTCACGTTACATATTTTTATAAATTTTGAAACTTCTATCTTAAAAAATAACCAAGTTATTTACAAAATAAAAAATTGCGTATATTTTTTTTAACAACATAATGTATAGTCACACTCAAGAAAAAAATTAGCAGAGTTTTTAATTCTTTTGATAAGAGCACATTCATATTTTTAAACATCAAAACTGGGTAATCTGTTTTATAACTGTCACTACGGTGTTAGTGAAATTAGTGAACAGATAATGATTTATAATAATAATTTTCAGTATTGCATAAGAAAAAATAAAAAGTGCTTTAAAATTAAAAGAACCGAACCGTTAGTAATTTTGAAATTTTGCAGCCTACCTCATTGCACTCCCAAACGCTTAGAATTTCGAAGAATAAATGGCAACATCTGCAGGTCCTTAGATTTTTGAGTTAATATATGTATGTATTTCCTTTTTAATAAATTTAAATACAGTCGAACTTCCCTACAATGAATCTGTATGGGACCACAAAACTTCTTCGTTGTAAAAAAAAAAAATCATTTTAAGGAGATACTTTTAAATTAGAATGAAAAAGATAGCTTTTTAAATCAATTCATAGCTAAATTTAATGAAGTACAATTTTAAGTTTAAACCACTACTTATTAGTAATTAAAATCAATAAAAAATTATACATAATAGGTACATCATAACAAATATAATAATATAAATATTCGTGTGGTTATCATATATATATATTCTATTTTTCCGGTAATTTAACAAAAAATATTTAATTATAATTTCAAAAGATTTTGTTATTCGTGCTTAATTCCCAGTTTTTATTATTGATAAAAACACTTGAAATTAATTGTTGATGGGATAAGCTATTCCTATGCGCATTTCACTGGTTGCTTAGGCCAGATCATCAGGAAACTTCATCCATAAAGATTTTAGAAAAATCTTATAGCAAGAGTGAAATGCGCATAGGAATAGCTTATCCCATCAACAATAAATTTCAAGTGTTTTTATCAATAATAAAAACTGGGAATTAAGCACGAATAACAAAATCTTTTGAAATTAAAATTTTGTATTCCCAAAAATTGAAATTACTTTTTGATAATATTTAATTATTTTAAATGTTTGCAGGGCTGCCAGGTACTTTTTGTCTTTTTCCCCAAAAAATTAAAAAAATATCCCCAAAAATCCCCAGATTCCCAAATCCCCAAAAAACAAAACCCTCAAAAATTAATATTTTTTGTTTGTTTTTTTTTCTGACCAAATTTAAAATTTTTTTTAAAAAAAGGTAAGAAAAATGTTAATAAGAAATCCCCAAAAATCCCCAAATAAAAATTTTTAGTCAAAAAAATCATTTTATTTTGTTTGTAGGGACTGGTTTCTGTATGTTTTCTTAAATCCTTTTTATGCGATTCCAGTGAGGAATTACAAGCAGAACAATATGCTGTTTTTGAAGACAAATGAGCCAGTTTATAAGAATTTGGAGCTTGTTCAATCGGTTAAAGTCATCCTTATAATCAACAATAAAAATACATATATCCAAATTTATTTAGTACTTCGATCCATCATATTGTATTGTATATAATGCATCATAACTACTCACCAATAGCCTAGCATTTTTTCCCCAATCTTTATTATATGATTTTTCATATTTACTTTTTTTTGGGGAATACATTCATATTTGCTTCAAAATTGTCTTTAAAAAATCAAAAATTTTATGTGTTTTCAACGATTTTAGATTCTATTTTAAAATTCTTTTTTTTAAACACTCACTCAAAAAATGCCAAGTTTATAAAGTACCTTTTACACACTTAATAAAAATGATAATGTTAATTAGGACCCTTTACACTATATAAGAGTAAGATAAAAGTTTTGCTATTTTTATTCATATAAATATAATAAAAAATAATAAAAAAGTGTAAAATCCCCAAAAAATCCCCGAAATCTTTTTTGAAATCCCCAAAAAAATCCCCAATCCCCAAATGACTTTCCTTGTCCTTTTTGTTAACATGAAATCCCCAACTTTGGGGATAAATCCCCAAGTCTGACAACCCTGAATGTTTGTTTCACTTAATACTTACATACAATTTTTGATGATACGTCTTTTTATTTCTGAAAATTACAAATTAATGTAACGTAACACACACAACTTCAAAAATAACAATAAATATAATATTTTTTCCTCAAAAATATATCGGTTATCGCATTTTGAGCTGAAACATTTAAAATTCTTTTAAATTTCAAATAATTAACATATTACAAAGTTTGATGCCTTGCATGTAAACTTATTAATGTGATGTTACATTATTCTGCATTTAAGATGACGATATGTGCAGTTCTTTTAATTTTTTTTCAATAATTGTTTCCTACAAAAAATCCAACAGACACTGTGGTTGCCTTTACCAAAAATATTTTATTTATTTATTTATTTATTTATTTAATTCACAGTAATATATAAAAGCCTCCCAGGCCAATTAACATATATTACAAAGATATATTCCTGAATAAAAATACAATTCAATTTTAATACATAGTTAAACAAACTCTTACTTATAACTAATAATAATAAAAAAAACCCTATTCAATGGCTCCCCAGCCAAAAAAAAAAAAAAGTTATAAAAAAGATCATATGGAAATGTAGTCCAATAAGAAGTAGTACGTCAAATTGTTTTATTTTATATATCAAACAAGAAAAGGAAGCGTAAATAAAAGTTTAAAATATGTATATTTGAAAAAAAAAAAAAAAACAACAAATAGTCTATAAAAATGACAAGTATCTAAGAAGTTTTAAGCGAAAAACATTGTTCGTATGTGAAAACAAACGAAGTTCAAGAGGTAAGATGTTCCAAAAGCGCGCAACTCTTATAACAAATGAACGTTCAAACACAGAGTATCTTATCCTAGGAATAATTATTTGTGGATTTCTACTAGAATGAGAAAATATAAATTCAGACCGAAGTTGCACAGGCAAACCACTTCTAATAACCTTGTAGAAATTCAATATATTACGATATAAAATAAAACTCCTGAAAGAACAACCCAAGAAGCATCGAACATAATCCGATATATGCATTCTATTACGAACACTGTACACATAACGCACTATCATGTGCATAACACGTTTTAACCTAGAAACACAATAAGCCACCGTACCAGAAATAACCTCAAGCCCATACATTACATAAGGCATCAAAATCGTATGTGCAATAGTGCTCCTTATGTGAACTGGTAAAAAAACTCCAATCGAATAAAGCCTACGTAAAGTACCAATTACCTTAAAACTTACACGATCAATATGATATTCAAAGTTAAGGCGCCTATCAATATAAACTCCTAAACATCGCAATCTATCAACAAAATCAATAATAGAATCACCAATAGTAACAGTCAACTCTGGTAAATTAAAATTTCCAAATAATATCGCCTTAGTTTTAGAAGAGTTAACTAACAAATTATTAGCCGTAGACCATTGCAGGAAACGACGAAGAGCATAGTCAATATTAGATTGTAAAATATCACTACTATCCGCACCAGTTCGAAACAAAAGCATGATATCATCTGCAAATAATAACGATTTACAAATGGGCGTATCAATACAATCAGGAAGATCATTTACATATAACATGAAAAGAAGCGGACCCAAAACAGAACCCTGAGGAGCACCAGACGAAAGAGGAAGTAACCCTGAGTAAGCTCCACCAATATCCACAAACTGAAATCTACCACATAAGTACGACAAAATAAGCCTACAGGCAGAACTCGAAAATTTAAACAAGTTCCTCAACTTACTAATTAGAACACTAAAATTTACCGAGTTAAACGCCTTAGACAAATCGAGAGATAACATAGTTGTCAAATTGCCCTCAATCAAACCAAAACGAATATCATCAGTTAGGTTAAGTAGTAAAGAAGTAGTACTATGACCACGACGGAAAGAATATTGGGATGGAGAAATCTGATTCCGCTCAAGAATCTTCGATATGGAAGGAAGTATAGATATAGGTCTAAGATCATCAACACCATGGACTACCTTAGACTTAGGAATCGGCACAACACGTGCAGTCTTCCAAGCAGAAGGAAAACTAGATGTAGTAAGAATTTGGTTTATATGCCACGTAAGAACACGTGAAACATACGGAAAAATTACCTTAAGAAATCGTATAGGAATTCCATCCGTTCCAACCGATTTAGAACGAATCCGATACAAAGCTTCCAATACTTCAAGTTCACTTACGCAATGAAAAGAAAATGATTCATTTATATCAATGAAAGAACCAAAGTCAACCAATTCATGATCATCAGAGACAGAAGTATTTACAAAAAAGTTATTTACATCATCCACATTTAAATTGGAAATATATACATCATCACCAGTAACACCACATCCCTTTAAAAGCTTCCACATACCAGAATTATCTAAGCCCGAAAATAACTTAGAACAAAATTCCCTTCTAACTCTTCGCATAACATTCTTAGCCCTATTTCTATACCTACAGTAAATTTGCCAACTCTCAACAGATCTAGTGGATCGAAAAGCCGAATAGGCTAAGTCCCTTAGAGAAGTAGAAAGTAAGATTTCACTAGATTTCATCCAAGAATTGTTATCAATGTATATTCTTCTACTTACCACCGGAACAAATCTAAACAAAGTGTCAATTAATGAGTTAATAAATGAGCTTTGAAGCTCAATATTTCCCAAACCATAAAATAATGCAAAATCAAATGTTCCTAACGAAGCTACCAATCCATCCCAATCAATACTATTGAAGTCCCTATATGTTAAATATCTGTACGATTGTCCCACCTCAAACTCAAAAGCTGCAAAAATCAGAGCATGATAAGATATCATTGGGCACTGAACCTGGTCTGAGAATTTCATACATGAGGTATTACTCACCAGCCAAATATCCAACAAAGACGTCGTATCATGGGCAATATCAAGGTAGGTAGGTCTGCTATTATGTGAAACATACAAATTACATCTTACACACATAGAACGCAATCGAGCTGCCTTCCCAACATCAAACATATTACAATTAAAGTCTCCAAC
Source organism: Pollenia griseotomentosa (assembly GCA_963931875.1). NCBI lineage: Eukaryota > Metazoa > Arthropoda > Insecta > Diptera > Polleniidae > Pollenia > Pollenia griseotomentosa. The sequence goes on from OZ007560.1 coordinate 309,270, forward strand.
AACAATAATATCCTTGTGCCTAGAAAGCAATTCATAATGTGAAGTCTCAAATAACTCTAAATCACCATACGGCAAATATACAACACCAAACAAAATCTTAAAAGCACCAGATTTAAGTTCAACAAATATTGACTCACAACCAGGAAGAGAGACCTTAGAAAGAACAGTAAACGTAATCTGATCTGAAACTAAAATAGCAACTCCCCCACCCCTGGCAAACAATCGATCATTCCTTATTATATTATACCCAGAAATCCTTATAGACTTAGTAGATACATACGGTTTCAACCATGTCTCAGAAACCGCAATCAAATTGAAGTTTCTATCCATAACATTCCGAAACTCATCAAATTTAAAAGAGTTTGAAGAAGGGCGAATGCTTTGACAATTAATATGTGCTATTTTTAAAACATTTGCGAAGCTTCGCAAAATTGTCTTAAGATAAAAACTCCCACTAGTTATTGGACCAATATTATCACTATTCACAGACATTTAATATTATCAAAAAGAAAGTGGCGGGGAACCAAGTGAATGGAATTATCAAACTTAAATTCATCAATTCAATTTTCAAATATATATTGAAATTACACCAATTTTTTTAAAAATTTCAGCTATCATAACATAAACATAGAATAATTGTAAAAACACTTAAAAGTGTATAAAATAAATATCAATAAGAACTGTTAATTTACCTAATAGTTCCCAAAAAGTAAATACAGAATTTAACTTTATATTAAAAATGGAAACATTAAGTTAACAACAGAGAGATCAATAAAAAAGGTAAGCAATTCGATCTTAAAACTTATAGTAAAGAAAAAACAAAATTGACAAACTACCAAGATGCCTTTAGTCTATACAGTACATAAAAAGATTTATAAATTATAATTCAAAAAAACAAGCTAGAGTAAAAGCATCCAAAATAGAGAAAAAAAAATCCAGTTAAAAGTTTTAAATCAAATGTACCAAATAATGTTATACAGCAAAAATCAGCTGCCAGCATTCTCACTTAACAGATCAGCACATTGATTAACCGTATATTCAACCTCCTTACCATCACCCAGTGTTAGCTTTGCTTTCAAACGATCTGCATTAATAACTCTAAATTTCAAAATTAATTTTTGACGAAGCATTTTCCGACAAAGACCATACAAATTTGAAGCAGCAGGTGAAAAGTGATCGTTCAAATATACACGGCTGTCAATTTCTCCTCCAATAATGTCCTTAATGGTAAGCGATCGCATTTTAAAATACTCCTTCATTATTGTATCCCTTATTGCAACATTGTTAAATTTAACCAGTATATTTCTTCTGTTGTTCATGTAGCAAATATGATTAATATCATAGCCACATACGCTTATATTATAAAATGAACATAAAGAAACAATTGCAGAGTTTAAATCATTAATGCCAGTTGGAAGTCCATTTATCACAAGATCACCACGGTAGAGCCTACGATGGAGAATGTTATTCTCAGTCTCCAAAGCAGAAATTTTTAAGTTGGTAGATGAATCAATATGTTTAATCACCTCATTACAACTAAGAATGTCTGATTTTAACTCCTTAATGGCTGTTGACGTTTCCTTCTTAAAATCCGACAAAATCTGAGCCATAGTATTCTTAAATGTATCAAGATCCTGCTGGCTTGTTTTAATAAAACTTTCAAACGTACTCTTCATTGATAGCATTTCCTCACGAAATGAACGATCACCATCTGACTTGCTAGAACAGCTCACACATTTAAAAAAGAAAGAGGCTGGTTTCTCCTTCAGTAAAGAGAGGTGCTTATCCGCCACATTTGCACATTTCAAATGAAGCCATAACTCACAAGACGTACATTGAATGCTGCCCTGCGTCTTGCATATAGTCTCAGAGCATACGCCACATTTATTATTCTTAGCCGGCATATTGAAACAAGTTTTTTTTCCCTTTTCAATTTAACAAAATGTCGAAACAAATTCAGCAAGTAATAACAACAGCAAGAAACAACAACAGCAATAACCCCAAGTAACAGCAGCACACAGACCAATAATTATTCCAAACAGCTTAATTCCACAATTGATTACAAATTTTAAGTAATTTAATATTTTACTGTCGAATATTCACCAATTAACAACAAGTCGGCAAAATAATATTCATCTATACAAATAAAGTGCTTTTTTTGTTAAATTTAATGATAGCTGAGATTATACACGCGACTATTCAGGCATAGCGTTGCCAGTTATTTTACACAAACAAATACACACACATGCTATCGTGTTGTCCAGCGGGAAAAATTGCCAGCGCTTTCACTTTTTAGGCCTTAAAGAAGGTTTACAGCTGTATTTTTTTTTTTTTTTCCTCATTATTTTTTATTGAATCTTCATATTTTAAATATGAACTAACAATAATTAATCAAATCTTAACCTAATACGTTATTTTATGTCCTGCCAGTGCCAGACAAAAATTTTCTTCATCACGGGTTCTGTTCACTTATATAGGTGTTTATCGCTCATCTAATTGGGTAAGTGCTGCAGTGTCTCTTCTTCTTAAGCGAGTGTGGCCGCCATGGTTTAAAATATTTCGAGCTAGTGGATTTGGGTGTTGTTCAAGCCTTTTTAAATATTTTACTGCATATTTTGTAATCATAGTTTTTACTAAAGGAACATTGAGATCCTTGTGAATATTTGAGTTTTTAACATACCAAGGGGCAGCTGTGATTATTCGAAGAAGTTTATTTTGGCGCCTTTGAATTTTTTCGATATTAGAGGCCGAGGCAGTGCCCCATAGTTGAATACCGTAGCACCAGATTGGCTTTAAGATGGAGTTGTAAAGTAAAAGTTTGCAGTCGAGACTTAGGACAGAGTTTCTTCCAAAAAGCTGTATTTTTAATAAACTTTTACTTATTCCACCCTGCCTTATTTTAAAAGTTCTTTTAGAAGGGTTTTTATAAAATATTTTACAAATTTAAATTTTCTATTCTAAGATAAGGCCTATCTAAATCGTTTTATTAGTAGTTATGTTGGAATGTGTACCAAGTTTAATTATTAATTTATTCACTTCGCATTATTAGCAAATACAATTACACTGGAATAAAGCTGTATTCTTAATTATTTTAAGAAGGCCTTTAAAGTAGATACAAGAAGCCAGGGTTTTGGTCTCAGATAACACACTGTATAAATTAGAAAACTTTATATCGGCAAAAAGGCCTTCTATAAGGCCTCTTTACTACTTCATTTTCCCGCTGTTAATGGTTGCGTTTTTTCATTATGAGGAATTTGATTGTGAATTTTTTTAAATTTTTCAGATCTGACAAATTCACTTATGAATTTTTTTGTTTGCTCCTTTTTCATGAATAAGGAAATTCAAATTAGTTTTTTTCCTCACCCTCATGAGGATGAAAAAGCAGTAAAATTTTTAATTTTTCACGCTCGCTCATGACTGAAAAATGAGTGAACGTTTCGGTACTCTGATTTTTAATTCAAGAAAAATCATAAATAATAGCTAAGAGATAGAAACTAAAATAAAATCAAGTTCAAAAATTAATATATTTAGTCATTTTCCTATGTTTGTATGGACTTTTTCGTTTTAAAACCCAACTGTTGTCTCTCATCATATTTTTGTTATACTGGCCTTGGTAACGCCGTTCAAAGTCCATCACATCTTGGTGAAAACTCTCTCCTTGGTCTTCTGAGTAAGCTCCTATAGTATCTTTAAATTGGTCCAGTCTAGCATGTATCATAGGAACTTTATGGGACATTCGGCAGCCCAAAACTTTAAAGTGTTCCAGCATAGTTTCAATTAAATCTTTATAATTATCTGCTTTTTTGTTTCCGAGCAAACCATGAACTTCCTCCTTAAAATTCTTCTAGGCTTGTTTTTCTATGGTATTGAGTAATATTGCGAATTCATCACTATTCACTATTTTTTTTATATGTGGTCCTTGGACGATTCATGATTTTATCTTCGCTTCGGATAATTTGGGAAGGAATCCTTTTATATATTCGAGAGCTTCAGAATTTTGATCCAATGCCTTTTGCAAATTGTTTAATTAGGCCTAATTTGATATGCAATGGCGGCATTAAGATACTTTTTGGATCTCCAACTGGTTCCCATTTAAATTAATGTTTTCCTATATGAAACTCGTCCCGATCAAGCCATGTACGTTGCTGATAGTGTACTGGATTTTTGCAGTTAACACAGGCAAAATGGGGTACCCAGTTTGTATCTTGATTTCAAATCTGTTTTAAAATATGCTTCATAAGCTTTACAAAGCTTTAAATTTGATGCTAAAGAAAATTGTTTGATTTTCTTCAAAAATTCACCACAAACAAAAAAATGAATCAACGTCATTTTTACACCGTCTTGTCGGCATTTTTTAATTAAGTAATACACAATAAAGTTTGTAACAGCTGCAATAAATTAGTGAACATCCACTACTACGCTTTATGCAAGAAATATGTCTGAATTTACACGTTTCATCTTTTGATGCTCAACTTCTTTTAAATTCTTTTTTAAAGATGCCAATATAATCACACGCAGCAACGGGTTTCAACTTTTTACGCTTCAAAACAACAATAATTTAAATAACAGCAAATCAAAGAAAAAAAGAAAAGAAAAAATTACACGCAGCCATCGTTGTGCATATACCAACGAATAAAAACACAAAGCGTACTGACCGAGTACAGGCATCTCCGTATTAACCCCCTTTCTTATTTCTTCCCTCACCTAAAAACATAGGAGTTGAGCATCAAAAGATGAAACGTGTGAAAGCAGACTATGCACTTTGCAACACTTGTAATATAAGTGCTGCCAACTGCTGATCTCAAATTCGATAAAAATCTTCAAAACTTACTTTTCGACGTAAAACAGATAAAAACAAACTTTAAGAGCTAGAAATTGGTAATTAGGTGTTTCTCGGTGTCTATCAATAGAATTTATGCATTACAACAGAAATCCAAGAATTTTTATTTTTTTTGTTGACCGGTGTTATTATTTAAATCTAAAAATTACATTTTAACCCTTTCCCTGTCCCCATACAAAAAAAAAATTTTGTGCCGTACGTCCAAAATTTTAATTTTGTTTAAAACGGTTTTTATGCACTGCTTGTTGTTTCTTTTATTATAATATGTAATTAAAGTAATGTAGAAACCGTTTTTCTTTAAAAAAAAGTGTGAATTATATGTGATGCACAGACATTTTTTTATCATAGTTTTTAACCAGACGTTCTGTGCATCACATATGATTCACAAAATTCACAAAAAACCTGTTTTAATGATAATCATAAAGGCTGAAATAACATTTTTGGTGATAACATTTATATTTTTATAATGTAAGAATTAAAGAATCGAATTTTTTGTTAATTTTTTGGTAGTTTTAAATAAATAAAAGTGAATTTACTATTTTTTCGTTATTAAAAAAGCGTCCTCTTTATTTCCATATAACTTCTAACGTAGAAAAGTCAGGCATGTGGGGACTTGACACAATATAAAAAATTGCTATCTTCACACGTTTTGCTTCTTTAATTCATTATTTCTCTCACGTCCATTAAAGTAAAAACCTTGAAAAAAAATACCATTTGTGAATCACATGTGATGCACAAGCGTATGAAAGCAACTTGCTGTGCATCATATGTGATGCACAGGACAGGGAAAGGGTTAAATAATTAAAAGATATAAAAAAACCATATTGCACGCTAAAGTTAAAAAAAATCTAAAGTTCCACTTTGCCCTTAACCCTAGAGTACTAATGATCGACGTTTCGACGAGCATCGCTTCCTTTTAATTAATTTACTTTTAAATGGGTGTGCCTAACACTCTCAAATTTTGTATGCTGTTAGTAGATGATTTACTTTTGCTGTGTGTAATTGTGTTTTTTAAACTGCGTTGCTGGAACATTGCTTTTATTGGTTTTGTACTCGTCGAATCGTCGATGGTTAGTATTAACGTGACTTTTATTTTTCAACTTTGTGAGCAAATGTTGCAAATGTGTTACTTTAAACAACAGTGGCAACAATGACCAGCTAAGGAGAAAATAAAAGAAGAACACAAATGAAGTATGTGTAGATCATGCCCATAAGAAAAAATGACGAATGTCAAAATTAAAATGTGATATATGCGAAAAACCCATATGCGGAGAACCCAAAGTTGAACTTTGTGACTCTGGCTCAAATTGTTATTTAAAAAAAAAAAAAAATTATTTTTTTTAAAGCCAAAAATGTCTTTTTTAAGTTTTGACTCTTTTTTAGTTTTTCAGTTTTCCTAACAATATTTTATAAGTAATTCTTTATGATCCCAAAAATATGTGCAACATTAAATAAAAAAGATCTAAAATTAAATATTTCGTTTATCTATATGAATTAAAACGAAAATTTTTTTTTATATAAACTTATAAGGTGCCATGATGATTAAAAACATTAATTGAAAAAGTATATTTGCTTTAAAGCCAAAGTTATAGGCAGTTAAAAAATACATCGTCGAATCGACGATCATTAGTTACAACGTACGTAAAATATGGTTCGTACTCTAGGGTTAAATTCCCCAATAACTACTAAACCGATTTTAATGAAATTTAAAGTGGAGAAAGTTTAAGAATCTATCTGTCGATTAAAAAAATTTCACTAAAATATCTCCTTCGTTACAGATTTTCGGCCAACGAAAAACGATTTTCAGCCACTGTGCGTCACCCCTTTCAGTCTTGCATGAATGCGAAGTTTTTTTGAAACATACCAACTATGTAGAAAATAATTTCGCACTGATTCTTGCACCTCGCACTACCAATGGGCAAGTGCGAAAAATCAGTGCAAGTTCTTGCACAAAACATATGTCAACGTCAGTTGAATAGCTTTGCCAATCTCATAAAATATAGCGTTTTTATCTAAAAATGTACCAAAAAGAGCAACTATTAATGTAATCATCAACCGTAAATTTTTTTTTTTTTTGTTAAATTAGACCGACATTTTTTAATTTAATAAAAATGAATGCTGCAAAATAATCAAATCAAATTTCAAGAAATATTAAAAAATGGACAGATTGCGGAAATCAAAAAATAATATATTGTTTTGCAGACAATTTAAAATAAGGTCTAATAAAATATGGCGTCACCTCAACTAGTGCAAAACTTCGCATTTTTGCTAGACTAAAAACTGTGTAAAAATACGTTAATGTTATTTTTATTTAAACACTTAAATTTTTATAAACAATGGCATATAAGTATATATACAGGCCTGTTCTGCAAATCACTTTTACTCAAATCGCATGTGCCTACTAAAATCACACGTGTGATATTTTACTGTCCCGTTTTTTGTGTGTTTTGGTGTGATCTTCAATTGCCGAAAGCACACCGAGAAACACAAAAACGGTATGACTTTCAGAACACCACAAAATAGCACGTGTGATTTCAAAAACACACGATCGATTATTCGACTTTTTCAAAACCCGATTTTCGAATATTCCGAATAGCTGATATTTAAAAAAACGGTTTTCGGTTAAGCAATTTAAAAAATAACCGGTTTTAATTCGAATAAATAAAAATACAAAAATCAATCATCATGTCGTTACTATTTAGTAATTTAAAACCTCTTTTAACTAAAAGTTTAGCAATTTTTAGAAGTGAAGAGTTGGCATCACCGGACTTTAGTTCGCATCCTGAACTCATGGCCCAATCAGTGTGGCCATATCCAAAAATATTTAACAACTTAATCGGCTTAAAATAATGCTAAAAAGTGCCAAAAAAATCCTAAACTGCCAAAAAATAATGCTAAAATTTAAATTGCATTTTTTTTTTTTTTTTTTTTGTTATTTTAGTTAATATATCTTTATACATGTACGATTTTTCCATATGTTTTTTTATTATTATCACTATGCAGTTTCCCATAAATATCTTCAAATTTTCTTAACAAACAACTTAATACTCAATTTACAATTGATTGTAATGGAGAGATTATGAAGAAAGTGTGTTAACATAACATATTTTTTGAATGTAAAATAAGTATATAAAAATGTCTTTAGAAGCAGAAAATATAAAAATATTTAAAATTTTCCAGTCCAATTTCCCCAAGTAAAACAGCAGAGACATCCTATGAAACCATTCTTTTATTTTTTTACTTTTTTATAATAATAAACAATAAAAGACGTTGATTATTAACATTTTATGTTTTCATCCTGGTAAAAAGCCTTTTTAACTTCCGCGTTGTTAAGCGTCAAAACCAAGAACTTCATTGCAAAAGAAGCTAATTCACTGAATTCATTTTATGCATTTTATAGGCATCCAGGCAGAAAAAGACAATCACCACGACGCTATGCCGACGTTGCAGGGGTACTATCAACATCAATACAACGTACTGTTTACCAAATTTACAATGTTGTCACAATATTAAAATGATAACGCCAAATGTTCGTCTTCCGACTCTTCTTTTTAGTGTTGTCACAGTACTGTAAATTTGAATTTACAATGTTGGATTTATGAATTTCCAACGTAGTCACAACCGTCTTCCGACTCTTATTTTCAATATTGTTACAAAGCCGTAAATTTTAATTTACAACATTGAAGCAATAAACACAAAACTTTAATACTAATCTTGATCTGATGTTGATAAACTGAAAAACTAATTCCCATACAATGTTGCAAGTTTTGTACCAATGCAATACCTCTTATAGGTATAAGAAAACGTTTTAAAAATTAAGTTTGATTTATATTAATTTTATTATAAAAATTTATTGTTCTATTTAAAAAAAAGCATTTATAAAAAGTTTCCCTAATTATACCATTTAAATAGAAATGCTTAATACTCTTTAGGCAATATTAAGGATAACTCGGAGTCAAGAGCTTGTTTTTCATTTTTCTTGAAATCAATGAATTTTTCGAATATCCGCTTTCATAAAAAGAAAGTATAACAAGGGTATTCATTTCAGTTTTTTTATTTGTTGGAAAAATGGAAAAGTGGAAAAATGCAATTTTTGTTACAACAACCACAAGAAAAAAAAATTCCACCAAAAGTTACATTTTTATCATACTATAACCAAGTGTAAAAAAATCAGGATAAAAAGATGTAATTTTCCACTATAAACGTCAAACGAAATGATGTTGCCATTCATAAAAAATTGTTAATTTTTAATACAAAGTACTAAAATTTACATCTCTTTTTATAAACTCTTGAATTGTACAACTCTGATTTTAAAAATTATTTTTTATAGTTACAACATTTCAAAGATAACTTCTTTCTAATTTAATCTTTCAAAAAGAAAAATTCATATTAAGAATGTGTTCAATGAAAAAAGTTATTAAAAAAGAACTAAAAAAAGAAATGGGGTCAAAAAATGGACAGACGCTGAAGTTAATAAAATACTCGACTTTTTGGCAGACAATCGCCATTTTGAGGTAACTTTTTGTAGTCGAATATTATGATGAAAATAACACCATTCACTTCGTTTTAAATTAAATAATTAATTAATTCACTTTTAACAATTTTATTCGGCATCTTAAAAAATATCAATTAGTACTTCCACGAATTATTTGACAGATTTTTTTTTTTTGTGATAGTTTGTACTTTTTACAAAAAAAAAACCGTTCACGTCAATAAGGTGTAATTTTTCTTTTTTCCATTTTTCCAACCAAAAAAAAATTGAAATGAATACCCTTAACGTCAAAAAACTTGACAATAATATCGTCGAGTTTAATATACATACAGTTGAACAAAAATGTATTCTTACTAAATTAAATGATTAATAATTAAATATAATGTAACTACATAAATTCGCTAAATAAACAAGCAAACATTTGTATATTTTCTTACCTAAAATAGTTTTGGTGTTTTCATTTTAACACGACACTAAGGGTATTCATTTCAAATTTTTTTTTTGGTTGGAAAAATGGAAAAATGGAAAAAAGGAAAATTACACTCTTATTGACGTCAACGGTATTTTTTTTAGTTAAAAGTAAAACGTACAAAAGTTTTAACTGTAAAAAAAAAATCTGTAATATAATTCTTGGAAATAATTGATATTTTTCATGATGCCAAATAAACGCTGTTGAAAGTGAATTAATTGAGTATTTAATTGTCACATCATTTTTACGTTGATTTTTAATATTTTTTTTTTATAGAATTCATTTTTAATTTTGTTTTGAAAAACGACGTTTTAAAAAAAAATAAAATTTGATTTAATTAAAACGGAGTTTTTATGAATCGTAGTTGATTATCTTAAAAAGAGATGTAAATTTTAGTACTTTTTGTGAAAAATAACAACATTTTTAATAGAGTGCCAACCACACTCACTTTGACGTTTATGAATTGCCAACTCTTTTAAAGTGTAAAGTTGTAATTTTCCAATCTGATTTTTTTACACTTGGTTAAAGCTTGTTTAAATTGCAACTTTCGGTGGAAAAGTTTTTCCTTGTGTTTGTTGTAACAAAAATTACATTTTTCCACTTTTCCAACCAATAAAAAAACTGAAATGAATACCCTTACTATTAAATTAAGATTAATTTTTTGTATATACAGCGTTGTAGCGGTATATAATTATTGTAAACACGGTATTAGGAAATAAAGGTTTAATTCTTGTATATACAGTGTTGTAGCGGTATAGTTTTATGGTAAATACGACTATAATAAACTAAAGTCGTATATTTGTATTTAGGGTGTTGTACCGGTGTTGAATCTTTTTAAAAACGGTATTAAAAAACTATTAAATTATTGCAACTTATTTAAAAACGTCAACACCCTTGGTAAACATTAGTTCACGTTTTCGCGAGTTCACTGTATGTTTAAAACAACAAATTATTGTTCAAAAATATAAAAAAAAAATAAAATAAACAAACCATAATAATAGTGATGTTAATAAAAAGTAAACAAACTTTTTATTCGAATACTTTCTTATCGTATATTTAAAAAAGGTTCAAACAAAATATTGTATGATACCTTTCGGAAACATTTTGTTCAGAATCTAAAATAATATGTAGTTTTATTTGATAAGAATAATTTTGAAGGTCTACAATTAAAAAAAAAAAATATAAAAAAAATTTAATTAAAGATATTGTTCTGGACAATGTACGGATACAGTTAGTTGATCATATTAAATGTCTTGGTGTGCTTTTAGATAATCAACTTTCCTTTGACCCCCATATTAATCTCCTTAATGGTAAAATCTTTGGTATTCTTCGCAAAATGTATTCATCTAATTTGTATTTCCCATTACGTGTTAGGTATAATATGGCTCATGCAATGTTGATGTCATCCGTTTTATATGGTCTCGAAGTTTATTCCGGTACATGTTCCACTCGCTTAAGCAGAGTTAAGCGTATAGTTAATAGTATTGGGTGTACGTTTGAAAATTATGTGAAATATCGATTGGGTATTTTGTTCTATGGAGTAATTCGACATGGCAGACCCATTGACCTGTATAGTTCGTTTGTATTTACAAGATCTGTTAGAAACCCCCAGATTATGATTCCTAGAATTTACTCATCTTTTTTAAGTAGGTCTTTTATAGTTAGGATTGCTAGGGTTTGGAATTTTTTACCATATCCATTACGGATATTTTCGCATTCAAATAATGTATTTCGTTTAAAACTACTGGAATTCTTCGCTGATTCTACTTTTTAATGATTTTGTATATCTCAACTTAATACATTTAAACACTTTGTAAATTGTATTTCCATTTTAGCTTATTTGGTTGTGCTATTTCCCTCTTAGTTTGTTACTGTCTGGGCCTTTTTTAGGATATTTTTCTTTTCTTTTTTTCTCTTTGTTATTTTTTTTTTTTGCGGCTGGGGAGCCATTAACCATTAACTATGATATGTTGTTTTTTGATTATAGCTTAATTATTTTTTTTTATTATTATTATTATTATTAGATTACATAATATTTAGAAGAGTCGTAATTTCTGCCTGGGTGTCAAGCTCAATACTAAATAAATGCGCAGATAATTACTTAGACACTAAAAACAATCCTTTTTTCCACTCATACCCACTTTTATTTAACAAAAAAGTTTCAAATCAGCTTTTAAAAAAATACCACGAAATATGCAAGTAACAAAATAATAACGAAATAACAAACAGCGGAGTAACGAGACATAACCAATAAATTTCAGTTTGTGTGCGTTTTCTTCTTCAATAAATGTTATGATGGAAATTTCCATCGCCATGCAAAGAAGGGTTAAAGTGTTCGCTTAAGTTGCATTTATTAGTTTTTAAACCGTTTTCTAAACACAAAAGTTAGTATTTGTAAAATTATAAAAATTGCTTGGCAATCGTTGTCTAAGTTGACATATTAATTGAGCTATAAAATCTCGGCATGTTATTCGTATTTGTTTTTCTATTTTAAAAGTTATGGTATCTCCTTGCGATTCCTAAAATTTTTCAAAATCGTAATTGAGGGGAAAAAATCAGCTTAACATGAATTTAACGGATCAAACTGATCAAATTTTAAAACAATTTGATATGAATGGTCTTTTAAAAGATTGTACAGATTCTATAGCAAAAGAGTAGGGATTTGTATGTGCATTCAACAAAATATTGAGGTAGATTTTCAAAAAAAGATTACTTGAATATTCTTAAATTAAATAATGCTAAAAAATGCTAAATATGTAGTTGAAGAATGCTAACTGCTAAAAAATGCTAAACTTAGCTCCAAAATGGCCACGCTTTGCCCAATTAGTAGGTCTGAGCGTAACTAGAACAATCCACCAATAGAAAGAACAACACACATTTTGTTTGTGTAAAAATGATTAAAATGTCAAGAACAAAAGCATTTGTTTGTGTAAAAAATGGTAGAAATTTCAAAAACAATTGCACGTAAAAAACACAACTCTGCAAAAAATCAGCAGACCTATTAGTTGGACCATCACTGTACGTTACTACAATTTTTTGAAACGAATTTTCTCAAAAATGATTAGTCCTACGAAAAAAAATTACAAATGTGTTTTTTGTCGTAAATTTTTAAGCTACACATTTAATAATAAGTACTTTTTTAATAAATGTCACCATTAGCGAGATATTTACGAAACCCCGATTTTCTTGATCTTTGACCACGCGTACCTTTTTAGTGGCTCATGCATCGTCAGTGATTTTTGGGATGTTGGTAAGAACCACAAAAGGAAGCTTCGCGCAAATAGTCAGCTTTTCCTTAATTATTCCGAAGTTGAATATCTTTACAGAAGTATTTTATGAAAAAATCTATTTACTTACCTCGGCCTCAATAAGCTGTGTATCTTCCGGAGTAGATGGCAAAGGGCAGCCAGCATCATCTTCTTCGGCTAAAACATCATCATCCTCTAGCAAATCCAAATCATTAGTACATAACGAATCTTCGTGTCCCCATCCGCGACGTTTACGTAAAATCATTTTCACGTCATCGAAAATATATTCGTCATCGTCATCATCACTTCGAATTCCTTTCTGATGTACATTGTTTTCTGAACAAGAATGCACAGGAGAGTCAACATCACTGTGAGGTTCATTGATTCGTACTTCGGAATAGTTCATTGCTGAGGTATTAAGTTGTAATATTTCTGCTAAATGTTCTTTTTCCATTATTTTTATAACAGAATTCGACAATTCAGAAAATGTTTGCGCTTTAATCAGCTGAAAAGCATAATGATTTTTATTATTAAATGTTAAGCAATTTAAATTATTTTATTAATAAAATCAAAAAGAAGATTGTTCATTTTTAATTGCCGCAAATAAAAAAGTAAGGTATTTAATACAAAAGGACATAATAGCTTATTTTCAGGGCTGTATTTTATCAACATTACTATTCAATACATATTTATTCCGAAAAAATATTTCGGGAAAATGAAAGGAATACAAATAAATGGAATGTTTGTAAAACACAGTCGATACGCTCACTACACCTCGTGACAAGCACTACGTCTGGCGTTCAAAAACTTTAAAGAGCGCTTTATGGCAACATAATCATATCTCAAGAATTCAAAAATTTGAAGTTAATTAATTAAAAGTGCACCTTTATATCTTCTATGTATGTAAAAAAAATCAGTGTTATATCTCAAACTAAGCGAAGTTATAACAAAATATATTTTAATAAATAAGAATAGAAAGGTACATTCTGAAAACTTCAATCGAATTTTGCCAAGTTTGATTTATTTTAAAATGACTATGTTTTCATAAAGGACATACATATATGGTATGATATGGTTAACAAATAAACATTATGAAAAAAAATCATCGCCTTAGGGTGTAAACCTGCTTACTTGCTTCTAAAAATTTAACAAGCCAGATAAAAAACTTCTAATGTTTTCTATTTCTAGCTAATATTCTAAAAAAGTCCCACATAACGACAAGCTAGTTGATAAAGGATAACGTTTCTAGCAAAATTGTTCAGACATTCAAAGCAGAAAATGACGTGGAATACATTTTTATAGAACTGAAATCAGAAAATGAAAAATTGCTACTTGGATGTGTGTACAGACCAGATAAAAATATTAAATTGGATTCTCTTATAACTGCACTAGAATTTCTGTCTGTATCTTATTCTAATATAATTTTATCAGGTGATTTCAATGGCAACTTATTAACACATTCTGGCGCTTATCTTTGTTCCGTCATGACTTCATTTAATTTATTTCTTGTAAATAATTCCAGACCCACACACTATACCACATCTAATACTACCCTGCTGGATCTTTTTTTTGTTAATAACAAATATAATGTTATGCATTATGAGCAATAAGCAGTACCAGTTTTCTCTAAACATGATCTTATATTCATGTCTTACAATTTTAATGTTACTAAACACCACCAAAAATTCTCCTTTCGAGACTACAAAAACATAAACATGTCATCACTACAAGAAGACCTTAACAATACCTCTTGGAATTATATTAACTATATTCCAACTGTCAATGACCAAGTTAATTTCCTTAATAACACTATTCTACAGTTATTTAACAAACATGTTCCGCTTAAAACAAAAGAAGTAAAGTGCAGAGCAAGACTATGGTTTTCATCTAAGATAAAACTGTTAATAGAACGTCGTGATAACTTGTACCATATATGGAAACGCTACAGAACCAGTGCCTCACTTGAAGATTTTCGTTCAGCTAGAAAGGCAGTTGTTACCAAAATTAGAAATGATAAAAGAATATACTATGGGAATAAATTCTACACAGCAATTGATACAAAGCAAACATGGAAGCAAATAAAGGACATTGGCATTATTGGAAAGCAGTTTCCCACTAATGATGTGGATGTTAATGCTCTGAATGAGAAATTCGTTAATATTTTACAACCTCCGGTACAACCCAGTTTTTATGATCGGATTTCTCTTGTTGATCCTTTAAACCCTGAAAATCTATTTTACTTTCAATGCTTCAGCTTAACAGGCATAGTTGAGGGTTTCCGTGCTGTTACATCTAATGCTGTTGGTCTAGATGATATACATCCACGTTTTATAAAACTAATTTTACCATGGATAATTCGATATGTCCATCACCTTTTTAATACAATTGTTACTACAAGCACATTCCCAGCTGAATGGAAGTATGCCAAAGTTTGCTGATAAAAAATACCGGCCTATTTCTATCCTTCCTTATCTCTCTAAGGTTTTTGAACGCCTCTTACATACGCAAATTACTAAATACATTTATGAAAAAACTCTTCTAACTGATAGACAGTCTGGATTTAGATCAAAACATAGCTGCACAACAGCTTTAACTGAAGTAATCGAAAATATACGCAGTAATTTGGATGATGGTCAAGTAACTTTCCTGGTTTTGCTAGATCATTCAAAGGCTTGTGACACAGTTGAACACCAAATGCTTCTAATCAAACTTAAAAGAATGTTTTACTTTTCTTCACCTGCCTCAAAGTTAATATCATCATACTTGTCTAACAGGCTTCAATCGGTTGCAAATAAAGGAGCAGTTTCTGACCCACTAATACTTTCGAGAGGTGTCCCACAAGGCTCCATACTTGGTCCACTTCTATATTCACTATATGCTAATGATTTACCCAGCCAAATTCAGCACACTCGTATACAGATGTATGCAGATGATGTTCAGCTATATCTAAGTTGTTCAAAACATCAGTTCGGCAGAAAGTCAACGAGCTTAACTACGATTTAAAAAGAATCCTCAATTGGGCATCAGCTAATGGTTTGCGACTTAATCCCAAAAAGTCTAAGTGTTTAATAATTTGTAAGAGGTCTTTTATGATCAGTGATGAAATAAATATATATCTTGGAGACTCTAAGATCGAATTGGTTCAGTCTGTCAGAAATCTTGGAATTATTTTTAATAGCTCGCTCACCTGGACTGATCACATTAACCAAGCTTGTGGAAGAACATATAGTATGCTAAGAAGTCTATGATCTAGTCATGACTTTACACCACCTAGGATAAGAATGTTGTTAGCTAAAACATATTTAATACCCACACTCCTTTACTCATCGGAAATATTTGTAAGCTGTAACAGTAATGACAAGAGGAAAATGAACACAACATTTAATAACATAACTCGCTATATATTTGGTATAAAAAGATTTAAAAGTGTGTCTTTGTACACTAAACGTATCTTTGGTATCTCTCTTGATGATTATTTGAAGCTGAAAAATCTTGTTTTTTTACACAAATTTATAACAACTAAAGAGCCCAGCTACTTATTTGAAAAACCAACATTTACTTCTTCACTCAGAAATAATTCAATCAGAACTTTTAAGTATCGAGATACAGCATCTTCTCATCAATTTTTTATTTTCACAATTTATCTCTGGAACCATCTTCCCAGAAACATACAATTCACTAGCAACGCAATAAAGTTTAAAAAATTACTAATGGAATACTACTTTTAGAATGTTTATTATGTAACTGCTTAAAATTTAGAATATTTATTATTATTAATGCTAAATTATGAATGTTCAACTTGTTTTAAACTTTTGATTTTCTAATATGTATTTAGGTTTAAGTCGAAACTTTGTGTAAAATTTCTTTTTAATATTTAATAACTAATCGGATTCTAATACTGTAATTTATAAGATACTTTATCTTGTTGTATTAGAAAGGCACCAAATAAATACAAATACAAAATACAAATACAAATAGAAGTAAACGTTTTTCTTAGTCGATTGATTGAAAAATTAATTTGAGTGGCATGCTGCAGAAAACAAATATTTTATGTTATTTTAGAAAACATTTAATTCTTGTAAATTTGAACTATTATCAATAATGGGTTGAAATTTTTTTGTTATACATATTAGTGGGATAGCAGTCTTTAAAAAATGGTTCGTTGTATCACTGAACCATTTATACCTGATGTATTATTAAATGTTTTCCCAGGTTCTATAATTTATACCAAGGTATATTTACACAAGGTAGACTCATTTGGGAGTGTAGACAATTTGCTCTATAAAAGGAACCAAGTTGTCAAAATTGTCTTCATATAAAACAAAAACAATTTAACGCACACATGTACAAATTTTGGCTCATATACACGCAATTTGACGTTGTGGTTCCAACTATGGGTAAACAGCTGACAAACATATGGGCCAACGAGTTTACCTTGTGTAAATATACCTTGATTTATACACTTTAGTTAAATCAAAAAGGGTATACATTTCAATTTTTTTTTTTTTTGAAAAATGGAAAAAAGAAAAATTACACTTTTATTGACATGAACGGGTTTTTTTTTTTGTTAAAAGTACAAACTGTCAAAAAAAAAATCTGTTAAATAATTCGTAATTGATATTTTTCAAGATACCGAATGAAAGTAGTTGTAGTAGTATTTGAAGCAGATCCGTAGCGCAACAAAGTTTAAAATTTCGAATTTTGCGCTTCAGCTGCCACAACTACTACAACTACGTATTCTGTTGACACTACTTTGAAACTGGTGTTTTTACTATTGTTCAATACTTTACTGTGAAATAAACTACCTCTGGAAGCCAAAATTATAACGTCAACCTCGTTCTTACTCCCAAAGACAATCATACACCAAAAGGTAAGCATTAATACATGAACTCCACTGTACACTCTGGAAATACTTACCCTTATATTTTCTTTCGATTTCCCTACCTCACAACTACTTTCAACTGCTCTACGGAGTTATTAAAGATTAGTTGCTTTCTCCTTCTCCTGTCCCCTAAGAGATCAAAATCTGTAAAATTAAAATATTTAGTCCCACAGAAGGCAAAATATTCAGTCACTTTAAAAGTTGTTCAGATAATTGTAACAGTAATAACGGGTTATCCATAAAAAAACACATGTGAATATTTTTTTTTATGATATTTCTTTTTTATTATAAAGTGTGAACGTTGACATTATGTGTGAAACACTATATAATTTAAATGACCACCACGCGAAGTGTTGCAATCATTGATTCTTTTGAGGTAATTTTGGACCACTTTTTGACACATATTGGGCGGTATCTCAGCCATAACTTGACGAATTTTGGTTCTTAAGTGCTCAAGAGTTAAAGGTTCATCTGCATAAACACGGTCTTTCGCGTAGTCCCACAAAAAAAGTCTAATGGTGTCAAATCGCATGATCTTGGTGGCCAGTTGATGTCGCCACGACGAGAAATTACACGGCCAGGAAATGTCTCTTGCAATAAAGCCATATTAGCTCGAGTTGTGTGGCATGTGGCACCGTCTTGTTGAAACCACTTATTCTTTAAGTTGTATTCTTCAATAGCAGGCAAAAAAAAGTCGGTTATCATACGACCATACAGCCCTAATTCCTAAGAACGACGAGGAATCGGCACATTCGGGTCTTCGGCAACACATTCACTTACAGCAGCGATATTTTCAGCGGAACGAGCGAAACGATGATGCACTGGCCTTACTGTAACCTTTCCAGTCTCTTCAAATTTCTTCACAATTTTGCCAATTGCTTGCGTAGTTGGACGATTATGTAAACCATAATCTCCTCTTAAAGCACGATATGTGGCTGTGCCAGAATCACCATTTTTGTAGTATGCTTGCAACTCTTCGCTCGGTGGTCATTTTAATGATATAGTGTTTCACACATAATGTCAACGTTCAAACTTTATAACAAAAAAGAAATATCATGAAAAAAAATATTTTATATGTGTTTTATTCACGTTTACTTTTGAAACCGCAAAATGGATAACCCTATACAATTACAACAATAGCACAAATGAACATTGCCCATATATTATTGTCTTCTTCGCAAGGATTTGCAATTAAAAAATGAATACCAAGTACAAAAGCAATTTGCCTAAGTTAAGACAGTTTTTTTAAATTGCAATGTGATCGGTGGTGCATGAGTGTGAAATAATATAAATTTATAAAATTATTTAAAATAAAGCAAATTTTTAAATATTTAAAAATTAAAGTTATATTGTACTCAAAGTTAGGACCCTGCTGGATCCAAAAGTTACCGAGCGTTCTAGTACACAAAAGCATTAAATGAGCTCACAAAACTGCCCAAGCTCATTTTCTAGTAGATTGGGTACATTTTTGATTAATTAATTTCTCATTCATTCATGTTTTAAGAGCCAATAAAAGTGAACTAAAAAAAATGATAATTGTCTTTTTTTAAGTACATACTTACATACATATTAATATTAGTGATTTTTTGACCTGTTTGTTTTTCAATGACTTTAATAATTTTTGTTGAAAGCATTGTCACAAATTTTCAACAAAGTCGTGACCAAATGAATCTGACACCTAATCAGTCAATTTTGATGTCACTTTTATAAAAGAAAATATTCGACGGATTTTTTATTTCTTTATTTTTATTCAAAGATAATGAAATTACTAATACAACGACAGGTTGTTAAGATAAGTTAATTGGTCAAGAAATGACAAGTTACATTGGATCAAAGTTCTAATTTCACAAAAATTTTAATGATTTTTTGCAATTTTGCTCTTTTCAACTTATTTTTTAAAACCAAACCATAACAGTTTTTTTTAAATTTTATCCCGACGTCAGCTTATTTAAATAGGCACATTAACTAATGACCCATGCAATAAAACGTTACAATTTTTCATTGTTTGGTAGAAAAAAAATAACTTGAAAAGATCAAAATTACAAAAAATCATAAAATTTTCAATGAAGTTTGAACTTGTGTCCCCTGTAACTCTGTGATTTCTTGACCAATCTTCACTAGAAATCCGTTGTTATTTAAGTTATTTTATATCTTTCATTAAAAAATACATAATTCGTTTAATATTTTTAAAGATATTTCCATTTTAGTGACATCATCTTTTTCAAAAACTCAAATAGCGGTTATTTTTGAATATCTCGAAAACTGTTCTACTTTTGAGCATTCTGACTCCGTATTTGAATTCAGGGGGCAATTTTACATAAAGCTTAGGTGTCAAAAACATTTGGTCGAAAAACTGTCACATAGTGAAATTAGTGTTTTTATTTTTCTAGTGAAAATCAACGTTATCAGTGAAAAAAAATTATAAAATAAGTTTTGAAAGCATTTAAAAATTTGCTGGTTTTAATATCGTCAGCTCAATATGCAAACCGGCTAAATGCACTTTTTAAGTAAATTGAGAGTTTGATGCCGTGTGACAGAAAAAGATACGCCTCGTCGACCAGCAAGTAGTTTTTCTTCAATTTGAGTCTTGAAGTGTGTATAACCAACTATATTTTTGGTTTTCCTCCCAAGCTGCAAATATGAAATATGAAATGTTCTGAAAATCGAAAACTCAAATCGCAAGAATTTTAAACGTCGTTTTTTAATAAGATTTCTGTAAAAAAAGAATTTTATGAAATATATTAAACAAATATTTCTCCATTAAACAGAATTTTTTAAAAAAATTTTAAATATTACATTAAAAGTGTATTAAAAAACAACTTCCAAATTCTTGCGTTTTGCGTTTTCGATTTTCAGAAAGAACACCCAAAGAATGATTTTAAACACTCAAAGTCTTACTCGTAAGTAACAATATCAAAGCTTAAACAAAACACCAACAATAAACAGTGAGTTTATCTTTTCTTACATCCCCCTTAGTAATGCAGGAAAAATTTTTTTTATTTGTCACTAAGGCATTGATGTCCATGTCAGCAAACAATTGGTTAAAAACCCCACCCCCACAAAAACATATACGTTGCCAACTTTTTAAACTACAAACAACTCTAGAAACATATTTTTAAGCGATTTTAGGGAAGATAAAATTTCTTAAACGTTTTGCACAAGAAAATATTACTAAATTTGCGTTTTTTCTGCATTTATTTCATAAAAATGCGATATTACGAAAAATCCCTACATATTGAAGATTTTAAAAAATCTGTCCGGTTTTCCTTACGCTTCTATTTTAGTATCAAAAATACCTACATGTGGGGATTTTCCCCTACTTCTGGCAACACTGGTTTTAACTAATGTACTGTAGATTTTTGAATATTTGTAAAACTTTCAGCTTATTTATTTTTTATTTTCCTCAGCCTTACCTAACAAACAAAGATAATAAACAGTAAGAAAAAATTTTACTTCAAATGGGAACATTTAAGAGCCAAAAGCGATACTACTACATTCAGTTGATATTGAACTACCAAAGCACTCTAATTCGTCATTAAATATAGACACTAAGTAGATTCTTAATGTAAATACAGTTGAACTTCTATAAGTAAAACTTCTGTAAGTCGAAAATTCTTTAAGTCGAAGGGACTCTTTTGGCAATAGCGATAGACAGGCCAATTCACATGATTTTGTTTCTTTAACTTGAACTTATGAACTTCTTTATCTTGAATTTTTCTATCACTCAAAGTAAAATATTTGCACCACGCGTGGACATACTTCCACAAGTCGAATTTTTTTCAAAAAATTTTTTTGTCATCTTAAATTTTTGTTTTATTTTAAACTAATAAGCATTAAAAATATGACATTTATCTTTAGTTAAATAAAATTTGATAAATTTCAATTCAATAATTCCAAGTTTTTCTAATTTTGCATGTAAACACTTATCAAATCGCACACTATTTCATAAAATTAAATCTTAATATATCTACATATGTATTTGTACGAAATAAAATTAAATAACATGAATACCGAACGAATTAAATTTTTGGTTGTGCATTTATTAAAAAATTCGGCTGAAGTGCACTTTACGGGGCGAAAAAAAAATATAAAAAATATGCCACCCGATCCAGAATTAAAAAAAAAATACCAAAATTAATATTTAAGGGGGCTGAGGCCCGTGGGGACCCCTGGGTCCAAAAAACCGCCCCACCCACTTAATGGTATGTGTGGTTACTCAAATTAAAGGTAATTAATTGTGCAACAAAAATGAAAATACATAATAAAATTTTGGGTGGGCGGCACTTCAAGGGCCCTCTGGGGCAAAAAAAGTTTCCCCCCCATAACACTTATGTATATTTGCGTGGGTACTCAAATTAAAGGTAATTTGCTCACGATTGCCAATATGTATTTTGTTTTTGTATTCGTTTAATATTTTCCTCTCTAGGTTAATTTATGTATCTTTTATAGGTATGCAGAGAAGTTTTAGTTAGCGAAGCCGGTCTTTGTAATACCATAGAGGAGAAAATCCTTTTGCCCGGCCGAAGGCCGGCTATGCAGAGAAGCTTTAGTAAGCGAAGCCGGTCTTTGTTATACCATAGAGGAGAAAATCCTTGCGTCCGGCCAAAGGCCGGCTATACAGAGAAGCTTTAGTTAGCGAAGCCGGTCTTTGTTATACCATAGAGGAGAAAATCCTTGCGCCCGGCCGAAGGCCGGCTATACAGAAAAACTTTAGTTAGCGAAGCCGGTCTTTGTTATACCATAGAGGAGAAAATCCTTGCGGCCGGCCAAAGGCCGGCTATACAGAAAAGCTTTAGTTAGCGAAGCCGGTCTTTGTTATACAGAAAAGCTTTAGTTACAAAAAAATAAAAAAATCCCGCGATTTGTATACAAAATTAAAAAAGCCAAATAAAAACAAAATATTTACAATCGTAAGCAAAATACCTTTCATTCGAGTACCCACACATAGTTATAAGGGTGGGAGGGGCAATTTTTTACCCCCCAGAGGGACCCAGAAGTCCCGCTCGACCTAAATTTTATTAATTTCGTATTTTTTACACAATTACCTTTAATTTGAGTACCCACACATACCACTAAGTGTGCGGGCCGCTTTTTTTGATCCATGGGTTCCCAGGGGCCTCAGCCCCCTTAAATTTTAATTTTGGTTTTTTTCTTTTTTTATTCCAGAGGGGGTCCAATTTATTTTTTTTTTTTTCGTACGCCCCGTAAAGTGCACTTTTGCCAAAAATTCTCTAATTTGAAGTTTCTGTAAGTCGAACTTTTTGTCGGGATAATGGAGTTTCGAGTTTAAGAAGTTCAACTATATTACCATAGTGGGACGCTTCTTACCGAACGATGTTACTATGTACTTAAATAAGAATTGAATAGCAAAAGCGATAGATTTTTGTTAAATGGGGAACTATTCAGATTATTTTTCGATCGATATTGTTTGCAGGGTTTCTATGAATGAACGTAATAACAGTATAATATAATAACATAGCAAACTTATTATGTATATTAAAAACCACAGATTACATTAAAAACTATTTAATAAAAACATTTGAGTTTCAGATAACTAATCGATTGCGATTTACAAATAAAAGTATGTGCATAGATAAATATGAAAATGAACGTTAAAACTTAGATACATCGATATGTAGAACAAACATATATACATATGCATATACTTATTTACACGTATGCACAGATTTACATATTTATTGTATTGTATTAATCTTGGACAGTCAAAAACTTGCGTGCACTTTTTATAACAATTTCACTTTTAATGTAGTTATTTACTAACCGCTTTAAATATTTAACTTGTTGATATTTTGTTAGAAATATGATAATATTCTCCACTCGTTATATAAAAAAGTAATAGTAGTGTGTAGTTATCGCTGGCTGACAATAAAATATATGCTAGAGTAGTTCAGAACTGTTATTGCAAGTTTCTTGAAAGAATACAACAGGGTGTTTCAAAGCTAATAATACAATTGAGTTACCCTGCAGCCACACGTTCAATAATTCACTTTGAAGTTGTTCACACAAACTGCTTGTCAATACTTGTTTGAATTGACTTGAATTGATAATAGTGTGTAGTTACTTGGTGGCCACACGATCAAGTTTTGCCTTTCAATTCCATTCAATTTACTCAACTCTCTCATTTTTTTACTAACACACTCACACTTTTTAAATTGACCACGAGATGGCTTTCAATTTCACCTTTCCATTTGTTTGGCAATTTACTTTCAATTTAACAGCTGATTACATGTTTGTCTTTATAAATTGTTTTTTTTTATGGCATCTTGAAAGTAAATTGAGTGCCACTTACCCTGCGGCCACACGATCAAGTTGTTCTTGATAGTCTTTTACATATACTGCTTGTCAAAATTTACAAAAATTGAGAGGTGTGACGTAGGTGGCACTCAATTTACTTTCAAGATGCCATAAAAAAAAAACAAATTATAAAGACAAACATGTACTCAGCTGTGAAATTGAAAGTAAATTGTCAAACAAATGGAAAGGTGAAATTGAAAGCCATCTCGTGGTCAATTTAAAAAGTGTGAGTGTGTTAGTAAAAAAATGAGAGAGTTGAGTAAATTGAATGGAATTGAAAGGCAAAACTTGATCGTGTGGCCACCAAGTTACGTCACAGCTCTCAATTTTTGTAAATTTTGACAAGCAGTATATGTAAAAGACTATCAAGAACAACTTGATCGTGTGGCCGCAGGGTTACATAGGGTCTCCACCTGAGATAAGATATAAGATTTTTATATCAGCAAATGTCAAATTCAATCGCAGAGAGTATTATCTTACGTGTAGACTCTCAAATAGTGTTAATATTAATATTATAATAAATCTTATAAGACAGTTGTTATGAGAAATCTTATAACAACTATCTTATAAGATGAGCTGTCAAAAATACACATACATGCATACATAAAAAACAATAATAAGAAGCATTCATTAAAATGATAAATTTTGTTTGTACAAATAGTGAAAATCTTGTGATAAGTGTTTAAAAAAACATTATTTTTAACTAAAAACAAGAAAAAATTAAAAAAAAAGAATAAAAACGACACAAGTTTACTGTGCGAGAATCATTTGATTATGAAATTAGGATTAAGATTTACATGAAGAAATTTGTTCTCTCATTCTGCCGACGTTCTCTCACATATTATATCAGATATTGACCCCTATTCCGCGTTTCGATTCGGATCGAAATTTTCTCCGTTTTTGGCAACTTTGGTGTTTCGTGCCAATGTTCTGTAACTCCCGCGTTGAAAAACTTTTCGATTGAAATGTGAGAACTGAAACAAAAATACCATAAGTTGAAAAAAACATGTTTTTCTCACTAAACTGTTACTGTATCATTTTTGGTGTGTAATAGCTGTAACGTAAGGAAATTACTCGCCAAAAAGTTTCAGTAACAGTTTAGTAAGAAAAACATGTTTTTTTCAACTTATGGTATTTTTGTTTCAGAATAGGGGTCATTATCTCTCTCAGGTGAAGACTCAGTGTTATCGCTGGCAGACAATAAAATATATGTTAGAGTAGTTTAGAACTGTTATTGCAAGTTTCTTGAAACAATACAACAGGGTGTTTCAAAGCTAATAATACAATTGAGTTACCCTGCAGCCACACGTTCCTTTAAGTTGTTCACACAAGCTGCTTGTCAAAACTTGTTTGAATTGACTTGGAGTCCACACGATCAAGTTTTGTCTTCATATTCCTTTCAATTTGCACTACACTCTCACTTTTTTTACTAACCCACTTACTTGACGTGTGTGAACCGGCACTTTGTTTCACAATTTTACGTTTAATTTAACAGCTGATCACATATTAATTTTGTCGCTTCTTTTAGTGCTGGTTCACGCTCTTCAAGTTTTATAAATGGCATTCTCTTTTTTCTTCTCTCCTAAAAGCTCAAGACTTGTCGGCTAAAACTTGAAGAGTGAGAACCAGCACTTATAAAAACTATATTTCTTCAAAAATAAATGTGCTTTATTAAAAAATGGTGTTTTTAAAAATTCTTGTGCTTTTTTTACAAAACACTTTGAGTTATATCTTCGTCGGGGGCAATTTTAAAATAAAATTGATTATCAAATTGAGTGCAGCCTGTGCCTGTCAATTCAAACAAGTTTTGACAAGTAGTTTGTGTGAACAACTTGAAAGTGGTTTATTGAACATGTGGCTGCAGGGTTTTAACTAGCCGACCACATGCGCAATAAGTTTGTACTGTCAAATTCTATTGCTAACTTGAGGGTTACACGACCAAGTTTTGCCTTTCAAGTTTTAATACACTTACCCTTTTTTACCAATACTTTTAAAAATTAAAACGAAATTGCCTTTAAAATTCTATTTCTAGTGAGTGTGGCAATTGACGTACAAGAAAACAGCTAATTTCAAGGTTACATAATTAACGTCAAACTTCTTAAAAAAAAGCTGACAAAAATTTTAGTTTTTTTTTTTTTTTTTGTATAGGCTTTGAAGTTTGGTATGACAAAAAATTGTTAGGGTAACACCCCATATTAGTGAGCAAATTCTTCGCTTGGCTTTATAAATTGTTTTCTTGATGACAACTTGAAAATAAACTGCTCAAAAATTGCGTGCAGCCTACGTCACAGCTTTCAATTTTTGGAAATTTTGACAGACAGTATATGTAAAGGACTATCAAGAACAACTTGGAGCGTGTAACTGCAGTGTT
Organism: Pollenia griseotomentosa; assembly: GCA_963931875.1. Lineage (NCBI taxonomy): Eukaryota > Metazoa > Arthropoda > Insecta > Diptera > Polleniidae > Pollenia > Pollenia griseotomentosa. The sequence goes on from OZ007560.1 coordinate 335,887, forward strand.
ACACAAGATATAACGCTAGGTCTCCACGTAGCAATATTTATTGCTAAATACAAGCAATAACCCCGGGTCTCCACGTAGCAATACTTATTGCGGAAAACGTCAAATTTGATTGCTCCATTAAATTTGCGACGTATAGACCGCAAATTGCCATGAGTGGCAATCCATTGCGCAATGACTGCTATTCTGATTGCTTGAGCAATTATTGCTTAGCAATCTGCTGTCAAATCAGTTGGCATTTATCTGACATTTCATTTTTCTGTACGGTTGTTTATTTATTTGTGTGTTTATTTATTAAAAAAGTAATCAAGAAAAAGCCGCCAAGTGAAAAAATACTTCAACAAAATACGGAAAAAGGTTTTTATATAGTACATATTATATTTAAAAAAAAAACTCCAATATATCAACAAAAGCAAACGAGGAATTTGTTTTTTTGTATATTTTTATTTTTTCAATAGAACAATACAAGTTTAAGGTTTTTATCATACGCAAATAAGCAAAAAAGTAATACAAAACACAGCTACGACAATTACAATTAATTATTTTATTAATTGAAAAAGAAAATTTAACAACCACTTCAAAACACAACATAAAACATTTGTTATAAATACAGCCACAAAACTTTATATAACTACTCGCGGTGAAAATTGCAAATTTATGGCAAAGCAATATCAAGTGTTCTCCAGCAATATAATCAGCAATTATTGCTCCATTGTTCTGTCATTGTTCTGCCGATGTTTTTGCTTGTACTTAGCAATAAATATTGCTACGTGGAGACCCAGCGTAACGTCAACAGAACAATGGTGCAATAATTGCTGATTATAATGCTGGAGAACACTTGAAACTGCTTTGCCATAAGTTTGCAATTTTCACCGCGAGTAGTTGTCCAAAGATTTGTGGCTGTATTTATAACAAATGTTTTATGTTGTGTTTTCAAGTGGTTGTTAAATTTTCTTTTTTCAATTAATAAATTAACTTAATAAAATAATTAATTGTAATTGTCGTAGCTGTGTTTTGTATTACTTTTTTGTTTATTTGCACACAACCACACAAATAAATATGCAACCGTTCAGAGAAATAAAATGTCAGATAAATAACAACTGATTTGACAGCAGATTGCTAAGTAATAATTGCTCAAGATATCAGAAGAGCAATCATTGCGCAATAGATTGCCACTCATGGCAATATGCAGTCTATACGTCGCAAATTTAATGGAACAATCAAATTTGACGTTTGCCGCAATAAATATTGCTACGTGGAGGAATTCTCTTGAATTTCAGCCAGGATGGTGGTTGTCTTCTCTTCCATTTTTCTCGAATTTTCATTCATTATTCTAGCAGTTTCATCAATTTTTCTAGAATTTTCAGCTAGAATATCACTCGTATTTTCTTTTATTATCAATACCATGCTTCTGGAATTATCTTCCATTTTTCTAGAATTTTCATCAATTTTTCTAGAAGTTTCAGCTAACATCGCTCTAGAATTTTCGTCAATTTTTCTAGAATTTTCTTTTGACATTTTTTCCATTTTTGCCATCATAGCAGCAAACATTGCATTTAAATCCATACTGTTAGCAACTGCACGAGTACATACCTCTATTTCTTCTTTGTCCTCAAATTCGTAACTCACAATGTCCATATTGCGTCGCTCGAATTCATCTAATAGTCTTTTCTGCAGCTCTGCTTTATTACCTGCAGTTGGCAGATCCAACTTGCCCAATTCTTTCTTGAGCTGTTCTACTTTAAGCTCTTCAAATTTCATTGCTGTCTTCTTGTTATTTATTTATTTTTTTTTATTTTATAATTTTTTTTTTTTTCACTTTTATTAATCTATTTATTTTATTTATGCAATTTCACTTCTGACACCAATTGTTACGTTACTGCCTTTCAATAACGTTTTGGTTTATTTCCTTTATAATAAACCGTTTCGAGTTCTTTATTGCAACTTTAATAAAATAAATAAAACACAAACACTTTAAACACTGTTTACAATTTACACAACTTTATTTAGTGCAAAGTCACTCTAACAAACCGTAATTTATAGCTTTTATAAATAAATGTTTTCGAAGGTTTGAGGCTTTACTATTCACCACACTTTAATTTAATTTATGGCAGCACTAATGTTTACATAATTTTACCTCTTATACTGAAGCTTTTTTAACGGGAGAAGCAAAAAACTATTTAAAATGATAAATTTATTAATCGCCTTAAACTGTTAACAATTTATTTTTCTTCTACTTTTCTTGTTTTTCTTAGCAGTTGTTTTGCATATTTTGCATATTTTACAAACTGGAGGTTAGGGCTTTAAGCGTTTATCATGTTATATTTTGTACATAGGGCCTTCTGTTTTCTATTCCAAAATTTTTTGTGAACAATTAAGTTGATGCAATACATAAGAATCAATGAAAAAATCGATTTTTAATTTTTGGTAAGTTAGGAATTTTTAGGAATATTAAATTTTATAATAAATATTGTGGTTATTTTGTTGAACTATTTATGGTTTTTAATCCAAATTTTTTATATTATTAATTAGGCTTAAGTTCATTAAATTTAATTTTCATTAAATTATTTTTATGAAGAAAGGAATTTTCCAACATGAAAATTAATTAAAATTGTTATTGATAATCTTTCATTCTTGACCGTGGCAGGGGCTCGAACACGGGCCGGCAGGTTACCATGACATGTTTCGATCGCAACCACTCGATCTCCTCAGATGGATTTGCCGTTTTACACTCGCAGCCATCGACAACTGCTGACGTCAATAGTCAAACATCAATCCTTAAACCAAATTGTATTTTAACCTTTGGTAGATCGAAGTTTGCTTTTTTGAATGATTATCCATTTTAATTGATTTTACATGTTCTTCCTTACTTCTGTTTTTTCGTACTTTTGTCAAGAATTTTTCTTGAAGTCCAAAGTACATTTTTTTTGTTTTTTCATTTTTTTGTCTTTCTTTTTCTTGTTGACCTTTTTCAGCACAACTTGAAGGACAAATGAACACATAGAGCTCGTGCCTTAGCTTTAACAATAATTAGTATTGTGGTTATTTTGTTGAACTATTTATGGTTTTTGTTTGAGGGTCGAACTTTTGTTTTGAGTCCTCAAATTAACACGGTTCACTATGTTTTTTATACAAATAAAAACACTTTGCTTTTTGTATTTGTTGTATTAAATATTTGTGTTTTATTTAACATTAGTGTTTTAATTCAATGTAATTTGTTTTGTTTTTTAATGTTCTATAAATTTACAATATTAGTTTGTTTTGTTGGGTCACAATGTTTTTTTTCTGTTGCTTCACTTGTTTATTGTTATACGGTTGAAACTAGAGTAAGAGTTATTGGTTTACAAATTGATCTTGCAAGTTAAATTTAGTACAAGAAAAATAATGTAATGACAAAATGAAAAATAAGTAAATAACAATTTAAGGACCGTTAATATTTTACAGGGTGTCTTGTTTAAATTGAGTCATCATTAAACATTCCGGCCCCCATGACTTGGTGCAGTTTAACATAGGTCCGCAAAACAGGTTACAATGTAGCAAGGTGTTGTGATGATATTTGGCAGATATGGCATCTAGGATCTCAATTCGATTCATGTGTGCGGGTCGTGTGGGGTTGAATATGTTGACAGCAATCAAATCTGTTGATGAGAAACTAAAAAATGGTTTGTGGGATGCCATACCTATAAGTAGGAATTCAGTGGAAAATTAGTTGGGAAAATTTTAAAAAATGTTAACTATATTTTAAAATAAAACCACAATTTTTGTAATGGGTCTGGTAACGATCCCATTTTTCGTCTGGATGTCGACAACTCGACAGTTCTGGTCCGTTCCAGTATACGTTTTGTAATTCGACCCATTTGCCATTCGTTGGGTGGAAAGTTGTTGTTTTTGATGACGACTAAATCGTTGACTTTAACGTTATCCCTCTGAGACTTCCACTTGTACCTGCGATGCAGTTCGGCCAGGTATTCGGATTTCCATCTTTTGCAAAATGAGTGGTAGATGACCTTTAGGCGTTTCCAGCGGTTGATGAGGGTCAGGTTTTCGCTGCTTACATCAAGTTCGGCTGGGGTCAATAATGGAGTTCCAATAAGGAAGTGTCCAGGGGTCAATGGGTTAAGGTCATTTGGGTCATCGCTAGCAGGACTTAAGGGTCTAGAGTTTAAACACGATTCTATGCGAGTGAGAATTGTTGACAGCTCTTCAAAGGTGAATTTCGTATCTGGTATCATTTTCTTTAGATGGGTTTTAAATGACTTTACACCGGCCTCCCAGAGTCCGTCCATATGGCACCAGGGGGTATAAATTTCCAAATGATATTTTGGTGGCTATAGTTGTGTGTAACTTGGGCTTAAAGAGTTTTCATAAATTCCAGACGATCTTTTTTGATGAGTTCTGCTGCTCCGACAAAGTTCGTGCATTGTCTGAATATATGTTTGCTGGACACCCACGTCTTCCAATGAAGCGGGAGAAAGCGGCTAAAAATGCTTGAGTCGATAAATCACTAACTGGTTCTAAATGTACAGCTTTAGTGGCAAAACATACAAAAATGCAGACATACCTTTTTGTGATGAGGCAGGCTCGACCAGTAAAGTTTCGAATAGTAAAGGGTCCAGCGTAATCGACTCCAGTTGTGGTAAAAGGGCGAGAAAGTGTTGTGCGCTCTGGTGGTAAGGAAGCCATGATTTGACTCTGAGTGTGTTTTTTGTACAAAACACAAGTTTTACAATTATTTATCACCATTTTTACTAAGGGCCTCAAACGAAAAATCCAAAATTCTGTACGAAGTACTCGGATCATAAGTTGGTTTCCACCATGAATCGTAATTTTATGAGCAAATTCGGTTAACAATCTGGTGAACTTAGAGTTGTACGGCAACAAAATTGGATGTCGTTCGTTGTATGTGAGAGCTGGTGATTGAACCAGACGTCCGTTGGCTCGGATGACGCCTAGTTGGTCCATAAACGGGTTGAGAGTCAACATACTGCTAGAAGACGAAATCCTTTGTTTGAGCTTCAACTGCTTATATTCTTCTGGGAAATGTTGTTTTTGCGTCAAAATAATGAGTCGTGTTTTGACGTCTATTATTTCTTCTGGTGTAACCTCGTTTGAAGATATCTTAAGGTGGGTTCTGCTTACACTAGTATTTTTCCAGAATCGTAGGACATAAGCTAATACTCTATAAGCGCGTGACAAATTGGAGAAACGGTTCAATGGGTCCTCCTGAATGGTAGTAGTTAACGTCTTTATAGTTTTTGCTTCTAAGTTGGTGTCATCTGGACTTCTGGATTTCGGCCATTGATTTTTGGGTAATTTTAGCCATGAAGGTCCAAACCACCATAAGTTGTGGGTTTCTAATTCTTTGGGCGTACATCCCCGGCTGGCTATATCTGCAGGGTTTTCTTTTGATTCGACATGTTGCCAATGACAATTGCCGACTTTATCTACAATTTCTGAGACACGATTTCCAACGAAAGTGTTCACGTGCAGGGGGGTTTCTTTAACCAGGCCAGTACTATTGTTGAGTCGGTCCAAAAATATGTGTCGATTTGCGTAGCTTGAAGATTTGGCAGAATTCCTGAGGCTAAATTTGCCAGTAAAACGGATCTACAAATCTCCAAACGAGGTAGCGATATTTGTTTAATCGGAGCAACACGAGTCTTAGAGGCCAGTAAATATAGAATTTTCAGACTGTATTCGGACGTAAAGAGTCGCAGAATAAGCTTTTTCTGAGGCGTCGCTAAAGCCATGTATTTCCACATTTAAATTAGGGTTGTACTGGATCCAACGAGGAATTTTCAGGGCATTTATTGCAGGGCAGTTTTTAACAAATTTCTGCCATTTAAGGCAAGTCAAGGGTTTTAGGTTGCCATCCCAGTCGACTTTATCTAACCAAATCTGTTGCATGATCAACTTCGCATCAACAATTACTGGAGCTATCCATCCGCAAGGGTCAAAGAATTTGGCAATTGTAGATAGAACTTCCCTTTTTGTGTAATTTACTTTCAATTCAACACCTGGGGCAGTGAATGTAAAAGAGTCTGAAGAAATGTTCCATTTTATCCCGAGTGTCTTTGTTCCGGCATTCTCGGATAAGTTTAACCAGTCGAGCGGCAGTAGGGTCTCATTTGGCAAATCTTGAATAACTCGTGGATCATTTGAGGTCCATTTCATCAGATCAAAACCGGCAGATTTTAGAACAGTTGTAAGTTCTTTTCGTGATTTGATGGCATCGTTTAATGTGTGGCCACCAGCTAAGACGTCATCTACGTACATGTTGTGTTGTAAGATGTTTGACGCAAGGGGGTGAGTTGTCCCGATATCTTCGGCTAGTTGAAGAAGGGTTCGTATGGCAAGAAAAGGCGCGCAATTAACTCCAAACGTCACTGTGAGGAGTTCGTAATCCTCAATAGGATCTGTCTCGGATTTTCTAAACAATATTCTTTGGTATTTTGTTTGCGTAGGGTCAATGAGTATCTGGCGATACATTTTTGTGACATCTGCGTTGTACACAAAACGGAAAAATCTCCACTTCAATATTATGAGCACTAAGTCTTGTTGAAGTATGGGTCCTGGATACAAAATGTCATTCAAACTTCTCTTATTTGAAGACGGGCTCGATGCGTTGAAAACTACTCTAATCTTCGAAGTCAACTTTTCGGGTTTTATTACTGCGTGATGCGGCAGGTAATAATTTGGATTTTTATTAATTTCCAGGGGAGAAATTTTCTTCATATGCCCTAGCTCGAGGTATTCCACAATAACTTGGTCGTATTGTGTCTTAAGATTTGGCTTTTGGCTAAGCATACGCTCCATTCTCAAAAATTGGGCCATGGCAATATTTCTAGATACGCCTATTTCTTCGCCATTTTTAAAGGGTAGGGTAACAATGTATCTACCCGAATCACTTCTAAGGGTTGTAGACTTGTAGTGATTTTCACAGTGCGTGTCCTCTTCTGACCTCAAAACCTTTTTTTGGGTCTCCTCCACCTCCCAAAAGCGTGTGAGGATTCGGTCCAGGGACGATGTGTTCAGTAAAGATATCGTTTGTCTAGGTGAATTTACTGTAGAAATTGGTCTCCCCACAATCCAGCCAAATACTGTTTTTTGTGCCAAAAGGGATCCAATGGACCGCATCGGTGTTTCCATACTATATATTGAGGGGCCTAAGTCGAGGCCTATTAGTAGGTCGATGGGTCGACTTTAATGAAAGTGTGGGTCTGCAAGTTCTAATTTTGCAGCCTCTGCGAATTGTTCTGCGTTTAACGTTTGGGGCGGTAAATTGGATGGAAGGGTCTTCAAGACTGGTGCCCATACCTCTAATTTAAACGATGTGTCCACCCTGGAGCAAAGGTTAAACAAACAGGCTTTGGTCGAAGTTTCAGAAACTGTCTGACTCAAGCCGGAAACGTGTACTATATTACGTTTTGTGGGTAAGTTTAATCGGGTTTTCAACTTGTCCGATATAAACGTGGATTGGGATCCAGGGTCGATGATTGCTCTTGCCTGGTATCTTTCGCCTCTAGTTTCGATTTGTACTATTGCAGTAAATAACAAGGTTTCTTTGTCTACTAGTTGTGTCGAGGACTGATTGTTTCCCCGCAGGGTCAAGGAAGTCAGGTTAGGAATACCTGATCTGGAAGTGGACTGTATTATTTTTGTATATGGAACAAAGTACTGTGCGGCGCCCCTTCAAAATCTGGTAAAAAAGCCTTGAAAAAGGACAATACCGACACTGCATTCGATATACATACATATGTACGAAATACCGTTATGGTAATTCCTTGGACGGACAATTCTAAAGTTACTCTCGCAAATAATAACGACGCAATCGATCCAATGGTAAAAGTGCAACGATACATTAAGGAGAAGAAGAAAAAAGTTCGTGTTTAACAGCCACTCGCCATCAAAAATTACAACGGGCATATGGGTGTCGTGGATTTACATGACAATGGGGTTGCCAATTACTCTATCGGCATTCGTGGCAAAAAGTGGTAAAGCCGTTCTAAGTCCAATGTATGGGTAGCGCTGTGGTCAATTCGTGGAAACTGCATTTCTTCATAGCAGCTTCGCAAAACGCGAATCCTATCTCACAGTTTGACTTCAAAAACACGGTGTCCAAGCCTCTGCTGCTTTCGTCGGAGGATGCATTAGACAGAATCCAATCTTCGTCTACAGAGGATCCAGACACTAGCTATAAGCAACAAAACTTTCCGAAGGTAGTCGGCTTGCATGTTCCTTTGAAAAGCACCAGCCGTCGTCGTTGCATTGTGTGTGCACCAAAAGTCACCATAGTTGAGTGTGAGAAGTGCAACGTCCACATACACCTATACAATTGTTTTAAATTGTTCCACGAAGACAAACAATTTTATTTACAACGCCGCGCCACACGTTCAAAGAATACGTACTATAAACAACATAAATAACTAAAAAAAATTGTTCACAACAAAAGATTTCAAAGCACTTTGCAGTACAAGCGTGTGGTCAAACCCACGGCAATTTTCAGAAAAATTACTCGTCGGCAAAAAAATTTGTTTCCAGAAAAATGGCATTTCTTGAAATTTTCATCAAAAAATTTCAACGTTTAAATTTTTGGTAATTAATGGGTTAAATGGAGTAAAATAATGATTAGTCCATAGTATCTTAGCATACCATACGTTTTCCCTGCTGCATTATTTATATGATCTGTCCACGAAAGCGTTAAATTAATAATGATTCCCAAGTTCTTTGCAGAGTTCACGTTCTCATTTGTGTACCTCCCAAAACAATTCTAAGCTGATACAGGTTGTCCATTTGTGTTCTGTAAATTGGACGCATTTTGATTTTGTAGGGTTTAAACTTAGCCCATTCACTGACTCTTAAGAGATCTGAATTTATTTTCAGTGAAAGTTGGACATCATCAGCATACATTTGGATTTTAATAAATTTTAGTTGAGTCGGGAGGGAGATCATTTGAATACATAATATACATAAGCGGACCGAGAATGGATCCCTGCGGAACACCTCTTGAAACTGGCAGCCATGATGAATATCTTGAGTAACTAAATATAGCCTGGAATCTATTGCTTAAGTATGTTGATATTAACTTTCTAGCTGTCGTTAAAAAATTAAATTGTTGCTTCAGTTTCCTTCAAAAGGTGTGTTCCACAAGATCTCGGGCAAGTTCGGACTAATGAGAGTAAAATGAAAAATACTCTCTAAATTTGCCGAAACTTTCCAAAAATGCTGGAACACAAAAAACCATTTTTGCACTTCTTCAAATACTAATGCTGCTTACTTTAAAATTAAGATTATTTAAGTGATTTTAGACGCTTAAAAGTCATAACATTATAAAACCAAAACATTTGCATCATTGTAATTTTTTATATTTTGTTTTTTATATTAAAGATTAAGGGAAATATGTACGCAATAACGTCTTAACCACTTTAATTTTTTCATAAAAAACAGCTGATTGTTTTTTCTTGTCCGAACTTACTAGGGTATTCATTAATCGTTAATCGGTTAACCGATTAATTACTACCCGATTAACTGATCGGTTGATTTAAAATTGGCAATTTTCGATTAACGATTAAACCGGTTAATTTCAGTCCATTAACCGATTAACCGATGTAACAAATTTTTTTAGTTTTTTGTTTCGTCTCATATACAAAAGGTATATATTTGGAATATATTTTTTCCTACATTATATTTCCTGCGAGCAATACATTTTTAAATTAGAGTACAAAACAGAAACAAGGGGTTCGGAAATACATTTTTTGCAGAATGTTCGGTGCTGAGCATTGCCAGGATGAGTCAGATAATGACCTGACAATAGAAGAAATTCTCGATTTTAATTCAAACAATTAGCCGAAATAATGGCATTTTGGACGATTTCATATGTTGAGAAAAATACTGGAAAAGGGCTGAGAAATTAGATAATATGTATCATGAAACAAAGAAACCAAGATAACACATACAGCTTTTAAAAATGAAATGTTGAAATAATTAATAAAAAAATCTCACAGTTTATTTTTTAGTAAATACATAAAAATATTATGTACAAATTATAAAATATGTTTTTCACATTTATGAATTACTTTTTTGTTGCCCGTTTTAGTTCAATAATTGTTTTGTTCGTTATGTTATTGTTTTTTTAACTAATAGATTCCAATAATCAATAATTTTTGCATTTTTATTAATTTAAGAGACTTAATTAAAAACAAAACTTTACTAATCGGTTAACCGATCAATAACAAAATTAACCAATTATTAACCGATTAAACAAAATTACTTTTTTGTTGCCCGTTTTAGTTCAATAATTGTTTTGTTCGTTATGTTATTGTTTTTTTAACTAATAGATTCCAATAATCAATAATTTTTGCATTTTTATTAATTTAAGAGACTTAATTAAAAACAAAACTTTACTAATCGGTTAACCGATCAATAACAAAATTAACCAATTATTAACCGATTAAACAAAAACCTCGGTTAATTAATCTCTCTCAATTACTCTCTTACGGCCAATTTCACCAAGTTCGGTTATAATTTACTATCAGTTATAGCTGTCAAAACATATTGGTAACCGGATCTTTAATTGAAGGTTAGTTTTAACCGAACTTGGTTAAATTGGCCGTTAATTGCACAAACATTGTTATGTGGAACGCTTTTGAGTAACTTTGTGCAAGTTTGGACTGTTTCGTTATGCATGTGGAACAGAGCTTAAGTGGTTCATGGTGTACGGTGTCGAACGCCTTCGAGTGGTCGAGAAGGACTAAAAACCCAATATTACCCTGATTGATAATACATCGGATCTCTTCGGCGACTTCAGAAAGTACTGTAATACATCCACGTTAGTAACATATTCCAAAATTTTTTTATGCAGGAGTTTTTCAAAAACTTTTGAGAAATATGGCAATATTGCTATAGGACGAAATTCCTTGGGAGTTTTAGGAATTGCCACAATTTTTGAGTATTTCCAGTTAAGAGGAAAATAACTTGTGGTGATAATTGTATTAAAGGTGTGGTTTGAAAGGAAGTTAATAAGGTCGCAGGATTTTAACAAATTTTGGGTTAATATCGTCATAGCCCACAGAGTTGGACTTTACTGATAAGAAGCCTTGAATATTTGAAAGCTAATCTTGTTTATTTGGCGTATCGTTACATCACCATTAAAAATGGATAAAAATACTTAAACAAAGTTATCAGAAGATTATTTTAAACATATTAATGATGAAATTGTAAAAATTAATAGATTATTAAAAGACGAAATAAAACCATTAAGAAATCGTGGCCGGTTGCTGATATCAGAGGTACGTTATGCTACATCATGGTTAGTTTGAGGTATGTTCAGAGGATATTAATTGATTAATGAAATGATTTAATTTTAATCATGTCAATTTTAAAGTGTTTAACAAATCACTTGAATGTTTGGATAATCATCTCGATTTTGATGTGATTAGAGCTTAATCACGTTCGAGATGCGTAAGCGCGTTTAAAATCCCAAATGTGAACATGGCCTTAGAGGTTCTTCTCATGTTTTAACAGCGTTTCTAAGCAATCTGTCTTAAAAGCTCTTAAATATTATAATTTTTCAACATAATTTGATGGCTACGCGGAAAGAATTATTTACTAAATCACCAGAAAATATGGCAAAAATTTCTTATTGTTAACTTCGCTTAAGCAAAAAGTTATGACTCAAAGGTACTAAAATTTACTTTTGTTAATACAGCTAAAAAAATCATTTTAATTCTATAGTTACTTAAATCAAGTTATTCGTTGCCAATTTGACCAATTCTATTTAAATATCAATTCATATTTAAATAAATTTTTTTATATAATTATATTTTTTTTTAAAAACGAATTTTAAACATAAATTGATATTTAAATAAATTAATGAAATCGGTCATTAATATTTTACAAAATACAAGGAAAAGCTTTGATTTTTTACATAAAAACGTGTAGTGTTAGGCTTCGTACAGACGATGGTCAGATCTTGTCAATTTGTCAATGCTGTCATTTTTCTGACAATGGTGCCATTGTCAGATGCATTAATTTAACACATCTGCCAAATGAAAATAGCGTACAATGTTCACACAGTTGCAAGACATTTTTAGTCAATTTAAATGACAACATTGTAAGATCTGACCACCGTCTGTACGAAGCTTTAGTTAAGGCTCATATAACCGGAAGTAACAGTAACGTTGCAAATAAGCTGCTTCTTTTTGTTGTATGTAAAGCAATTTTAACGATTATAGTTAGCAGTAAGATATAACGTTTCAATCTGTAAGAAATAGATTGGTCTTACTTTTTTACGGTATGTAATCGGTAGTGGTGACTGATATATTGGTTAAAGTTTCTATTAGTTTATTAAGAGCAAAATGAAAAAACTAACCGAAACTCTTGTGTACATGTGATCTGCTGCTTTTTATTAGTCACCTAAATAGTGGTTAACGCTAACTAGTTAGTCTTAACGAAAATACTGGTTAGCACTAACTAGTTATCCATAACGTAAATATTGGTTAGTACTAACCTTTATAATATACATATTACATTTTTTTTAATTTTCATTTTTAATTTAATTTTTTATTAAAAAAATTGTAATTAAATTCATAGGAAATTAGACTTCAGAAAAGTATATACCACGTATTGTTATTTCTGTGGCTGCTTTATGACGTTCCACTTCTTGCATGGGTCTGGAAATGGAGGTTAACGTACGTGTGAGCAATTAATTGTTACCAAAAAATCAAATACATACCTGAAAAGTTATCGGGATTTTTATAACATTATTTGTTTCTTTATTACCACCGGAACATCTTAAACGATTTTCCTGGTCAAATCCACCACCCGCATGGCTGCTACCTTCTGGACGACCACTCCTTTCAAAACTACAGCTTTGTAAATGACCTCTGTTGTTTTCAGAGAATCTACCACCACGTCCTCTGATGCCGCCGTCAGTACATTACCACTAGAATTTTAGCAATTTTTTTTAGCTCTTTAGCACTTTAATACTCAAATTATACAAATTTTAGAAGTAAATTAATTTTTACAAGCGTTTGACAAAAATATATTGAAAAAATTATTTATGAAATGTTATTTGTTCCACTCTAACATATGTGTGAAACAACTAATATAAAATTGCTGCAAGTGCGTTAGTAAAATTTTTTTTTAGTTTTGGTTATGCATTTCTTGTAGAATCCCGAAATCCCGGAAATTTTCGGAACTGACAAATCCCGGGATTTATTTTTATGAATCCCGTGATTTTTTAATTTAACAACTTTTGTATATCAAAAATTTTTATATGTATAAAAATATTCGTTTAATTGAAATTTTATACTATCTTATTATTCATTGTTTTATGGCCGTTTTCTCATTACGCGATTATCTTTTTACCCAACGAAAAACTGCACATTAAAGAAATTTGGTTTTCTCAATGTCTCACTTGTTTTCTATTCTGTCGCAAAGCTAACCAGTCACCTGCCAATTACACTATGCCACAAAAAAAAAATTACCTCGAAAATGAGATATTTTCTAAGCTAAATTGGTGCTGCTGAACGCGAATATTCATATTTTTCCCAAGAACCGTTTTCGAGATATACGCGAAAATCGTGTTTTTCTGCAGTTGTTTCAGGTATTTCGAAAAATCTCGAGAACTGTTAAACTGAATTGTACAAGATTTAATATTTTGCATGGATATCTCTTTCAGCACATATCTATACCGTGTCGGTCGGATAAAGATTTACTGAGCTACAGGAATTTAAACTTGAAAAAAATGTGATTTTTATGTTTTTCAAAATTCACATTTTTAATTCGCTCCAGTAATGCAATAAAAAAAAAATTAAAATTTTTTTTTTAACATGTATCTTAAATAATATTTTGTTTTAAAGAAGTAAGCGTAAAATTGTTATTGTCGCACAAAAAAATAAGAAATAACGAAATAATAAAATTTTTATATAAAATGAATTCCCGGGATCCCTAGTTGTTATTGATTTGTTTTCTTGAGCATTTTTTGAAAAATTTAAAGAAATCTCGAGCAGTTATTTCTTGATACAAGAAGTTCGATTCTATTTAAAAATCAAGAAAACCAGAGTAATATTAAATAAATGCAGCTTCAACTAAACCACATTTTTTTAGGTGATTTAGTAAATATGTAATTCTTTCCGTGTAGCATGAACCAAAATGAGGCGGACCTCCAAATATTGTTAGGTGACCGACGTTTAAACATATTTGCTCACCAATGTATTTTTCTAAAACTTAATAAAATAACTTCTAACGATCTCCTTGACCATATTAAGATCATGCTGTCTGTTCGCTTCAAACATGTTGGAAAGCCAAATCATTTGCTCCGAATACACAAAATTGTTTTTCTTATTAACCAATTGATTATTTATTTATTTTTTTTTTTAGTTTACAATGTGCCGTATTTATTAACTCTGCCGCGTTTGTTAAAGTAAATGAGCAGCTTAATTTGTATTACTTATTTTAACTCTAGTCAAGAGAGACTCTTCGTCGTACAAATAAAATTCAAATGTGTGTATATGTCCACTTGCGTAGTATCTATCATGTATGCAACAGATCAAAAAACAACAAACAAATGTCTCGTATAAAAAATCGAAAAGTTTATTTATAGATCCGTTGAAAAAGAATGAACGTTCAGTTCAGTTAGTAGCTTCTTGGCAAACGTAATTGACGGAAATATATACATAGAGTTATTGCGGATACATTTCTAAAACGGAAACGGATACAAAATCGTTATATAGAATAAGTGAGTTAAATAATATAAGAAATGATTTTGAATTTTTGACAGACTTTGCGAAATTTGATAAGAGTATATGTAGTGTGCGTGTATATAACGAATTTAAATAATTGGCGTGTCTATGTAAGACTGTGCATCTCTTTTGTGTAGAATGTCAATGCCTTAAGTATTTCATGTACAAAGCATACCTTTTTTTTATAATATTTTTTTAGTGTTTAACGTTTCTAGTTAACCTTAACCCGAAGCAAAAGTAATAGTCAAACAAGCACATACTTGTATTTTTAGTCGCGCTGTGCAAAATGCAGTTTTTATGCTAAGAAGAAATAACGCACGAAAAACATGTATCTGAATTTTAAAATCTATACGGGTTGCATGCAGTTTATTCAAGAAGAAATTCGTACTGCAATTTTTCTTAAGTATCTTTTGAAATTTCTTTTCAAGAGTTGATAAGGCTTTAAATAAAATTTTGATTAAAGCTAAGTAAAACCAATGACCCACATTTTGTGGAAAAAAAATTTAATGACACAGTTCTTACGAAAGTAATTGTATTCAAGTGCAAAAGCAATTAAAAACGTTTTAACTTTAAAGCTAAACTAAACAATGTGAATATATTATGTATGTATGTAACTAGTTTTAAAGCAGCTTCGTAAAATATTATTGAATGTTAAAAATTTCACACGAGTTATTGTGGTTGTTGTAAGTGATTTTAAAGCTGACTTTGAACCAAAATATTTTTTGTTTGAAAATACTTGATACTTTTTAAGTTGTGTTTGAGTTTGCTTAAATTTTGCATTTAGATGTGGTTAATCAGATGCTGCAAAAGGTTCTAAAAATGTGGTGTTGTCTAAGTAATTAAGTCGAGTTTTAACCAGATTTTCTGCTTTGTTGGCTTTATAAATTTATACATACATACATTTTCTTATTTGATATTGTTTGATTTAATTTGAAAATGTTCTTGTACGATTGAAACTCGTTAAATAAAATATTTGTAAGTGGAAATCTCGAGTATTTTATTTAAAGAAAAATATTTTGAATTATATTCGATATTAGTGTGAGTAAAGTGTTTAATAAGAAGATTATGTTTTTATATAAATAATATATCCCTAAAGGAAGCCTGTTTGCAAGTGCCTCCAAGTCACATGTTTTGTCGACTATTTTAGTGACATCGTCAACGAAGTGTCTACACTACGTTACATTTGCCTTTAATACGAAAAATGTTATCAATAACAACTGAGAAGTATAATTCCTATAAAAGTTAAGGCAATAATAAAAAAAGATTGTTATGAATTCGTATTCGTACCAAAAGTGAAGACTAGATTTACTAAAATGTACTAGGGATTTTCTGGTTCCAATGTCTATATATGTTCCCAAAAGAACTACCTAGTCAATAAACAACAGTATAGGAATTATAATTTTTGCCAACAAATACATATGAGTATAAGTTTTGAACACTCGACACTTTGGAGCAACCGACATTCAACTGTCTATATGAAAGGTATCTCTAAATATGTTATTCCGGCCACTGGACCATATGTTATCTGTATACCAAATCTATCAAGAGGAGAAATAGTACCGAACGTACCACTTTTCATTTTTATATCATAAACAGTACCCTTTATTTTAATCTGGGCCAAATGTTATCTCTATACCAATTTTTAGGATAATAGGATAAATTTTGCATGTATATCAAATTTATCGAAAATTGGAAAAGTATCAATTTTATCCCATTTTTACCAAGAGTATCTACCGCTTTTCCTGTTTGTTAATGTAGGCTATAATCTGTATGTAAACCAAATTAGTTGCAAGTTACGAAAGTACCAATTTTTTACACCTTAAAAAGTATCAATTTTATCCCTTAAAAAGAAACCTGTATTTTAATCTGGACCATATGCGATCTTTATACCAAATTTATCAAAAAAGAAAAAAAGTACCACTTTTTACATATTTTAATCTCTTAAAAAGTACAACATATTTGAATCTGGGTCATATTTCTATAAGCAAAATTATGGAAATAATTTTTTTGTCGACTTTTTTAGTGACATCGTCAACGAAGTGTCTACACTACATTACATTTGCCACAACATTTGCCTATAAAATGTTATCAATAGCAACTGAGAAGTATAATTCCTAAAAAAGTTCCAGCAATAATATAAAAAAGATTGTTATGAATTCGTACCAAAAGTCAGGACTAGATTTACTCAGTGTTGCCAGTGGATTTTTCGAAAAAATACCTACACATGCTTCAAAAATCCCTACGCATTATTATCATTAAAATAGAAGAAAAACATTACTTATAAAAAATAAATTTTATTCGAATATGTGCAAAACTAAAAAAAAAAAATAATACATATGGGCATTTCCTGGGGTCGCGAACGTACGTTCGTACGCTTTTGATATACAAATAATATAGAAAACAAAACTTTTCCTAGCATTTTTTCTTGCGATTCGATAGCATTTGGGTAGATGTATGTTTAGTGCAAAGGATGGATTTCATCGAGTTTAAGTTTTCATAATAAGAGTTATAAACATGTGGTCGCGAACGTACGCAAAATAGAAGTCAACTTTGGCTGACAGCAGTTAAATGTAAAAATCTGCGTAATGGAACGGAATATTCAAAAGTGATTAATTTATTTTAAAAGTGTATTAATGTAGGTCTCCATGCAATATTTACCAAAAAAAATATCTCTTTTGGTTTTTGTTTAATTGGCTTATGTACCGGTCGCGAACGTACGGGTCGCGAACGTACGATTTTTCCATATGTTTTTTTATTATTATCACCATGCAGTTTCCCATTAATGTCTTCAAATTTCCTTAACAAACAACTAAATACTCAATTTACAATTGATTGTAATGAAAAGATTATGAAGAAAGAGTGTAAACATAACATATTTTTGCATGTAAAATAAGCATATAAAAATGTGTTTAGAAGTAGAAAATATAAGAAAATATAAAATTTTCCAGTTTCCAGTGCAATTTCTTCGAGTAAAACAGCTGAGACATGCTATGAAGCCATTCTTTTATAACAACACAGACTTTTTTTATAATAATAAACAATAAAAGACGATGATTATCAACATTTTATTTTTTCATCCTGGTAGACCATTCTAGGGAAATGCCCATATGTATGTACTTTTAATTAAATTCAATTTAGTCTTTCAACATTAAAGGCCCAACCATAATGTGCTTAAGTCGGCTTAAGCAAATGTACGAATGCATGTTAATCATATGAGGCAAACCATATTGAACTTAAGGAAACTTTTTGTTAAATTTTTTGAAACTGTCATTTGCTTAAGCAAAGTGCGAAACTGATCGCACATTCCGTACGGAATCAAATGTCTGTTGATTTTATTTTTGTTTTTTTAAATATATTTGAGAGACTTTTTGTTAATTTTTGACAGGAGGTTAAGCAAGGCTATGCATATTATGCTTGGGCCTTAAGTGTGATCCCGTACTCAACGTTGGAAGCCCGCGGTATCCCAATCTTACCGAAAGTTTTTCCCGTAATAAAAGTTTGGTAACTTGGTGGCCACACGATCAAGTTTTGCCTTTCAATTCCATTCGATTTGCAACACACTGTCACTTTTTTACTAACACACTCAAACTTTTTAAATTGACCACGATATGGCTTTCAATTTCACCTTTCCATTTGTTTGGCAATTTTACTCTCAATTTTACAGCTGATTACAGGTTTTTCTTTATAAATTGTTTTCTTGATGATATCTTGAAAGTAAATGGCAAGGTATATTTATAGCAGGTAGTTTTGGAAAGCCAGCTGTTTATTTTTTATTTGCATGTTTTGTGGTACGAACTGTCAAATGTTGTATAGAAAACAAGTAAACAAGTTTTTTGTCTTTATCTTTTGTCTTTTTTGTCTCTTATCAACCATCAACCATCGTACCACATAACAACAATAAAAAGCACTGTTGTTTGTTTTATTGTACAATTGTTGTAATCTCGAGGCTACCTGCTATAAATATACCTTGGTAAATGGCTTACAAATTGAGTGCAGCCTACGTCACAGCTTTCAGTATATGTAAAAGACTATCAAGAACAACTTGATCATGTGGCCGCAAGGTAAAGTGGGAGAGCTTTTAAGAGAATAATATTCTTCTTCTTGCACGAGGTAGCCCGTTATTTTTCTTTGGGCAAACTGATAAAATTGTTAAACAATCAACTGTGTCGAAAATAAACAAAAACCTGCAAGCAAGTTTAGTGAGAAAAATTTTTGTTTACTCTCATTTTACTGAACTTTACCCAAAAATTACGGGATCACATCTATTGAATGATAACTTAGAAAAAACATTTATATAACTTTTTAAACCACAAACAACTCTGGAAATATATTTTGAAGCTATTTTAGGGAAAACAATTTTTCAACCATTTATTTTATAAATAATACGATATTTATTTATTTTATATAATAATATGTGCGTTCGTTTACTTTTCCAGTAAAATCCCAGTAAAATCCAGTAGGTGAGTGATATGAAAATTTTACAAATTTATGTGTACGCGAACGCATTTCTGTAAAATCCAGTACAAATTTTGGGGTAAACGAACGCAGCTAATAATATAATTTATATAATAATAATAAAAAAGGCCTTACTCGATTTTTTTGTTTATTCTGGTAGCCAATGTCACATGTATCTTGATTTAAAATTTTTAAGGGGCTGTAGTACAGCAGTTGTTGGATATTTTTATCAAAAATTGCATTATAACCTTTTTGTCTAAAATTTTACGGATTTTATTAGGGTAAACAAACAAGAAATCGAGTTATACCTTTTTTATGTTAAGCCATCGATATAATACGATATGAAAAACAATCCCTACATTTTGGAGATTATGAAAAATCTGTCCGATTTTCCCAACGCTTTTATTTTAGTATCAAAAATACCTAAATGAAGGGACTTCCCCTACTCCTGGCAACACTGGCTTTACTAAAATGTACTAGGGATTTTCTGGTTCCAATGTCGACATATTTATGTTCCCAAAAGAACTACCTTATACATACCTACATACCTATAAGTTTTGAGCGGTCGATACTCTGGAGCAACCGACATTCAACAGTCAAAATGAAATATTTCGGCCAGTGGACGATACGCATTATGTATGCCAAACTTAACCAAGTGCGAAAAAGTACGAAGTACTAAAAAAAATAAAAGTACCAAGTTCTTCCGTTTTTACATCATAAAAAGTACCCTATATTTATTTTAATCTGGGCCAAATGCTATCTTTATGCCAATTTTTTCGAAAAGAGAAAAAGTACCAAAGATAAAAGAGTACAAAAAAGACAGCTTTTCGTCATTTTAGGCCTATAGAAAATACACTGAAAAAGTACCAATCATATCTAATGTTTACCCCTTAAAAAGTACTGACCCATATGCAATCTGCATACCAAATCAAAACAAAATTAAAAAAAAATTGGCA
Organism: Pollenia griseotomentosa; assembly: GCA_963931875.1. Lineage (NCBI taxonomy): Eukaryota > Metazoa > Arthropoda > Insecta > Diptera > Polleniidae > Pollenia > Pollenia griseotomentosa. Next base: position 356,039 of record OZ007560.1, read on the forward strand.
ATGAATGTAACAAAAAACAAAGTTCATATTTAAAAAAATTAAAGGTATTGAACTAAATAGTGTTTTGAAGTTAAAAATATATATTTATGTACATAAATAATAATAAAATTAATTTATTATTGGTAAAGTTATTCATTCTAACGTTGTTTTTCTTTTTTTTCTCTTCTGAAGTTCTTTCGTATTTGACTTTACATTTTCAATATTTATAACTGCTAAATTTTAAAATTGTCTTTGAAGGTAATGTGTTACCACTTATTTTTTGGACTTTAAAATAAAAAGTGTTTATAACTTCTTACTTTTCGGGTGCATGTAGGTATAAAAAAAATTACTTACTTTTCAAGTAAAATTTAGTTTAATGTTAACGCGTTTATTTTGGGACATCCCTTGTAAAAGTTATTGTTTTTTTTTGTATAACTGTAAGCAGTATTTTTGCTTTTTTCTGATTAATCAACATATTATTTTGTAGGCGAAGCTTCTGTTGTGTATGTATATATTTGCTTATGATTTTGTATAAGGTATACACATTTCTGTGTCTGAGACTATTAGGCACTTTGGTTAATTTAGTTAATGAGACCAGACCATTAATATTATTATTACTGCTCTAACAAGAATCATCTGATCCTAATAGATCCTTAGCTTTTATTATACCCACACCACAATAGTGGAGAGGGTATTAAGCATTTGTGCTGATGTTTGCAATAACTTAAAATATATACCGATCGGCTAAGAATCACTTTCTGAGTCGAATTAAAGATATCCGGCAGGTTGGCTGTCCATGAAAATCATGTGCGCAAAGTACAGGTCGCAATTTTGGAGATAATTTGATGAAATTTGAAACATAGGATCTAATTGGCACAAGAACCAAGCCTATTGAAAATGGTGTGAATCGGTTCATAATTTCACATAGCCTTTTTATGTTGGTATTTCGATTAAATTTAGTCCAAGCAATATTTGAACATAGCTCCCATACAAATACTACTCCCGAAAATAGCTTTTAGTGCCATAACTTTCTTATAAATGTAGGTATTAGCATACACAGAAAAAATTATAGCTGAATTATTTTCAAAGAAACGCTTGTTTGAAATTTTTTTTAATTTCTACAAATTTTTTTACTGATTCAACTAATATTTTTGTTTGAATTTTATTTTAACCAACAGAAATGTTGACAACTATTTAAAAATAAAATATACGCGTTATTGGTTTCAGGTTTTCATAATTTTGTATGAAATATTTAACGCTCTTTAATGTTGTCGTTTTTTTGCATTTTTCTATTTGATCGTAAGCAACACTTCTTTATGTGAAATATAAGAACAACAACAAAAAACACATACAGGCTATTTTTGGACGCTTTAAAAAAGTACAACAATAAGAAAGATGATAAAATAGCGTGGCGAGGTTTGTAGTAAAAAAAAGAAACAAAAACAATATTAGGTAAAAAAACCTTTCACTCTTTTTAAACAACAACATTAGAAGAAACAAAATAAATTTTTGGTTGGTTTCAAAGTTGGTAAAAAAGAATGAAAAACAAAATCCCGTTTTCAATTTTTTAAAAATGTTTAGTTAAATACCTACATCAAATACAAAAATAAAATGATGACGAAAAACATGTCGAGTCGGTCTGCTGCCAAGGAAAGGATACAGCAACAGTGAGTGAAGAAGAAAAACATTGTGTGTATAAGCAAGACAAAAAAATGTGTCTCACAGCCAGCCGCGCCTCTCTGCTCCTGCCTTCATCTACTTCTACAGAGCTTGCTTGTGTGCGCGTCATTGCTTGTGCAAAAATCTTTTTTGTTTGATTCAGCGAAATTATTTTGTTGGAAATTTATATGATTTTCAGTAAACTATTTGTTTGATTCAGTTAAATTATTTGTTTGAAAAAATCAGGGTTTTTTTTCAATAAACGAAATGCAAATAAATTGTTTGAATATGCAAATTTGTTTGTAGGACCGATTTCAGACAAAAAATGTTTTGATTCTACAAATTTTTTGTTTGAATTGGAAAAATAATTTTTTCTGTGTACAACTTATAGTAACGATAATAACTTTGACCACCCAAAAGTTTGTACAGAGCACAAAACAACGATTTTTGGGGGTTATTTCTTTTTGTTTGGGGTTTTATTTCATTTTCTTAATTAGGGGATTATTTAATATGAAATACTTTCCCAAAAAATCATTATGAAATAAAGCCCCAATATATTTTTTGGGGATTTTTTAATTTTTAAATTTATTACGAAAACGTTTTTTGGCGCAAGGACCTTCTCTTCTATGGTATAACAAACACCGCCTATATTAACAAATGCTTTTCTTCATAGCCGGCCTTCGGCCGGGCGCTAGCATTTTCTCCTCTATGGTATACCAAACACCGTCTTTGCAAAGTAAAGCTCCTAACTTTGGGCTTGCGCTAATCCTAAGGCCGCCTATGCAGATACGCTTTAATTAGCGAAGCCGGTTATCGGAGCCGATTTGTTTATTTCGATAATACAAGAATTCCCAACAATAATATTTTTTTTTGTTTTTTTTATTGAATCTCTAAAAAAATTTTCAATAAGTATCAAAATCTTATTCCCAATAGTTGTTTATTAGATATTTCCAATGAAACATCTAGTTTACTGTATTCAAATACTTATTATTCTACATTCAATCCCAGCAGGTGCCATCTATATCCAATGAGTAACTTGGTGGCCACACGATCAAGTTTTGCCTTTCAATTCCATTCAATTTACTCAACTCTCTCATTTTTTTACTAACACACTCACACTTTTTAAATTGAGCACGAGATGGCTTTCAATTTCACCTTTCCATTTGTTTGACAATTTACTTTCAATTTAACAGCTGAGTACATGTTTGTCTTTATAAATTGTTTTTTTTTATGGCATCTTGAAAGTAAATTGAGTGCCACCTACGTCACACCTCTCAATTTTTGTAAATTTTGACAAGCAGTATATGTAAAAGACTATCAAGAACAACTTGATCGTGTGGCCGCAGGGTAAACGTTTGACTTGAAAATGCGTGCGGTTGAATTATTAAAAAGCCTTAGTATATGCAATATTTATGTATATATGTGTTATGACAATTATTATTATATAAATTTGAATACAACCGTTTTTCGTATCACATTTTCATCATAGTCATCTTTTAATTGGAAATTTTAAAATATGTATGAATCAAAATTCTATTCGATAATTTTTGACAAAAGCACGGATTTGTCGGGAAAAGCCAAAGATATTTCTACAAACAACAAAAAGTTGTTAGGGAAAAATTTATTGGCTTTGTTGTAAACGCATTTGAAGAGGCTTCAAAGGATATTGATAATGACGGTTATGTGTCAATTGATGCGAATGCACTATCATCAATAGTTCTTAAAGCCTTGACAAATTTTGGTCTTGACTAGAGTTGTCAATTATTCGTATTTCAACTTTGTTCGAATAATTCAAATAATAGTTTTTGTTCGTTCGATCAAACGATTAAATCTATAAAATTATTCGATTAATCGATGAGAACTACGAATAAAAAAAAAATATTTTTCCAAAAAAAAAAAAAAATAACGTATTTTAAATAAATTACATTCGTCCATTCATCTTCAACTATGGAAAATCTTCCATTTTCTTCTTTATTTTTTCTCAAATCTGCTATGAATTCTTCTTTTTTTTAAACGTAAAAGTTAAAATGAAACTCCATATCGTTTTATTACTTAAAGGCATCGTAAAACCCTTAATTCCTTAATAATTCGGTATTACTTTGGCGTTGGCAGTCCTACCATCTTCAGCTAAACTTCTTCATACAATTTCTTCTATAGAGCAACCGCTGTCTCTCTTTATGTATTTTTCCATTGGACCAAGTTCGGCATTTTTTGATATCGTTGGATTATCTTCCACTACATCGATTTTAATGGTAATATTGTGACACTTACGCAAATGGTTAAACAATATATAAGTTAAAAAAGAATAATAATACAATAACAACATTTTCTACTTTAATGATATGATTATTATATGTAAATCAATTCTGTTTTTAAGCGTTTTGTTTATTTCTAAGTTTTTTACCCGAAATTGAAAACCCCCCATTCTTGAAATTTGTTTAACGCTTGATTTAAAAAGACAACAGTTCATACAATTGTTTGTCAAAGATTTGTTAAAAAGAACATAAAATACATTTTTGAAATACTATGAGTACTCAACAGTACTTTTGAATTTATTTGAGGAATATACATAATAAGTGTGATACTTATTGTAACACAGCTGCTTAGTATCATTTTACAAAAGCACGATCTAGATCTGTAAAAAGGATCAAGTCTTATCAAAACTTTAATAATGTGCCTGGAAGAGAAAAGAAATAAAGACGAAGAACAATTTAAAACGATTTTGAAAAAGTTAAAGTTATCTGCGTTCAAATCGAGGTTCCAATCGAAAAGACAAGATTTGAACGAAATAATAACATCCAAAATGTTAAAGATTACTACCGAGTTGTAGGTTACATTCCTCTTATTGAATTTATTTTAGAAGATCTCAAAACACCTTTCCCAATAGATATCGTAAATGTATTGAATATACCTAACTTCTACCTCAAAGTGTAATCAAGTCATATACAGATACAAAACTTTTAAAACCACAACTAGCTGATTATGTTTGATAAAAGAGATAAACACCTGCTAACATCTTAACTTGAGCCAAACTGTTGCATTGGCAACAAACATGGAAAATATCTGAAAATCTATCAGATAACGTTGTAGATGCTTTAATAAACTGTGATGAAGATATCTACCCAAATCTAAGAAAAATAGTTCAAATTTTCGTTTCAATGCTCGTCAGTACTGCTACGAGCGAGAGGTCATTTCCTACCCTTCGTCGAATAAGCCATGGTTCAGATCAACAATGACAGAAGATAGACTGTACTATTTAAAAAATTAATTTATTTTAATTTATATTGACCTGATCTTATATTTTATTTTACCTTATTGTTGAGTTTTTTTTTAAATAATATACACATGTTGTTTTTAATAAACTTTTAAAAACAAATTTTTTACTTTTTTGTATCATACAAAATTTCCCCCCCCCTCCCCCCTAAGGCTCAAGCTGGATCCGCGCCTGGAGCCGATGATTGGCATATCACAGAGGAGAACATCCTTGTGCTCGGCCGAAGTCTCAACCATGCTATCATTCGCATGATTCTTTAAATCCAGTAATTGGGGTCTTATTTCATATGAAATAAGCCCCCAAAATTAGGGTATTATTTAATTTCTGCTTTGGGTGTTATTTTATTTCGTTGGGAGTTTATTGCATATGAATAAGGCCCCACACGTTGGGGGTTTATTTCAATATTTTTTGGGGGGCTTATATTTTGGGGGGTTATTTCATGCCGCCAATTACTTTAACGATAGCTACTATGTCATACTTTTGTCCTGGCAGGTTCGAAATTAACTATAGGTCACCTATAAGCCCCCATCCTTAAATCTCATATAGATGAAGATATATGCTGTGGTGTAGGGTATCATATGGTCGGGCTTGACCAACTAGACTTTTTTACTTGTTAAATTTAAAAGAGTTTGTACTTGCAAACTATGTTTCTTTTGTTGTGGTATGGAAAACATGTGCTCAACTGCTGTTGATAAGTCAGAAAACATAAGTTCGTCTATTTCGTCTTAAATTTCGATTAAAATTTTACCTTAAATTAAATCATTTTCCTGTTTTAAATGTTTTATTTCGTGGAGATCTGCCAACGCACGAAAATGGGAATCGATCGTTTTAAATTTATTTTCTTCATTTCGAAAAAAATCAATAATAATGGCAATATGCTATTTGTCTAACTAGCAATAACATATGGGTAATTCCAAAGTGTTGAACGTGACAGTCTTTTTTTTTTTTTTTTTTCTCATTATTTTTTTATTGAATCTTCATATTTTAAATATGAACTAACAATAATTAATCAAATCTTAACCTAATACGTTATTTTACGTCCTGCCAGTGCCAGACAAAAATTTTCTTCATCACGGGTTCTGTTCACTTATATAGGTGTTTATCGCTCATCTAATTGGGTAAGTGCTGCAGTGTCTCTTCTTCTTAAGCGAGTGTGGCCGCCATGGTTTAAAATATTTCGAGCTAGTGGATTTGGGTGTTGTTCAAGCCTTTTTAAATATTTTACTGCATATTTTGTAATCATAGTTTTTACTAAAGGAACATTGAGATCCTTGTGAATATTTGAGTTTTTAACATACCAAGGGGCAGCTGTGATTATTCGAAGAAGTTTATTTTGGCGCCTTTGAATTTTTTCGATATTAGAGGCCGAGGCAGTGCCCCATAGTTGAATACCGTAGCACCAGATTGGCTTTAAGATGGAGTTGTAAAGTAAAAGTTTGCAGTCGAGACTTAGGACAGAGTTTCTTCCAATAAGCCAATGAATTTGGATGGCTTTTAGTTTCATTTGAGATAATTTTGCCTCTATATGGCTTTTCCACGTTAAACGGCGATCTAGATGAATACCGAGGTATTTTACATGCGAATTTTGAGGCACTAAATGATTATTGATTTTAATAGGGGGGCATGTTTCCCGACGCAAGGTAAATGTTACATGTACGCATTTTTGCTCATTGACCTTTATCCTCCATTGCTTCAGCCACAGTTCGAGTTGAAATATATGATCCTGTAGGTATCGAGATGCTTCTTGACTGTTTTCGTGCACGCTTAGAAAAGCTGTGTCATCAGCAAATGTTGAAGTTTGGGTGTAGTTGTTTATTGGCATATCCGAAGTATATATTAAGTATAAAAGTGGGCCTAGGATGCTTCCCTGAGGGACTCCAGCTTCAATTGGTTGGGGAGAGCTTAAATAATCACCTTCTTTAATAATAAACTTTCGACCGACTAAGTAGCTTTCTAACAGCTTGTGTGTGTTTACTGGTAAGTTTAGCTTCAATTTATGTAATAAGCCTTCATGCCAGACTTTGTCAAAAGCTTGAGAAACATCGATGAAGAGAGCGGAACAATATTTTCTTTCTTCAAAGGCTTTTCTTATTGCGTTTACTATACGATGGGTTTGCTCAATTGTGCTGTGTTCTCTTCTAAAGCCGAATTGGTGGTTAGGAATACATCTGTTTTCATTTAGAATTGGGGTTAATTTTGACGCTAACAGCTTCTCAAACAGCTTTGATATATTTGAAAGTAAACTTATAGGCCTATATGACTCAACTTTTGTGTGATCCTTTCCTGGCTTAGGTATCATGATGACTAAGGAAACCTTCCACTTTTGAGGATAGTATTCCAGGCGTAAAATAGCATTAAAAATTAAAAGAATAATTCTCCTTGCTATGCTGGGTAGCTCCAAAAGCATTTTGTTGCTGATCTTATCAAAACCAGGAGCCTTCTTGGGGTTTAAATCACAAATAGCCTTTTCGATTTCTCTTATCTCAAATCTTAGGGGAACAGCTGCTCTAGCAGCAACAGGTGGTAACTCGACCGCCATATCGTGAGATATGTTAGGGGTAAATACGTGTTTTAAATGATTAACAAACAGATTTCCTTTTTCAACATCATTTCTTGCCCAACTTCCATTCAAGTTTCTTAATGGCGGATTAGCGACAACTGGCCTTTTGAGGTTTCTAGCTGCACGCCATAATGAGTAGTCTGATTGTGGAGTTGCATCAAGTTCCTTAAGATATTTTTCCAGAGAAGCCGTTTTCTGAGTCTGCAGTAACTTTCTCAGCCTTTTTGTACAGTCTTTTAGTAAGTTCTTAAGTTGAGGGGATCTGTGCAATTGCCACTCTCTACGAGCTCTCCTTTTTTCAGACAAGAGACGCTCGACATCTGAGGAATATATTTTATTATTTTTGGTTTTTTTGGGGGCAATGCTGGAATGTTGAACAGCTAGTTTTAGAAAACTGTCAAAATTGACAATAGAGCGATCTATATACTCCGGTGTGCTAAGCGGAATATTTTCTGTGCAATGGGTACTGAGATATTTTTTATATTTTATCCAATTTATATGTGTAGCTGACGTCGCTATGTGACCAGAGGGAGATTCAATTCTATTGGTGTTTTTTATAGTAACAATTGTAGGTGTGTGATCAGAGGATAATTCTATGGAAGCTTCAACGTAAATCGTTTCTGTGGGGATGTTTTTAACCACGCCAAAATCGATGACATCTGGAATTTTTTGCGGATCAGCAGGCCAATATGTTGGTTGGCCGCTCGCGACAACATTTAAATTCATTTTAGAGATTGTATTAAACAAAACACGACCCTTTGGTGTTATAAGTCGTGACCCCCAGAAGGTATGTTTTGCGTTGTAATCGCCAGCAGCCAGGAAACAGGGCCCCAGTGACTTATAATATTTGTAATATTGGCTTTCTGATATTGCAAATCTAGGTGGTGAATATAGAGATGAAATAACTATGCTTCGATTTAGCTCTTCGACACAAATGTTCGTAGCTTGGAGATAATCTTCACGATGATCACACATTGGGTAGTGTTTAATTCGGTTTTTTATTAATATAGCAGAACCTCCACAAGCTCTATCTCGAGGGTCCTTGGTATCATATAGAGTATAACCATTAATTTTAAACGTATTTCTTGAGGTCAAATGAGTTTCAGAAACCATCATGACATCAATTTGTTTATTTTTAAGAAAGTATTCTAATTCATTTTTATGTTGGCGGATGCCGTTTGCGTTCCAAAAACAAATTTTTAAACAGTTCATGGCTTGTTAAGAATAGCTTGCAATAACATCGATTGCATTCTAAGAATTTCCTGCATCATATTACCCATTGTGTTTGTAAAATTATTTACTGTTTGCACTAATGTTTCCATGGTTTTTTCTAGACGACTTAGATTAGAAACTGGAGTTTCGTCATTACTTGACGAAGCGCCTTGCATTGGTACATTGTTTGATTTTAAAACGTTAGCATAAGAGGTTCTGTTACTACTAGGCTGCGGAGCCTGAAGATCATTACTGTTTACTTGATTCGTTACCTGCATTTGAGGGGGATTAGTTTTCGGTCCAACCGACTGCTTGACGATAGTATATACAGGGCATCCTCTATAATTGGCAGTGTGATTACCACCACAGTTGCTGCATTTTTTTACGTTGGGGTCGGTTTTAGACTTATCGCAAAGAACTGTACCGTGTAGCTCACCACATACTACGCAAACAGGGGGTAAATAGCAGTATGCCTTAGTATGGCCAAATTCTTGGCAGTTCAAACATTGAACGGGACCACCTCTTTTGTGCGGCTCCTCTATAGTTACCTTTCTGTACAGAAAGTATTTTAAATCATAGATGGGATGCGTTTCATTTTTTTTAAGCTTAACGTCGCCGGGTTCAAACTCTACTCGAAAAAGTGGTTGGGGAATTTTTTCTCTATTTTTTATGTTTACTACATGTTTTACCTTGAAGCCTTTTTCTTCTAGGAATGTTTTGACCTCTTCTGGGTCCACACATGAGTCAATACCCTTAATCCCGTGACAGTCGTACGCATCAAAAGTGCAATAACATTTTATACAAGAAATATTTTTACGTTCTTTTAACCCTTAAATTAAAGCACTAAGAAAGCACTTTTATCTATGCTTAAGTTTATGGGGGGCGCGATTCTAGGTCGAAGATAATGGCAAAAGAAGTAGCGGTTCGAACGTGAAAAAAATAGAAGCAGTTTTTGTGGCCATGTATAAAAAGGCGTAATTTAGCGAAACCTGGCACAATTTTTTAATCAAACTACATTCAGAATTTTACGTGACATTTCGAACGTGACATTTTTTCCATAATAATTTAACTGAATAATGATTAAAAAAAATTAAAATTTACCGTTAATCCGAATTACATATTTCTCTTCAAACTCTTCCTTAGATTACAGACCATGTAAGAAAATTTTTTTGGAATAATTTTCATCCAATATCACCTCTTTTAACCCACTTGGCGCAACCGTCCTTTTAAAAGAACATAAAAAATTAGAGAAAAGTTCCGTTATGCACGCGTATTTCTGTGCATTTTTTTTATATTTTTATTATTTATTCTTTGTTATGAAGCTACTGAAATTGAAAAAAATCAGTTGATGAAAGAAGTTCATTGTGCTTTAATTGCATAGTGAGTGTTTTGTGAAAGGTGATTTTTTTTAACATTGCGCAATGGAAAGAAACGTGTAAGTAAATCATTTACATCCAGTGATCTGGATTTTTTTTTTTTTAATTAATAAGAGAAACATCATAGTTGAACAACAAATAAATGGAAAGCGTGCGTAATGCTGTATTGCAGCGCTACGGTCGTTTTTGCCACTGCGTACTTTTAAAAGGACAGTGGCAAAATATACTACCTATTTTGTAATTTTCGTTACATATTACTTATGTGTTTTTTATACAGTAAGTCATACCAAAAGGCATTGAAGCTAAACGAAATTTTGGAGGAAATTGATCAATGGAAGGATGATGAAGTTTTTGGCACAATTAACATCGCTCCCCCCGAAAACGCTAATGCTGATGTAACAGACGAAGACAGTGGCGATTAAGATAATGTGTGTCTCAATAATTTGCCAGGCAGTCAGCTACGTTCAGAGGCAGAAATAGTGCATAAAGATGAACCTGAATACGAGAGCTATTTGCAAAAAGCCAAGAAAAAAATTTCTATACAACAACCAAAGCTTATCAAAAAAATCAAAACATGGGTGGGGTTAACAGAGCTGACCAAAACATAGGGCTCTACCAAACATCTTTTGGAGGAAAAAAGTGGTATTTTCCGCTTATTTGTCATTATACCGACATGGCGGAATAAAATAGCTGGTTATTATATCGTTCGTATGGCGGAAATATGTATCATTTAGCTTTTAGAAGAGTGAATGCAAACTGATTACGAGAATCTTTTAAAAGAAACTCAAAGAGGGGTTCAAGCAAGTCCAGCGCCAACCTTTATATGAACTCGCGATTTGATGGACAAGGGCACCTAGTACAACACAAGAAAAAGCAAACTCGTTCAACCTATTGCCATAAGAAGACCAACTTTTTTTGCAATAAGTGTAATGTCGCTTTACATCCAAAGGATTGCTTCTGGAAGTATCACACTCCAACTTAAAATATAATCGTTTTTCAGATAAAAACAAAGTAAAAATTAAAAATAATTTAAGTAGGGTATTTAGCTACCGTCCTTTTAAAAGGACACCCGATATCGGCTAAACTATAGATTTTAAGAAAAATAGTTGTTTAATAAAAAATGTTTAGATACCAATAAAGATTTGAAAATCGAAATAAAAGTTGAAGTTTTCAAAAAAAATTATTTCCGGCGCTATCTGGGTTAAGGAAGATAATATTAAAGAAAACATGCAATAAAACATTCTCACAAATAAGAAATTACGTTTGCACAACTTTGTAGTCTGATGGTTCATCTAAGTGATTAAATTTATGGGTAAATTTATAAAATTAGTAAAATCTAAATATTTCTCTATGACAATATCGTAAAATAATCAGGTTTTAATAACTTTTAAATTTTCGGTCACGGTGGACCTTTTGACGGAAATGCCCATATCCAGGCGTAAAATTTTACTCATAATTAAAGTTTTATTTTCGAAATTGAATTTGTTTCTTAGTGTATCACATGTAACATTTTAGGGTTTGATTCCAATTTTGCAATTTTAGCCATGTTCACGATAGAAGCGTTTTTTCCTCTTATATTTCTGGTTCTTTACAGCTTTACCGATTTTTAATAAATATTAAACGTTGCTATCATGCCGATGTTAGCAAAGTTTTGCGAATTTCCGCTAATATAACAATTTTTACCGAATTTTTGTCATTCCTTAAGGTTTTAGGGGCTTTTAATCAATTTTATGGCTTGTGTGAAATATTAAAAATTTTCGCGATTTTTGCAAGCTTTTCTGAATTTTTTGCGCAGCATTTCTGCTCTTTCGTCGCAAATTATATATAAATAATTTTTTTTTAATTTATGTGCTAAATTCCCATTTCGTACTATTAATTAACTGAAATTTATTGTTGATGGGATAAGCTAATCCTAATTTTTTTTTTGTACTTTTATTAAATTCGCTTTATTTGTTTACAAAACAATAATACATACCCTGCAAATAAAATTGGACCACCTGATCCATTTTGATCAAATGGACTACTCCATGGACTGGTCCGATGTAATGCAAGCATGGACCATGTCATTGTTAAAAAGTGTTTGTAGTGAGACGACATGTCTTCGTTTTTTAACGAAATGCTTTCGTTTTTAAATGACTTCAAAACTAATCCTCTTGAGTATACCATGGAGTAGTTTTAAAACTACTCCAAAGTAGTCCAAAGTTGGGTTATATGGTCCTCCCCTAGGACATCGCAATGTTAAATAGACCATGTTTTTTCCATACGTTTGGGTTACTTTTGGACTAGTCCTGGTCCCTTGTGGGCTACTCTTTACATGCGTGTTTGGACTGGTCCTATTATTTGCAGGGTATTACACAAATGTAAACAACAATGCAAATAATAATAGGTGCGTTTGAGAACTTTTACAGTAAAATGCAGTAAATGAGTAATCTAAAAAATTTGATCTCAAATATTGTAATAATTCGTAAAATAAAGACAACTGAGCTGATGGCAAATAATTTAAGTGTTGAAACATGTCTACACATTTGACTACTTAACTCGTTTTCTTATCGGTACTCGTTGTATAACCCGAACAGTTTTTGAAAATACAAACAAATTGTTTTATTTAATCTTTTATATTTGTTGTTTTTTATTTTATTTGATTTTACTATTTTGTGGCGGGATAATTTATTCAAAAGAACATGAATAATTTTTTTGCTATGGATTACTGAAGTACCCAAATACTTCACACTTTTACAACTCTAAAAAAAAAATTATTCGATTAATCGATGAGAATAACGAATAAAAAAATTATTTTAAAAAAAATTACATATTATAAATAAGATATATCCGTCTATTTATTTATAACTATGGAAAATCTTCCATTTTCTTCTTCTTTTTTTTTCTCAAATCCACTATGACTAATTTTTTTTTTTATGAGTACAACTTTTTATCTTAACTCCATATCGTTGTATTACTTAAAGGAATCGTAAAATCCTTAATTATTAAATAATCCGACACAACTTTGGATTTTCGACAGGCGTTTGCAGACCTTCCATCTTCAGCCAAAATTCTGCGTACAATTCCTTCTGTAGAACAACCGCTGTCTCTCTTTATTTATTTTTCCATTGGAACAAGTTCAGCATTTTTTGATGACACTTATGCACATCACATCACATCACATCAAAATCGAGATGATTAACCATATATTGAAGTGATTTGTTAATCACTTTAAATTGACATGATTACAAATAAATCACTTCATTTATCAGATCCAATCCTCTGAACATACCTTAAACTGAGTATAATATAGAATCAGTCACCATGAACGTACCCCTCACGTGTACAACCTACCACGATTTCTTCTTAATAATTTTATTTTTCCTTAAATAATTCATACATTTTTACAATTCTATCATTAAAATGTTTAAAATAATATTCTGATAACTTTCTTGAAGTATTTTTATCCATTTTTAATACTTTAAAGAAATAAAAATTTGTTTGTTGAGTTTTTTTTCTTAATCAACTGTCATCTCAAATGTAATGTGAACGGCTCTGATTAAGTTAATCAACATTTTGCTTAAACGCGTTTAAAAACCCAAGTGTGAACATAGTATTACGCAAACGGCAAAGATATATATAATTTAAATATATATATATATATATATAAATATAATACCAATTTTTTCTACTTTCTTGATATGATTTGTATAAATCAATTCTTTATTTTTTAGCTTTTTGTTTATTTCTAAGTTTTTCAACGCGAGTGAAAGATCCAATTTCTTGAAAATTGTTTAACGTTTGATTAAAAAAGAAAACAGCTGCTACAACTGTATGTCAAAGATTTGTTTAATAAGAGCATAAAATACATTTTTGAAATGCTATAAATACTCAACTCAGTTTTCGCTTACTAATCATTGAGATTAATTGCAATCAGGGCTTTAGCTAAAATATTTTTTACCTTTCCTACATTTTGTATAAAATCGCTAAAAACGTATGAGAATAAATCAAATTCTAATCTTTGCTTTCTTATTATGTTCGTAATTTATACAAAAAAAAAAAACTGGTCGTGTTCGTACCTAACAGTTATCTTTACCTATTTAAATGTTTATTTGGACTGCGTGTTATGCCTTCAGTTTTCTTTTAAAATATGACAGATTTTACACCATAGACTTCTATACACAGCTAGATTTCTTTTTGTAGAAATTACGGGCATTAGTCTTTTATTATTTATTTATTTTTTAATAAAAAAATTGTTCGATTAATCGACATAATTTAATCGATTTATTCGTTATTCGAAAATCGCCATTTTAAAATTATTCGAACACGAGTTTGTTTTTGTTTGATCGATTAATCGAATTATTCTTAATCGGTTGACAACTCTAGTATTTATCCAAATAAATGCTTCATAAACAAGTTTAATTAAGTGATATTTATTCACTTTGTGTTTTGCTTAATTTTTTTTAACTTTTCTTTGATTTAACAATATCTTCATAATTTGTAAGCTTTTTGTTTGTTACTTTTGTTTCTTTACCTTTTGAAACATGTATGTTTTTTTGGTTTACTAAATTTACTGCAAAACTTTTTTTTACGCTCTCAATTTGTGCTCTCATTTACTATGTTTTGCGTACGCGAACGCAATTTAGTAAAATGCAGTAAAATTCAGTAAAAAAATGTAAAAACTTTTGTATTCTCGAACACAAAACGATGACATTTATTTCATATGTTTACTGTATTACCATTCTTATTTTCTTTTCTACAACTTTCTTTTTATTAATAACAAACAAAAATTGCATTTAAAGCTGTAAACACATGCTCCAAAACATAAAACAGTATATGGGTAATTCCAAAGTGTTGAACGTGACAGTCGTACGCATCAAAAATTCAATAAAATTTTAAACAACAAATATTTTTACGTCCTTTTTACCCTTAAATTATAGCACTAAGAAAGCACTATTATCTATGCAAAAGCTTATGGGGGGCGCGATTCTATATCAAAGATAATGGCAAAAGTAGCGGTTCGAACGTGAAAAAAATAGAAGCAGTTTTTGTGGCCGTGTATAAAAAGGCGTAATTCAGCGAAACCTGGCACAATTTCTAGTCAAACTACGTTCAGAATTTTACGTAGCAATGTAACAGTTAAATGTCTTTGGTTTGATTCATAAAATTTTCTGTATTTTTTTTTGTTTGAGCCGAAATCTGGTTCGATACGTGACATTTCGAACGTGACATTTTTTCCATAATAATTTAACTGAATAATGATCAAAAAAAATAAAAATTTACCGTTAATCCGAATAACATATTTGTCTTCGAACTCTTCCTTAGATTACAGAGCATGTAAGAACATTTTTTTTGGAATAATTTTCATCAAATATCACCTCGTTTAAGGAAGATAATATTAAAGAAAACATACAATAAAACATTCTCACAAATAAGAAATTACGTTTGTACAACTTTGCAGTCTGATTGTTTATCTAAGTGAACAAATTTATGGGTAAATTTATAAAATTAGTAAAATCTAAATATTTCTCTATAACAATATCGTAAAATAATAAGCTTTTAATAACTTTTAAATTTTCGGTCACGGTGGACCTTTTGACGGAAATGCCCATATTCGAATATCGGTTTTATTTTTATTCGAAAATAACAAAACCGACTTGTTTTTATGACACCAAGTCTTTTTAATTCAAATGTTTTATAAAATCATAATACTTCTTATTATGTAAACTATTTAAGTTGAAATACATATATATATATATATATATATAATCGGCGCTCAGAACTTAGTTCCATATACAAAAATAAGGTAAAACAATGTTGTTCCAATGTTTAAAAAAATTACTGTACTGTATTCGTATCTAAATAAATTACATGTAGGAAGAACCTTTTTTATGTTAAACACGTTTCGCCGCTGCTAGAGGTCGCTAAACTTGTCCTAATTTTTAATAAAATTTTACAAGAAAAATTAAACTTAATTCATGTATTAGGAAAAACAATCATTAATAATTTATTTTAAAGAAGTACCACAATTTTTAAGTTAGTATTTGGTAAAAAACATATTCTTCTTTGATATGAGCCCACACCAGGGGCCTAATTCTGGCATTCGTGATCGAGTACTTTCTCGATTCGAAAACAATTTTATTTCAGTCAATACTGAACGAATCAAAATTATTTTTTCAGTATTGTGAAACTTAAATGATTGCTTCACAATAACGAAAAATAATTCCAATTCGTTCAGTATTGACTGAAATAATTAGATATTAAATTGCTTTCGAATCGAGAAAGCACCAGGTCTGCCATATTTGCCGATTTATCGGCATTTTGCCGCCGTTTTGCCGATTTTTGCTCAAAATATGCCGATTTTTTAATAAACATCTAATACACGGTAACTTTTTGTTGAATCTAGTTCAACTTTTTAATTTTTGGTAGCATTGAAATATTTGTTTCATTAAAAAGAGAGAACTGTTATTAATTCAGCATTTCTAGGATTAGATTTGTTTGTTATGTATGTCTAACCCAACACACACATTTCATTTGAAAATGTTTTAATTGTAAAAAATAAAAGAATTGATCAAACCAAAAAAAAAAAAAAAAAAATCAACAATTTTTTTGACAAAAGCAAAAAGAAGAAATAAGTTAAATTTAAAAATATAAAGTTCTTTATATTTGAGTTTGGAAATAGATAAATACTTACAAAAAAGTTGTGGCAAGCTAAATTCAAATTCACTTTTAATGAAAAAATTTAAATCAATAAAGCGCAATTGAGGATGATGCAGGTACATCAGATTGCCAATCTTTTGTAAGAAAGTCAAGTAAATTTACAAACGTTTTGGCCAAAAAATTCAAATTTAAAAGTTAGAATTCTCCTGGTGCATTTCTAACAAATTTTGGTGCTTTCACATTCCTCCGCCAATGTGGAACAATTTTTTAGCCAAGCCAACTAAATAAAACAACATTTTGATGTACCCTGCAAAATTAATCTTTGAAAGGAATTCTGCATTCTAAAGATTATTTCAAATTTAAAATTTTAAACTATTTTAATGCTGATATTAATACTTAGGATTTAATAAAAATAACAGGCTCATATGCATCTATAATAACAAAAAGTACAAAACTTTAAAACAATTTACCCTAAAGTACAGAATATACACATAAATTATGCTTAATTGTTCTGTTTTGATATTTTTTTTCTCTAAAAAATGGTTTACTGTATTTAAAATAAGTATTTTTGGTTTGCCGATTTTTTAAATAAAAGTGCCGATAATGCCGATTTCTTGCCAAAATTATCTGGCACCCCTGGCCCACACTTTATATAAAGTATGTTTTAGTAATGCTCTGAATGAAAAAATTTTTTTTAAGGACAAATTAAATAACTGAGTGAATACTTTTTTAAATTTTTTCTGCCATTTAATAAACCAAGTGTCCGCCATTAAGAATCAAAAGGGAAACTAACCACATTTTAGTTCTAACTTAGAGATATATGATCTTTTTTAGAGGCCCAAAACGCATTTATTATTTTTTATAATATAGTACTTTAAATTAAAGGCTATAAATATTTTTCTGTGCGATAAAATTATACTTATACAAAGAAAGCTTTGTACTGTGTTTAAAAATTAACCCCCATATTCATAAAAACAAGTTTTGATTTATAAAAGGTTTATTGAACAAATTTTCATAGAAAGTTCGTTTCATAAACCTTTTAAAAACCTAAAATGTTTTTATTAATATGGTTGTAATGTTCTAAAGAAATTAACTTTAAGAAAATCTCTACCGTTATTAGACATTATTATATAGGCGTAAAAAAATGCAGGTTATTTCTGCAAAAATATGAAAATCGTCAGTATTTACTTTAAATTTAAAAAAAACTGAGTGCACCGTTTTTTCAGTTTTTTTAAAGAATATGTGCTCCGTTGCCCTTACTACTGATGTAAAGAAAAAAATTTACCACATTTTGAGTTTAAGTGTAATTTTTTGTGCTTTTTCCGGAACACCAAATTGTACTTGTTTTTTATATTTTTGTATAAAATATGTATTTTAATTATGAAATATTTTAAAATACAAAAACAATTAAGTACATCAATTTTAACATTATATTTAGATAGATTTGATCATTTTCAACAATTCAACATAAAAAGTGTTGGCGAATTAAATTTTAAAAAAATGATATATGGGAGGTACATGAATCCTTTAATGGAATTTTTTCAAAACTTGAAATTTTGTTTGGAAGGTGAAATTTTAAAACTAAAAGCTTCCTAAGTTCCATTAGTTTTACCTTTTGGTACTTAATACTTGAACTTTTTTGTTCTTTAATATATCAAACTTTATAAAAATACGTTTTTTCTTTTCACAAATATTATGATGCTTTTTTAATATTTTGTATGCCCAGAAATAATGATGGATTTTTGTGTGTGTTAGACAGTGTTTGTACCCAGTGTGCAATAAACAACAAGCCGATACAAAACTTAATTTTTTTAAAAATTTACACCCTTATTCATAAAAAATTCATTAATATCTAAGCCCTCAAATCTTTCATTCAGAACTAATGCTAAGTAGGTCGCCAATTTTTGGGCCTCTAAGCTATTCTCTATTTTAGTTTATTCATATAATATATTTTCTAACAATGTTAAAAGACTGTTAACTAGCGGAATAACGTCAGACTATGTAGCAGTGGCCTTGCTAATGAATTTTGTAGGCTCTTCGAAGTAACACAAATTATTCTCACAAACATCATTAAAAATAAGCATACAAATCTAAAAATGTACAAAATTGTTATGTTTTTTGTACTACATATACAATACACTACTAACGGATAAACCGTTCAATTCGTTGATGCATTTAAGCATCTGTCAAAAAAGTAGAATCAGTGTAAAATTGTATTGACAAATTACACAGCAAACGCGTATAATGCATATACGTATAGACCCATTAAGTAGAATTTCTTTCCACATTTGAAAACATGAAAACAGGTCAAGAATGTATTAAGCATTGAAAATTCAATTGTATATATATAAAAAAAAAAACTTTAAAAAAAGTATAGACGTATCGACAGTAAAATATTGCCTATACCGATATATCGGCAAACCTGAAGTATCGCCCCTTTTCGGGCTTAATTTAGCCCTTTTTTAAGTACGTGAAACGGAAAAAAAATAGTTTAGCCTTAAAAAAAACGCGCATTTTAGCCTTTTTTAATATTACAATACAGCCCTTTTAGCCCGTTTTTATTTTGGATCCAGTATAAATATATTTTTTTTTTCAACATATATAGAGTTATAATAACTGTCTTAAAAATTTTAAAATCTGCAAAAAGAAAAACAAAGATTGCGGATAAGTTTTTAATAAGTGTGCAATTGGTAACAATCCATTAAAAGTTTATAATTTTTCTATTAATATTTTAACATATCTCTAATTAAACGCTGAAGTTGATAGAGTTGAGATAAGTGTAATACAATTAATTGTAAAATTTTGGTTTTCAGAATCACGCGATAGATAGCATGGTTGGGCTTTGGCCAGGCTCAAGTACTTTCTCCTCTATGGTATAAAAAATACCGGCTTCGCTGCATAGCCGGCCTTGGGTCGGGCGCAAGGATTTTCTCCTCTATGGAATAACAAACACCGGCTCGCTAACTAAAGCTTCTCTGCATAGCAGTGTAAACTGATGTTGTGCTGCCAGCAGCGAAATTAAACGCCGTTGATGTAAAAATATAAAATATTGTTTTCTTATAAAATATTTTAACATCAGCGGCGTTGCCTGATTTCGCTGCTCGACCCATTAATTTTTCAGATATCGAAAAAAACAGTTTTTAACCTAAAAAAATTAAAATAGTTAAAAACAAATCTTAGGACCATTAAGTAGAAAATCTATACAGATTATGATCTTAAAAGTTTTTTTTTTAATATTTATACACTAATTAATGATTTTTTAAATCCTGTCATTTTATTTAAGCTGAATTCTTTTCAAGTTTTGACACTTTTTCCAAATTCTAAACTGACACAAGTCTTATTAATATAAACTCCAACAAAAACATATTCTATCCTATTTGTCAAAATTCGAACTAAGACTACATATTTAGCACCTTGCAGTAGGGTTCTACTACCATAACATTTTCTGACACAACAAAAAATAAGGCAACCTTATACAAATTGAAACACAAAGAAAGACATAACTGTTTTTTTAGCAATAGTTAACAAAAACAAAATACACTGATATTTTTGTATAGATAAGCAAGTGTATTGTGCATAGTTATAAACCCGAAAAATTTAAATTTTGAGTTAAGTCACTTTTGAGCTAGGTGTGCGATATGGTCATATAAAATGCAAAAGACCGTAGGTGACAAAAAACTTCAAAATCGATTTTTTTATAGATTATGTTGATTACAAATAAGACACTGCTGCCTAATTTTGCTGCTAGCAACTTAAATTTAATTTCGATAACGTTATAACTAGGGAAACCAAAAATATGCAATTGCATGTTTTTTCTTTTGCGACCAATGAAGGCAAAAATAATAATTTTATATGTTTTAGAGCTTTTTATGAATTTTGGCATCAATTTGTTAGTTCATATGTTTGCATATTTTACCATTTATGCAGCATTTTTTAAGTTTAGGGGAGACTGGGGCAGCTTCGGCACTTTTTTTTTGAAGCCCTGAATCTAAGAATGTATGCAACAGATTTAAAAATTGTATCGCTTGTTGTTGTCCTTGGATATTGAATAATAAAATATTAGTACAAAATTTTATGAATACTGAGTATTTGTTATGTTTTTTTGAGAATTAGTAAAAAAAGTCATTTTCGCTGAATGTGCCCCCCGCCGGGGTAGCTTCGGCATTTGACGGGGCACATTCTTCGACTATATTCTTAAAGGCAGTGGTTTAATAAAAACTCCATAAAAAAAAAAATAAGATGCCAGTTATAAACGGATTAAGCATTTTTTATTAGATGGATACAGTTAATGAAAAATAAACACATTTCTTGGAATTAGTAACTTAAATTTTATTTCGGCCCATAGAACTAGCGAAATATTTTATTTTTCAGGCTTAACAAATAGAGATCGAAAAGATATCAAGCATCCGAAGGAAGTTTATTATTGAGATGCAGTCGTCAAGAGTTTAAGTAATCTCAGTAACTTGATAAATTGGATTATTACTATATCGACCAAGTTTGACTAGGCCGAATGTGCCCCATTTGAAAATGCCGAATCAACCCCGAAAGCACTATGTACACTATTTTCTTCTTTTTTCTTTTATTCTTCAAAAAAGATTTAGATTTAATTTATTTTTTAGGAAACTAGCACAATTATTAATGTTGGTTTGTAATTTTTATTTTAAATATTGATCATTTTCAAATACAAAATACTTACGAAATAGAATCAAAATATTACAGAAACACTTGGAAAAACACTTAAACACGTGTAGCTTTTTCAGTTGGTAAGCTAGAGATGACAAACTTTGCGGGAGATATTTATTTTGATTTTCGACACATTTAAATAAATAGTTAGTGATATAATATAAGTGCATCATATCGAAAACGTCATTGACGAATGTACCCCAGTGCCGAAGCTGCCCCAGTCTCCCCTATAGCGCATATTTTTCCTTTTTGAGGCATATTTTGATACATTTTTTTTGAATTTTAAAG
This sequence comes from Pollenia griseotomentosa, assembly GCA_963931875.1. Taxonomy (NCBI): domain Eukaryota; kingdom Metazoa; phylum Arthropoda; class Insecta; order Diptera; family Polleniidae; genus Pollenia; species Pollenia griseotomentosa. Next base: position 377,709 of record OZ007560.1, read on the forward strand.
CTTTTTATGATTTTTGGCATCGATTTGTTAGTGCATATTTGTGCATATTTTACTGTTTGGAGTATTTTTTGCATAATTTGGTTGAAAGAGCCTTTTTGCAGCATTTTTTAAGTTTTTAGCGCATATTTTTGCTTTATGAGGCATTTTTTGATACATGTACAATTTTTTAGATGCCTACAAGAGCTTTCGCAGCAAAAAAAATTTTTGCGAGATTTTGGTTTTTCTGTTTTTTTAAAGTTTAAAATACAATTAATCTTTAGTTGCCGTAACTTGTTTTATCTAACAATTTTCGAGTAAAAATTAAATGTTGATGGTGAAATTGAAGCAAGACCTTGGGCATACAGATAGATATTTAAAACAGAAAAGTCAAAATATTTAAAAAAAAAAAAAAATTTTTTTATCTGTTGCGAAAGCTCTTGTAGGCATCTAAAAAATTGTACATGTATCAAAAAATGCCTCATAAAGCAAAAATATGCGCTAAAAACTTAAAAAATGCTGCAAAAAGGCTCTTTCAACCAAATTATGCAAAAAATACTCCAAACAGTAAAATATGCACAAATATGCACTAACAAATCGATGCCAAAAATCATAAAAAGCTTTAAAATTGATAAATATACTATTTCTGTCTTCATTGGTCGCACAAGGAAAAACATGCAATTGCATATTTTTGATTTCCCTGGTTATAACATAGTATGTAACAAAATCGCTAAATGGGTTTAAAAAAAGAAAATGTCGGAAAACGTTTACAAAAATCGCGAAAATGTATAATGTTTCAAACAAGACATTCAATTTATAAAATAATAAAGTGCTGTTGTTGCATATTTGCTGAAAAAGTGAGGTGAAGACTTTTGCAACAACCCACTGCCGGAGACATGCAAAAAATACTATTTTAATATCAAAATTTCGAAATTTTTGTTTTTTAAAAATTCATAAAAAATTAAAAGATGCAGGCAGCTAGGCTTCTAATTTTTTGCAGACTTATAAAAAACGAAGCTACAAACAAAATAAGCCATAAATGATTAAAATCTGTTTGCAACTTTTGATTTTATTCACAAAAGTCGACAAATTTTTCATTAATTTAAGAATTTCCCTTAGGGGGCTCCCATACAAATATTGCGTTTTATGAAATTCTTAAATTAATTAAAATTTGTCGACTTTTGTAAGTCTGCAAAAAATTAGAAGCCTAGCTGCATCTTTTAATTTTGTATGAATTTTTAAAAAACAAAAATTTCGAAATTTTGATAAAAAAATTAATTTTTTTTTCAAAAAAAAATTATGTTTCAATAACGACTACTCATATTAGAAAAAGAGTTTTACTTTTCTGAAATGAAATTTTATTGCGGAATTTCGGTTTTTTTTAGTAATTTCAATAAACTAAACCGTTTTTGAGTTAGGCGAATATATGTTGAGCAACCTCCTCCATTTTCGAAATAACGGTATATCTCGAAAACCAGAGCCAATCTGAAAAAACCGCGGCCACCACTGGATTCAGCGTCCCCGAATTATGTTAAAACGCCATGTGCCCGGCTTGTCTGTTTTTTCAACTAGCATAGTGTTATTAATAGTTTGTGTCCATATTAAAAATAGCTTATGTATAGTTAGAACAAAGTAGAAAAGGAATTAAAATTCCCAAACACTTAAGATAAATTATGTTAAAGATGATAGATAGATAGTAAATAAAGAATTGAATTGAATAATCCTGTATAATATGCTTAAGTTTGCTTAAGCAATTGTGCGAATACATGTGAATAATATGTTTCGAACCATATTTGTAAGTTGGATTTACAGAAATGTTTTATAATTCTTAACTCTTAACAGTGTGTCGTTAAACTTCATTGCCGTTGTTTTGCAATTGGCAACATGCAGTCATTTCCTGGACATCGGAAGTGAAATTAATATGGCACAAATTTTGAAAATGATCCTGTTTTAAATGCTCGCAAAAATATTTCCTTCTATATACTTTTTACATTCAGTACTACTTATTTCATTTTAAAAAAGTTTGCAAATATAAATTTATTCAATACAAAGTTTTAAAATATTTTATTCGAGAAGTTTAGAACGTGTGATCAATTAAAATTTTTAATACAAAATTTAAAAGAATGCAGAAAGAAAAAAAAGATAAATGTATAAGAAATCCATTTTTAAAGATACTGGAAACAACAGTATCATTTTCGAATCGTTTTCCATCCCATACCTGATTTTTTATTTGAATAAAATAAATGGGCAGTTCCAGCAAAAAGTTTACTTTTTGTGAAGTAACGCCAGAAGTAATTTAAATTGTTTCTCAAAGCATTTTATATGTATAGTTAACTTTTTTAAATATATGGGTGTTAAGCGGAACTAGCTCTACATTTAGTCACAAAAGGGATAACGGTTGAACAACATGGTCCTAAAATACAACCTTGTTTGCATTCTGGCGTTACATTAAAAAAAGTGGACTTTTCGCTGAAAATGCCCATATGTACGTTAAAACGAGCAAATATTTTTAAATAAATCTATATAAGTCCAAAGCTTACTAAAAAACGTTTTATACAAAACGTCTTGCTCAATTCGAAGTCTTATTATTATTTTGTAATGCAAGTCAAAATTCACTTCCTTTTTTCTAACGTCACGTCAGCACATATTTTTGCTTATATCTGCAAATCCTAAGCGTCAATTGCTTTAATTTTTTTCTGAATATAGTGCTACTTCATTACTTTGCATATATTAAAACCCTTTTTACAAATTTGACTTCTTCATTTAATTTTTTTACATTTTGTCGTACAAATAACACGTCACGTCAAAATGGAAATGCCCAAATGGAAAAAGTGCATTTAGCTTGCAGGAAAAGGAATAAAATATGAAAAATATTAATGTAAATTACATTTCACTTTTACATACTTTATTTATTATTTTATTTAAATTTTTTTTTTCAATTTTAATTTTAACAAGTTAGAGTGCTATATTCGGCTGTGCCGAATCTTTGATACCCTCCACCGACAGTTCGAATAATTCAGGAGTGGGCTATATATCTATATATTTTTAATTTGTCTTGATAAAAACGGAAGTCATCTGTAAAATTGTTGCGGTTTAGATCTTTACTTAATTATTGACCCACAATCAGGAAACTTTATGCTTTTCTTTTTTGAAATTTGAACTAGCTTGAGTAAAATATCATGACTCGTAACAGTTTTAGCCGAACTTAAATGATTTGCAGCAACCGTATTCTGTAATTCACTTAGCTAAAGCTAAATCTCGATCGCTAAAATGCCTAAGAGAATACATAATTTAAATAACTTAGTGATGTCATAAAAAGCGGCGAATGAAATTTTTATGGCATTGCTAAATTTAGCAATCCACGTTACAGTATTGCATTGGTAGCCAAAAATCGCTAAATCAACTTTATATATTTTTAGCGATAGCGTTTTAGCATAAGATTTACACAATACGGCTGCAGGAGGAGATATTGGACCTTTGGTAAATTATGGACCAATTATCCCAAATTTCTGCACAGTGATTTCTGGTATTAAACAACACAAATGTGAATTAATTTCAATTCAGCAGTGAAATTAGTTTATGCGTTTACAGTGAATTTCAGAAGGCTGTTTAATATGGGATCTTAGGTAAACTATGGACCGTATATTACAAAACGGCATGACAATTTTTCTGGCCAAATGAAGTTAAGTTGGGGTCTGAGATAAATAATAAAAAAGTTTCACACGGAATGACAAACTTAGTATACCCTCATTCACCACTAGCGGTGGTCTAGGGTATAAAAACATTGCGTGTGCTTTGAATGAAAATTGTGGCAAATGTACGCTTCTTTAAAAGACGCTGCCAAGTTGTGTTACTGTCAAACGGTGTTAAACCATAAAAGTTTATCATACAACAATAATTTGAGAAAATCAAAAAGTATCGATAGTACTGAAAACTATCGATGGTAAAACGATAGCCAAAAACCATCGATAGAGTCTATAGTGCTATCAATAGTTTCAGACCACATGGTCGAAGACGACCTAAAAAATGCTTCTAGTAAGGAACGTTATGAAATTTCTAAGAAAACTTCCGCTTAACTGGTCTAATAAAAACTCGTCTTAATGCCGTGTAAAAAAGTATAGGAGGTGGTAATAGGATATAGAATTTTATATTATGGAGTATGTTTACTTTTGTGTGTATTAAAAACTGAATTTATTAAATTTTTAAATAAATATGTATCTGGTTTTCCTAAAATTTTCGTTTTAAATTTTTTTAGTTTTTACAATGAATATACAATATAGTATTTGTTGAAAATTAATTTAAATTTTTACATAAAACACATTTTTTGGTAGGGTACGTATCGTTTTCTGTGTCACTGTATATGTATGTGTGTTTATACACAAATGAATATGCGGAAGACTTTCGTTCATTCATAGTTTAAAATATTAATTCATTTTTAAAGCACATACATGTAGACAAATACACTTATGTACGTAAATTTAAAGCATGTTCGAATTAAAAATTCCACTCACGTTACAAATTACCAATTACTATACCTTTTAAAAACAGTTGCGTCGAAACACGTCCATCTTAAGACGATGGCAAATATTTGAAATAAAACTTTGCATACATATGTATGTATGTTTGTACATACGTATATTTTTAAGATACCTATCATCTGTTTTATATGTGTATCTACTGAATGTATTAAAATTGGTAAAAAGAATAAGTGTCGGCAGTAATTTCGGAATAAAAAAAATTCAAAAAAACCTTATTGTGCCTCGTTTACGTAACAGTAACGTTGCAAATCAATACAATAAAATCAATTAGAACAATTATAGTTAGCGGTAAGATGTATATTAACCGTAACGTCTTAATCTGTAGAAAATTGATTTTTGAAGAGATTATGTCCGTAGACACTTAACCGATTGGTATGAAACGTTTATAGTATATAAAAGATGGTCTGAAGGATGCTTATAGGATATTTATTTGTTTTAAATTTTAAATGTTCAGGGCAGCACAAAATATAATTATGTATATCTTGTGAGCAACAACAGCTTAAGTTTCCAAATTTGGTACAAATAGCTTGGTTATCAATACGCAACATCAGTCAAACAAACGGCCGGATAAAATAGGTGGGCATGGCACAAAACAGAATTCTGTATATCTGAAGAATTGGTACTAATATAATGGTTACCAATACACAGTGTCTGCCCAAAAAGGTCGGGCTTGGGGGAGTGGGCGTGTCATAAACTAAAATTCTGTATATATGGAAAACAGCAATCGCTACAGTTTACAGATTTGGTACAAATATGTAATGTGGTTATAAACGCACAACATTAACAAAAAGTGGATAAGAAGGCGTGGAAAAAACGGGTTGGTTTGAAGAAGTCGGCGCGTTACAAAATAAAATTTCGTATGCCTGGCCAACGATATTATAATGTAATATTACGAATATATTTGGTCATAATATGTATGATTCAATAATAATCTTAATATGTTGAAATAATCTTTTATGTATGAATTATATTAAAAGCGATATCGTAACGATTCACTTTTTTCAAATATTTTGGTTAACAAACAAAAAGCTACCAAAACAGTAATTGTAAGAATAAATGGCGAACTATTTTCATATGTGTAAATATTACAAAAAAAAAAAAAAAAATAATTCAAAGTATAAAAATATGTAGATGAATTTTTTAATTGTTAAAATTTTTGTTGCAGAAAAATTTTAAAATCTTTTGGAAAAATAAATTGTTTATTGCAAGAGGATGCATATCAAATACATCTGTAGAAATTTAAGTTTTTAAAAAAAAATTCAAAATCCGATTTCACTATCGTTATTATTAAGTCCGTAAAAACTATCGTTTTCGAATCGAAAACATTTATCACTTATTAAAAGCTTCCTTATCGTAGTCGAAAACCAGCTGTTTTTAAAAATCGTTATAATGATTGTCGTAAACGACATCAATACCTTTATCTTTTAATGTGTTTTAAATACATTGCGTTGTCGTAAATTGTAAATGATATCGACAAAAATTTTAAATTGTACAAATTTTTTTATTGGTTTTTGTTCATTTATATATTTTTATAGTATTTGTATTTCTGTTACCCAGCAAACACAGAAATACACCTTATGTATTTCTTTTTGCGGGGAAAATAGAGTTTCGGACCAAACTCGAGATAAATCATACTCAGCTCTACGTGCGGCAGCTCCCAGCCTCCTCTCCCGCAGCCAGGTCATCCTAATTATGAATCCTATCAGACCCTCGAGTCCACAACCTTAGACATCCCCTAATCCGCCCGGGAATCTACTGCCCAGCCACCTCCGCCTGCTGCCCTGTAGCCTGGGGCAGTGGCACAGAATGTACTCAACGGTCTCAAGCTCCTCCGGGTCCTCACACAACCCGCACATATCCAACAAGTCGGATCCCATCCTCACCGCCATCCATGGTCCTAACGCAGACCCTACTCCTGCCCAGCAGCGACTCCGAATCGCGTCCGCGATACCCGGCAATCCGTTCGGTTCCCCCAGGCTCGATTGGTCGCGCCCAGAATCCATTCCCCAATCCTCCCAAAAAAGAAGCCTATATGAGGCCTAACCGCCTTAATACAGTTAGGATCCTTCATATCTGAGCCCTGTCTCGCTAACTCGTCAGCCACCTCATTGCCGCCTATGTCGCAGTGTCCCGGCACCCAGCACAATCTCAGCACGTATACCCCCAAGACTTCCCCCAGAGCCCTCCTACAATCATCAACCAGCTTGGAGTTCACATAACAGCCCCTTACGGCCATAATAGCCGCCTGGCTGTCCACATATATTGTGACCTCTGAGCCCCTATCAATGTTGTCCCTCATTAGTTCCACGGCCCTCAAGACCGCCAGAACCTCCGCATGAAAAACACTGCAGTCGTCAGGAAGCCTATATGACATTCTGATGTCCAGATCCTCAATGTAGACCCCCGTGCCCGTGCCCCTCATCTTCGAGCCGTCAGTGAAAATAGCAAATCCACTTAATAATCTGCTCCTACCTGGCCAGCTCTCCCTAGAAGGTACAATTACCTCCGGCAATCGCCCAAAATCCACCCTAGTGCCCACATAGTCAGTGAAGCCGGGTAATCCCAGGCAATAGCCACCAGCTTCAATCTCACCCAGGATCCATAAGTGACCCCGCATGACATTCCCCAACAATCCTAACTCCCTCAGACTAAGAAGGCTCCTGGCCGCCATTCCCATCACATACTGCTCAGTAGGCAGAAGATGTAGAATGACATCCAGGGCCGCTTGGAACCTGTCATGCCGATTAAAGCACACCTCTGAGCCTTAGACAGAAAGTTCCATCGACTTACCAATCTCAATGACTCCCACCAAACACAGCATCCATACGTAAGAATGGGTCTAACCACCGAAGTGTACGGCCGGAGTCCCCAACTCTTACCTATCGATGATCTGCAAGCATAGTAGGCATTGAGACCTCTCTTTAGGCTCTCCTGAGTATTTCTTCCCCAAGACAGCTTGCTGTCCAGAAAAACTTCCAGATACTTAGCACTATCTGATAGTCTAAGCTCCACTCCCTCAAGAACCGGTAGCCTAAAACTCTCCACCCTGTACCTCCTAGTAAAAATAATTAACTCCGACTTCTCCGGATTAACCCCCAGTCCCTTATCACTCGCCAAGCCGATAGTTCGTCCAGTGCCCCTTGCATGACTTCGCTAATAGTCGGCAGAAACTTGCCCGACACCAATATAACTACATCATCCGCGTAGGCCACGACCTTCTGACCCATTCTGTCAAAAAGTCCCAGAACGACATTGACGGCCAAGAACTATAGTAAGGGAGAGAGTACTCCTCCCTGCGGGGTCCCCCTAGTCACAAATTCCCTTAAACGTTCGTTTCCCCAGTCCGAGTGGATAACTCTGCTGCTGAGCATCATAGTTATCCACTCGACCAAGAACAACGGAACCCCCAGATCAACCAGTGCGTGCCTAATAGCCTCTATCGTCAAATTGTTAAAGGCGCCTTCTATATCCAGGAATGCCGCCAAGGTGTATTCCTGTTCCCTCGAACCAGGATCCGCATACCCCGGAAAATGAGTCTCCATAAGCAGACAGAGGGATTCAGAGCCAGATTCTGTCCATGAGTTGTCCGGTCTCTGAATAAATCCAGGGACTACCGGGTCCTTGGATAAAATTCTCCTGAACCTCATTCACATCTCATTCACAGATTCAACTGACTCAAACTTAATCCACGAATCCCTTTTCGCCCTTCTAGTATCTCCCTTATACTTCCTGTAACTCAATTTGAAGTTACTGCAATCCTCATCCCTACGCGCTTACTTCGCTCTATTGAACAGCCTTCTGACAGTGGACCTTTGAGTATTCTACTCATCTGTCCACCCTCCAATCCTCCACTTATTCCCCACAGTTCGTCAATGTTATGTCTATCACTGCCTCCCTATCCCTTATTCTGAATGTTGGCGTATTCCCCCTGTTACAGATAAAAAGATTGCTGGCAATAATAAAATCAAACATAGACTCACCTCTTTTGTTGATGTCGGCACTTCCCCATTAGGTATGGTGTGCATTGGCGTCACCAGCCTCGAGCCATTTCTGCCTGAGTACTCCACCAACTCCCGCACTTTCCCACCAGGTGGATCGGTAGCCTCGTATGGCAAGTATACTGATGCCAGTGCCAGGATTGTTCTGTCTCTGGCTTCTGCTGTCACAACCGTGAGGTCTCCATTACTGAAAGAATGAGAAATCATAAATTTGTGCTCAATTCTCGCCAATATACAAGTTCGTACCTTCTCATCCGAGCGGGGTACGAACAAGATATAACCCGTGACCTTTAATCCAACTACTCGGTTTTTATTAATCCAGGGCTCTTGGATTAAAGCCACGCCCACGTTGTTATCGATGAGGTGGTTTGGTAATTCGGTTGAGGCTGCTTCACAGTAGTGCAAGTTTATCTGCACCACTTTCAGCCTCTTAGGGTCTATCATTTTTAGGAAACCTATGCCTGATAGACCCCAACCCAAAATCCCGCAACCCCTCCCATCGTTTTCAGCTTTTTGAGAGACTCCTGGTCCACTGCGAACCTGAAGTCTCTCCCTTGGTTCTCCTTACAACCCAGTGAAGCTATCAATTTCCACTGGCCTGTTCTGGTTGGCCAGTAACTCCAGTATGACCTCCACCGCTTTTATAGGTATCCACACCGTGACCATCGACCTTAAACGCAACTCAGACACGAGTATAACGCCCAATCTGGCTTCGGGACAAGCGCTGCCACACCTGCCAATTGCAGCCTTTAAAAACTCAAAGGTGTTTTGATTGCCGCAACTGACAGTTTTGACACCTTTTGCCCAGTCAGTCCCTTTGAACGATACTTTGTCCGGCCTTCCTTTTACGCTAAAGATTTCGCCGAGTAGTTTTTTCTCTATCACCTGCCATTTCTCAACACTGATCCTTCCATCGGGATCCATACGATCAATGACAGCCGCCAGAATACCGTCCTTAACCGACGACTCCCTTAGCTTCCTCGGCGTGGAGGGTTGGTCCTCTCTTGAACCAGTCCTCTTAGTGATATCCTTGCGGGGGTCCTTAAGAGGGCCGACACCAGCCCTCTTAGCCGCTGGGGGTTTCTGGTTATCCCCAGACCTAACTCTCTTAACTACCCCCTTATTGGGGGCCCTAGCAAAGCTCTGTCGGTGATTTCTCGATTTCCTTGCAGATGATGACGGGTTTGTCCCGGTAATTCCTTCAGTGACTCCTTTTGATTGTCCTCTCCTTTATTGGAGGATTCATCAGCAGGGGTTGCTAAGGATTCGTTGTCTTTACTGACAGTAGTTGAGTCCTCGGCAGCCCTTGCTGTGTATCCCGCAGGATAGGGAAGGCTTAGGATATCACCGACAGAGCTGGGATTTGTTCGAATCTAGGAACGTTCTTTCGGTGCTTCCTCAGCAAATGCCTATCCCGCCCATCGTGCAGAGAGGAGTCCTGCTTAGCTATCTTTTCTAGAAAGGCTAAGGAGACTCTCACACCACTCTTGGCTTTTTAGTAGCTCGTTCGGCTTTCTGATGTAATCTGTTCTGTCGCATCCTGCCGAACAATGGGTTTTGATACACCCGCCAATCCGCTCTCAATCTCGAGTGTGACCTCCGAAGCCGATGGTCCAGCCCTTTGGTCCTGATCATGAGCCGAAATCATTGTAATTTCGTGATCATCATCAGGGCCCAGAGTTAGACCATCGAGTCTTTCCGATGTTTTTTTTTCGAGATCGGGAGCCGCCTGGGGAGTCCATCACGTCCGTCTCTTTCAGTTCTGTAATCAACTGACTCTCCTGCAGCAGAATATCTCTGTGAATACTCAGCCAATCGGAGTCTGGATCTGACACCGAAGCTGCTGTGTAATCAGAGACGTTCCCTTCACCGACTCCTGGAGTCGCGTCCTTGTTGTCTTTTTTTTTAAATTTGTCCAGTTGTTTGGTCCCACGAGTAGGCACGTACATAAATAAAATAATTCATCTTTTGGTTAGCAAAAAACTTGTTTCCATTTCCAGGTTCATGCAGTTTTTTAAGGGGTTGAAATTAATAAACCTCAATTTTACAAAAACTTTAAATCTGTGAAAAAGTACGTTTTGTTCTGCGGCTCCTCATTTATATATGTAGTGCACATGCTTGCGTGCTATAAAATACATATATTAAAAGACAAACTTAATTATAAACAACTAAGAAAGTACAGTCGCTAGAGCCCGACTATATTAAACCTTACACCTCAGTATTTTAAAACACATTTTCAAGAGCGTACCCTATTCGGACCCATGGAGAATCATGCTTATGTGCCCATATAAATATGGATCTATCTATGTTTTAAATTTCATAAAAATCAGCTAGAAAGTTTGTGAGAGGCAGAAATTGCCCCCTAACTCTATGTATGTATGCATATAAATATGGATCTATCTACGTTTTAAATTTCATTAAAATCGGTTTGATAGTTTATGAGAGGCAGATTCGGCCCATTTTTAATAGGCTTGGTCCTTGTGCCAATAACAGCCAAATTTATCAAATAATCTCCAAAATTGCGACCTGTACTTTACGCACAAGTTTACATGGACAACCAGCCAGCCAGCCAGCCGGATGGACATCGTTAGATCGACCCAGAAAGTGATTCTTAGTCGATCGGTATACTTTGAGGTGGGTCCAAGGCCCATATTTTAAAGTGTTACACACATCAGCACAAATGCATAATACCCTAGGGTGGGTCGAAAAATAAGTTGTGCCGGTCACCCCCTAGAATGAAAGATATGTCAGTGAAGTTTCTAAAACAGGAAAATTTTTTTTTGCCACGCCCCAAAATACAGCCCTTTTGATTTTTTATATGTAGCGCTGCCATTTAAAGTCCGATCTCATCATATCGTATATCGTTGTTCATGGCTTGATAGTGGCTTCATTTTTGCATTTGGTGATTTTTTTAATCTGACCTCTAATTCTGGGCGCCACTTATGCCATCTCGGATCCTTCCCCCAAATGTAAATTTTTTTACGTGTTAAGAAAGTCCTTCTAAAACAACGTATGTATAGATTTTAATATGCTCACTTTTATGACACGCCTCCAAAATAAGCCCCTTTTTTCTTTTTCACATACATATTACATTTAACCAGGTAAAATTTTTTTCCTGTTTTAGAAACTGGCACAACTATTTTTTTTGTATGAAGGTCGACCCGGTGCAATAATACCCTCTCCACTATTGTGGTATGGGAATAAAAAGAATAATTTTTGGGATTTCAGTATTTTTGTTATAACTTAGCCATTTTTTAACCGATTTGACAGATTTATATACCGAAGTCTTTGAAAAGAAATTTACCATTTACTTTGGGGATAAAACTTGGACTCGGAAAGATCTATGGTTCCCGAAAATTGGTATTTTGTAAAAAAAAATTTGATTTTGGTCATAACTTTTTTGTATCCGAACCGATTTTTTCGAGTTTTTCCGAAAATATGTTTTATTATAAAGGGTGGTTAAGGACCGATGTTGATTTTGAATAAAACACAAATTATTTAGGAAATTATTTTCATTTCTTTTTGTTATGATAATATTGGTATTACTCAATTATGTGTGGAACAAAATATCGGCCAAATGGCCGCCGCGACCTCGGCGGCACACCTCCATTCGATGGTCCAAATTTTCGATGACGCTGAGGCATAATTGAGGTTCAATGCCGTTAATGTGCCGAATTATCTTATCTTTTAGCTCTTGAATTGTTGCTGGCTTATCGACGTACACTTTTTCTTTCAAATAACCCCAAAGAAAGAAGTCTAACGGTGTCAAATCACATGATCTTGGCGGCCAATTGACATCACCAACACGTGAGATAACACGGCCATTGAATTTGTCACGCAAAAGAGCCTTTGTTTTGTTAGCTGTGTGGCAAGTGGCACCGTCCTGTTGCAACCACATATCGTCCACATCCATATCTTCCAATTCGGGCCATAAAAAGTTCGTTATCATCTCACGATAGCGAACACAATTCACAGAAACTGCCTGACCGGCCTCATTTTGGAAAAAATACGGCCCGATGATGCCGCCAGCCCATAAACCACACCAAACAGTCACTCTTTGTGGGTGCATTGGTTTTTCGACAATCACTCTTGGGTTATCATTCGCCTAAATGTGGCAATTCTGCTTATTGACGAATCCACTGGGGTGAAAATGCGCCTTATCACTAAAGATGATTTTTTCGAAAGTTTATCATCCCCTGTTGCCATTTCTTGCCACCATTCTGACCATTGACGACGTTTGGAATGGTCAAGAGGCTTTAGTTCTTGAGTCAATTGCACCTTGTTAGCGTGTAAATACAAGTCTTAATTCATAATGTTCATGAACGACGAGCGTGAGAGGTGCAACTGTTGGGCACGACGACAAGTTGAGGTGGCCGGCTCTTCAGCCACACTTTCGTGAACAGCAGCACTGGTGTATTCACATCTCCTACAGACAATCGATTTTTCCGATTGTACGCACATTTGGACGATTAAATTGACCGAAAAAATCCCAAAGTGCACGATGTGCATTTTGATTTGAACGCCCATTTTCATAATAAGACTGAACAACTTAAGCGCGTTGCTCGATTGTGGTTCAAATGGATTTAGTCTGAAATTGAGAATTGGCAACTGAAATGCAGAAAAAACTTGACGTTTAGGTGTGGTTCACATTCAACATCGGCCCTTAAAATTTCACCACCCTTTAGATTTCCAATCTTGTGACATAGAAGCCGTATTGGTCACACAGCCCTAAAATTTAAGTTTTTATTAAAATTTTGATGTTCTTTAGCTAATTTTTGGAGTATTTTGCTCATATATTGCACATTTTTTAACCGATTTGATAGTTTTATATACCGACGTGTTTAAGAAGAAACCAACCATTAACTTGGTTGGTACAGTGAGCTTGGATGCGATTTTCGGGATTTAATATTTTAAATACATTTTTTTCACTCTTTGTACAAAAAAAAAAATTTTTTTTATAAAACTTTGATTTTTTCCAAAAATTCGTTGATATATTTTGTAATCATCTTACTAGTCTTTTAACACATGATTTTATAGCAAAATAAAACCATCTGCGTGTTTGAAACAAATCAAAGAATCCTTCAAAGAAGATGAAGTTGTGGTGATTTGTGATTTTGCTGAAAATTACCCGTTTGTTATACAGAACTCAGCACTCTGTTTTCATTGGAATAAAAATTTGTATTTGTATTTATTATTTTAATTTTCAAATACAACAAGACACAATATCTTATAAATTACAGCATTAGAATCAGACAAGTTAACGTATACATTGATAACGAAAATATTTTCTTAAAACTACATAGATTATATTTAAATTTAAATAGAGTAAAAAGAATAAAGATAAGGTATAAAAAAATCAAAAAAGTTTACATTTAAAACATTAAAAAAGTTACGAAAAATATTCCCTCAGTAATTTTCTAAATCTTATAGCGTTGCTAGTGATTTGCAAATCATTTGGAAGTTGATTCCAGAGACGTATACTTAATATAAAGTATTGGGATTTAGAAGAATGGTGACAATGACGAAATTCGTAATAATGAAACGTGTGAATAGTGATAAAACTCTTTCGGAGGTGTCACCTTTCCTAATAAAAAAAATTATAGACGGTACTTGCGGAGGTGAAGTAGAGGCCTGCAGAAAACTATTAAATGGAACAATTTTAATAAAAACCAAAAATTTTGTTCAAGCCAGAACCTTGATTCGATCAACTTCACTCTCAGAATCTATTGAAGTTGAATTAAGTGAGCATCAGACACTTCATTACATTAAAGGTGTTATTTATTTAAATGACCTTCGCGCAATACCAGAGGACGAAATTCTAGCCGAACTCAAAAAACAAAACGTTCATCAAATAAACAAAATCTTAAGAAAGGTAGACAACGAATTAAAAGAAACTGGTTTAATAATTGTAACATTTGCATCTACCACTCTACCCCCGAATTATTCATTGGTTATGAAACAGTTAAAATCCGACCATACATCCCTCCCCCCTAAAATGTAAAAACTGTCATCACTATGGACATTTGTCAAAGTTCTGCAATAACAACAAAATTTGTTTTAATTCCTCTATGAATTACCATCTTAATGACGAAAACAAAGAAACCTGTTCCCATACTCCTCTCTGTATAAATTGCAAAGAGGACAATATTGAAAACAATAAACATCCAGCAAACGCCAAATCATGTCCGATCTTTTTAAGAGAGAAAGAGATTCAAGCAATAATAACACTTGAAAGACAAATAGAAAAACAGCAATTAAAAAATACAATGATCCTCACCCTTCCGCTCAATCCTCCTACTCATCAGTAACTAGAAACAATAACAACCAATCCCTTAATCAAACACAGCAACAACCATCAACATCTCAACAACCACAACTACAGCCATCAACCTCTCACCAAGCTAAATTAAATAGTGAAAACTCTTCCCATGTTAAACCCAATATTAATACTATATATATATAAATATTTATTCCTTTTATTCCTAGGAGGAACATAGGGCCATAACAAAGTTATTCCATACTATTCTATCTAAAGCTATATTTTTAATTTCATTCCAACTTCGACCAGCACTAGCCGCTTCTGCTTCAACAAGTCTTCTCCACGTATTTGAATATTAATACTATGCCACCTCCAAAAACAATAGCTACTACACATGAAAACAACAACTCAGATGCTATGTCGTTCGAAGAAACATCTGATAATGATAGCACATCATCGCAAAATAATAACACTGACGGGATAAATTCCCTAAAAATAGTACCATTAAATACATCTTAAAGAACCAGAAAGCAACTGCTAAAGACCGTTAAAGCGAATGCTAAACGTACCAAGAAAGCTTAAAATGTTACGCAAAATATACAACATAATTAGTTCATTACAACCCATAAAAAACAACAATAACAATAAAAAAAATCTAAAACTCTAATATTTTTTACCACTAATATGACATTAAATATACTTCAATGGAATATTAACGGTCTTACTAATAACTATAATGAACTTCAGCTTCTTATAAAACAATATTCACCAAAAATAATATCATAACAAG
This sequence comes from Pollenia griseotomentosa, assembly GCA_963931875.1. Taxonomy (NCBI): domain Eukaryota; kingdom Metazoa; phylum Arthropoda; class Insecta; order Diptera; family Polleniidae; genus Pollenia; species Pollenia griseotomentosa. The sequence goes on from OZ007560.1 coordinate 393,270, forward strand.
AGACACATATCCATAACACATCCAACATCCCTATTCCAATAAACTATAACTTATTCTCCCTTGACACATCCAACACCCGGTTTGGAGGTGTGGCATTACTCATACTCATTACTCAAATCTTTACAACATAAACAAATTGATGTACGGTCTGATTTTGACACAATTTGTGCTGAAATACACTCAAAAATAAAATTCAAAATTGCTTCATCTTATATTGCCCCAAACCACAACTACACATATGAAAACCTCTGCAGCGTTTTCGGCAATTTAAACCAACCTTTTTTGATAACTGGAGATTTCAATAGCTGGCATCAAACATGGGGTTCTTCCTCAAATAATAGAAAAGGCAAAATACTTGCCAATTACATAAACAACAACCAACTTGTACTACTAAATGATACCTCTCCCACTCTATTTAACACTCATTCTACCTTTTCCCATGTAGACCTGTCTTTCTGCTCCCCCCTCGCTATCTATACACACTGAATGGAAAGTTGAAAATACACTTTATGGAAGTGATCACTTTCCTATCATCATCTCTCTATTTTGGCAATCAGAACAGTCTCTTTTAACATTCTTACCCAAATTTAAAATTAAACAAGCCGATTGGACGTCATATCAAAATCAATGCATATTTTTTAAATCACAGCGACCAAGAAGTGAAAATTTAAACAAGGAAGCTGCTAATATCCGTAAAATTATTCATCAATCCGCCAAAAAATCAATTCCACAAACTCATCCCGCAACCCCCAGAAAGGTCCCCTGGTGGAACTCCAACTTAGAATGTCTTAAGAAAAACAAAAGCAAATCCTGGAGTTTATACAAACAAAACATGACGACTATCAATCTGATAAACTATAAAAGAAACAATACATTATTAAAAAAGGAAATAAAATTGGCTAAAAAAGAATCAATATTAAATTTTACATCCACTATAAATCCATCTTCTCGAGCAGAACGTATATGGTCAAACATAATGTCCTTTACAGGTTACAAATCCTCACAAACTATACATGTAATTTCTTCACAAGCGAACGCTGAAAAATTATTAACTGACAGATCTGAAATAGCCTCTGAAATAGGGAAATTTTGGTCAGAAAATTCATCTGATTTCAACTTCCCGCCCGAATTTCAATCACAAAAATCAAACATACTTTTAAATCGACCAATTATTGAACCCAGCTCGCAAGCTCGTAAAATCGAGACAGATTTTAAAATAACTGAACTCCATGCCGTACTCAATAAACTCAAAGGCAAAACACCAGGAATGGACAGAATTTCATACCCGATGATTAAGCAACTACCGATAATAATGAAACAGCGTCTACTACAACTTTTTAATAAAATATGGAATTCTTATATCCCACAGCAGTTTAAGACAAGCATCACTATACTGGTTTATAAAAACGGCAATGACAAAACGTGCCTTAATTCCTACCGCCCTATATCACTTAACCCTTGTATATCCAAAGTGCTAGACAAAATCGTTGCAAATAGATTATGGTGGTTTTTAACAACCCATAATTTACTAGATAATGGACAATTCGGCTTTACCAAAGGAAAATCTACAATAGACAGTTTGCTATACGTAGACCATCAAATTGCAGACTCACTTGCTTTGCGGAAACATATAACAATAGTATCACTAGATTTCAAAAAAGCGTTTGATAGAATAGGCAGGCCGTAATTGACTTTTGATAGAATAAGCGCTTTAGTGATTTGTATTAAAATAGAGGTGTTCCAGTTGAATTTTGGGCTAGAAAGGCATTTGATAATGTTAAGTTGTTTTTGTAGGGATCGCACTAAATTGTCAGTATGTTCATTCCATTTGTATCTTTTGTTGATATATAGGCCTAGTAGTCTAAGATTTGAAGCTTCAGTGAGTTGTATTTGGTTGGATAAAATTTCACATCTGCAGAGCTTTTTGCGGCATACATGAATGTATTTGCATTTTGTTGGTGAGAGTACTGCACCGGAGTAGTTTGTCCAATCAAGTATGTCGTTAAACAGACCATTAAGATTAATAATAGGATTTTTGTTTTTGTTGGACTTTACTATTAGATTAAAGTCGTCAGCGTAAGACGTAAAATCAATATCCCGATGAATTGATATAACTTGGCAAAGTTTATTGTAGGCTATTAAAAATAGTATTACGGAAAGTGGAGATATTTGTGGGATGCCATTGTAGACAGGAAAGGCACTAGAATAATGTGATCCGACTCTTACTTTAAATTTGCGGTTCCTCATAAATACTTTTCATTAATACTTTTGGCCCTATTTTCCATAAAGTAAGTTGGTCAATAATTGTGTGTAATCCTATTCTATCAAACGCTTTTTGGAAATCTAGTGATACTATTGTTATATGTTTCCGCAAAGCAAGTGAGTCTGCAATTTGATGGTCTACGTATAGCAAACTGTCTATTGTAGATTTTCCTTTGGTAAAGCCGAATTGTCCAGTATCTAGTAAATTATAGGTTGTTAAAAACCACCATAATCTATTTGCAAAGATTTTGTCTAGCACTTTGTATATACAAGGGTTAAGTGATATAGGGCGGTAGGAATTAAGGCACGTTTTGTCATTGCCGTTTTTATAAACCGGTATAGTGATGCTTGTCTTAAACTGCTGTGGGATATAAGAATTCCATATTTTATTAAAAAGTTGTAGTAGACGCTGTTTCATTATTATCGGTAGTTGCTTAATCATCGGGTATGAAATTCTGTCCATTCCTGGTGTTTTGCCTTTGAGTTTATTGAGTACGGCATGGAGTTCAGTTATTTTAAAATCTGTCTCGATTTTACGAGCTTGCGAGCTGGGTTCAATAATTGGTCGATTTAAAAGTATGTTTGATTTTTGTGATTGAAATTCGGGCGGGAAGTTGAAATCAGATGAATTTTCTGACCAAAATTTCCCTATTTCAGAGGCTATTTCAGATCTGTCAGTTAATAACACTATGCTAGTTGAAAAAACTGACAAGCCGGGCTCATGGCGTTTTAACATAATTCGGGGACGCTGAATCCAGTGGTGCCCGCGGTTTTTTCAGATTGGCTCTGGTTTTCGAGATATACCGTTATTTCGAAAATGGAGGAGGTTGCACAACATATATTCGCGTAACTCAAAAACGGTTTAGTTTATTGAAATTACTAAAAAAAACCGAAATTCCGCAATAAAATTTCATTTCAGAAAAGTAAAACTCTTTTTCTAATATGAGTAGTCGTTATTGAAACATAATTTTTTTTTGAAAAAAAAATTAATTTTTTTATCAAAATTTCGAAATTTTTGTTTTTTAAAAATTCATACAAAATTAAAAAATGCAGCTAGGCTTCTAATTTTTTGCAGACTTATAAAAAACGAAGCTACAAACAAAATAAGCCATAAATGATGAAAATCTGTTTGCAACTTTTGATTTTATTCACAAAAGTCACAAATTTTTCATTAATTTAAGAATTTCCCTTAGGGGGCTCCCATACAAATATTGCGTTTTATGAAATTCTTTAATTAATTAAAATTTGTCGACTTTTGTGAATAAAATCAAAAGTTGTAAACAGATTTTAATCATTTATGGCTTGTTTTGTTTGTAGCTTCGTTTTTTATAAGTCTGCAAAAAATTAGAAGCCTAGCTGCATTTTTTAATTTTGTATGAATTTTTAAAAAACAAAAATTTCGAAATTTTGATAAAAAAATTAATTTTTTTTTCAAAAAAAAATTATGTTTCAATAACGACTACTCATATTAGAAAAAGAGTTTTACTTTTCTGAAATGAAATTTTATTGCGGAATTTCGGTTTTTTTTAGTAATTTCAATAAACTAAACCGTTTTTGAGTTACGCGAATATATGTTGTGCAACCTCCTCCATTTTCGAAATAACGGTATATCTCGAAAACCAGAGCCAATCTGAAAAAACCGTGGGCACCACTGGATTCAGCGTCCCCGAATTATGTTAAAACGCCATGAGCCCGGCTTGTCAGTTTTTTCAACTAGCATAGTGTTATTAACTGACAGATCTGAAATAGCCTCTGAAATAGGGAAATTTTGGTCAGAAAATTCATCTGATTTCAACTTCCCGCCCGAATTTCAATCACAAAAATCAAACATACTTTTAAATCGACCAATTATTGAACCCAGCTCGCAAGCTCGTAAAATCGAGACAGATTTTAAAATAACTGAACTCCATGCCGTACTCAATAAACTCAAAGGCAAAACACCAGGAATGGACAGAATTTCATACCCGATGATTAAGCAACTACCGATAATAATGAAACAGCGTCTACTACAACTTTTTAATAAAATATGGAATTCTTATATCCCACAGCAGTTTAAGACAAGCATCACTATACCGGTTTATAAAAACGGCAATGACAAAACGTGCCTTAATTCCTACCGCCCTATATCACTTAACCCTTGTATATACAAAGTGCTAGACAAAATCTTTGCAAATAGATTATGGTGGTTTTTAACAACCTATAATTTACTAGATACTGGACAATTCGGCTTTACCAAAGGAAAATCTACAATAGACAGTTTGCTATACGTAGACCATCAAATTGCAGACTCACTTGCTTTGCGGAAACATATAACAATAGTATCACTAGATTTCCAAAAAGCGTTTGATAGAATAGGATTACACACAATTATTGACCAACTTACTTTATGGAAAATAGGGCCAAAAGTATTAATGAAAAGTATTTATGAGGAACCGCAAATTTAAAGTAAGAGTCGGATCACATTATTCTAGTGCCTTTCCTGTCTACAATGGCATCCCACAAATATCTCCACTTTCCGTAATACTATTTTTAATAGCCTACAATAAACTTTGCCAAGTTATATCAATTCATCGGGATATTGATTTTACGTCTTACGCTGACGACTTTAATCTAATAAAAACAAAAATCCTATTATTAACCTTAATGGTCTGTTTAACGACATACTTGATTGGACAAACTACTCCGGTGCAGTACTCTCACCAACAAAATGCAAATACATTCATGTATGCCGCAAAAAGCTCTGCAGATGTGAAATTTTATCCAACCAAATACAACTCACTGAAGCTTCAAATCTTAGACTACTAGGCCTATATATCAACAAAAGATACAAATGGAATGAACATACTGACAATTTAGTGCGATCCCTACAAAAACAACTTAACATTATCAAATGCCTTTCTAGCCCAAAATTCAACTGGAACACCTCTATTTTAATACAAATCACTAAAGCGCTTATTCTATCAAAAGTCAATTGCGGCCTGCCTATTTATGGTTATACCCCTAAATCAGTTATTGGAAAAATCAATGAACAAATTAACTCAGCCATCAGAAGCTCACTTGGTGCATTTCGCACCTCCCGTATAAACAACCTTTACGCCGAGGCTAACATTCTTTCCCTTGAAATTCAAAGGAACACCCTAACAACAAAACTTTATAAATCTTTCTATGACAAAACATCCCCTCTAAACAATATAGTAGCAAAAATAAAGAAATCAACGAAAACAGCCAGAATTCCGTCAACAATCAACAAAATGAAACATACCTGCGATGAATTAAATATTCCGATTATATCACAATCATTAAAAGGTGAAATATTCCCTCCTTGGACCCTTAATAATAACAGTATAGACATTTCATTACACAAATTTAATAAAAATGACCACAATCCTCAACAATTTTTTACTCTTTTTAAGGACATACAAGAACAACTAGTAAATTACAAATTCCTATAAGCCGATGGGTCAAAAATTGGAAACAATATTGGATTCAGTTTAACCACAGAAAATAAAACCATATATGTCGGTCACCTGCCACAATACAGCTCTATACTGTCTGCAGAATTAATAGCCATTACCAAAGCTATAGAATATATTGGAAATAAAAAGGGCAGATACGCTGTCTGCAGTGATTCTCTATCTTCTCTTAAACCTGTACTAAATATCTCGAACGATAACATTTATTCTTCAAAAATCAGAAACACTATAATCAGAAGATACCCGGACATTAAATTAATTTAGCCACTTTAGGGGGCATGTGCCACGCCTTAACCTAGGGCAATCAGTCTAAGATTTTGGAATTTCACTATTGGCGTAAAAAGGAATAATTTGAGGGGGCGGTACACTTTTTCTGCAAAAAAAAAAATTTAAGTCCGGTCTAGTAGACCGAACTTTTTTTGTATGGGAATTTTTTTTTTTTTGCAAAAAAAGTGTACCGCCCCCTCAAATTATTCCTTTTTACGCCAATAGTGAAATTCCAAAAGCTTAGACTGATTGCCCTAGGTTAAGGCGTGGCACATGCCCCCTAAAGTGGCTAAAACTGATATATATAGACTTTTTTACCAGTTTTAACCACTTTAGTGGGCATGTGCCTCGCCTTAACCTAGGGCAATCGGTCTAAGATTTTGGAATTTCACTATTGGCGTAAAAAGGAACAATTTGAGGGGGCGGTACACTTTTTCTGCAAAAAAAAAAAATTTAAGTCCGGTCTAATATACATACACTTTTGAGCTGAAGGCCCTAGTTGCTATTGCTCTCCTTTTTTTTAAATTACCTTATAATTTAAATTGTAAGGTCATTCTTAATAAATAAATAAATAAACAAATTATCTTTTTTTCGTTTACTTTTGAACAATCAAAACAAATTTAAATAAACGAAGAAAGAGAATTTCCCAACGTACTGGAAGCATGTTCTGCCAAAATTACTTTTTCTTCATGTTTACATAATAATACATTATATATTTACATAAAATAAGAAACACACGAAAAAAATAAATAATCAAGAATGCTGCCGGTCCCGTCTATTATCGATAATCGAGGTATCATTGTATTTTCAACCACACACTTCAAAGTAAGAAAAAGAATAAAACGTAAAAAGAAAAAATTAAAAGAGAAATATAAAAAACGACATGAATAACACAAAATGAGTCGTTTTGTTTACCCCTCTTTCTTCTCTACACCGCTCGCCGGCAAACCAAAAGAGACGTCGAAAAATCGACGTCGTAAAAGCCCTCATGTGAATTGAGTGTTACTAAAAGAAACACAAAAAAGGAAATTTATTTAAAAAAAGGCAAATATAGGAGCGTATTGTGTTGTTTGATTGCAGCATAAGAACACAATAGGTGCGTTCGTTTACTTTTCCAGTAAAATCCAGTAGACGAGTAAATTTTGGGCAATATGAAAATTTTACTCTCAAGACTGGCTCTTGCATAAAAAAGTAAACGAACGGAAAAATTGCAAAAACTTGCAGGTTTCTTCAAACATATGACCGCTAAAAAGCTTAGTGTTGTAAAAAATGTGTTATTTAGATTACCCAGTATATATTGTTTTTAATACTTGATGCATTGCATTTTAATAATTATAAATTCGTATCAAATGTATTTATTAATTGAACTTCTGTGGAAGCTCTTATACTTGTTTAGTTTGTACATGACTTTTAATTTTGTTTCTAGTTAAATAACATACGAAAATTTATGAATACTTGATTTTTGATATTCGGTACCCCGAATTATTATGTTTATACTTATCTCTAAAATATTAATGCAATGTTATTTATATTAAATTTATGTAATTTACTTTTCAAAAATACCTATTAGAAAACTAGTTTTAATCAGGGTTTAAAAGCACCCATCAGCTGGATGCTTTTTATTTTTGCTTTTGCCACTGCTATTGAAATTTTTAATTTTTTTTCCAAATGTTTTGTTTTTCGTTTGTGCAAAAAAGCAAATCTCCTATTTTGTATACAGTCGAACTCCCATAACTCGAACTTCTCTAACTCGAATTTTCTCTTACTCGAACCAATTTGATTGGCAGTAGCTCTAAAACAATAAACTACATACAACTCTCCTTCCGTAACTCGAACTTCCATAACTCGAAATTCTCCATAACTCGAACCAAATACTCAAATTTGTATTCTATAACTCGAAGTTTTTTGCTTGTTTTGTTTATTTATTTCGCTTTCTTTTGCTTGTTTAGCAGGTTTGTATATTTTACTTTGCTCTTTTTTTCGGGGAAATCCCTTTTTGTACATTACGTGTGTCTTTTGGTTTGCCTAAATATGTTAAAATTATTTGTATGTGTTTATTTCATGGCAAGTAAACGTGTTTTATAATGTTTGTCGATGGAGGGAAATATAAGTTTATAAAAGAAGTCGAGGGTGGATTCAAGAAAAAGGAAGCAGACAATAAATATGGTGTCCCAGCTAGTACGGTCTCATAGATTTTTAAAAATAAAGAATTAATTATCAACTCGTTTGAGTCAGTATCTCATCTCTTAATCATTTTATAAGACCTAAATATACAAAATTATCGACATAGCAGTCCTCAATTGGTTTACAGCAGCTAGAAGTCAAACCATGCCGATATTTTACTTCATTGTAACTTGTTTATTACAAATACATACCTACATGCTTAGGTATGAAGCTTTCAAATAGTGCCTGTTTTAAACAAAAAATACAAAATGTACACAAGTTTGCAATTTATTATCTTTTCAACAAGAAAATTCTGTAACTCGAAGTCTCCATAAGTCGAAGTTTTTTTTGGGATAATGGTGATTCGAGTTATGGAAGTTCGACTGTATTTTTATTTTTTGACAATTGCTTTTTTACCAGCCAGCGACAAAAATGGACAACCACCTAAAAAGCAAAAGCTAAAAAAAATTATTTCGCCTTTTGCTTTTTTACTTTTTCCTAAAAGAAGAGCTAGTTAAAAAAGACAAACCAAAAAAATCTAAAATTCAAAAAACATTCAGGAATAAAATTAAACTGGCAATAAGGTTGAAATGTATCATTACTTACATTGCAAATAAGAACAAAATTACAAGAATTTAAAAATTTGTTTTACTTTTCATACAAATACCGCAAATACCGCACACAAATTGTGACGTTGATTTGATTATTTTATTGTATAGAAAACAATAACAAATTCCTGTTGTGTTTGTTTTGCATGAAAAATATCACTTGTCGTCGTCTAGTATTTTTTTGCAATCATGTGCCTTTCAGCAGCCTTTTGCGCTGCTTTTATCTCCTATTTTGCGGCTATTAGCATGCATTGGTTTTTGATTTGGCGGCTGTTTGACAGAAGCTGTTGGTTTCATTCTTTTTCCTACAACATAAAAGTGATTGCCGTTGCTTTTTGAGTTCCATCAAATAAGAAATTTTTGCTATTGTTAAAAAAGCAATAGTTGGAAAAAGCCAGTGTCCATTAAAAGGTTACTTTTCAAAAACAGTGTGTTTATTTTGCTGCTGCTTTTGAAAAGTGTGGGCTTTTTTAGCAGTGGAATTTGTTTTCAACTGGATTTTACAGGCAAAAATTTGTTCAGTAAAAATGTGCACGCTCTTTGCTGACAACTGTCACTTTACTCTCTTAGTCAATGCTCGCTTTTGCAAATTTATGTGTACGCGAACGCATTTCAGTAAAATCCAGTACAAATTTTTGCAAATTTTTGTTATTTTTATTGTCGCGCGGATGCATACCCTGCAAATAATGCGATTAGTCCATACACGAATCTAAAGTGTAGCCCATAAGGGGCTAGGACTAGTCCAAAGGTAGCCCAAATGTATAGGAAAAACATGGTCTACTTAACATTACGATGGTCTAGGGCAGGACCATATAACCCAGATTTGGATTACATAGGAGTAGTTTTAAGACTACTCCATGTTATACTCAAGAGGATTAGTTTTGAAGTCGTTAAAAAACGAAAACATGTCGTTAAAAAACGAAGACATGTCGTCTCACTACAAACACTTTTTAACAATGACATGGTCCATGCTTGCATTACATTGGACCAGTCCATGGAGTAGTCCATTTTATCATAATGGGAAGGTAGTCCAATATTATTTGCAGGGTAGTCACACGATTGCCGCACCAGGGTTGCATTTTATTGGTAAAAGTATACACAATATTGTCCCCGATTGGTACATGAGCCATTTAGTTGTGCAGTCACAAGACTGGGGATTAAAAAGTGTGAACATTGGTACCTTGCGGCAATCGTGTGATCCCAGCTTTAGCTTGAAGATATTCTACTTATTATTTATTTTATTTATTTATTCAACTGAATGTTATCCAAAAGCCTTTATAGGTCAAAAACAGATTACAAGATTAACATATATATATAATTCGGTATAATGTATTATAATTAAGTAAGCTAACCTAATTTCTCCTTTTTTACACAAATATGGGTATGCATTTTTAAAGATTTTTGGCTTAACAATGAAATTAAGTATTTAAATATGATTGATAACATGACTAGTAAACTGCGCAACTGACTTTGAAAAATTTCTTTCATTATATGGGATAATATAATTCCATAGTCGAGCAACCTTCAAGTGAAAAGATCTTTTCATGATTAACACATTAAAAGCTGGTATTCTAAGTGAGCATGTTCTTGCCGAGTTCAAAAATTCAAATCTAGCAGAAAGATAAGATGGTGAGCTATATTTGACTGTCCTATAGAAAAATGTTAGTAGCTTAACATTTACAAAGTCTTCGAAGGTGCAGTTTAAAAAATCGATAGCATACGATGTAACATGATCGCGAAAACCAAGATGATACACATATCTAATTATTTTATTGAAGCATTTCCTTATTCTATTTAAATTATTATCACTCGTTAATGAATATACTTCAATTCCATATAAAATTAAAGGCATGAGCAATGCATGGGCAATTCTCTTTCGAACTTTTATTGGAAAATGGTAACTAACAGAATACAATCTTCTCAAGTTAAATACCACCCTAGAAATGATAAAACTAATATGATTATCAAAACGTAACTGGTTGTCAACATAAATTCCCAAGACTTTTAAATATGAAACAAAGCTCAAAGGTTTCCCACTCACAATAATACTACGTAAATTTTGTGAATCCACATCACCAAATAATATTGCTTTGGACTTTTGAGCATTTAATTTGATAAAATTATTTACACACCAAGCCTCCACGCGCCGCAAATTTTCATTTAGAGATACTTCCAATTCATCAGTTGAATTAGCTACTGCCACTAACTGCAAATCGTCTGCATACAAATAACCTCTTATACCAGATAATTGGCCTAGTAAATCATTAATGTACAACAAAAATAATAAGGGACCCAAAGTAGACCCTTGAGGGACTCCACGGCTTATAATTTTAACCAGAGACTTTTGACTTCCATACTGCACATATTGTGATCTTCCTCTAACAAAAGTATCGATTAAGCGACAGGAAGAGGTGGAAAAATTATATATCTGAAAAAGCTTGTTCAAAAGTACTTCGTGAGATAAAGATTCAAAAGCTCTACTGAAATCTAAGCTTACTAGCGACCCCAGCTTCCTATGATCCATCGCAATTCTCATTTCTTCCAGTATATCTAAAACTAAGGCAGTAGTACTATGTCGTTTTCTAAAACCTGATTGATACTCAGACAAAAATTTCATATTAGTAATGTATTCAGTAATTTGCATATTTATTAGTGCCTCAAGTATCTTAGAACAAACGGAAATAATACTAATGGGGCGGTAGTCCGAACATGCAGCTGGATTTTTAACCTTGGGGACTAATGCTACTCGAGAGCATTTCCAGATGTCTGGATAAATTGAAGTTGTAAAAACAGAATTAAAAATGTGTGTCAAATGAGTCGAAACACCGGGAAAAACTGCCTTTAAAAATGTAAGCGATATGCCGTCCGGCCCAGTGCATTTGGACTTAATTTTTATAAGAGCTTCAAACACTTCAGATGTGCTTACATTCCTAAACGAAAACCCATTGTCGACAGCACATGATTGAATATATATAACAGAGGGTGGACTAGAAGGTTGAGGTAATGTAAAGAAATCATTGCACGCATTTACGTCTATATTATACATTGCATATGCATTATCCCCAATGGTACCAGCTCTTTTCAATTCCTTCCACATCTGACTACTATTACATTCCGAAAACAACTGAGCGCAATACCTAGCTCGAACTCTCCTAATAATAGTTTTAAGTTTATTGCGGTACTTGCAAAAAGTTTTCCATCTGTCAACACACTTTAGCTCCATATACGCCCGAAAAGAAAGGTCCCTTCTTTCTCTTGCCATCTCAACCTCTTTACATTTTATCCAATTGTTTCCACCCTTGGTCCTAATTGTTCTAATTGGTACATGTTGATTAAATAAATATAACATTATTCGGGTAAAAAAATTTGCCTGAAGATTGGTGTCAATTGTGGTATATATAGGGCTAAAATCTTCTCTCAATATATCATCGATACATCTGCCCACATTAAAACTATTATAGTCCCTTATCTTTAAAAAATCAGGTCCCCTTGAACATTTTATATCATATGAGATATATATAGCTGCATGATATGAATTAAGTGCAGGTATTTGAAATTGACCCTTTTTGGACACTAATTCCATTTTAGATACTAAAAAGTAGTCAATTATTAATACTTTGAATAGTTTATATAGCAAGACTAAGGATAGGATTAATAAATGGGATATGTCAAACATTATATACCAAATTCCTTGTAAAGGAAATGATAATGAGAATTGTGACAAGGTTTATATAGGTACAACGAAAAATAAATTAAGGACTAGAGTTGCAGGACATAGATCGGATCAAAAATATAGAAATATTAATTCTAGAAAAACAGCATTATCTCATCATTGTTATGAACAAAATCACTATAAAAATTTTGAAAATGCATCAGTGTTAAACAATGAAAGAAACTACAAACGCAGATTTATATTAGAAATGTTACACATAATTAATACACCAATAACACAAAGAATGAACTTCAAAGCAGACACGGAAAATATAGCTAGTAATTATAGAAATTTAGTTATTAAGAGATGAACTATTTGATAACACTACATTACATTTTGTTATTATTTTTGTCTTTTTTAAATAGATAAATGTATGTAGATATGTACATGTATGTGCATACATATGTAGGTATGTGTTTGTGTATGTATACATGGGTGTATATTAGGGTGACCGTTATTTTTTTTTTCGTATTTTCACTTGGGAAACCCCTTAGATTGATTCCAAATTAGAAAAAAACAATATATATAAAATTTTAGATCGTTTGCATAGTTATTAGGCGTGCCTTGAGTCCGCAAAGTTTGCTAAAAATGCTATTTTTCTCACTATGGGTGGCTTTAAGTGTTCATAACTTCAGTAATATTTATTTTAGAGAAAAACCTTATTCACAAATATTCTAGGGCTATATCTTATGAACAATGTTGCTCTGTATTAGTTTTCTTTAACATTAATATTTAATCCAGAAAAAACCAAATTAAAAAATAACACCGAAATTTTCACATAGCTTCGCATTCTTTGCCTGGCGATTACACTACGTGACAAATTTTCAACAAAGTCGTGACCAAATGAATCTGGCAACTAAGCTTTATGTAAAACTTTCCCCTGAATCCGAATATGAAGACAGAAGTGGAACAGTTTTTGAGATATTCCAAAATAACCGTTATTTGTGTTTTTAAAAAAGATGATGTGACTGAAAGTCAAAATCTTCAAAAATTTTAAACGGACTATGTATTTCTTTCTTTTCAATGAGAGGGTATAAAATTACTAAAATAAGAATGGGTTGCTAGAGAAGTTTGGACAAGAAATGACAGAGTTATAGGGGACAAAATTTAAGCTTCATTGAAAATTTTATGATTCTGTTCAATTTTGCTCTTTTCAAGTTTTTCTTTTTAATCTAATGATTTAAAAATCCTAATGTTTTATTGCATGCGACATTAGATTATTTTAAACATATGGGGGATTTCATGTCAAGTGACCCAATTTTGAAATCGATGTCTTCCGATTTGGATGAAATTTGCACCAAGGTTAGTCCTATTGGATAGTAGTTTAGACACAAAAACAACAAGATCGGTCTAAAAGTTTCTGAGTTAGTGGGGGTCAAAATTTGACATTTTGGCCATACAGGTGTTCTTTCTTATCCATGTAACTTATTACCTATTGGTGTTAGCAAAATTTGTCCCAAGTAGCTTCGATAGCTATTTGATCCATCTTTTGAAAACAATTTTTTTTGTTTTTTTAAAAAATTTTTTTAATTTTTTTTTTTTAAATTTAAAACTTTTTTTTATTTTTTTTTTTAGCGGGTATGTTATTTTTTTTTTTTTTTTGTTCAAAAGAAAGCTTATGTCTTTTCCTTTAAGGTAGTTTTGGTCCCTTTTTGGGATGCGAGCGGCTTATGTATAAAAAAAAATAATTTCTAACTCTAGACAAGGGTTTTTCAATTTTTAGCATATGCAGTGTTCTTTCTCATCCATTTAACTTATAAGCTATTAGTGTTAGCAGAATTTGTCCCAAGTAGCTTCGATAGCTATTTGATCAATATTCTGAAAAATTTTTTTTTTGTTTTTTTAAAACTTTTTTTTTTAAATTTAAAATTTTTTTTTTAAATGTAAAATTTTTTTTTTATATTTTTTTTTATCCGGAATGTTTTTTTTTTTTTTTTTTTTGTTCAAAAGAAAGCTTATGTCTTTTCCTTTAAGGTAGTTTTGGTCCCTTTTTGGGATGCGAGCGGCTTATGTATAAAAAAAAATAATTTCTAACTCTAGACAAGGGTTTTTCAATTTTTAGCATATGCACTATTTTGAATTTTTTCCTATTTGTGTTTAAGTGTTTCTAAAGCCTTAAAAATAAAACGTTTGCAAAGAAACTAGACAAATTAACCTTTCCGACGGTATGTTACAAACCCAATTACTATTTTATACCTTCGATACTATAATGCCCACGATATGTTAATCCCAGGAATAAAATCACTTTTTTCTGTAGAAATGTTGACAAATAATTCTTTTTTTAATTTTTCCTACATAAATTTTATTAAATTTTTTTAATCCAAATTTTTAATAATTTTAATTAGGCTTAAGTTCATTAAATTTAATTTTCATTAAATTATTTTTATGAAGAAAGGAATTTTACAACATGAAAATTAATTAAAATTGTTATTGATAATCTTTCATTAATGAAAATTAAATTTAATGATCTTAAGCCTAATTAAAATTATTAAAAATTTGGATTAAAAACCATAAATAGTTCAACAAAATAACCACAATACTAATTATTTTATTAAATTATTTATCTTTATATTTTTATTATTATTATTAGAAATTATTATTATAATTATATATTAATTTAATTATTATTACAAATTAATAAAAAGAATTTAATTTGTCAACATTTCTACAGAAAAAAAGTGATTTTATTCCTGGGATTAACATATTGTGGGCATTATAGTATCGAAGGTATAAAATAGTAATTGGGTTTGTAACATACCGTCGGAAAGGTTAATTTGTCTAGTTTCTTTGCAAACGTTTTATTTTTAAGGCTTTAGAAACACTTAAACACAAATAGGAAAAAATTCAAAATAGTGCATATGCTAAAAATTTAAAAACCCTCGTCTAGAGTTAGAAATAGTTTTTTTTATACATAAGCCACTCGCATCCCAAAAAGCGACCAAAACTACCTTAAAGGGTAAGACATAAGCTTTCTTTTGAACAAAAAAAAAAAAAAAAAAAACATTCCGGATAAAAAAAAATATAAAAAAAAAATTTTACATTTAAAAAAAAAATTTTAAATTTAAAAAAAAAAGTTTAAAAAAAACAAAAAAAAAATTTTTCAGAATATTGATCAAATAGCTATCGAAGCTACTTGGGACAAATTCTGCTAACACTAATAGCTAATAAGTTAAATGGATGAGAAAGAACACTGCATATGCTAAAAATTGAAAAACCCTTGTCTAGAGTTAGAAACTATTTTTTTTTATACATAAGCCGCTCGCATCCCAAAAAGGGACCAAAACTACCTTAAAGGAAAAGACATAAGCTTTCTTTTGAACAAAAAAAAAAAAAAAAAAAACATACCCGCTAAAAAAAAAAATAAAAAAAATTTTAAATTTAAAAAAAAAAAATAAAAAAAATTTTTTAAAAAAACAAAAAAAATTTTTTTCAAAAGATGGATCAAATAGCTATCGAAGCTACTTGGGACAAATTTTGCTAACACCAATAGGTAATAAGTTACATGGATAAGAAAGAACACCTGTATGGCCAAAATGTCAAATTTTGACCCCCACTAACTCAGAAACTTTTAGACCGATCTTGTTGAAAACTTGTGTCTAAACTACTATCCAATAGGACTAACCTTGGTGCAAATTTCATCCAAATCGGAAGACATCGATTTCAAAATTGGGTCACTTGACATGAAATCCCCCATATGTAGATTGGTACAAAAATGACAAAGCTACAGAAGATGTAGTAAATTTACCCACATAGAAATTCAATAGCTTTAATCTATTTTTAATATTTATTTTACTAAAAATTTAGTTTTGTATATGCATTTGTTGTGTTTTTCTGACGTCGTCTGTCGGAAAAGGTTGTTATATATATTACAAATATTGTTTTATATTACATAAAAATTAATAATTAAATTCAGTTATTAATATCTTCCTGCAGCCTATCGCATTTATAATATAGCGGGATAAATATTTAAAATTGTCCTCACCATTAAGAATCAACTCATTTTCTGTAACGATAGTTTTTTTTTAAGTTTTGGAATCTTATTTGTCCTAATATAGGGCATTTGGCTATAAAATGCAGAATGTTTTCGGTTTCGTTTAGATTACATAAGGAGCATATACGGGGTCTGTTTTGCTGAAACCTTGTACTATTCAACTCAATTAATCAAATCTAGCTTTGAATATATAACCTAATTCTGTCATATTTGTGATTTCCAAATAGGATTGCGGCTCTATGTACTTTTGTCCACTATAACTCTGCCATTTAATGACTCATCTTCACAAACGACTCATGGTTATTTAAGAAATTTTATAAACTCTCACTAAAAAGAAAGAAATACATAGTCCGTTTAAAATTTTTGAAGATATTGCATTTCAGTCACATCATCTTTTTTAAAAACACAAATAACGGTTATTTTGGAATATCTCAAAAACTGTTCCACTTTTGACAATTCTGTCTTCATATTCGGATTCAGGGGAAAGTTTTACATAAAGATTAGTTGCCAGATTCATTTGGTCACGACTTTGTTGAAAATTTGTCACGTAGTGTAATCGCCAGGCAAAGAATGCGAAGCTATGTGAAAATTTCGGTGTTATTTTTTAATTTGGTTTTTTCTGGATTAAATATTAATGTTAAAGAAAACTAATACAGAGCAACATTGTTCATAAGATATAGCCCTAGAATATTTGTGAATAAGGTTTTTCTCTAAAATAAATATTACTGAAGTTATGAACACTTAAAGCCACCCATAGTGAGAAAAATTTTATATATATTGTTTTTTTCTAATTTGGAATCAATCTAAGGGGTTTCCCAAGTGAAAAAACGAAAAAAAAAATTGTCCATATAACTTGCGGTCACACTAGTGTATATATATGTATATATATGTATATATATGTATAAACGTGTTTGTATGTGTATTTATGTTTATGTATATACATGTTTATGTATATATGTTGTTTCGCTATATGTATATGTATGTGTATATATACTTTCATGTATATATATATGTGTAAATACATATATGCTATAAATATGTACGACAAAGATAGGTTTATTCAAAAATGTTATATGTTATAAAATTTTTCTTTTAGTCAAAATATTTTTTATTATTGCAAATGTGGTTTTTGAATTAGGTTTATAAATAGGAAATTTTTTCTTTTTATATGAATTATTATACTTTTGTTATATTTTATTTTTTGTTATTATGGTTTTTGAAATTGTTTTATGACAAATAGGTTTTTGAAAATAATTTGTGACAGAAAAATTTTTTCAAAAATGTTGTTATTGTTAGTTCTATTATTGTTAAAAAATTAAAATTTCCTGACGATGCTAACCGATGGTTAGCGAAATATCGAAAAAATAAATAATTTAAAAATTTTTTTTTTAAAAAAGACCTAGAGCTTAAATTAAAATAATCAGTAATTATATATATAATATTTAGAATACTTTCAAATTGCTAACTATTTTTTAAGCTAAACATTTTTTTGTAGTATTTTAAATTGTTTTTGGTTTTTGTTTCAAGAACACGCGCTTTTATAAGCAATTTGTTTATACATTTTCCATAATGTTGTTTGACTTTTGTGACATTTTGCTTTGACGTTCTTCATAAGAAATTTAAGTTTGTCCAATATTACAATTAGAAAAATACTTAAATTACGGTGCATTTACAACAAAAGTAAGGAAAACGTATATAAATTACACATTATTAAAACACCCGGTTTATTATATCATATAACCGGTTTATTCGATATTCGAAAAATGGACATTTTAAAATAACCAACTTGGGCCAAACTAAAATAGCCGGTTTAAACCGGTCGATCTCCCCAATATTTTTACTTTTAACTGGTTTTACAATTGTGTTATTTTTAAAAAAAGTAATTATTTTAGGAAGTTTTTAATTGTCAATAATGCTTTATAATATCAGGATTTTTTAGTGAACACTTCCCTCAAACGTATTTTGTGGAACAGAGAAAGAAGCAAAAATTAATTTCCTCAGCAACTGTTATTTTAAAAACTTAATTAAAACTAGCAATAACAAATTATCATGTGCTGAATTAGACGACCAAGTGATGAGTCGATCAGGGGAAGTCTTTATAGATTGACGCACATACATACATATGGTATATTGATACATAGGTACGGACATCGATTGTATGGATGTGTGACAAAAACGTTTTCTATTCATACCAAAGTTTTATTTTTCCAATTCATACCAAAATGGTTTTATAAGGTTAATTTGTTATAAACATCTCGAACCATTTAAAGTATAGTTAGAAATTAGAAATAGATTGGTTGTCGTCTTGATATCACTCAGCTGACTGCCGATTTAACATTGTGTGCCATATTTTTCATCCTAGAAGCAAATATCAATTTATTTTTGTAAATATTTTTTTGTCACCTCAAAATTTGAGATCAAAGAAAAAAACGTCAACACAAATAAGACGTGTTTGGCATATTAAATTTTCATGCATGTACATGTGTAAGCATAGGTTCCCAAATGGGGGTGGGTCAGCGGACCGAAAAAGTGTGTTTGAAAATAAAAAGTTCTTATTTTCATTCTACATATTTCCTTTATGTTTTATTTTTAATTTTTAATTTAATATACATACATTTATATGTATTAGGGAAGCCAATCCCGATGCCGAAAATTGCAAGACTTTCGGGTTTTAGCGAAATCCAAACCGGGATTTTGATTTTTTAATGCCGGAATTTTTAGAATTCTGTTTTTTACACAGTTGGCAACCGATACCAATACCGATTAAATTGAATACCGGTATTGATACCGATACCGAAATTAGTTTTTTGCGTTAAATACTACGTACACCGGTATTTACCGTTTCCCTTAATACCAAGGTTGGATACCGAAACGAATTTCGGTATCGGTATTGGTATTTACAAATTTGTTTTTTCGGTACCGGTATAGAAACTTTTGTTAGGGTATATATCGGTATTACAATTAAATGAACCAAACAAAAAAAAGAAAAAATATATTTATATTTTACTATTCATAAGAACAAATGCTTATGTATTATATTTTATTTATTGATTTCAACTAAAAATACAAGGAACATATAGAGATTTTTAAATGACATAAAAACATTAACAAAAATTTATCAAATAATTCATGGTGTATAAAAAAACTGGTATTTATGTACCTATATATATTTAAGAAAACTCTTTTTAAAAAATTTTAAAAAAAATAGTGAGAAATTGAAGTAAATTCCTTGGCTTAAAAGCTAAGGCCCTAATTATGTAAAGCGAAACGCAACGCCAAAGAATTACATTGAAAGCAAAAACAAAGTCATAAATATTATGTAATTTTGTTGTTGCTTTTACAGAAATTCACATTGCCTTTTAAAATTTCAAACGCCTCATAATTTGTGGCCTTGAAATTTTAAAAACGGTACATGAATTTCTGTACAAAATATTTATGACTTTGTTTTTGCTTTGGATGGGAGTAAATGACTCCTCATCGGGGTCAAAGCTAGGGGAAAACGATACAAAAGCCAAAAAAAGCTTCACAACTGTCCCTGAGTCGCTCCTAGAGGGGTAAAATGTAAGACTGATTCCCACTAATATTTCCCCCCTACATTTTTTATTAACATACTAACCCCCTATCTGTGCTTCTTAAGGGGGCTCCCATACTAAATATTATTATTTTTTTTTTTTAATTAACCGCCACCCCCCTAACTAGCCCCACAGTGCACCTAGAGGAGTCAAATATATGACGGACCCCCAATATTTTTGCTACCCAAGCGTTTTTTCAGAACATACCTAGCCCTTTAGCCACTAAGACCGTCTACCGACGGTCATCAATAAAAGCCGTTTTCTGCAACATTCGAACTTTTTACATTTTAGGACCCCAAAGCTTTATTATTCAGTACTAAATAACTTATCAAATGGAACCAGTTTGAACACGCAAACTAAATTCGTTTGGTAGAATTAACCGTTACAATAAAAATATCAGTAAAAAAGGCAAGAAAATTATTTGTGACTTTACCAAAAATTTAAATAAAAATTTAAATACTTTAGAATTTTCCAATCGACTTGGGAATTTTTATGATAAGTACTTATAATGTTAACTTTAATAACTTGTTCTTAGTTTAAGTTTTGGGAAAACAGATTTGCTTAAATTTAATTTTTCGTGAACACCGCCTGTAGACGGTCTTAGGGGCTAAGGGGAAGAAATATAAAAAAACTGTAACGTATTGTACGCTAGCAAATGCGCATTATAATTTCGTCTACTGGCTGGTAAAGATCAAAACATAAAGCTTTTAAGATATCATCATCGAAGTTGGTGCCGGAATGCCGGAAAGGCTACAGGAGCTGGGGCAATGAGCGTGGCGACGCTTTGCTGGTTGCTGATGAGCTGGCCAGGGCTAGTTCAAACGCCCGGATAATGGGTCCCGAGCCCTTTTGTTGGGCCTCGGGCCAGTCCCTTTTAGGAGACTGGGCTCTAAGGGAACATAGGGGAAACTGGGTATCGCTTCCCGGAAATGTAATGAGGACGAAGGGTAAATTATTCACTAGGACTAAGGATAAAGTACACAAGTTAGAAATGTCGAATGTAGTTTATAAAATACCTTGTAAGAGAAATGATAATGGACAATGCAAAAAAGTATATGTAGGTACGACAAAAAACAAGCTGAAAACTAGAATTTCGGGTCACAAATCAAATCAAAATTTAGGGATATTTCAAAACAAAAAACAGCATTAACAGCCCACTGTGCCAGTTTAAATCACTCTCCGGACTTTGAGAATGTATCAGTTTTAAACACAGAAAAAAATTATAGGCGACGTTTAATGCTAAAAATGTTGAAAATCATTAAAGTACCAGAATTGTTAAGAATTAATTTTAAATCAGACACGGAAAATTTAGCACAAAATTATAGACCTTTAGTGTATAAACACAAAACAGGAAATTAAAAAATTTTTTAGAATGTAATAGATTATATGTATAAAAATTTTTCTGATTGTAAATAATTTTTTCTATGTGACAATTGTTATTATTTTTTCATTATTTTGTGAACGTTATTTTAATAGTTAAGTTATTTCCCTGACGATGATACACATTGCTGTATCGAAATATTGGAACTATGTATAAAATAAATGTTGTCTAATTTTTTATATAAAAAAGAAAAACCACTAGCTTAATAATATTGGAAGTTAATGAGAAACTTTCATAGATTTTATGAAACTGTTTATTAAATGCGGGCTTATGAAAGGTTCTTCATTAATCCAATGAAATATTACATTGGTTGAATTTTAATGGAAATTTTCATTATATTACTGTCAAAATTCATTGAATCTGTGAAGACAACTCTTTCAGTGTACGTGATAGCTTTTTGACCAAATGTATCTGACACCGAATCTTTATGTAAAATTGTCCGCTGAATCCGAAAATGAAGGCAGAATGGTCAAAAGTAGAGAAGCTTTCGAGATAAAAATTCCAAAAAAACATATAAACAAATATGTTCCAAGAGTTTTCTTATACATCCCTTTTCAGGTGCGGACTTAGGGGGGGAAAGGAAATTCCCCTCTCTAAATTATAAAAATATGTTTTGTTTATTTCGATAATACAAGAATTCCCAACAATAATACTTTTTTTTAGTACAAAATTTTTAGAAATGCCACCAAGTTTTTTTTTTTTTGTTTTTTTTTAATGAATCTCTAACGAAATTTTCAATTAGTATCCAAATCTTATTCCCAATAGTTGTTTACTAGATATTTCCAATGAAACATCTAGTTTACTGTATTCGATTACTTATTATTCTACATTCAATCCCAGCAGGTGCCATCTATATCCAATGAGTAAACGTTTGACTTGAAAATGCGTGCAGTTGAATTATCAATAAGCCTTAGTATATGCAATATTTATGTATATGTATATGTGTTATGATAATTATTATATACATTTGAATACAACACATTTTCACCATAGTCATCTTTGAATTTAAAATTTTGAAATATGTATCAATCAAAATTCTATTCGATAATTTTTGACGAAAGCACGGATTTGTCGGGGAAAAGCCAGGTGCCTAATTCTGGCAGTCGTGATCGAGTACTTTCTCGATTCGAAAGCAATTTTATTTCAGTAGATACTGAATATATCGAAATTATTTTTTCAGTATTGTGAAACTCAAATTATTGCTTTTTAACACTGAAAAAATAATTCCGGTTCGTTTAGTATTGACTGAGATAATTAGATATTAAACTGCTTTCGAATCGAGAAAGTACTCGATCACGACTGCCAAAATCAGGCCCCAGATTTCCTTATTATTAAGATATTTCAACATACAACAAAAAGTTGTTAGGGAAGAATTTTTGAGGTTTGTTTTAAAAGCATTTGCAGTACTTTTGAATTTATTTGCGGAATATACATATTAGGTGTGAAACTTATTATAACACAGCCGCTTAGTATCATTTCACAAAAGCACGATATAGATCTTCAAAAAGGATCAAGCCTTATCAAAACTTTAATTATATGCCTGGAAGAGAAAAGAAATAAAGTCGAAGAACAATTTAAAGCGATTTCGAAAAAGTTAAAGTTATTTGCGTTCAAATCGAGGTTCCAGTCGAAAAGACAAGATTTGAACGAAATAATCTCAACCAAAATGTTGAAGATTACTACCGAGTTGTAGGTTACATTCTTCTTATTGAATTTATTTTTGAAGATCTCAAAACACCTATCCTTACAGATATCCTAAATGTATTGAACATACCTAAACTTCTCCCTCAAAGTGTAATCAAGTCATATACAGATACAAAACTTTTAAAACCACAACTAGCTGATTATGTTTGATAAAAGAGATAAACACCTACTAATATCTAAAATTAAGTCTGAACTGTTGCATTGGCAACAAACATGGAAAATATCTGAAAATCTATCAGATAACGTTGTAGATGCTTTTATAAACTGTGATGAAGATATCTACCCAAATCTACCCTTCGTCGAATGGTTCAGATCAACAATGACAGAAGATAGACTGTACTATCTAAATTTGCCTCACAAGAAAATCATATATTGCTTATTTAAAAAGATTAATTTGTTTTAATTTACATTGAACTGATCTTAAATTTTATTTTACCTTATTGTTGAATATATATATAATTTTCCTTTCAAATTATATATATATTTATTTTTATACCCTTCACCACAGGTGGTGAATAGGGTATATAAAGGTTTGTCATTCCGTTTGTAATTTCTATAATATTGATGTTAGACCCTATAAAGTATATATATTCTGGGTCCTTATGAGGAGCGAAGTTGATTTAACGATGTCCGTCTGTCCGTTGAAATGGATTTTCCGAAGACCCTATATATTAAGGGGCCAGGTTATTGTACATTTTTGTCACATATGGTCCGGAATTGTTTGCTATTGAAATTCAGCAAGATCGGGCCATAAGTGGCTGAGATATGAGTAAAAAATCACGACTGCCTCAAATGTTTTCCTTTAAAGGTCCAATTAGACGTGACATTACCATACCAACACTGTATTACCAAAAAGACATAAACATACCATACAAACCAATTCAATTTTGGTTTCTACGGTCATACAGTGGCTATGGTAATACAGTGTTGGTGATGTGGTTTTTTGTTGTTTTTTTTATACCCTTCACTACAAGTGGTGGATTCTATTTGTAATGTGTTTAATTTTACGCATACACATACACATTAATGCATGTACACGATATGCCGCTCAGTGTTGCCAGTGAAATTTTGAGAAAGATACATTTTAGTTTCCAAAAAGATACACTTTTTCCCAAAAAGATACGTTTTGAAAAAAATTTGAAAATCAATTTTTAACGTTTAATATGCATTAACATAACATTTTTATATCATATTTAAATGCATATTGTAAAGAAAATGATTTCGTATAAATTCATTTTTATATTTATTTTAGTCATAAATATTAGGTACATATGTAATTTTTAAAAATACAGTAAGCAAACTTTAAAATTAATTAAATGTAATTCAAATTCAAATTCATTTTTGTAAAAATTATTATACGAGTTAAGGCGTTTATACTGAGGCGATTATATCAACGTTGATATAAATTTCCTGAAAATAAAAAAAGATGTTCATATTTCCTCAGAACAACTTCGCACTACTAGTAATCATCGATTTAGGCGGATCGTATGTTGCAACCCCTTAATGTTTTTTTTAACCATTATTAAAGCTGCTATCAAGACGAATTCACTAGAAGGTGGGGTCAAGTCAACATATGGTGTTTTTTTTTTGGTGGCAAACTAAATTTTTATGTAAACTAAAGCTTACAATGTTGTCATTTTTCTGACAATGGTGCCATTGTCAGATGCATTAATTTAACACATCTGCCAAATGAAAATAGCGTACAATGTTCACTCAGTTGCAAGACATTTTTAGTCAATTTTGTGGACAACATTGTAAGATCTTACCACCGTCTGTACGAAGCTTAACCTTTTTTACTAGATATATTTTTGACAATCCGACCACAGAAGCAGTGTTGTTGTGTAGTTGACCTCATCTTTTAGTCAATGCGCATTGGCTGCTATTGTATTAGTATTGAGTCGGTTACGATGAACAGTCTTAATAAGTTTTAGTTGGCTAAAAATTTTCGAATGTTTTGTTTCTGTACATTTTGCGTACAGATTCAAAAGATACGAAAAATGTCAGGATTATACATGATACCTGAAGTAGTCAAAAGATACGAAAAATGTATCTTTCGTATCCTAACGGCAACACTGATGCCGCTCAAATAAAGAAGCAAACTAATAGACTCAATATATTTTAATTTAGCGCTTCTTCAGTAGAAGCATTCGTAGCCGAGTTGTTCAGTTCTCTCCTGAGACTAATGATATTGCCAGTTCGAATCCCAAAAAGAATTTTTTTTCATTTTTTTTAAATTTTTTTATGTTCTAAAAATCGATTTTAAGATTATAAAACGAATTTCAAACATCAACTTTGGCAAAAGCGGAAACGGGCGTAGGTCCATATATAAATTTTTTATTTTTCTTTATATTCTTCGGCATGGCGAAATGAAAAGTTGGCGTGGCTTAATTAATATTTATTATACCTATCTAAAGAACGTTATGTAAACTACTATGTCCATCATTTTGATAAATGTATAGAAAATACAATAAAAAAATTTACTGTTAAAAAGAAAATAAATGAAAAGCATGGAAATAAATGGTTTAGCAATGAACTTAAAAACATGAAAAGAGAAAAAAATTTTAAATACCAAAGTGCAATTAATTACAATACAAATGAGGCATGGAATGCCTATAAAATAATAAGAAATGCATATAAAGTAAAAATTGAGATCGAAAAAAACAAGTATATAAATAATGGAATAAACAGAACAAATAACCAAAAAGATATGTGGAGAAAAATAAAGGAACTAGTGATAGGAAACCCCAGATCTGTGATAAAAACTGTGATATTTAAAGAAATAGAATATAAGGATAATATACAAATAGCGGAAAATTTTAATAATTATTTTATAGACAGTATTAAGGAAATAAATAACTCAATTGAATATGTGCAATATCAAAATTATATACATGTGATAGAAAGCAAATTTAAATTTCGTGCAATAAATTTAGCATATTTAAAAGTTATATGTAAGGATATAAACAACAAACTGGACTATAATAAAATAAGAAATAAATTAATATTAGATAATTGGGACATAGTTGGCAATAAAATACTTAATATAGTAAACAAATCTCTTGAAACCGGAATATTTCCAAATAATTGGAAAGAATCAGTTATTACTCCAATAGAAAAAGTAAAAAATACGGTGAAGTGCGAAGAGTATCGGCCTATAAACAGCCTAAAAACATGTGAAAAAATTTTGGAAAAAATTGTTAAAAGTCAGCTGGAAGAATATATAGAACAAAATAAAATTCTTTCAAAATATCAGTCAGGATTCAGAAGAAAACACTCGTGTGAGACTGCTGTGAATTATGTCATAAATAGATGGAAATACATGAAGCAGAATAATAAAATTGTGGCAATATTTCTAGATTTCAAAAGGGCATTCGAAACAATTGACCGAGATATTATGTTAGAAAAACTAAAAGAATATGGAATACAGGATAATGAATTAAAATGGTTTCAATCTTACTTAACTAATAGAAGACAAATGACAAAAGTTAACAATGTAAAATCAGTGGAGAAAGAAAACGATTTTGGTGTACCTCAGGGCTCCATTCTAGGCGCTCTTTTATTTATTATATATATTAATGACATGGAAAAAGTTTTAGAAAATTGTGAAATAGTTCTTTATGCCGACGATACCCTGACAGAGGATATGTGTTATGAAAAATTAAAAACAGATATGCATAAAATTAATAACTGGCTAAAAATGAACAAATTAAAATTAAATGAAAATAAATCCAAGCTAATGGAAATAAACATGAACAGTGATAAAGAATTCAAGATTAATGATGTAATAATTGAAAAAGTAGATAAAATAAAATATCTGGGGTTTTTTATAGATAAAGAATTAAATTTAAAAGAACATTTGGAATATATTTGCAAAAAAATTGGAAAAAAGATCGGATTTTTCAAGCGTGTAAGAAACAAAGTGTCTATTATTACGGCAATAAACATTTTAAATACTATTATAAAACCACATTTTGAATACGGGTCAACAATTCTGTATACATGTTGCACGGAAAATCAAATAAATAGATTACAAAAATTGCAAAATAAAGCAATGCGGTCTATATTAAAATTCAATCGTTTTACATCAATAAGATACCCTAAGATGGATGAACATACACCAAGGACTGGAATTTAATACATTAATTTTTATAAAAAAAATGAAGATGGGAGAAGCACCAGATTACTTGGTAGAGCAACTTAGATATGTTGGAGATGTTCAGCCGTATAATCTACGAAATAATCAGAATTTCAGATTGCAACGATCAAATACTAGAGATACACAAAGATCGTTATTTTACAAAGGATTGAGAACGTACAATATGATGCCAAACAACATAAAAAACGAAACAAACAATACTATTTTTAGAAAAAAAGTTGTTGATTTTATTAAAAATGTTAATGAAAATTAGAGCTAAAAAAGAAAAATATGATGAAAATGTACTTAAATGAAATGTAATGAAAAAGTATTAAATACTACTAATAAATAATAATAATAATAATATGTATATAACTTTTTGTTCTTATCTCATCATGGTGAACGGTATATAGGATTCGACATAGCCGAATATAGCACTCTTACTTGTTTTGTTTAGTTTTATGTCCCTTACAAATTTTCTTAATAAAAGTACATCCATTTTTATATTTTAAGCACTATTTTACGCTTTTTATACATATTCTTTAACTCAAGGCTTCTATAAATTTTATTAACCCATTAAGCCTGGTACTCTGTTCAACATTTCACGTGCAATGCTGTCAAAATGCATATGAAAAAAACTTGTGCGGAATATCTACGAAATAATGTTGATGGAGTTGTACTCTGTTTATTTTGTGAAAAAGTTCCGAAATGTTTCTGGCAACATTTTTTTTACAACTGGGAAATAATGTAAGCTGCCTTTATTTCTCGTGGAATTTTAAGCAAAAGCAAAAAAATATGAACTTAATATTAAAAGAAATAAAAAATTAAAATAACACAATCGGTAACAGTTTTTTATCCATATTTACTTTTTTTTATTAAATGTTTTATTAAAAAAAAATAATTTTAGTAAAATACATGTGTCGTTTGTTTACATATACGAAACAATGTAGCATACTTGGAAGGAATAAAAACGTCAAATTGTACAAACTCGCAAGATTGGTAACATTGATAAATGCCAAAATTTTCGTGTGGAATAATCAATGTTGCTCAACATTTTTCACAACTTTGAACAGAGTACTAGGCTTTAGAGGTCAAACAAAAACTGGCCAAAATTGTTTAAGTTCAAATAAATAAATTGATTATAATAAGTATTAAAAAACATAAAATTTAAAAAATAAGGAAAAAAAATTTTTTTAACTGAGTTTTTGGGGTGTACTTAACTGAGTACAAAATTTTCAGAAAATTGTATTTCAATGCAAAGTGTTTTAAGCACTTCTTATACTGCCAACGAGCTCTATATAGCAAAAAATGGACCGCAGATGGTTTTGTAGTTTAGTAGGATAGTGTCCAGCCCCATCTTGAGATTAATCTGACCCAGACGTTACTCAAAATTTCTACGATCAACATTTAGATTGTATTTAAAAAATATTTTAAAACATACGATAATTTCGTGCAGTACAGTGCAACTACTCCAGCAAATTTTTAACAACACGTGAAACACCTGCGATTTTTTGGAGTACAAATCTAACTGGCAGCAGTAGCCGCTACCCAGTTATTGAAGCCAAATTGAACTGGATATCCTCAAATGAATTGCTGAGCGGGATAGTAACCAAAATGTTTACCATTGACTCGTCTTTAGGAATATTTTGGCCACCATCCCGCTAAGCATTTCATTCGAAGAAAGCCAGGTCGATTCGACTTCAAGAATTGGAGGCTATAAAGTCAAAGAAAAAAAAGGTTTTTCAAATATTTGTTCACGTACACTATTTAATCTTTCCAAAACTTCAGAGTTCTGCTAAGGGGCTAAACTCTGCGATGGAAAGCATTTTCAAATAGTATATATTTGCTTTGCGAAGTCTTGTCGAGTTTTCTTTGGTGCGAACGGTTCATCATTACTATCGTCACTGACGTCGCTGACAATGATTTCAAGATTTACGAAAACTTTAATACTACCAGGTTTGTCTTTTGGTAAGCTTGAAATTGTTATATGTTCCTAAAAACCTACTTCTTCATCGCATGATATGCTATCAACATCTTTTTGAAGGCTGTTGATCACTTTTAGGACGTACAATGTTTTCCACTCATAGTTAAAATCTAAAAAAAAAACTTATTTTTTACCTATGCATGTTGTCAGTGTACTCAAACGAGTACAGTCAATTTTATACTGTTCTACTTTTGTTGTTGTTTTATGTAAGTTA
Organism: Pollenia griseotomentosa; assembly: GCA_963931875.1. Lineage (NCBI taxonomy): Eukaryota > Metazoa > Arthropoda > Insecta > Diptera > Polleniidae > Pollenia > Pollenia griseotomentosa. Next base: position 422,736 of record OZ007560.1, read on the forward strand.
TTTGTTTTTGTCTGTGAGTTATTCAGATACACGCAGAGAAAAAATATGGTTGAAGTATGGTTAAAAAAAAATATTATGGTCCCTGTAACGGCAACAACCAAACTTATATTGTTTTTAACAAAACTTTTTTCACGATTGATAATATTTTGTTGCTTTTTAAAAATAAAGTTCTTACCTCCCTTGAAACTTCAAATATGGTTGAATTTAACGATATAATGTTTTAATAAAATAAACCTACAACTATACACTTTAACATATTATTAACATATTATTATCACGGTAACCATATTATAGTTAAATACATCTATCCACATGCTATAACCATATTGTGGTTGCCTCCAAAAATGTTATGGTTAATATTTAATAACAATAATATGTTCGAAGTTATAATATTTTGAAACATGGTATTTTTAATTTAAAATTTTAAAAATAATATGTTTAAAAAGCAACAACATTCTGGTCGTTTGCATTTTACTTGGTTTGCTTAAAATTCTCATTCATTTTATTTTTATTATTGAGAAAAATACATAAGTTTACGTAGGATAAACTAGTAGAACAGAAAAAATGGTAATGAAGGTCGTCTCAGGCTGGAATATGAATCAAAGGGGATTTTTTTAAAAGTAGAACATAACACCTATCAGGAATAAAAAATTAAATGCAGTTATAATATGACACTTAAAAAACAAATTGGAAAAATGGATGAAATAAATAACCATAATATGATTAACATTGACCATATAATTGTTAATTCTGACCATAATATGATTACTTTTGTCAAAATTCTGGAAAAATTTTGACTATTATTATGGTTAATACTGACCAAAATATGGGTAATTTTGACTATATTATGGTTGAATTCGGGAAATTTTTTTTTTATTTTAACCATACTATGGTCATATTTAAACTTAATGTGGTAACCTGCAAACATAAAGATTGTTAAAATCCAACCATAGTATGTTGCTCTTAGAATATGGTTACCTCCAACCATATATTTTTCTACGTGTGGTAAAAAATTAAAATTAAAAAATTTTGTTTTAAAATATAAATTTCCTAGATTGTTTGTTTTAAAGAAGACGAAATTCAACTTTTTGGTCTACTTTTATTTCTTTTCCTTTTAAACACCAATGCAGTTGTCCGCGCGTTTTCAGAAAAAGTACCTCTCTTTTTTGCGCTTTATGGAAGAATTTTGTATACCCTCCCTCCACCACAATAAGTTGTGAAGAGGGTATACTAAGTTTGTCATTCCGTGTGAAACTTTTTTATTATTCATCTCAGACCCCATAAAGTATATATTCTGGCTCCTTGAGTAATTCTAAGTCGATTTAGCCATGTCCTTCTGTCTGTCTGTTAAAAAGACGCTCTCTTTCGAAAAACTCAAAAGAAATTAACAAACTTGGCGTCAAATTACTTGTAGTTATCCTAAGCAATTTGGGATTGAAATCCAGCAAAATCGGTTCAGTAGGATCAATCCTATTAATCAAAATTTGGAACCACCACCCTAAAAAGTTGATAATTTTGTTACAAAAACTAACATAAATGGTGGAACAATGCTCGGAATGATATAAGATTTTGCAAAAAGTCGTTTTATTTGACTGGAAATCACACTGTAAAATTTCGTGAAAATCGGTCCATAATTTACCCTAGGCCCCATATAAACCCCACTCCCGGACAACAGTTTAGTACGTCTTAAACCATAATTAATAATTCTATCAGAATAAAATTGAATACTTCACAGTTTTATAAAGCTAGAAATAACACTAATAAATTTCGTGATTATCGGTCCATAATTTACTATATGCCCCATATAAAGCCCACTCTGGTAAATTAATTAAATACGCCTAAAACCGTAGCAGATATATTTTTTGTGGTAAAATTTCTTCATATGGCCAGAAAAAATTTTATGCAATTTTGCGATATACGGTCCATAATTTACCTTAGATACGATATTTAGCAGCTTGAAATTCACTGTAAACGCTTAAACTAATTTCACCGCTGTTTTGAAATTTATTGAAATTTAGGTTTTTTAATACCAGAAATCACTCTGCAGAGTTTTGGGATGATTGGTTCATAACTTACCACGGCTCCAATATAGATCCCCCTCCTGAAAATTATTTAAGTTCGGCTTAAACTATTACAAATCATGATATTTTACTCAAGCTAGTTAAAATTGTTAAAAAAAAGCATAAAACTTTCTGATTGTCGGTCAATAATTTAATATAGGTCTAAACCACAACCAATTTTAATGCCGATGTCTGTTTTTATATAGATAAATTAATAATAAATAGTTAACATTTAGTTATCACTCTTGAAATATTTGAACTGTCGGTGGAGGGCATCGAAGATTCGGCGCAGCCGAATATAGCACTCTAACTTGGTTTTTTAAAATATTTTCAAATATAAAATTTGTATTTAATTTTTTTTACTTTAGAATATGTATCTAAAAAATCAAGTTTTGCAGTTTTTTTTTAACTAAATAAACTGCTAAAATTCTAAACACAAATGCAAGAGAGGACTACCTTGACTTCCATTATAAATCTTGATTTTTTTTATAATTATCTTGATTGGCAGCTGGTTATTTTTATTAAAACATAACATACATACATACATACATACATACATACATACATACATACATACATACATACATACATTCATTGCCCGGTTCTAATGGACTGATGGAAAAAACATCAATTTATACATGTGTTTTATATTTAGTAATATGAACAGTTTTTCACAAAAATTAAAAGAAAATTAACTGAAATAACTTTAATTTAATTTATTTTTCCAGCTTAATCCGTTAATATGACGACATATATGAAGGTATTCAACGAACGTTATTTGACCCTATCGAAAGGAGTTGGTAAGTAAGCAGACTTTAAAAATTTGTGAATGTTTAAAATTATACACGCCTAAAATTTTTTTTAGACGAAACCGTGGACAGTTGGTTTTTAATGAGTTCTCCGGGTCCAGTGTGCTCAATTGTAGCATTTTATTTAATATTAGTTTTAAAAATTGGACCGACTTTTATGAAATCCCGCAAGCCCTACAATTTAAAAAATGTTATGATTGCTTACAATGCTTTTCAAGTGTGTTACTCTATATGGATGTGTCGTACGGTAAAGTATTTATTATTTATCAATAGAATCTAAATCCAAATAAGATCAAGTATAAATTATAGAAAAAACCAAAATACCTCACACCAACACAAAAAAACTAGTCAGAGTTCTATTCCGCGGTTTTGAATATTTTAGGAGTGGGCTTTATATGGGATATATATGGAACCTGAGTGGGGTTATAATGCCTCTTTATATGGGAATTTTGGATCGATTATCACAAAATTAGATGGTTTTATTTCTAGCCATATAAAGTTAAATTGAACCAAATTCTACCACAGTTTGCTTTATATGTGACCTATGGCAAATAATGCACGATTTTCGTGAGAGCGGTGAGTGTTAAGCGGCAAGCCCCTCTGAAGGAAATGAGTGGTTGCAATAGAACATGTAAGGGTAACCTGTCCGTGAAAACCTGGGTTCGGTTCCCAGCTCAGTCAAGAATGAAAAACGATCTATAAATTTTAATTAATTTCATGTTGCAAAACTGCTTTCTTCATAAAAATAAACTTTAGCCTAAATAAAATATCAAAATTTGGATTAAAAACCACAAGCAGTTCAACAAAATAATCACAATACTAATTATTACTTAGAATATTTAAAAAATAAAATATTCTCTTAACATTTTTGAAAAACCTGATTTTGTATAAAATCGAAAACAAATCTGCGTTGGAAGTTAATGTTTAGAAATAATATTTGTAATGAAATTGTTTAAAAAACGTTAAGAAAGTCTACTTAAAATCCAATTTGAATACAACTATTATAACTAGGGCAACCAAAAAAAAAAGCAAATGCTTATTTTTTGGTTTACAAGATAGAAAGATTTTGATTGAACACAAATTGCGATCATAAAAAAACAAAGAAAATGAGTTATATTTGTTAGGGCTTTTTTTGCTTATTTTGGCAATATCGGATTTTTTTTACTTATTTTGTCATTTTAAGATAATTTTTAATTTTTTTCATACGAAAAAAAACTTATTTAATAATATTTTGCAAAAATCGTGATTATTATTTATTTTTATATATCTCGAAACTTGTTTTTAAATACTGTTGTGTTGGGTACCATACGGTCGGGCTTGACCGACTATACTTTCTTACCTGATTTTCATGCAACTCTGTCTTAGCGATACTGTAACGTACTTTTTATAGTGTTGTGTATAATTTGTATGTGTTTTTGTTTTTAGTTTTAAGCCTTTTTATCAACTTATTTTATTATTTGCTTGTTTAAGTTCTTTTCTCTCGAAAATTCCATAGCTGTATTCTTACGATCAAATCCTCAGTCTGTAACGTCTTTTACCATCATACTTTGTAACGTCTTATTTCTTTTTAAATATAGTTTTTGTATAAAGTAACGTCTGTTAGCTCCCCTTCTCTCTGTTTTTGGTATAGTAACGTCTTATTTTTTGCTTTTTTAATATAGTTTTAGCTATTAAGAATTTCTCTTTATATCAAATATTGTTAATTTCTGCAAATTTTGGGGTTTTACACGAAGTTGTTACAAAATTTGAAACAAAAAACTATCATTGGTTTTCTAAGTGAACATAGTTATGGACCGTCAGAAAAATATCCCGTGTTCCAGGGGATATAGGAGACAAATTTAATACAAAATTTAAATCAGTTTCATTAAAAAATGAAGGATTTTCGGTACTAAAAGATATTGGGGATATCTTGGGAGGCAAGCGGAATTATGAGTCCAATCGTATAAAATATACTTCAGAGCAAATACTCAATTTTTAATATGCTCCCTTAACATCTGTAGACGTAGGAAGAACTTTTTCTATGTACAAGAACTTGCTGTCTCCACACAGACATAGTTAGTTTTCTTTTCAAAAATTTATTGCATCAACTTATAGTTTACTATAACAACATATTAAACGAATTAAGTGGAAAATAAACAATTTTAAATTGCTTTTTTTTTAAATTTTAACAGCTTATTTTCATGTTTTTAAAAGCTTTTTTTAGGAGCTTAAACTGTTTTTTTAGTGCTTTTTTTTGGTTGCCCTAATTATAACATTTAAATTTTACTTTATTTCTCTTCGAACTTTTTATTATGCTTCGAGAAAATCGAATACAAAATTTGACAATATTTCGTCCTGTGCCCATGTTCTGTAACTCTCGTGTCGAGAAACTTTTCGATTGAAATGAGTGAAATAGAACAAAAATGCCGTATATTGAAACAAACAGCTGTTTTTCTCACTAAACTGTGTCTGTAACTTTTTTTGGCGAGTACAAGCTGTCACGCAAGGAAATTACTCGCCAATTTACAGAAAAAGTGTGTCTGTAACATTTTGGTGAGAAAAGTTCCCGCTTTGGACTGTCAAAAAAACTCACGAATAAAAATGGGGCGAGAAAAAAATTTTAACACTAAAAAACAACTAAAAATGCAAATTGCAAAGAATAATAATAATAAAATTATGTTCTTGGCCCTTTTTTTATTGTTTAATTATTTTCTTTTACCATTTTTATAAAATATACGAATTTTTTCAAAGCTCGTTTACAAACAACAAACATTAAAGTCGCACTTTACATTATTTGGCATGGCCGACGGTTGTATTTTCGCCGCCGTCGTTAAAAATTTTTCAATTTTAGTAAATTTTGGTCGCCGTTACCTAGGGTTTACACTTGCAAGTACAAGTTCGAAAAACTCAATACACTCACACATTTTTACTAACACCATCACATTTTTCTTACTTGCAGCCCAACTTGCAAGAGAATTTGCTTGCAAGTAAATTTTTGACACTTGTCGCAAGTAAAATGACAAATAGAAAAACAGTGTTACAGTGGATGTGTTTTGTATCCATTAACTAGTACGTAGTAACATAAAAGTTATGTTTATAGCGGGTTTTCTGTGTATTTATAGAAAATAACAAATAAAAAAGACCACAACTATACAACAACGCATCTTAGTTGTAATCTTAATCATAAGTTTCAAGCATTTTGAAAAAAAAAATTGTTGATTAAAATATTTTCTCAGTAATATTATATTATCGCCGCTACGGCAATACTGGAGTCACATATTTTATAAAATAAACATAATATTTTTCATCAAGATGGACCGAAAATTAAATAAAGAAGAAATTATTAAATTTATTTTGTTATAATATGGTAATGTTTTAAACATGACAATGTTTTTAAACTGAAAAACAAAGCTTTTTTCATAAGATGTTTTTGCTTCGAGAACATTTGAAAAATGAACTTACAACTGACTGTGTAAACACATAAGCTACTTGCAAGACTTTCGGCCTTTTCTTCGACATTTTCGCTGATAATACGTATACACTACTTGCAAGTAATTACTTGCATGTGTAAAGGCAGGGTTAACTATATGTGTGACTGGCGTCCTCAACGTATGCAATGTCACATCGGCTTCGAGTGCAATGTTATGACTTTTATAACGTAACGACGTAATTTCTTTTGATAGTTTTCGACATAAGTTACAGACACACTTTTTTCTCACTTTTCGAGAAACGATGGAATATTTTGTTTCACATCTTTTCGATGCGAGAAGTTCTCACTAAAGTTACAGAACATGGGTACTGTTTTCACATAGAAAATCAACTGAATTTCTTTTAAATCAAATGCTACTCATTTTCAAACTGGGAAGAATTAATATTTATTTAATAACGTTGAAAATACTACAATATAACACACTACTAAAAGAAGGATAAATATAGAAAATTTCGATAAAGGCACATTTGTGTACTTTTTCTATATAAAACTCGTATTTGGCGATTTTTAACCATTATTCTAAAAAAAAAAAAAAAAAAATTTACAGATTTTTGGCAATTTTCTATAAACTATTTGGCGATGAAGGTGAAACCGAATCTGACAACCCTGTTTATATGGGGCCTTTAGTACACCGATGTCCACGAAATTTAGTAGTATGATTTCTAGGCATATAAAACGAATTTTTGTAAAATATTACATCAATCCGTGCATTTTAATTGCAATATCGAGCGGAAAACCCAGCTACTGATTTGCTGAAAAATGCCGTCCTTTTGGCGTGGTTAAAAACATGCCAATGGAAACGATTTGTGTAAAAGCTTTCCTTAAATTAACTTCTGATCACACACCGACTAAAGTTACTATAATGTACCCTAAAAAAAATAGTATCTCCGACTAGTTATCTAGCGACATTTATCTCACAGATCAATTGGCTGAAATACAAAAAATTAATCAGTACCCATTGCACTGAGAATATATCGCTATGCAGACCAGAACCATAGACCTCTCTACTGCCAATATTGAAAGAAATATCAAACTAGTTGTTCAACATGATTCCATAGCCTTCAAACAAACTAGATATTAAAAATATATTCTCCAGATTTCGAATTACTCTTGGCTAAAAAGGAAGAGTTCGTAGAGAAAATGCGCTTCTTCGAAGATCCCCACAGGCAAAAAAAGCTTATAAAGTAACTACGGGCTCAAAAACAATATCCTTGGAAAAGTTTCTTTAAGAACTTGATGTAACTCCATAATCTCATTATGGCGTTCCACCAAATATCTTAAAAGTCCGGAATTTCTAAACACCCTCTCGAAACTCGAATGGGAGTTGGGCAAGAAGGATACCAGTTCGTTGGCCATTTGAAAAATATATTTACCCCTAATATATACCAATTTATATATAAGTAGGTTTGCCTCATGTCGCTTTTAGAATAGCAATACCAACAAGGCTCCAAAAAGGCCCAAAAAAGCAACTGGTATTGATGAAATAACACGGAAAGAATTATTTACTAAATCACCAAAAAAATATTACTTGAACCGAGAAAATTTTGCACGATTCTCGTCCAAGCCAACAATTTCTTATTGTAAACATATGTATGTGTGGTTTGATTTCAGCAAAATGTTTGATTTTAAACGAACTTGAAACCTTTAAACAGCTAAAAATTATTTTAATTCTATAGTTATTTAAATAAAGTTTTCGTTGCTTATGGACAATTTCACCAATCACATTTAAATATTAATTCATATTTAAATAAACATATGTAGTTTTTCATATAATTTTATTTTTATGAAAAACGAATTTTAAACATAAATAAATTGGTGAAATCGGCCTTTTATATTTTACAAAATATGAAGAATTTTTTACATAAAAGCGTGTAGCATTAGTTAGTTTAAGGAAATTACATCTATATATATTGTTACGAAAGTAACTTTAGTTAAGAATTAGTTGTAATTATTAGTTAAGAATTAGTTGAATTTATTAGTTATCTTGTATTTATTAGTTAACTTGTATTCATAAGTAATTTTATTAGTTTACATCGTTTTTGTTATAATTTAGTACACTTCAATCCCAATGTGCAGAAAGCCCTAGAAATGACCGTTAAAAAAGCTTCTTCAGTATAAGAGGTAAAATTATGTAAACATAAGTGCTACCATAAATCAAAGTGTGGTGAATAAAAAAAAGCCTCGAATCTTCGAAAAACATTTCGAATATTCTAGACAACCAAATTGCAGTATAAATACTAGCGGCGAGTAGCAGAACAAATTCATTCTTAGTTCAGACTTTGTCAATAACGCATAACGCTGAGAAAATTATAGTTGGTTGTGAATAAAAGCTATAAATTACGGTTGTTAGAAAGACTTAGTACTAAATAGAGTTGAATAAATTGTAAATAGTGTTTAAAGTGTTTGTGTTTTATTTATTTTATTAAAGTTGCAATAAAGAACTCGAAACGGTTTATTATAAAGGAAATAAACCAAAACGTTATTGAAAGGCAGTAACGTAACAATTGGTGTCAGAAGTGGGATTGCATAAATAAAATAAATAAATTAATAAAAGTGAAAAAAAAATAATAAAATAAAAAAAAAATAAATAAAAAGAAGACAGCAATGAAATTTGAAGAGCTTAAAGTAGAACAGCTCAAGAAAGAATTGGGCAAGTTGAATCTGCCAACTGCAGGTAATAAAGAAGAGCTGCAAAAGAGACTATTAGATGAATTCGAGCGACGCAATATGGACATTGTGAGTTACGAATTCGAGGATAAAGACGAAATTGAGGTATGTACTCGTGCAGTTGCTAGCAGCGTGGATTTCAACACAATGTTTGCTGCTATGATGGCCAAAATTGATGAAAATTCTAAAAAAATGGACGATAATTCCAAAAGCATGGTATTGATGATAAAAGAAAATTCGAGTGATATTCTAGCTGAAACTTCTAGAAAAATTGATGAGAAGACGAGCACCATATTAGCCGAAATTCAAGAGAATTCTAGAATAACAAACGAGAAACTTCAAGAGATTTCCAGTGAAATGAACGAAAGAGTAAATGAAATGGAAATAGAATTTAACCAGAAGCTGACTGAAGTAACAACAAAGGTAACAGATATGGACGAAAAGTTTCATCATCTTGAAGCAAAAGTAAATAGTCTACAATGCCAAGAGGGACCAGTGCGTGTTATTCCAGAAGTTTCTAGTAGAATAAAGGTCCCTTGCTTTGACGGTAGTGTTCCATTAAATGTTTTCAAGTTCCAGTTCGATACAGTTGCTAACAGAAATGCATGGAACAGTGAGGAAAAAGCAATCGAGTTAATTCTTGCTTTAAAGGGGACTGCGGCTGAAGTGCTTGAAAGTGTACCAGTAAGTAGCAGAAACAATTATGATGAAATTATGGTAGCACTGCAACGCAAGTATGGTGGTGAACACAAAAAGGAAATCTACAAAATGGAGTTGCGTGGCAGAGTGCAAAAGGCAAACGAAACCTTACAGGACTTCGCACTAGAGATTGAGCGGTTGGTGCAGCTTACTTATCCTGGTGAGAATCATCCCTTTTTGGACCATTTTAAAACGGAGGCATTTGTTAACGGTATTCGTGATGCTGATGTTAAACTTGCGGTATGTGCATCACAAAAACCAACCTTTGCAGAAACTGTTTCATTTGCTTTAGCCCAGGAAACCGCAAGAATTATTTCAAGACCACAAGTAGGCAGAGTCCGAAGGCTCGATGTGACCGCCAATGGTGAAAGGGATATTGTGCAGGATATAAAAGAGGCAGTTATGGAAGCTTTAAGCGAGAAGAAAACAAAAGCTAAAATAAAATGCTATAACTGCGGTAAGGCTGGTCACATACTACGTAACTGTAAGGCACCGAAAAAACGTTCAAGATCTGCTTCACCGCCCAGAAACAACCAGCGGGGTAAACACCAGTCTTCACAAGAATCCCCGTTAAACTAAAAAGAGCTAGCACTGCGGGGCATGCGCAAGCTCCCTCATCTAAGGGCCCCACAATCTCCATCTCAGTAATGCAACAGAGTAATAGAAACCTTACTGCTTGTGGTTATATTAACGGTCAAAAACGGATTTTGACTGTGGACACTGGGGCATCACATTCGATAATTAGGCCTGATTTAATACAACAGCCCATTGAACCACTAAGGGGTGTGAGTCTGCGAACAGCTACGGGTGAGCCTGCCACCGTCTATGGGAAAGTAAAAGTAAAATTAAGTATAGGCAATACAAGCGCTCACCATGTATTTATTGTGGCTGATATTGTAGACGAAGTAATTATTGGCTCAGATTTTATGATTGGCCAAGGTTTTCATCTGGATATGGGACAACAAATTATGACTTGGCGAAATGTTGAAATTCCCCTTGATATTGGATACGAAAACAAGGCTCATGTAAGACAGTTACACGCCTTTACACGTGAAAAATTGCCACCCAAGTCAGAAACAATAGTGTGGGCGCGAATGGAGGGAGATTGTGAGGACAACAATAGTTTATGGGTGGTAGAGCCAGCAGCAGTAACAGGTGATATAGTAACAGCGAATGCCCTCGTTAAAACCAGCAACAGCCTAGTTCCTGTAAGAGTTTTAAATTTATCCAACAGCGAAAAGGTCCTTACGCAGAACTTTAAAATTGGACAATGTGCTTCAACAGAGGCAATAATAAGTTGCGAGGAACATCCAGACGCAGCTAAAAAGGGTACCAAGGACCAGGAATTACTAGAGGAACATGTACGGAAATGGACCGAAAAACTGAGGCCGCCCGAGAGAAATAAGGCTAAGCAATTACTAAAGAAATATGCCTTTATTTTTGCTTCGAAAGGTAAAAACCAGGGCAGGACGTCAATAGTGAAACACGAAATTAACACCGGCGACGCTAAGCCAATAAAACAGGCCCCAAGAAGCATTCCTCTAGCAAAACGTAATGAAGTTAGAGACCTGGTTAATGAAATGGAACAGGACGGCATAATAAAACCATCATCAAGTCCCTGGAGCTCACCTGTGGTTTTGGTAAAGAAGAAAGATGGAAATACTAGGTTCTGCGTAGACTACAGGAAACTAAATGACGTCACTAAAAAGGACAGTTATCCATTGCCTAGGATTGATGACACCCTGGACACGTTAGCCGGAACTGAATGGTTTTCTACTTTAGATCTGCAGAGCGGCTATTGGCAAGTAGAAATTGCAGACAAGGATAAAGAGAAAACTGCTTTTAGTGCAAGTGATGGCTTATGGCAGTTTAATGTAATGCCATTTGGACTCTGTAATGCTCCGGCTACTTTCGAGCGTTTGATGGAACAGGTGTTGAAAGGTCTCCACCGAAAGACATGTTTGGTGTACCTTGATGACATAATTGTCATGGGAAAAACATTTGATGAACACCTGAAAAACCTCGAAGAGGTGTTAAAACGTATATCTACAGCCGGACTCAAGTTAAGTGTCAAGAAATGTTCACTGTTCCAGAAAGAAGTAAAATACCTAGGGCATCGTGTAACATCTGATGGCATTTCAACAGACGAAGAAAAAATACGAGCAGTTATGGATTGGCCTCGCCCTAAAAATCTACATGAGCTACGCAGTTTTCTAGGTTTATGTACATACTACAGGCGTTTTGTACCGAATTTTGCAAATATTGCTGCAAGTCTGCATGAATTGACCAAAAAGGCGCAGGCATATGACTGGGGTGAAGCACAGGAACGGGCATTCCAGAAGTTGAAAGAATTATTGTGCTCAGCACCAATTTTGGCTTATCCAATCGCGGGTGAAAAATTTGTGCTAGATACTGATGCGAGCGGATTTGGAATTGGAGGTGTGCTGTCCCAAGTGGTCAACGGTGTAGAGAAAGTCGTAGGCTATTACAGTCGAATACTTTCGAAGCCTGGAGAAATTACTGCGTAACTCGGCGAGAGCTTCTGGCTGTACTAGAGTGCATAAAACATTTTCACAAATATTTGTATGGTCAACATTTTCATTTAAGAACAGACCATTCTGCACTCAGGTGGTTGCTGCAATTTAAAAATCCAGAAGGCCAGATAGCTCGTTGGATAGAGCGCCTTCAGAGCTACGATTTTAGCATTGAACACAGAAAAGGTGGAAAACATGGTAATGCGGATGCTCTGTCAAGACGACCCTGTAAGCTGGAATGCAAGCACTGCGTAAGGGCTGAAGGAAAAGAAAACATCTGTTACGTTCGTCTATTGCAGATAGAGTCCAACGAAGATTGGTCAATTGCGCAGAGAAATGACCCCATTTTAGCAAAAATTTTACAAGCCAAGGAAGATGGCAAAAGACCCACCCGAAACGAAATCTCTCCTGAAAGTCCCCTGATGAAAGCATACTGGGCCCTGTGGAACAGCCTTCAAGTAGTAAATGGCTGCTTATACCGGACGTGGGAAAGTACTGACGGAAAATCTGTTAAAAACCTTATGGTAGTGCCGTCGGCGAAAGTAAAAGAAGTTCTGAGTGAATTTCATAACGGTCCTAGCGGTGGTCATCTGGGTGTGACAAAAACCCTAGAAAAATTAAAACAACGCTTCTACTGGGTTGGCTGCCAACAAGCTGTAGCTGATTGGATAGCAAATTGCGCACAATGCATTGCCGCTAAAGGTCCAGTAAGGAGAAGTCGTGGGCCGCTACAGCAGTATAATTCTGGTGCCCCATTTGAGCGAATTGCAATGGATATAGCTGGGCCATTTCCTGTAAGTAATGCCGGTAACAAATATGTGCTAGTAGTCATCGATTACTTTAGTAAATGGCCGGAGGTATATGCCATCCCAAATCAAGAGGCTAGGACAGTTGTAGACGTCTTCGTGAACAATTGGGTGTGCCGCTATGGTGTTCCATTAGAAGTACATTCTGACCAGGGCAGAAATTTTGAATCTGCTATATTTAAGGAAATGTGTGAATTGTACGGAATAAAGAAAACAAGAACAACCCCATTGCATCCGCAATCTGACGGCATGGTTGAAAGATTTAACCGTACATTAGAGGAACATTTACGAAAAGTAGTCAGCACACAACAAAAAGACTGGGATGAGCACATTTCAAAATTCCTGTTGGCGTATAGGTCAGCTGTTCACGACTCCACCTCTCGTACACCCGCTAAAATTGTGTTTGGAACAGAACTCAGACTACCAGGAGATCTAGAGTTTGGTGTTAAGCCCATACTAACGGGAGAAAACAATGAAGACTCCACCTCACAAGAACAAGAAACTCTTCATGAACTTCATGAATTTGTACGAAACCGTATTAAGTTGTCTAGTGACAAGATGAAAGCCAGATACGATCGAGCGGCAAATTCTGAAGGATTTAAGGAGGGCCAGTTAGTTTTGCTTTTTAATCCCCAACGAAAGAAAGGGTTATCTCCCAAATTACAGACCCATTGGGATGGGCCATATAAGGTGATAAAGAAATTAAATGATGTGGTATACCGAATACAGAAATACAAAAGTCCAAGAGCCAAAATGAAAGTTGTTCATTTAGAACGATTAGCCCCTTATGGAAGAGGTGATTCTGAGCCTATTCGGGACGAACAGGCTTAAGTGGGGGGCAGTGTTACGAAAGTAACTTTAGTTAAGAATTAGTTGTAATTATTAGTTAAGAATTAGTTGAATTTATTAGTTATCTTGTATTTATTAGTTAACTTGTATTCATAAGTAATTTTATTAGTTTACATCGTTTTTGTTATAATTTAGTACACTTCAATCCCAATGTGCAGAAAGCCCTAGAAATGACCGTTAAAAAAGCTTCTTCAGTATAAGAGGTAAAATTATGTAAACATAAGTGCTACCATAAATCAAAGTGTGGTGAATAAAAAAAAAGCCTCGAATCTTCGAAAAACATTTCGAATATTCTAGACAACCAAATTGCAGTATAAATACTAGCGGCGAGTAGCAGAACAAATTCATTCTTAGTTCAGACTTTGTCAATAACGCATAACGCTGAGAAAATTATAGTTGGTTGTGAATAAAAGCTATAAATTACGGTTGTTAGAAAGACTTAGTACTAAATAGAGTTGAATAAATTGTAAATAGTGTTTAAAGTGTTTGTGTTTTATTTATTTTATTAAAGTTGCAATAAAGAACTCGAAACGGTTTATTATAAAGGAAATAAACCAAAACGTTATTGAAAGGCAGTAACGTAACAATATAAATAGAAATAGAAATATATTATATATTTTATTTTTTATTTATATATATAAAAAGAAGTGTACACTTTGATGTCACCACTAACTGCGAAAACGGGTCGACCGATTTAAACCAAAATATAAGGGTATTTTGGCGATAGTCTGTAGATGGTTTATGTGAAGTTTGCACTGTGCCGATAGTGGTTCCGGAGATATGGTATTTAGATTTTCCTATATATTGTTACGAAAGTAACTTTAATTGAGAATTAGTTGTATTTATTAGTTATCTCGTATTTATTAGTTTTCTTGTACTCATAAGTAATTTTATTAGTTTACATTGTTATTAAAAATTGTTATACATCATTATACATACTTCAACCCCAATGTGCATAATGCTCTAGATGTTAAAAAGTCCGTTAAAAAAGCTATAGGATAAGTGATGCAACTTTTTTTACCATAGATGTCGTTAAGTTTAAAATTCATAACATAATCAATGTATTAGTCGTTAACATCAAATAGTGCAACATCTGGAAGAAACTATAGTCTATAATTTTTATTATTCAGGGCGTGTAATAGGGCATGAGAGGTTAACGCTCCCCTTCCCTATATATTCTTAGCTAATCAACCGGCTTGCTTAAAATTTGGCATGCAGACACTGTAGTATCTAACGAACCTTTAAGATATAAATTTTTTGGAATTTCCGACAATTAGGACGTAAAATAGGGCAAAAAGGGTAAATACTTCCTCTACCCATGTCTTATTAATTAATTATCCGATAATAGTTTCAAGTCTTGAAGGAACTAAAGGCTATAAATTTAAACATTTACGGCGTAAAATAAACCAAAAAGGGTAAAAGCACCCCACTAGCTCCTATTTCTAGTTTCTGCTTTTCTTTTAGTAAGCTTACGCTCGTGAATAAGTTGTCAAAGAATAATTGCAGAAAAATTAATGATGTCTTTAATTCTAGAAAGTCATCTGAAAGATACAAAAGAGGTATCAAAGGGGCTCCAAAAATTTATTTTGCCAAGCCCTGAAATTGGACTGGTCCTCATATATGATTTTGGCGGCGTTTTGCATAATTTTCATCATGATTGGACGAGGCATTCTCCCTTCATTACTTTCTATGTCCCAGTTATCAGATTCAACATATTTATTTATTCTAGGTAGAATAATCGCTATATCTGTAGGTATTTCAAAATTTTTCTAAGTTTCCAATTTTTAAATTAAATTATTCCTTATTTATCTTTCAAATAAATATTTTAACACAGATATTGCTTAAAATATGCTAAGTTTTAATAAAATATTCATTCTTTCTTCAAAACAAAACAGCTATGTGTAAAAAAAAATAAAAAATAATTATTAGAAATGCTCCAACAAAATGAGTTATGTGTAGTTTTTCGAAAAAACTTGTTATAGCTGCTCAATGGCCAATAAGTCGAGTCTTATTGCACGAAATACTTAAAGCAATGTTAACATTTATTTAATTAAACGTTTCACTTTAAAAATATATGCTAAGGGAACTAGATAAAACGTTTTTCCTGAAAACTCAGGAAAAACACATAACTGATTTTGTCGGAGCAACGACGATATACAGTATTTTTCTTTAATAGTCACTAGCGCTTTTAATCACATTCCCGATATAGTCCATTTAACTTGTATTTTCTGCCGCTATAAGTAAATTTTGTAGAAAGTATTTACGTTATAGTCCATTTAGCGATATAAGCACATTTGCCATATATGCCAGCCATTCATCAATGGCTAGTAAAGACTAAAGTAAAGCAAATTATTAGCGTTAAATGTAGTCACATTAGCAAAATGTTGTTTTTAAAGCCACAACTCTCCACTCTAAAAAATTAGTTTTTGTCAGGGATGAAATATCTTATTATTATTTTAACTATTTGTTAATACAGAATGCAACTCTGTTCCAAAAATATGAATGATTCCATTAATGCAGGTCATTGACATCTACATACATTCATATATTTTAACAAACTTATTTATAAAAAGAGTACTTTTTAGGATTGCAGTATATTGGTCATAACTCGGGTATTTTTTCACTGATTCGGCTGACTTAAGTACTGACGTGTAAAGAAAGAAATTGGCATTAACCAACCAAACTTCTATTTTGGTCATAACGTTTTTGTATCCGAACCGATTTTTTCGAGTTTTTCAGAAGAAATGTTCTACTAAAGATTTCCGATCTTTTGATATACAAGGCGTATCCATAGGTCATATGACAGCCCAAAAATGTTATACAATTTTTTATATTTTCTGTACGGGAGGTACCACACTCACTTCTCCAATCCCGCCCATATTTTGTTGTATGCTGTGTGTTGATAACCCAAATAGTTGTACCTAATTTGGAAACTTTGGCGCTTTCCGTTCTCCAATTTTACAGAAAAAAGGAAAAAAAAACAACAACAACAAGGGAGTTTTAGAAAAAATTTGAGTTAGTCGTGTTTTTTTGCTGATATTTCAGCCATTTTCGGATCTGGCTGAATTTTAATAGGAAAATTATAATGAGCATACCTGACATAAACATATACCAACCAAGTCCCCATCGTATCTGGGGGCTCTGGAAAACCCATTTCAACAGACAGACGGACAGCCGGATTTCAATTTCCTTTCTCATAAGGATCCGGAATATATATACTTTCTCTTTTTTTTCTTTCCGATATAAAATCATTTCGCATATCGCCAATCGTTTTAAATTTAGCCAAAATAATCGCCATATCGCTAAATGTAAATTTCCATCGACAAAAGGATTAAGAAATCGCCACATTTGACAGTCCTGCCAATAACAGCTAAAAAGCGGAAATCTATTTTCAATTTTTGTTATTTACAACTGGCATATTTTTTATATATTCCTCTATCTCCCACTGGAGCATAGGGCGCCAAAAAAACGAAAAAAGTCTCAAATAAATAAAAACTTTTAATTAAGTTTCACGTGATTTTTTAATATGTAAAAGAATTACATTTCTTGTTTTGTTTTCTTGATTTATAATTATTGTTTTCCTATAAAGTGCAAATAACCTTTGTGTTACAATGTATTACAATGATTTTCTCAATTAATAAAAGCATTTTAAATTTGGTTATATTTTTTTACATTTGGTAACTTTTTCAAAAATTTTGGTTGTAAAATTGTATTCGTTGTGGCAGCACTGTCACCGATTTCAAATTTAAAATTTTATTTAATAGTAAACATATTAAAACTAAGGTAGCCAAAAAATTAGGTCAAAATATTGGTAATTGTGGCTGTGCCATGTTGTTAAACACAACTTTTTTTTAATTCAGAAAAAATTGTTTTTTTTTATATTTAATCCGAAAGAAATTATCATTGCACAAAAACTATCAGCGATAATGACCTGCCAGCTCTTTTGCTAGGTTGGTAGTCTTATTATCTTTAAAAAGGTAATATTTGCGACTATTGTGTTATTTATATTTGAGATGTTAAGACATATTTTCTAAGCTACTATATTTTTGTCAAATTTCAACTTTAGTAGAATAGCACTTTTGCGGATCAAAAGGGATTAAGAAGGTTAAACCACTATGGGAAAGGTGAAAGTGTTTTCTTTAACCCTGTATGTACTCTTGTACCCGTTTGGACCCGTCTGTTTAACACTTTTTTAATTTTAATGAAATTACTCAAAAAAAATTTTTTTTTAATTTTTTTTACAATTTTTTTATTCCGTAAAAATGTTTGCAGAAGTAACAGAAATCATGTGCTATTGCCTTCAAAAAAAATTTTATGATATAGGGAATATTGATCGTGTTCGAACAGAATACAGGTAGTACATATAAAAAATTTTATTAATATTACACAATCAGAAAAACGTATAGCTACCCTTAAGAGCTTGGACACGCGTTTACGCTAAACAGGCATATTGTGAATCCCACCTTAGAAGGGACTTTTTAATTTTGTTTGGTCTTTTTATTTTATCTGTTTTTATGACTCTAATAATATTCCATGGCCCTATAGCTATGCAATGCGTTGTTAAATTTGTGTCAGGTATTTTATAGCATATAAATAAAATGATTTTAAGTTTTTTAATCCTTTTTATTCTACCTGTATTTGGTATGAAAAAAAGTATGAAAAGGTTTAAAAGCAAGTGACATTCGGATGCAAACTCAGTGGATATAATATAACTGAGCAATAACAACGTTTTTCATAAACATGGAGAGCTTCAGCTATAAAGAATTGGCCGGAGAGTATTTTAGAAACAAAAACGAGGAAGATGTTAAAAATTACTTTCGTAAAAAAAAGGAAACTTAAATTCCTATAGCACTAAAATACAATTGGACTTAGAAAATAAATTATCTGCTTTCATAAAAAATTTAAAACAGCGATGCAGCAAAGTTGATTACAGCAAAGATAGATTTTATAACTGGTTAGAGAACGAACTTTCTGTCCAGATCGCTTCAGAAACTTCAAATCGAAACACACGTGGGAGACCACAAAAATCGCTGGACAACTGTAGCGATAGATCTAAGAGGCGGAAGCTTAACGATTTAAATGAAGAAATCGGATATGAAATATTCAAGATACTTTCCTACATCAATTACGATCACAGAAACAATTGACAAAAGTGGATATCATTGAAAAAGTTGTTAAAGCTAGTCCATTGAGAACAAAACGGATTCTTAAAAGTATACCAACTCCGAGCGATGCAAAAAGATTCTTTTCAGATCCAGAAACAGCATCTAAAATAACAGGTGTTGATTTTAACCTAATTTTTAGATTTAAAATAATCCTAGAAGTACTTGCGTGCAATGAAGAAATTGACTCTAAAAATTTGAAGATTTTGCTAAGGAAACTGCAAAAATATATACAACCAAGTACCCAGGGAGAAATATGTCTGCTACAGTTCACAAAATCCTTTATCATGGAGAAGATGTCATTAAATATCAGTTGGTGCCACTTGGAGATTTATCAGAGGAAGCTCAGGAAAAAAGGAATAAGGATTACAGATTTTATAGAGATCACAATATTAGAAAAATCTCACGAAATTCCACTAATGAAGATCTATTTAATATATTGTTGGCAACGTCAGATCCGTTCATCTCCAGTATTCGAAATTAATGGAAAGTGGAACATCGGGATTTAGATGAAGAAGTCAAAAAATTACTAAAGAACAGAAATAACACAGAACAGAATATGGAATATTTGCAATCAATCTTTCAATTAAATGAACAATAATTGTAATTCATAAGATCTAAGACAGACATTGTATTAGCAAAAAATAATAATAAACAGATACTCACATTGTTACAAAAGCTATTAAAATCTATTGCTGCTATTATTTTTAAAAGGTTTTTTTTTATCCACATATGTATGAAATGTTTTAATAAATAAGAAATATTCAAAAAATAAATACCTATATTTTCGTATTAAAATTAAAAAAAAAAATCAGAATTCAGCTGATTTATTTTGCTAATATTAACAAATTATAATAGATTCTTCTGTAGTAATAGCAAGATTTTAGATAATATTTCTAAAGTTTTTTTAAGTGTAAACAAATTTGAAAGCAAAAAATTGTTAATTTTTCAGTAATAATAGCAAAATATCCAGTTGATTTTACTATTTTTTTTAATGTTAAAAATTTTTTTATAGTGTAAACAATTAATTTTTTTGAGTGTTCCATTATTACAAAAAATGAGAATGATTACACTGTGCATGAAATTGACACTTTTTTTTCGTGACAAGCCGGGAACATGGCGTTTTAACATAATTCGGGGACGCTGAATCCAGTGGTGCCCGCGGTTTTTTCAGATTGGCTCTGGTTTTCGAGATATACCGTTATTTCGAAAATGGAGGAGGTTGCTCAACATATATTCGCGTAACTCAAAAACGGTTTAGTTTATTGAAATTACTAAAAAAACCGAAATTCCGCAATAAAATTTCATTTCAGAAAAGTAAAACTCTTTTTCTAATTTGAGTAGTCGTTATTGAAACATAATTTTTTTTTTGAAAAAAAAATTAATTTTCTTATCAAAATTTCGAAAATATTGTTTTTTAAAAATTCATAAAAAATTAAAAAATGCAGCTAGGCTTCTAATTTTCTGCAGACTTATAAAAAACGAAGCTACAAACAAAATAAGCCATAAATGATTAAAATCTGTATTCACAAAAGTCGACAAATTTTTCATTAATTTAAGAATTTCCCTTAGGGGGCTCCCATACAAATATTGCGTTTTATGAAATTCTTAAATTAATTAAAATTGGTCGACTTTTGTGAATAAAATCAAAAGTTGCAAACAGATTTTAATCATTTATGGCTTGTTTTGTTTGTGGCGTCGTTTTTTATAAGTCTGCAAAAAAATTAGAAGCCTAGCTGCATTTTTTGATTTTGTATGAATTTTTAAAAAACAAAAATTTCGAAATTTTGATAAAAAAATTAATTTTTTTTTTCAAAAAAAAATTATGTTTCAATAACGACTACTCATATTAGAAAAAGAGTTTCACTTTTCTGAAATGAAATTTTATTGCGGAATTTCGGTTTTTTTAGTAATTTCAATAAACTAAACCGTTTTTGAGTTACGCGAATATATGTTGTGCAACCTCCTCCATTTTCGAAATAACGGTATATCTCGAAAACCAGAGCCAATCTGAAAAAACCGCGGGCACCACTGGATTCAGCGTCCCCGAATTATGTTAAAACGCCATGTGCCCGGCTTGTCAGTTTTTTCAACTAGCATAGTGTTATTATTTAAATCCAAAAATGACATTTTTAAATAGTTAAAAAAATAAAAAAAACCATATTTCACGCTAAAGTTAAAAAATCTAAAGTTTTAATGAAATTTAAAGTGGAGAAAGTTTAAGAATCTATCTGTCGATTAAAAAAAAATTCACTAAAATATCTCTTTCGGTTCAAAAGTTACAGAATTTTGGCCAATGAAAAACAATTTTCAGCCACTGTGCGTCAGTGTTATCAATTTGGACATTTAGTGACTAAATTTAGCAATTTTTCAACTTATGTAGCCATTAGAAAAAAGTTTAGCGATTAGTCATATTTTTAGCCACTTTTGAACTTGTTTAGTCATTAAAGTAAAATTAACATTTTTAACAATTAAAACGCATTTTTTTTAAATCACAACTTGTACAAATATTGAAAATCCCTATGAACGATGCTGATGAAACATCTTTCAAAATAAAGAAGCAGTATTCTAATACTCAATTTATAAAGTGTTTCTTTCTGGTCGGAAGGATTTCAATATAGAGATGCAGGCGGCAACAGCATTTTTTAGAAATTTCAGAATTTACTATATAGTTGCTTTCACTTCCATGGTCTAATGCTGAGGTAGAGAGGGTATTTAGCCAAGTAAACATCGTTAAAAGCAGTTAAAGAAAAAGGTTACATTTAGCAACAGTTTATTCGATTTATTAATTATGTAAATATTTTCACCATAACGGTAAAAACATTTTTGTCTTTTTTTTGTTGTAGACTAGCAAATACCCGCTACTTCGTTATCTCCTTTTTCTTCGTGGACATATTTCTATGCCAAAGTTTATTTTTCTAGGTTTAAACTTGTTTAAATTGTAGCATTTAACCCGCTACTTTAGTAGAACCAAAAAGCTAAAGAAAAATATCAAATTTCCCGTATTTCCTTTTTTGGGTACTATATTTTTCCCCCATTAAAGTATCAAAAATTTCAGTATTTTAGTGGCAGCCCATAATTTAGTACGAATGTGTCAATGAATGGAGAAAAATGTTTCGTAAAAAAGTACCAAAAATAGTTACGATTCTCACCCCTTAAATGTTCGAATTTCGAAAAAGTACCAAATTCGTATACGTATTTTTTGATAAGTTTCGAATGTGGTATTAACTTTGTTTCTATGTTTATTGGTTCAAAAGATAGATGGGGCGGCAAAAAGTACTAAAATTCAGCTGTTACCAGTTTACTTCCTAAAAGGGTCGAATTTCAAAAAAGTCCGCTTATTTTTCTAAAGAACAACAATAAGTATTACATTTATTTTGCATCTATTTTAGTTTTGGAGATATAAGGGTACCGAATTTTCCATTTTTCCTCTTTTACCCCCTAAAAATTCGAATTTCGAAAAACCCCGTCTAAGTGGATCGATTTGGGGAGTGACCAATCGCTAGTCCAAATTTCAAGTTTGTATGGTCAGCGGCTTGGGCTGCTTTTTTAATTATTTATTTACAAATATTCTTTAAAAAAACAACATTTTTAATTAACTAAAATAAAATTAAAAGTGAATAAAAATATAAATATGTAAATAATTTGCTGTTATGAACGATTTTACGTTACGTCAGATGAAACCAAAAACGAACGTGTGAAAGCAAAAATTATAAACTTTCTGTATTTGTCGATTTTGACAGACATGTGCAATTACATGTGGATTTTACATCTGACAAACCCACTGCAAAATACAGAACGTGTAAAAACGCCTTTTATAAACCGACAAAAATGAACCGAAATGTTCTAATTCTAATAAAAAGTTTTCGTTCAAGAAGTTGTTTAATTTTATTAAAATTTTGTAGTTTTTAAATTAATCTTCAAAGGACTTAATCTTATCTTATAATACAGATATATATTTAAATGTTAGAGATTACTTGGTGGCCACACGATCAAGTTTTGCCTTTCAATTGCTTTGCAAACACTCTCACTTTTTTACAAACACACTCACACTTTTTAAATTGACCACGAGATGGCTTTCAATTTCACCTCTCCATTTGTTTGGCAATTTTACTATCAATTTAACGGCTGATTACATGTTAGTGTTTATAAATTGTTTTTTTTTACGACATCTTGAAAGTAAATTGCTTACAAATTGAGTGCAGCCTACGTCACAGCTTTCAATTTTTGTAAATTTTGACAAGCAGTATATGCAAAAGACTATCAAGAACAACTTGATCGTGTGGCCGCAGGGTTATTTGAATATTTGTGTGTTTCAATAAATAACATACACTAAACATACCATTTTGCAACTAAAACCACGGAAACTGTAATGACCATTTTCTCCTTCAAATATTATTATTAAAAATAATTTTTTGCAGCTTGTACCTAATTTGAAAGCTTAAGCTCTTGCCGTTCTCCAGATATACAGAAAAAAGGAATAAAAAGGCATCCACAAGGGATAAATGGGAAAAAATAAAGGTAGTCGCGCTTTTTTGACCTTATATTAGCCATAAATGCACCAATCACCAAAATTGAAATGAGCATATCTCACGTAAATATATCGTCGCTCCGAAGTTATCTTGCCTTATATCACAAAAATTTTTTTTTTTGGAAATCGAATCTTAAGGTTCAAATTTTCATACACAAAAATGAACGTGAAAAAGTCGTCCCATATTTTTGTCAGATGTTTGAAGTTCTTTATCGATTTATGTAAAAATATCCAAAGTCATAACAAAAAAATTTTAAGTTAAAGCCATTGTCACGTCCGAAATAATTTTTAAATTTTGTCGTATACGCCAGTTTTTGCGATATATTTTTAAGTTTGTGGTATAAAAGTGATAAAAGTTATAGTTTTTATATAAATTTTCATATTATTCGAATGTGTATTCTAAGTCAAATTACAATTCTCTGTAAACTTTTTGTTTTATTTACAATTAACATCGTTGTTGTAAATACCACCCTGATAATTGCTTAAAAATAAAATTCATTTAAGCAATATAGCAATAATTCCATCAATATAAATAACCGTTGTGTACTCCATCCGAAAAAACTTTTTATATATAAAACGAAATATGTTATGTTAAAATAACAGTTATATTCATAAGAAAGTCTATTTTTTGTAACATGTCTAATAAACTTGTTCACATACAACAAGATAACGCAAGATTTTTTTAATTGAAAGTTTTCATACGATTTTTGTCGTATATTATGCTACATACACGCATTAAATTTTTCGCAAAAGTGGATATACAACAATATGGCTTCGTAATATCTCATTTACCATAGAGACAGAGACATGAGGATTGCGCAGATCGATAGATCTGTTAAATTTACCACAGGAAACGGTCTTATCTCATTTTTTTTGATTTTGTGATGTACGACAAGATAACTCCGGCACGACGATATATCAACCAAGGCCCTATCATATCTGGGGGTTTCGGAAAACCTATTTCAACAGACGGACGGACGGTCAAACGCATTTTATCTTCCCTGTTCATAAGGTTCCGGAATATACATATATACTTTATAGGGTTAAGGACCTTTTACCATCGGTGAAGGGTTTGTTAAATAAAAAGAAAAAAAGCTTTGCAGTTTATCTACTAATTCGTTTATGTTTTCGACCACTTATGCCGTTTTCTTCTCTGACACAGAATGTTGCAAACATGAAGAAAAACTTTGATAACAAATATAAGTGACAGTGCAAAAAACTGAACTGGCAACAATGAAATAAAGTAATTTGTTTTTTTTTTCTTTTTTTTCTTTTTGTTTTCCCCTTACAACAACAATTAGTGTTGACAAAAACAACTCATTGTAGTCGGGATTGTAAAAAAAAATCAGCGTTCTCAGTTTTAGGGATTTACCCCCAAATTGGGAATTTTTTTTGTAAATGGCGATATAAATTTCGTTAAAATTCCCATTTCTTTCAAATAACCCTAAAGAAAGAAGTTCAACGGTGTCAAATCACATGATCTTGGCGGCCAATTAACACCGCCACCACGCCATTGAATTTGTCGCGCAAAAGAGCCATTGTTTCGTTAGCTGTGTGGCAAGTGGTACCGTCCTGTTGAAACCACATATCGTCCACATACATATCTTCCAATTCGGGCCCTAAAAAGTTCGTTATCATCTCACGATAGCGAACACAATTCACAGAAACTGCCTGACCGGCCTCATTTTGGAAAAAATACGGCCCGATGATGCCGCCAGCCCATAAACCGCACCAAGCAGTCACTCTTTATGGGTGCATTGGTTTTTCGACAATCACTCTTGGATTATCTTTTGCCCAAATGCGGCAATTCTGCTTATTGACGAGTCCACTGAGGTGAAAATGCGCCTCACGAAAAATTACGAAGAAATGTCAAATGAAATGCAGAGAAAAACTTGACGTTAAGGTGTGGTTCACATTCAACATCGGCCCTTAAAATTTAACCACCCTTTATAATAAAAACCAAAATTTACAACTTAATGCAGTATGAGTTATTAGAAGATCTTCTTAGAATAAATACACACTTTAAAAATAATTCAGTTTGCTGTGACAAATTTATTTCATCCTCTCAAATGCTAACCCTTTTTAATGCAAACAACATGTAAAACAAAATTGCATTAGCTGATGAACCAGAAGTTTTTAGTTTTAATAACATAATTGACATAATATTATTTAATTTTTTAAGGATCTGTGGGGATTTTTGGGGATAAGAAAATAGCTATTTTGGGTATTTTTGGGGATAAAAATTCGTAAATTGGGGATAAGGTATAAAAAAAAATTGTGAATTCTGGAAAAGATAAACTTACTGTTTGTTGTTGGTGTTTTGTTAAAGCTTTGATATTATTACGGGTAAGACTTTTGAGTGTTTATAAGTCCTATTCGCTTTACAGTTTAATTTAAATAATATCCCTGCAAATAATATTGGACTACCTGATCCATTTTGATCAAACTCCCTGGACTGGTCCAATGTACTGCAAGCATGGAACATGTCATTGCTAAAAAAAAGTTTGTAGTGAAACGGCATGTCTTCGTTTTTTAACGACATGTTTTCGTTTTTAAACGATTTCAAAGCTCATCCTCTGGAATATACCATGGAGTAGTTTTAAGACTACTCCTTTGTAATGCAAAGCTGGGTTAGATGTCCCTGCCCTAGGACATCGTAATGTTAAAGAGACCATGTTTTTTCCATGTATTGGGGTAACCTTTGGACTAGTCCTAGTCCCGCCATTTCCCGCCAAATCGGACTTCAAAACCGCTAGAAACCGCAAAATATTTAATTTAGCGGGATTTTTTTAAAACCTAAACATTTTTAAAAGTTTTAAATAAATCTAGATATAAGCTGGTTTTTCAAAGGTGTATGACTCTTAAACACGTTCAATACTAAGGTTTCCAACTGCCCTTGCTATTTTATTCCCAAAAAAAAAATTATTAAAGTGATGAATTGGGCTGTGCGGAATCTTTGATACCCTCCACCTGCAGTTAGAATAATTTCGGAGTCATATAAAACTGTGACACACCAAAATGTATTACAATAGCATTGTTTGTTAGGGAAACTGCTTAGGGAAAATAGAAACATACATACATACAACCCTCTTTAAAATTAGTTGTGGTGGAGGGTACACAAGTTCCTATATAAAAACGCAAAAAACTTTATAACATTTACGCTATTTTTGGCAATTATTTGCCGTTTTAAGTAAATAGATAAAATTGTTTAAATGAAAGTTAGTAAATTATATTGCTTGGATCTATCGAGGTATCTTAAAGTTGTGAATTGTCACATAAAACCCTAACAAAAACTTACTGAAAATTGAAAAAAAAAATATCCCATACTATCCTCAGTTAACCAAATCTTTAAAAGTAAGTAAAACCGTGAACATAGACAAGTAGTTTTTAACCAGAAAAACAAAAAATCTTAATTAAATAAAGTATGAAATCTGTGAATTTAAATTTTGAGAAATGTTTTTGTAGGGGAGAGATGTTTGAAAATCGCTAGATTTCCCGCTTACCACTTAAACGTATTTTTTCCCGCGATTGACACTTCAAAAAAACTAGATTTAGCGGGAAAATCTCTAAATTGGCAACCGCGGATGAAGTTTCCTGGTGATCCGGCCTAAGCAACCAGTGAAATGCGAATAGTTTATCAATATGTAGTAAGAATTGGGAATATATCACATTAAAATTAAATCTTATTAAACATTTTTTTTAAGGTGAAACATGTAACATATTTTTGGTTTTGTTGGGCAACATTATTAAAAAAATAACACGTTATGCGCCTACAAAATTACATTTTACTTTAGAAGAACGGCAAAAGGCTAAAAAATGCAACATTTATGTGAGAAAAAAAACGCTTTTAGTTTTTAGAAAAGTTAAATATGTATGGAATTTATTGGTTTTATAAAAATAAATATAGAATTAAGGTATAGAGCAATTCCATATGAAAGCGATCACCTTTTGGACGACCCCTCTCCGATTTTAAAATAAATAGTCTCAATCGATTGCCCAGCAAAAAATAATGTACTTACTTTTTTTTTTTATAGTGACTGGTTTAGTGGTGGTGTACACCACTGTCATGTGACAAAATTGAAGAATTCTTCATAAGGGACCTCATTGAAAGTTGTTTTAAAAAAAAATACTAAAGCGATCGCAACGAGTGATAGCTCGTTGGAAAGGTATTGAATCAGGCTTTAATTGAAAAATAAAATTTTCCTAATTTTTCTTAGAAATTTACCTTTAAATTTTCCCATGAAAATTAAATTTTCCGATTTTCCACAGAAGCTCCTAAATTTTCCGGCTAATTTTTTTTTTTGGATTCCTCATAATTTTTGCTTTAAGAATCAGCAATAAAAAAATGGGCCCCGACTCCTTGTTTGGACAGGAGAAGAGCATTTAAGAGACCACCTTGTTAAAAATACATTTTAAAAATTATTTTACAGTTAAAAATACATTTATGAAGAAAAAATCAAATGTTTTGCAAAACATTTTATGACCAATTAAGTCCCTCTTTAAAAAACATTTTATGACCAGTAGTTCACGCAAATTTTCCTATTAAAGAAAAGCAAATATCGCTTATTTTTTTTTACCTATTTTTTACCAAAAAATAAATATAAATACTTCACACACTCTGAGTCAAATTTCAGATGAATACTAAACGTGAAAGTGTTAAAGTGTTTTTTTTTTTGTAAAGTAAAGAGTGAAGCTGTAAAGACAATTTAAAGTAAAATGAATAAATTTAGCTGCAATCCGTTTAACAAGAGTGGACATCGTTCGAAAAAGATAAAAGTATTAAAATTAACTGGTGTTTCGAAGCGATACATGAATGAATTAAATATACAATACGGTGAAGAAGCAGAATTCATTTGCCCCAAGTGTAAAATCGATTTGTCTCAACAAGCAAATGCATTGAAACAAATGCAGCCACAATCCGAGAGTGAAATGACAAGTGAACAAAATGTTTCATCTGATAGTGAGGCAGACATTCCGATGGTCAATATGTCTTTGAGTCCTTTGAATGAGGCTATTACCACTTTAGGTGAAACGCCTATTAGAAAAAGAAAGTTGCGAAGTGAAACATACAGGAAAGAGAAAAAAGGCAAGGTTATGAGTGCAATCGCGACAATATTTGATGAAGGCTCTGATAACGAATGCAGTCAAGCAGATGACGTTGATGACGGCAAACAAATGATTGAGCAGTTGAAAAGAAAATTCAATTTAGCGACCACTTTTCCGGAGAAATATCTCATTTTATCTGTGCTGCCTCAATCATGGTCTATACGCAAGATTTCTGAACAGTTTCAAACATCTTTTTACATCGCGAGAAGAAGCAAAGAATTAGTTCGACAGAAGGGCATATTGGCGACTCCCACCAAGAAATTTGGCTCAAGGACCCTCAGCGAAGCAACGGTGAAATTGATTCAAGATTTTTACTGCAATGATGACAACAGCCGTGCCTGCCCAGGTACACGTTAGACAGGCACAGAACGCATTCAGTCTGCGTTTGCATGTTTCATCAAAACATCAAATTAATTTTCTTTCCATGCAAGAAATTGAAAGTATTTCACGGTGAAATTGAAACATATAGGGACCTTCTGTCGAAGTCGTTGTGCGCATACCCCACGGAAAATTGTCATCTGTCCAAATGCGACAATTGTCCGAAGATTGACGAGCTAGAGCAATATTTGGCGGAAAAGTTCGAACAGCTGTTAATTCAGGAGGTGCATTTCAAACAGTGGATAATTAGCAGCGGCAGATGTTCCCTTGAGACCGTGGTAAAGCAGATTCCGGAATTCATCGAGGAATTCGGATTCAAGTTGAATGAACTGAAGGCGCACCATTTCATATCCGAGATGCAATCGAAATTTCTAAAGGAAAGTAAGGAGAAATTAGCCCAAAATGAATTCATTGTGATAAGCGACTTTGCCGAGAATTACACTTTTCTCGTTCAGGATGAAATTCAGGCTTATCACTGGGCAAACGACCAGTGCACGGTGCATCCTTTTTGCATTTATTTCAAAAACGAAGATAACGAACTACAGACCGTTTATTTATTTCAAATGAAACTGTTTGAATTCTTAAGATCAAAATTCGATGCAATCGACAAAGTAACGTTTTTCTCAGACGGCGCGGCTTCTCAGTACAAGAATAAAAAAATTTTTTACAATCTTTGCATAATTGAAGAAGAACAAAACTGCAAGGTCGAGTGGCACTTTTTCGCGACGTCCCACGGTAAGGGCCCATGCGATGCGTTAGGGGGAACCCTAAAACGCATGGCGACTAAGGCAAGTTTGCAAAGGCCATATACTGACCAGATCTTAAATGTACAACATTTGTTTTCGTGGATTCAAAGCAAGGAAATTGCCATTAACACAGTTTTATGCACTCAAAAAGAACACGATGCCATGGAGCGACGAATTCAAAACAGATATAATAATGTCAAAACTATAACTGGAACGCAAAAGTTTCATTGCTTCATACCAAATATTTCTGATATGTCAATTAATGTAAAGCGGTACTCTTCGTCTGCCGACGTGCTAAATTTAAAGTTACTTTAATTTTATAATGATGCCAAGACAATTGAAATTTTTAATAAATATTGTAATTAAGTATAAGCAGCAAAATAAGAAAGATTTTTTCTTCATAAATGTATTTTTAACTGTAAAATAATTTTTAAAATGTATTTTTAACAAGGTGGTCTCTTAAATGCTCTTCTCCTGTCCAAACAAGGAGTCGGGGCCCATTTTTTTTATTGCTGATTCTTAAAGCAAAAATTATGAGGAATCCAAAAAAAAAAAATTAGCCGGAAAATTTAGGAGCTTCTGTGGAAAATCGGAAAATTTAATTTTCATGGGAAAATTTAAAGGTAAATTTCTAAGAAAAATTAGGAAAATTTTATTTTTCAATTAAAGCCTGATTCAATACCTTTCCAACGAGCTATCACTCGTTGCGATCGCTTTAGTCGCTTTTTTTTAAAACAACTTTCAATGAGGTCCCTTATGAAGAATTCTTCAATTTTGTCACATGGCAGTGGTGTACACCACCACTAAACCAGTCACTATAAAAAAAAAAAATATGTAGGTACATTATTTTTTGCTGGGCAATCGATTGAGACTATTTATTTTAAAATCGGAGAGGGGTCGTCCAAAAATTTGCCAATTTTGATCGTTTTCATATGGAATTGCTCTATATTCTTTGAATTAAAAATAGTACGTGAAATTAATTTTTGAATTCGTTTTTTTATTTAAGTCATTGCAAGAGAGCCGCATTACAGATACTTTGATGTCAAAAAAATGTGAAATTGTGCGTACCCGTGAACAAAGCCTGAATTTGTATTCCGGTGCCTGGTTCTATTTCTTTTCAAAAATAATTGACTTATTGGATACGTGCTTCTTTGTGCTGCGCAAAAAACAAAATCAGGTAACATTTTTGCACGTATATCATCATACTATTACGGCTATATTCTCATGGATGTACCTTAAATATGCACCAGGTATGTGTATATAATATGCTATTTAAGGCTGATTTCTTATATATATTTATCCGTGTTTAGGTGAACAAGGAGTCGTAATTGGCATTCTAAATTCCGGCGTCCATATTGTCATGTACTTTTATTACATGGTTGCCGCGATGGGC
Organism: Pollenia griseotomentosa; assembly: GCA_963931875.1. Taxonomy (NCBI): domain Eukaryota; kingdom Metazoa; phylum Arthropoda; class Insecta; order Diptera; family Polleniidae; genus Pollenia; species Pollenia griseotomentosa. The sequence goes on from OZ007560.1 coordinate 453,945, forward strand.
TCTCAATACCAAAAATATTTGTGGTGGAAGAAGTATATGACCAGCATCCAGCTAATTCAGTTTGTTCTAATCATGGCCTACATGGTTATGATTGCGCTGAAGGGTTGCAATATGCCTAAGACGCTTACTTTCTTCTTTATAGCTAATACTTTAATCTTCCTTTTCTTATTTGGCAGTTTTTACAAAAGGACATATAAATCAAATCTTAACGGAGCCACCAAAGCTGCAATGCACGCGGCCAACGGTATGGGTTGTATACCTTCTAGGGCGTTCTTGGTCCAGGGCGATCAAATGAAACGACTTATTGACGTCAACAACAACGCTATAAAATCTTATAAAGCGGAGTAAAACTTCTCCATCCTCCATTTACCTATATTATTTTATTCATCTAATTTCTGTCTGCCTTTCTATGTGGGGAATTGATTATTTATAACTTTATTTAATTAAAGTTCAGTGAATGATGAAAACTTTTCATTGATTTTAGTTTTAGTACTCGTACTAGGTCGGACTTTTACTTTTCAATGTGTGGGCATTTATTATTATAATTATTGTAATTAAAATGTGTGTTAGTTTGTAACTCATCGTGTAAATGTGATATTAAGTATGAATTTGTGTAAATAAGTATGTATGAAAATTTAAACCAATTATTTTAAACATTATTTTTATTTACTTCTTGTATGTATTTTAGAAAATGTTTTATTATCAAAAGATTAAAAACACAATAAAAATGTTAAACAACTTAAAAAATATTAAAAATCTCTAAGTTATATTTTAAATACATATCGAGGCATTACCACAAAAAAAGCTTTAGCAACATAATATTCAATTTTCGTTTTCTGCTTCTTAGTTTATTCATTTCAATTTTATTTATTGATCGCATATTAAAGTACTGGATTGTAAGAGTAGGTATACAAATCTTATTAAAAATAATTACAATAATAACTTAATTTTAACAAGTAAACATTATACAAAGAAAAACATAATAATTTGACAAATGTTAAACAAACTTTAATTTTATTTTTAATTAATTAGCTGTTAATCTTTCTTTTTTCTAAAATGTTGTATTGTATTGCGTTGTATTGTTGTTTCTTTGCAAATCAACGGGTAGCTTATTCCAAATGTGAATGGTATTAATAAGGGAAATCACGATGGGTAGTGCAAAGTGTGCAAACGATGCAAATGCGTGCAAAAATACATACATTTGCACAATACAACAACAAAAGTACGTATTTGCAATTTGCTCTTTTTTACTTCGTTTGCACTTAACAAACCATGAGCAAGATTAGTAGTGCATATTTGCTCCGTTGCAAGCAAATGTAAACAATAACATTTGACATATTAAGTGCCATATTGTTTTTAAGGCAACTTATAATTTGAACAATTTCGTGGTTTTTAATACAAATTAGAGAATTAAATTTAAATTAATTAATAAGAAAACATATATTTTAATTTGCTTGTGTATAATTCTTAACAAATTCAGATTTTTTACAGTGCTGCCAGAAGTTTTTAGTGTGGCCAGAATAAATTTTTAGAAAAATAGCACATTTGCACAAAAAATAAAAGTGGTACGCTCACGATCAATCATAATATGCACTGCAAATTTACACAATGCAAATTTGCACAATGACCATCGTGATTACCCTTAATATAAAAATGTTGCTCTGATATCTGAGTCTTATACCGCTGCTGATTGATTCGATTTCCCCTATTCGATCTAAAAAAAGTAGTCTATCATATAGATATTTTGTTTGACGAGTGTATATAATTTTATGTAGGTATATTAATGACCTACATTGTAGTAAGGATTCAAAAGACACCCCAAACACTTGTTTGGTATAAAAAGATATTCTATTGAAACGTCAATACCATATATGTACCGTGTTATGCTATTAAAAGCAACTTTAAGCTTTCGAGTACTAGCAGCCTCACAGTTCGCAAACAGTTCACAACCATATAAAAGAGTTGGTACCAAATATGTTTTAGCTAGAAGCATTCTAATTTGAAGAGGTATAAACCACTGAGTGCACCACAAATTTCTTAACATTCCATATACTCTTGTCGTAGCAATATTTATATGGTTACTCCAATCCAAGTGATTGTTAAAAGTAACTCCAAGATTCTTTGTTGAGGTAACTATTTCAATTTCTGATCCATTTAATAGCAAATCCGGAAATATCGGTATGGATAGTGTTTTCTTTGTTATCACTTAGCATTTTGATTTGTTTGGATTGAGACACAACCCGTTTGAAGTTGCCCAGTTATAAATATTTGTCAAATCCTTATTAATTATTTAGTTAAAATGATTAAGCTCGAGGTCTGTTGTATGTAAATTTTTTCTTTATTTGTTTCCGATATTTCGATATTCTTTGAATATCATCATCAGGGAATGTTTACTAAAATTTAACAATAACAAAACAGTATATAAATACTCAGTAAAAAAACATTAAATTTTATAAAAAATACTTAGAATACAATAAATATAAAAACAATGTAATGAAGATCGACAAAAACATAATTACTCACATTAAAATTAACATTAACCACAATAAAGGAGTAATAGCTCTTCACGTTTCAGCATCAAAACCTATACTGATTATGTCAAACAATTTGTTATTATGTTTTTCTCTTTGCTTTGGTTATCAAATGTCTGTAGCTAAGAGCACAATTGAGAGTATTAACTTTAAAATTCATCCTCTTGTCTGGTGGTAAATTAATAATGTGGAGCATTTCGAGCATGTAACGGCGTTTGTAATTGGTCTCCGTTTGTAATATACTTACATTATCAAAATCTGGATTGTGCTTGTTTTGTACACAGTGGTTTGTCAAGGCTGTTTTTTGCTTAAAATTGCTAAGTCTTAATTTTTGGTCCGAAACCAACAGCTTCTGGCCGAATAGTGAATTTCTTTTCTAAGCACCCAAAAAGAATCATAATTAACACGGCGAAGAATCTTATACACAGAATCTTGAACTTAAGTGACATTGAATTTCACAAAAATAACTTAAGAAAAATAAGAAATATATTATCTGATAACAATTTTCCGATGAATCTTACAAATCAGCTTATTCGTGACTACCAAAACAACAAAGAAAAATGTATTAGAGCATCTGAGACGCCACTTATGTACAAAACATTAACATATGTTCCAGGGATATCGGAGAGATTTGAAAATTTAAAGTTATTTAAAGGTCAAAATATAAAAATTGCACACAAAACGGATAATAATCTGACGAATATATATAGCAAAACCAAAGACAAAATACCTAAAATGGAAAAATCCAATGTTATATACAGGATACCTTGTACTGGACGAGAAAACGAAAACTGTGATCAAATGTATGTTGGAACGACGAAGAATAAATTAAAAACAAGAATTGCCGCACATAATTCGGACCAAAAATTAAGACTTAGCAATTTTAAGCAAAAAACAGCCTTGACAAACCACTGTGTACAAAACAAGCACAATCCAGATCTTGATAATGTAAGTATATTACAAACGGAGACCAATTACAAACGCCGTTACATGCTCGAAATGCTCCACATTATTAATTTACCACCAGACAAGAGGATGAATTTTAAAGTTGATACTCTCAATTGTGCTCTTAGCTACAGACATTTGATAACCAAAGCAAAGAGAAAAACATAATAACAAATTGTTTGACATAATCAGTATAGGTTTTGATGCTGAAACGTGAAGAGCTATTACTCCTTTATTGTGGTTAATGTTAATTTTAATGTGAGTAATTATGTTTTTGTCGATCTTCATTACATTGTTTTTATATTTATTGTATTCTAAGTATTTTTTATAAAATTTAATGTTTTTTTACTGAGTATTTATATATTGTTTTGTTATTGTTAAATTTTAGTAAACATTCCCTGATGATGATATTCAAAGAATATCGAAATATCGGAAACAAATAAAGAAAAATTTTACATACAACAGACCTCGAGCTTAATCATTTTAACTAAATATTGAATTTTAAAGGTCGAATAAAAATAAAACTTAGGAAAAATCCTTATTAATTTTTCGGACACATTCATTAATTTCGAAGGGTTTGCAGCTAATGTAAAGTTGTACGTCATCAGCATACATTTGTACATTACAATATTCCAACTTGGTTGGCAAGTCGTTAGCATATGCAGAATACAATAAAGGCCCTAAAATAGAGCCTTGTGGTACGCCTCTAGTCAGTAATATACTACTTGACATCCTATTTGCATAAAAAACGGACTGTGACCTATTTGTTAAATATGACGACATTAATTTGGTAGCTGTCGATGAAATATTGAGACAGTTTTCTAGTTTAGAAGTAAGAATTTCCGTATTTACTGTGTCAAACGCTTTCGAATGATCCAGTAAGATTAAAAAAGCAACTTCACCATTGTCAATATATGACCTCACGTCCTCAGTTACGTCAATTAACGCTGATAGACAACTGTGAAGGGGTCGAAAACCAGACTGTCTGGGGGTAAGAAGGTTGTTATCATTTAAAAATGGGCTTGGTTGTGCAATATTCGTTTAAATATCTTAGAAAGAAATGGAAGTATTGCTATTGGACAAAATTCAGTATCTGATTTTGGTACAGGAACTATTTTGGCATGTTTCCAAATTGTTGGGTACGAAGACTTTGAAATAATGTTATTAAACAGGTTTGTAATGTATGGTACAATTGATGGAAAGATTATTTTAATAAATCTGGGATGTACTCCGTCACAGCTTATAGCATTGGACTTTATACTGAAAAAACTTTTGTATATCTCAGTTCGAGTTACGCATCTAAAATCAAATTTATCAGAAGTATTTGTCGTGGTATAATTTCTGTATGGATCCACATGTGCGACTGGCATTGGAAGGTCTACGAATTTACTATTATTTTCATCAATAAATATATCCTGATCAGCGTTATGATAATCATTCAGATCACTAACCATTCCAATATTACGGATTTCCTTCCACTTACTTTTGCTGTCTAAACAGTTTGAGAATTTATCATTATAATAAGACGATTTTGCAATCCTAATTTTAGTAGTGACTGTATTTCGTAATGACCGAAATGCCGACAATAGTTCAGTTGTCCTAAATCTCTTCCATCTACTATAAGCTATATTCCGGAGCTCTATTAAATGTTTAATTTCCGGCGAGAACCATTGATTGGTAGTCGACGTTACTTTTCTCGTTTTCGTCCTTATACACTGAAAAAACAATCTATCTATATATATAAAATTGTAACGTTACTGACTGACTGACTGACTGACTGATTCATCATCGCACAGCCTAAACGCCTGAAGCTAAACACTTGAAATTTGGACAAGAGATTGGTCACACCCCAAATCGATCCACTAAGACGGAAATTTGGAAATTCGAATGTTTAGGGGGTAAAAAAGGGTAAAAACGGGAAAATTTGGTAACCTTATATCTCCAAAACTAAAAGTGATACAAAAAAAATGTAATACTTATCGTTGTTCTTTAGAAAAATAAGCGGACAGGTGTCTGGTACTTTTATGAAATTCGGCTCTTTTAGGGAGTAAACGGGTAAAACCTGAATTTTAGTACTTTTTTGACACCCTATCTATCTTTTGAACCAGTAAACATACCAAAAAAGTTTATACCACATTCGAAACTTCTCTCTTTGGTACTTTTTCGAAATTCGAACATCTAAGGGGTAAAAATCGTAACTATTTTTGGTACTTTTTTTACAAAACATTTTTCTACATTCATTGAGATATTCGTACCAAATTATGGGCTCCCACTACAATACTGAAATTTTTGAAACTTTAATGGGGGTAACAAATAGTACCAAAAAAAAGGAAACACAAGAAATTTGATATTTTTCTTTAGCTTTTTGGTTCTACAACTGGTATTTTTTTAATTATCGTTAATATTGGACCCAAAAACATAAGATTCAACATGCAATGTCCTGAGGGGATAAGAATCTATTGCGGAACTTTTTGGTACTTTTTTGTTATAACTGGTACTTTTTGAATTTCCGTTAATATTGGACCTAGAAACATAAAGTTTAAAATGCAATGTCCTGAGTGAACGAGAATCTGTAAGAGGGATCTTTTTGGTACTTTTTTTTATTTTTTGACTGGTACTTTTTGAATTTCAGTTTGTATTGGACCTAGAGCGATAAAATTTAACATGCAAGGTGCTGAGTGAATAAGAATCTGTAAGAGGGCTTCTTGGTACTTTTTTGTTCTTTAACTGGTACTTTTTGAATTTCCGTCATTGTTGGACTTAGAAGCATTAAATTCAACATGTAATGTGCTGAGTGGATAAGAATCTATGATGGAACTTTTTGGTACTTTTTTGTTCTTCAACTGGTACTTTTTGAATTTCCGTTAATATTGCACCTAGGATGAAAATCTATAAAAGTGAACTTTTTGTTACTACAGTCGAACTTCCCTATAATGAATCTCCACGGGGACAGACAATTATTTCACTATATAGAAACTTCATTATAAAGAATTTTTTTTTTTTTTGTTTTTTGTTTATTTAAAATAATCAGGTATTTTAGTTTGAACTACATTTTTCCATTTTTCTTTATCAATAAAAGCTTCAATTACATTAAGACATTTAAATACATTTGTCGAAACGTTGCTCTCCATCTCCAAAAAAGTTCGTAATACATCAAGTGAAGAGGAAACGTGTTCTAATGTAGGTGACGTTTTTTCAATATTTGCCATTACTTCACCGCCCAATTCCTCGTCATCGTCATCTGATATAATCTGCTGTAATCCACGTCTTTCTAAAACACTGCTTAGAATATCTTCATCGGACGGAATGCCCATGGTTTGCACTTCAATATCTACACTGACATAGTCTTCAAATGATGCATCGATGTTAGCTACTTTTCTAAACGAAGCCTGTAAAACAGCTAAATCTGAGAGTGGAAGAAAATCTTCTTCATCCCAATTACTAGTTTGAATCTGCATGTCATCTTTTGAAAATCCTGCCTTTTGGAAGCAGTTTGCAATAGTCTCTGGTTTAACATAGATATTCCACACTGTGCTTAAATTTCGAATAGCTTGAAGCAAATCTATGGCTATAACAGGTTTGTTTTCTTCCATTTGTGACAATATCTTCATCAAAATTCGTTTTCTGTAAAGTTGTTTTATATTGTAGATTATGCCTTGGTCCATTGGTTGCAGAAGAGAAGTCATATTGGGAGGAAAGTAGACAAGTTCAATATTTTGTAGTTTATCTTTTACGTCCTTTGGATGCGCTGTGCAGTTGTCAACAAAAAGAAGAACCTTTCTTTTTTGCGAAGCAAATTTTTTGTCCAGCCCTAAAATCCATTTAGAAAAAATTTCTCCTGTCATCCACGCTTTTTTGTTGAAATTATAATCCACATCTAGAGATTTTATTCCTTTAAAGCATCTAGGGTTTTTAGCCTTTCCTATAACGAGCAGTTTTAGTTTCTCTATACCAGTCATATTGCTTCCTACTAGGACAGTTATTCTTTCCTTGCTCTGTTTTCCACCAAAGCATTTTTCATTTTTGAAAGCTAGTGTTTTGTTTGGTAAGCACTTGAAAAACAAACCGGTCTCGTCGGCATTGAAAATGTCATTTGCATCATATTTTTCAATTAATCTTGGTAAAACGTTGCTTATCCATTCATCACGTTCTCCTAAATTGGCGTCAGCGCTTTCCCCACACAAGGTTTTTCCAACAATATTATGTCGTTTTTTAAATTTATCTAACCATCCAGTACTTGCTTCGAAATCTTCGTGTCCCAAAGAATCAGCGAATTCTTTGGCTTTTTGCTTCAATAATACTCCAGATACGGGAAGATTCTTAGAACGAGCGGCCGTGACCCATTTGAGCATTGCTTCGTCAATGTCTTCAAAAAGACAAGTTCGAAGTCTCTTACGCTTAATGCTTAAATGCTCGTCTTCTACATTCTTTTGAATAACTGACTTGTTTTTTAAAATGTTTGATAATGTACTGGGAAGAATTCCAAACTCTTTAGCAATATCTTTTTTCTTTGATGTCCCTTCTTCAACTTTATTAATTACTAATAACTTTTTTTCAAGAGAAATGCTACTCCGGTGCGTCATTTTCGTTCACTGAACTCGGTCAACTGGTGTTAAAAGTCAAATCATTAACTTTTTTTGTTTTCATTTACGGTACATTTTTTATTTTCTTAATAAATAGTGTTGCTAACTAGTGTAAAATAAAAATTTGCAAAAAATAGTTTACTATATAGAGACAAAAACACACGTAAAATGTATTTTTGGTTCCAAAATTTTGTTCATTATAAAAAAAAATTCATTGTATGTAAATTCATTTTACGAACTCGGTCAACTGATGTTAAAAGTCAAATCATTAACTTTTTTGTTTTCATTTACGGTACATTTCTTATTTTCTTAATAAATAGTGTTGCTAACAAGTGTAAAATAAAAATTTGCAAAAAATAGTTTACTATATAGAGACAAAAACACACGTAAAATGTATTTTTGGTTCCAAAATTTGGTTCATTGTAAAGAAAAATTCACTGTATGGAAATTCATTATACGGAGATCAAAATACATTGAAAGTGGAACGAAAAAGTTGTGTTCTTGATTTACGTTCATTATAAGGAGAACTTCATTGTATAGAAGTTCACTATAAGGAAGTTCGACTGTATTTTTATTCTTTGACTGGTACTTTCTAAATTTCCGTTGTTATTAGACCTAGAAAGATAAAATTAAACATGCAAGGTCCTGAGTGAATGAGAATCTGTAAAATCGCTTTTTGGTACTTTTTTGTTCTTTAACTGGTACTTTTTGAATTTCCGTTATTATTGGAACTAGAAACATAAAATTTATTATGCAATGTAATGAGTGGATAGGAATCTATAAGAGGGAAGTTTTTGGTACTTTTTTGTTCTTTAGCTGGTGCTTTTTTAATTTCCGTTAGTATTGGATCTAGAAACATAAAATTCAACATGCAAGGTGATGTAGTCATTTTTTACAAAATATGTTTCGTCATTCATTGACATATTCGTACTAAATTATTGTCTCCTACTACAATACTGAAATTTTTTATACTTTAATGGGGGAAAAATAGTACTAAAAAGGGGAAATACGGGGAATTTGATATTTTTCTTTAGCTTTTTGGTTCTACAACTGGTACTTTTGGTATAATTTCCGTCCATTACTGGGATCTAGAAACATAAAATTCAAGATGCAATGTCCTGAGTGGATAAGAATCTATAAGAGGGAAGTTTTTGGTATTTTTTTGTTCATTGACTGGTACTTTTTGAATTTCCGTTATTATTGGACCTAGAAATATAAAATTCAAAATGTGTTATGAGTGGATAGGAATCTAAAAGAGGGAAGTTTTTGGTACTTTTTTGTTCTTTGGCTGGTACTTTTTTAATTTCCGTTAATATTGGACCTAGAAACATAAAATTAAACATTCAAGGTACTGAGTGAATGAGTATCTGTAAGAGGGATTTTTGGTACTTTTTTGTTTATTAACTGGTACTTTTTGAATTTCCGTTAGTATTGGACCTAGAAACATAGTATTAGACATAAAAGGTCCGGAGAGAATTTGAATCTGTAAGAGGGCTTTTTGGCATTTTTTTTCTTTAACCGGTAATTTTTGAATTGCCGTTAATATTGCACCTAGAATCATAAAGTTCAACATGCAATGTCCTGAGTGGATGAGAATCTATAAGAGGGAACTTTTTGGTACTTTTTTTTATTTGTTTACTGGTACTATTTAAATTTCCGTTAGTATTGGACTTAGAAAGATACAATTAAACATGCCGGGTCCTGAGTGAATGAGAATCTGTAAGATAGGCTTTTTAGTACTTTGTTGTTCTTTAGCTGGTACTTTTTGAATATCCGTTTTTATTGGACTTAGAAACATAAAATTAAACATGCAAGATCCTGAGTGAATAATAATCTGTAAGAGGGCTTTTTGGTACTGTTTTTTGTTCATTAACTGGAATTTTTTGAATTTACGTTAATATTGAAACTATAATAATTATATTCAACATGCAATGTCCTGAGTGGTTGAGAATCTATCGTAGGGAAATTTTTGGTACTTTTTTATTCACTAACTGGTACTTTTTGAATTTTCGTTAGTATTGGACCTAGAAAGATAAAATTAAACATGCAAGGTTCTGAGTGAATGAAAATCTGCAAGAGGGTTTTTGGAACTATTTTGTTCTTTAACTGGTACCTTTTCAATTTCCATATTTGTTGGACCTAGAAACATAAAATTAAACATGCAAGTTCCTGAGTGAATGAAAATCTGTAAAAAGGATATTTTGGTTCTTTTTCGTTCTCTAACTGGTAATTGTTTTAAATAAACTGGTACTTTTATTTAATTTAATATTAATTTTTATGCATTAAATCAAATAAAGCTAATAACTGTCTGGTACTTTTACGAAATTCGGCCCTTTTAGGTAGCAAACGGGTAAAACCTGTATTTTGGGTCTTTTTTCCACCATCTAGCTTTTAAATCAATACACATAGAAATAAAAACTATATAACATTTGTAACTTATCTAAAAAATACAAATGCATATTTGGTACTTTATGGAAATTCGAACGTTTAAGGGGTCAAAATTGTACCAACATATGTTTGTTACTTTTTACAAAAGATTTTTTCTCCATCTATTTATCTTTCAGCGCAGAGCCTAAACGTCTGAAGCTAAAAGGTTGACATTTGGACCGGAGGCTCTTCTCTCGCCCAATTGATCCTGCTAACCTTATACCTCCTAAGATATGTTTGTTACTTTTTTCAAAATATTTTTCTCCATATATTTATCTTTCATCGCAGATCCTAAACGTCTAAAGCTAAAAGTTTGACATTAGTACCGGGGTCTGTCCTCTCGCTAAATCGATCCTGCTAGCCTCATACCTCCTAAGCTAAAGGAAAACATTAACGTTTATTGTTGTTCATTAGAAAAATTCGCTAACCTCATATCTCCTAAACTAAAAGAGATTCAAAATCAAAAAAAATTAACAGACTGGTGTTTGGTACTTTTTTGAAGTATGGCCTTTTTGTGGAGTAAAAGGGTAAATACAAATTATATCACATTCGTACCTTATCTTAAAAAATACAAAAGATTTGGATTTTTTTTGAATTCAAATGTTTAAGGTGTTAAAATCGTTAAAAATTTTGTTATTTTTTCACAAAATTTTTCTTCATCTATCTATCTATATATCTATCTATCTATATATATAAAATTGTAACGTTACTGACTGACTGACTGACTGACTGATTCATCATCGCACAGCCTAAACGTCTGAAGCTAAACACTTGAAATTTGGACCAGAGATTGGTCACACACCAAATCGATCCACTAAGACGGGATTTTTGGAAATTCGAATGTTTAGGGGGTAAAAAAGGGTAAAAACGGGAAAATTTGGTAACCTTATATCTCCAAAACTAAAAGTGATACAAGAAAAATGTAATACTTATCGTTGTTCTTTAGAAAAATAAGCGGACAGGTGTCTGGTACTTTTATAAAATTCGGCTCTTTTAGGGAGTAAACGGGTAAAACCTGAATTTTAGTACTTTTTTGACACCCTATCTATCTTTTAAACCAGTAAACATACAAAAAAAGTTTATACCACATTCGAAACTTCTCAAAAAAATACGAATACGAATTTGGTACTTTTTCGAAATTCGAACATCTAAGGGGTAAAAATCGTAACTATTTTTGGTACTTTTTTTACAAAACATTTTTCTACATTCATTGAGATATTCGTACCAAATTATGGGCTCCCACTACAATACAATACGGGAAATTTGATATTTTTCTTTAGCTTTTTGTTTCTGCAACTGGTATTTTTTTATTGTCGTTAATATTGGACCTTAAAACATAAGATATAACATGCAATGCCCTGAGTGGATAAGAATTTATAAGAGGGAACTTTTTGGTACTTTTTATTCTTTGATTGGTACTTTTTTAATTTCCGTTAATATTTGACCTAGAAACATAAAATTAAACATGCAAGGTCCTGAGTGGATGAGAACCTGAAAGAGGGCTTTTAGGTACTTTTTTGTTCATCAATCGGTACTTTTTGAATTTCCGTTAGTATTGGACCTAGAAACATAAAATTCAACATGCAGGGTCATGTGGTCCTTTTTTACAAAATATTTGTCTCCATTCATTGGCATATTCGTACTTAATTATTGGCTCCCACCACAACACTGAAATGTTTCATACATAAATGGGTTGAAACAAGTATCAAAACGGATTATACGGGAAATTAACTTACTTTCATTTGCTTTTGTGTTATACGAGTCGTACTTTTTGAATTTTCTATAATATTGAACTTAGAAACACAAAATAATAGGTGCAAAGTCCTGTGTAAACATCAACCTATGAGATGAAAATTTTGGAACTTTTTTGCTAAAACATAGATACATATTCTTTGGCATATAAATATGTTCATGAAAGAAAAAGCCCGATTAAAAACTTGCGGGTTAAATGCTTGGATTTAAACAAGTTTAAGCCTAGAAAAGTAAACTTTGGCATAAAAATATGTCCACGAAAAAAAGGAGACGCTAACGAAATAGCGGGTTAAATGCTAGTTGTACATAAATTCAACGAACTCATGTTCGTTAATTTAAATTCATTGAAAGTTTTCTTAAAAAAGCCTTAATTCAACGTATTGTACGTTGTTTCAAAAAAATTTTCATTCAAATTTGGAGTAAAATTTTATGTAGATATGAACTGAACGTTGAAACTATTCTTTGATTTTATTCGTTGAATTAAGCAATGACTAGTTTTTTGATTTAATGTATAATACGTTGACTTCAATGAACACGTTCATTCTTTTGTTAATGACAGGAACGAATTTAAAAAATTTGAGAAAAGTGTGCATTGTTTCAACGAAACCGTTTATTGATTTTAAGAAATGTACGTTAATTTTGACTTTAAGAAGAAGAAGAAGATTTATTCAATGAACGAGTACTTTGATTCAAGAACTAGCACCTACATTTTTGTTTTACTTGGCTGAATTCAACGTATTAGTTCCTTGTTTTATAACGGGATAAAAACACACACTAAAAAAAAAAAATAAATACCTACAAAGCGTTTAGTTATTGTGGAGTGTTTAGAAAAAGGTTAGTTTAAAAAAAGTGCTTTAAAATTTATTTTAAAAAGTAAAAAATGCATTGTTTTAATTGCAAAAAGATATATAACTGTATAAATATTTTAATTCGCCATATAAGAAAAACACACGAGTTTGGAATATATCGATGTTATGAAAATAATTGTGCATTAGTTTTTACCAATTTGTTGCTGTAAGCCAAAGATTAAGAAACTCCAGTAAAAGTGAAAAAGACAGTAAAGAGAAAAGTGTTTCACATAAAAATGGAATGTGTTAAAACAATTCTAATGATATATTAAAAACTGCAACATTGCATGTAAACGCAAATGCTGAAATAAAAAAAGAATTCAAAGCTGAAGAAGAATTAAAAGAGCTTGAAGAAAAATCATTAAAATTTTACCTTCATCTACATACAAATAGCAATTTTTCGAGAAAAGACGGGTATGAAATTCAACAACTAGTTTCAACATTAATTGTCACTCCAATTCTAAAAATAATTGATACATTTTCCATAAATAAAAGGTCAAAAGATATGTTTTGATTTTTATAAAAAATGTATACATACATATGTATGTACTGTGTATATATATGTACGTTCATAATTTCTATGACCCCTGAAAACAACCAATTTTAGAAATACCGCTTAAATCTGAAAACATTTACTACTTTTATTATTACTACAGCTAATATTTAAAAAAAAAAAAATGGAGTACAACAATTTTGAAAAGCACACAATTTTTATAAATAATTCTAATGGAGTTCTGCCTGAAAACTTGATTATCAGTTGTGATAATTTACCAAGCACCAGCACTCAAACAAGCACATATGAAAAATCTGCGGTATTGTACGAAGAGAGCTTAATATTTTCGCCAGAGATCTCTGCTAATGGTCCCGAACATCAGGAACTTTTTAAATTACTTCAAAGTTGGGAATTGGAACATTTGTTAGATCTTTTTAAAGGTAAGCTTTTATATGTTAACTTTTATACATACTCTAAACATTCTGTTCTTTATATAGCTGAAAACATCACGATTGCAGTATTGAAAATTATTGAACAACATCACATCCCGATATTATTTAAAAATAAAAAAATTGGAGACATGATTCTGTTTAAACATCATTTGAAAGAATTGCGTAAGTCCCACTCAATAAGTATTCAAGATATTGGTGCTGATCCAGCAAATACATTTTCGCAATGTTCATCAAACTCTGCCTCTGTACCAAGTCCAAGCGAAACCAATCAGCAAGAAGTTACATTGTCTCAAATTTTCAATTAAAATAAAAAAACAAAACAAATGACGGATTACTATAACGAGAATTCTCGTTTGTTATGTCATCATAGGTCATTGTTAATTGATATTATTTGCAACTATTTTGAAGAAAATTCTTTACATATGTCGCTGTCCACAAGCTATCAAATTGAAGAGCAAATAATACTCGCTTTCCCACTGAGAAATTACAATACTATCGTACTTCGAAGCGAGGAAAAATTTATATGAAATTCCATAATTATAAATGCAGCAGAAATACAACTAAAAAAAAAACAGTTCCAGATGAACCTACTCCAGACAAGTTAGTTCCAGTTATAACGTTTTATGTAAGTAAAATATAGATAAAAAACGGTTACCGGTTGTGTTGTTTGAATTTTTATATTTTTAAATTAAAAATCAGTTCAAACTTTTTTGCTTTTCCATAAAATTCCACGTGAAATAAGTGCAGCTTACATTGTTTCGCAGTTGTGAAAAAATGTTGCCAGAAACATTTCGGAACTTTTTTACAAAATGAACAGAGTACAACTCTATCAACATTATTTCATAGATATTCCGCACAAGTTTTTTAATATGCGTTTTGACAGCATTTCGCGTGAAATGTTGAACAGAGTACCAGGCTTAAGACGGGATTTTTGGAAATTCGAGTGTTTAGGGGTAAAAAAGGGTAAAAACGTAATACTTATCGTTGTTCTTTAGAAAAATTAGCGGACAGGTGTCTGGTACTTTTTTAAATTTTGGTCCTATTAGGAAGAAAACTGGTAAAACCTTAATTTTGGTACTTTTTTGGCACCCCATCTTTCTTTTGAACCAATCAACATAGGAACAAAATTTTTACAGCATTCGAAACTTATCAAAAAAATACGAATATGAATTTGGTACTTTTTCAAATTTCGAACATTTAAAGGGTAAAAATCGTAACTATTTTTGGTACTTATTTTATACAAAACATTTTTCTCCATTCATTGACATATTCGAACTTAATTATGAGCTCTCACTACAATACTGAAATTTTTGATAACTAAATGGGGGGAAAAAATAGTACCAAAAAGGGGAGATACGGGAAATTTATGTGTTTCTTTAGCTTTTTGTATTCTGCAACTGGTATTTTTTTATTGTCGTTAATATTGGACCTTAAAACATAAGGTTCAACATGCAATGCCCTGAGTGGATAAGAATTTATAAGAGGGAACTTTTTGGTACTTTTTTATTCTTTGATTGGTACTTTTTTAATTTCCGTTAGTATTGGATCTAGAAACATAAAATTCAACATGCAAGGTCATGTGGTCCTTTTTTACAAAATATTTGTCTCCATTCATTGTCATCTTCGTACTTAATTATGGGCTCCCACCACAACACTGAAATGTTTCATACATAAATGGGGTGAAACAAGTATCAAAACGGATAATGCGGGAAACTAACTTACTTTCATTTGCTTTTGTGTTATACGAGTGGTACTTTTTGAATCTATCTATATATATAAAAAGAAGTGTACACTTTGATGTCACCACTAACTGCGAAAACGGGTCAACCGATTTAAACGAATACTAACACGGTACTTTGGGGATAGTCTGTAGATGGTTAATGTGAAGTTTGGACAAAATCGGCCCAGTGGTTCCGGAGATATTGCATTTAGATTTTCCTATATATTATTCCCATATAAATATCAACAAAATGGGTTTCATTATCCATATTATGATTTTTTATTGATACTTGAAAAGTTACCAAACCATGTATCGTAATGCCTAATGTGTACAATGACATTCAGAATAGATCTTAATGTATATTTCATATCGCTAGAGGGCGTATCATAGGGCAAAATGGGTAAAAGCTCCCCCTCCCAATATTTTATTAACTAATCAACCAATTTTCTTGAAATTTCGCAGGCAAATAGTATAACATCTGGAAGGAACTATAGCCTATAAATTGTATTATTCAGGGTGTGAAATTGGGTAAGAGGGGCAAACTCTCCCCCTCCCTATATCTTCTTAACTAATCAACCGGTATTCTTTATATTTGGCATGCAGATACTTTAAAATCTAAAGGAACTTTAAGATATACATGTTTTTAAAATTCCAACAATTAGGGCGTTAAAAAGGGCAAAAGGGGTGAAAGCTCCATCTCCCCATGTCTTCTTAATTAATTATCCGATGAAAGTTTCAAGTCTTGAAGGAACTAAAGGCTATAAATTTTAACATTTACGGCGTAAAATAAAATTAAACGGGTAAAAGCACCCACATCCAATACCTACATTATTTTCTCCGGTTATTCTACTTCGGCTTTGCAATGGTACACGATTGGTCGTCAAAAAAATTGATGAAAAACGTTATGGCAGCTACCATTTTGAATGGTAAATTCCGAGACGAAAATGTTTTGCTGCCACGAACTCCGATGATTGCCACAGACGTCCCAATTGAATTCAAACGCTTAAATTTGGTCACACCATGTTTTTCACACGGACAATTATACGTGGCATGTTCTCGCGTCGGCAAGCCATCGAGCTTATTTGTGTTAGCTAAAGACGGACTGACAAAAAATATCGTGACGCAATTGCTCTTCGTAAAACAAATTGACTATATCTGTTTGATTTTTATACTTCAGGATAACAAATACATTACTTTTTTATGTTTAACTTTTGAATATGTAACGAAAAGAAATAAATAGCTATTGTTTTTTTCAACGCCGACCATGGTATAAGGTGCTTTATTCCTCTTTCTTTCACTAGAAATATGTTATATGGCAAAACGACGTTTGCCGGGACAGCTAGTTTTCTATAATATTGAACTTAGAAACAGAAAATAATAGGTTGCAAAGTCCTGTGTAAATATCAACCTATGAGAAAAAAATTTTGGAACTTTTTTGCTAAAACATAGATACATATTCTTTGGCATATAAATATGTTCATGAAAGAAAAAGCCCGATTAAAAAGTAGCGGGTTAAATGCTTGAATTTAAACAAGTTTAATCCTAGAAAAGTAAACTTTGGCATAAAAATATGTCCACGAATAAAAGAAGACGCTAACGAAGTAGCGGGTTAAATGCTAGTCTTTAATAATTGGATTAGCACAACATTATATCCAGACATATTAAAAATTCATAAAGTAATACCCATTCCAAAGTTTCTTGTACAATGGAGACGTTCTTGTACAATGGAGACGTTAGACCAATTTCTGTTTTGTCGGTCATCGATAATGTGTTGGGAAGAGTTTTATACCAGCAGATTTCAATGTATATGACAAATAATAATTTAATCAATGATTTTCAATACGGATTTAGAAGCGGATGTGGCACAGAAGAAGCGGTTGTAAATGTTGTCAATTTTATTTGTAAAGGATTAGACGAAGGTTATAGTGGCGTTGTCGGTGTATTCTTTGATTTATCCAAAGCATTTGATCTAATAGATCATGAAATTATGATAAAGAAATTGCGGTACTATGGGATTTGTGGGAAAGAGATGCTACTATTAAACAGTTATTTAACTAATCGGAAACAGTACGTCCAAATTAACTCACATAAAAGTGCATTTGGTGATGTAGAATATGGTGTACCCCAAGGCAGTGTATTGGGTCCACTCTTATTCTCCATACACTTAAATGACATAAAAAATATAGATACTTTTGGAAAACTTTTTATATATGCAGATGACAGTCTATGTTGAACGAGATGTAGCTTTGATTTCTGAGTTTGTAAGAATCAATAAACTGTTTTTAAAGGCAAATAAAACACGTTTAATAAGATTTAAACCACACAGTCCGACTAACGTTTTCAGTATACATACTTGAGAATGGAGAAGAAATTTTTGAAAGCTGTTCAATTAAATATCTGGGTATACATCTTCAGAGCAATCTTGTGTGGAATCAACATATACAAAATTTAAAGCAAAAAGCTAGTCAATCAATTGGTTTTTTTTATAAATTTAAAAACAAGTTTGATACAAGTACCAAGATGTTAATCTACAATTCATTAATTCAAAGTAATTTTGACTATTTAGCCATTATTTGTGGATATAAGAACAGCACAGAGCTAACATCATTACAACGTATACAAAATAAGGCATTAAGGATTGTTCCAACCTTCCGAATACTTATCCAACGCTGTCACTTTTTAAAGATATATTCAAAAAAATTCTTCCAATACGTGCCATATACAAAATGAAGCTGATAATGTATGTTTTTAAATGTATTAACAACATTGGTCATCACACAATTTATTTTGCAAGAAATCAACATTTGATAAACACAAGAAATAATAACAGTCTTTTTGTAGCCAGGTGCAGGTTTGAAATTACCAAACAACGTATAGAGCATATTGGTAGTCATGAGTTTAACGATTTGCCGATATTTTTAAAAACTAAAAATAGAATTTCAAATTTTAAAAGATTTTTAAAAAATTTTTTATTGCAGGAAGTAGAAGAATTTGTAACACGATGAAATCTACTTTGTAAAATAATCAATATTTGTTATTTTTTTTTTATTTATTAATTACAATTAATATACAATGATATAATGCTAATTTGTATTACGTTTATTTATTTAATTACTAACTTAAGAATTATTGTTTTTTTTTCTTTTGCCAACTTGCTTCAACAATGCCTTTTAGGCGCTGAAGCTCAAAATTGTAAAATTGTTATGAGTTATGAGTAAATAAATATATAATAAAAAAAATAGTTATTTTTATTTTCTTAAAAATCATTAAATATTAGCAGAAAAATCTTAAAACGTTCAAATACATACAAGACTTATCAATGGGAGAACGTTTTATTTTAAAAGTGTCGGCCATGTAATGGAATTCTAATTAACGAATTTTAATTTAAAAAAAGGGACGCTGAAAATCTCTTTACACCTCTAAAAGAAATAAAATAATAGAAAAACAATTGAGAGTGCTATATTCGGCTATGCCGAATCTTATATACCCTTCATCATGATGAGATAAGAACAAAAAGTTATATACATAAATAACGTTCTTTAGATAGGTATAAATAAATATTAATTAAGCCACGCCAACTTTTCATTTCGCCATGCCGAAGAATATAAAAAAAACAAAAAATGTATATATGTACCTAAGCCCGTTTCCTCCAAAGTTGATGTTTGAAATTCGTTTTAAATTCTTAAAATCGTTTTTTAGAACATAAAAAAATTAAATAAAAAAAATGAAAAAAATTGTTTTTGAGATTCGACCTGGCAATATAATCAGTCTCAGGAGAAAACTTAACAACTCGGCTACGAATGCTTTTACTGAAGAAGCGTTAAATTCAAATATATTGAGTCTATGAGTTTGTATGCGTAAAATTAAACACATTACAAATAAAATCCACCACTTGTAGTGAAGGGTATAAAAAAACAACAAAAAACCACATTACCAACACTTTTTTACCATAGCCACTGTATGACCGTAGAAACCAAAATTGAATTGGTTTGTATGGTATGCTTTTACTGAAGAAGCGTTAAATTTAAATATATTGAGTCTATGAGTTTGTTTCTTTATTTGAGCGGCATATCGTTTACATGCATTAATGTGTATGTGTATGCGTAAAATTAAACACATTACAAATAAAATCCACCACTTGTAGTAAAGGATATAAAAAAAACACATTACCAACACTGTATTACCATAGCCACTGTATGACCGTAGAAACCCAAAATTGAATTGGTTTGTATGGTATGTTTATGTATTTTTGGTAATACAGTGTTGATATGGTAATGTCACGTCTAATTGGACCTTTAAAGGAAAAAATTTGAGGTAGTCGTGGTTTTTTACTCATATCTCAGCCATTTGTGGCCGATCTTGCTGAATTTCAATGGCAAACAATTCCGGACCATATGTGACATAAATGTATAATAACCTGGCCCCCATCATATATAGGGTCTTCGGAAAATCCATTTCAACGGACAGACGGACATCGTTAAATCAACTTCGCTCCTCATATTATAGAAATTACAAACGGAATGACAAACTTATATATACCCTATTCCCCACCTAAGGTTAAGGGTATAATTAGAGCCAGTTAGTTACAAATAGTTCTTTGAATTGGCATTGGCAACCACACGCATCAAGTTTGCAGGCTTGCATGAAGTTCGTGCACGTCCGTGGTAAAAATTATTCTCAAGGATCGCAGAGTTAAGACAAGTGAATTTCAATAATTGTGGCATTGGCCATTAGAAAATTTTGTTATTTTACTATTATTAGTTTTTCCTTATTCAATATTTTGAAACAATGAACATAATACATAACTGCCCGAATATGAAAAGATTTTGTAATAAAATTTCTTATTTAAATGATTTGCAGTGTATGTACTATTCACATGGTCATATGTATGTATGCATTAGGGTGGGACAAAAAAAATTCATTTCTCGTATCGACTTCTAATAGACCGCTGTAAAATATTATAAACTTATTTTTAGTGTAAGAGCCTGCGCTTTGACCTTCAATTTTGTTTAATTTTGAATATAACTGTATTTTAAAGACTTTTAAGTTCGTGAAAATAGTGTCAGAAGCTTCCATGACTCTATGCGAACAAAAATCAAGAGAATTTTTAACACACAGACAAAACTTGAATCGAGACGAAAGATGCCCAAATTTGACAGTAAGTTTTTTTTAAAGTTTAATCAAAATGTTTTCAGTTTTAATTAGTAATAGTTGATAGTAAATAAAATATTAAAATTTAAGAAATGGCTTTTTTCAAAAATACTTAATTCTTAGGACCTCCGGCGCGGGCTCAAGATGTGCCTCTTTTTATTTTTTTTAAGCAATTTATATTTGTTTTAACGTAGCACAAAAAATATTGCTATTAGAATATGATTCGAGAACTTTATTTTTTCTCATACATCATGCATGTATGTATGTTTCTCTTTTGCACAAATTTGCACGTACTTACTACCCGTCTCCACTATCCATCAACTTGGTAAGAACAGCATGAATTCTACTCGTGTAGACTGTTCATGTTCATGTTTCGTCTATGAGCTGCCATAGTTGCCTAAACATTCGTCTTAGCATCCATGTGCGCCATGATGTTGGCCATACAATGTATTTTCTGTATACAACCAAACGCCACAACAACGAAAATTGTGGTAAATAAGAACATAAACATCAGCACGTATTCGCCACATACAAGAACGTGAACAATTTAATACTGTTGCTCTGCCGGCGTTATGGTCATGTCATGTCCAAATTGAAAGCGCATGAAGACGTGGGGTCAAGGCGAATTAACTACAGGTGGTGCCGAAACGGCATCTGATTTTGACATTTCGAGCTTGTTTGTTTGGTTTGATAGTGTTTTGCTAATAAAAGTTGACATTTTGAGCTAATGGCACTTACAATGCAATGCAAAAACCCCTATGTTGTTTCTGTTGAGCACAAAGCTTTATATTTTTGATTTTTTTTAAATATTACATTTATTACTAATCACTTGTAACGGCTGTCTTTGAAGTTCTTATTTATATAGTTTGAAAAGCCCTGAATTTACTTGTCAAAACCCTAATTACATTTTATTTATCGGATAAATTAACATTGTATCTTGTCAATTTAAACCGCCAAGTATAAGTAGCCATTTTAATTTACACCCAATTAGCCTTAACTTAACTTACTTGAATTTTATTCGTGCTAAGGTGAGCATCTCTTGCTTCAAATAAACTGAATTGTCTGAAACTGATCAATTATATTGTCTTTTATTTCTGCCGCTATTACCTATCGGTATAATTTCTCATCCACGGAGAAATTATAAGATTTGTATATAATAACTGATTTCCAGTGCAACTACCATTGTGGTCACCATAGGATTTCCTCTCTACCAGAGCTTAATCATCGTCCCTCATCTTATTAATTAAACCCCGCTCCCATAGTTAGGGACACTGGCTCCTAAAAATATACCTACACCTCAACATACTTTTGGTTCCCATTCACTCAACAACCAGCTAATATTTTATTCAACCGTGTTATAACATGGGAAAACCTATAACATGATGAGTCTATACTTAACAGTAACATCATATTACTGTTATACCATGTTCACACGGACAGCAATATTCGTGTTTCTCGCTCTTATTCCTGTTTCGCGCCCTAAACATGATTGAAACGACTTGTTTCCCCATACAAAATTTTGAGAGCGAAACAGGTCGTTTCATTTTG
Source organism: Pollenia griseotomentosa (assembly GCA_963931875.1). NCBI lineage: Eukaryota > Metazoa > Arthropoda > Insecta > Diptera > Polleniidae > Pollenia > Pollenia griseotomentosa. The sequence goes on from OZ007560.1 coordinate 476,395, forward strand.
AAACAGGCTGCGAAACAGGAAAAATGTACTATCATCTCCAATTTTGATAACATTTATCGTTACTTTATCTGAACTAGCTCTCAAAAAAAATCAAAACAAAGAAAAAAATTGATGTTTAATAATATAAAGTGATAATTATAACCTAATAATATTAATAAAAGTATTAAATATTATATTTTCAAGTTTTTTTTACTTTTTTATCTACTTTAAAAAAAAATCACACTAACAACACAAAAAAAATGTCAAAATGAAACAAGAATGAATCGTATGAACAGCATGTTTGGCAAACTAGTTTCAGAGAGCGAAACGAGTGGTTTATATCATCGTATGAACATAGGCATTAACGTTAAGCATTTCATGTCAGTTGTAGACTGGGAGTAATGCTGGCTAAATCATGGACAGGGCTGCCAGATTTGACGATTTTTGTTTCCAGAATTAGCAAAGTGCCGATTTGTTGATTTTTTTCTTAAAAGTCTCCAAAATCTGAATAAAACATTAAATTTTCTGACACGTTCGTTTTTAAATCTTGTAATGTTTAACAGCCGTACCTTAACAAGAGCGAAAGGCGGAACGTTTTCTTTCACTTAGCTTTTACGCTAATACGCCATTCCTAAGCAAGAGCGTCAACGTTGTGTAACGAACAGTCAAAATCGGTTTTTCCAATTGCAAAGCGTTGAGACCGCTCTGTTAAAAAACTAGAAAACGCGTGCCGCTTTTGTTTAGGTACGGCTGTAATATGCGAGTCTTAAGCAAATCTTTAAATGATTATTTTACAGAGTAGAAAAACAACAATGTTACACTCTGTTTATCTTTCGTCAAACCGTCATCGAATGAATCTATTACGACTCTCTGTATTAATCATATTTTCAAAAATTATACGGTGAATATTTCACGAGTTGTAAGATAATATCTACATAAGTCTCATCCTAGTAAAAATGTTTATGTTTCTGGAAGCACGAAAACAACATCAGCCCTGATATATGCGCTGGCTTTTACACACTACTAAGAAGCAGCAGAGAAGCGAATACCATTTAAGTGAATTTTTAATTTAATGATTGAATAACTTCGCATTATCCCTTATAAGTAAGCAGGTTGTTGTGTCAAAGACGCTCTTAATGAGCCTCCCAATATCTCTTACACGATCAGTTTGTTGTCTTTGATAAATTCACATTGCCATTCTCAACTCAACTGGCAGTTGGCTATTCAGTTGTGTATCTGTTTGTTATGTGGTATTGCCCTTTTTAACTTTGTAAAAGTTTGGTCGACAAAAATGTTAAATACACAAAACTGCTAAAAAGTAGTTTTGGCACATTGGCACATAAAATTTATTTTTTTTTAAATTCGGTGAAAATCGAAAACAAAATGAAGAAATCGTATGTATACATTTTTGTAATTACTTTTTCGGTTTTTTTTAAAAACTTTTATTAGTTTGAAAACAAAACCGAAAGCTCAATTTGAGCTTATTTAGATAAACTTAGAAATGGTTCGCGGAAAACACCAAAGTTTGGTATGATGAAAATTTCATGTAAGGAGTTATGGGAAGAGTTTATAGTGGAGTTAAATAGTTTGGGACCACGACAAGAACTTCTTTCAAACACTTATAATCTTCTTAATCTGATTATAATATTCTTGGTGCAGGTTTGGATAAACTACAAGGCAAGTATAAAGAAAAAACTTGCCAACAATAAAAAAACACTCACAAATGGTTCCATTAAATAGCCTGGAGGATACTGTTTCGCAGCTCTTGTATTGCAAGTCCGGCCAATTATTTGGTGTTGAAAATATTCCACCATCAAGTGACAATTTTACTGAGTCAGTTGAACCCATAATACAACCAGCAGATTGGCCAACAGCTACCCCAACCAGAAGAAGAACTCATCAGGCACAAGAAAGTTTCGTTACTTATTAAAAGTTCTTACTTGGCACTAGGAAGTTCAAAAGGGTTGGAATCATCACGAATTTGTCTTCTTGTACTTACTGCGATTTTCACCGCTTGAGATTTTAGTCAAAAATTAACCCTGAACTGCTGCACTATCTTACTTTTTCTTATAACATTCATTTAGACATCATTAAAACCCATTTTATAACCATAAAAAACATATATTTGTGCAGGAATCACGTTTTATTAAAATATTTAGCTACTATTATTTTAGCAATATGCCAAAAAAATTTACTTTTTCATTTTCAAGCTATGAATGCCGAATGATTTTTAATGCTTCAGTAGTGGAATTATCTAACTTTTAACGATTAACGTTAGCGTTTGTTTTACTTGTACAGTTAATTGCTTGCGGTAACAATACAGCAATTCAGTAACTCAATTTTAGCAACATAGCTTAAATTTCAATCAGGTGGCATCATTGTTAATTAATTAGTATATTTAACGAACACTGTCGTCGAGTGCAAACTACTTCTCGTGTGGAACTAATTGAAGTACTTTGGAAACTAACAAAACCACAATTAGGTTTTTTTAGTCTAGCGGAAATTGCAAATATACGGAAAATTTGCAAAAATAGCGAACACTTTAAATATTTCAAACAAGCCATAAAATTGATTAAAAGTCGCTAAAACTACAAGGAATTGCAAAAATTCGGTAAAAATGGTTAAATTAGCGGAAATTCGCAAACTATTTATTAAAATTCGTTAAAGCTCTAAAGAACCACAGGAAAAAATCGCTTATATCGCGAACATGGCTAAAATTCGCGAAAAATTGCAAACTTGGAAAAAAATTGTAAAATTTATTTGAAATCGCTAAATAGCTTAAAAAACAAGTTGTCGGAATATATGAACAATTTTTTTTGCAGAAATAGCGAAAATGACGTTAAGATAGAACAAAGCACTAAACGTTATTGTTAAAAAAGTTACTGAATAAAATTTACGTTACCTTTGCTGTTAAATATTTTTAAAAATTTAAATTATGTTAAAATTGAATAGAAAATCGCACTACAGGGATAGAGTCAGCTACCTTAATTGCTTATTAGAGTGTCCCTCACTTGTCCTAAAACGGAAATTTAGGGTGTCCTTTAAGACTTGGGTTTTTTAACTTTTTATGAATTTAACGCATTATTTATGTTAACAGCTACAAAATCAATATTTTTATTTATTGGATAGTTATTTTGGATAAAAATCTTCCATTTTTGGATATTGTCTCTTGCCATTCAACACAGTTGGTATTGACTTGAAAATTTAAAATTTTGCGGTGGTGCGTGACGATCGCATTTTTCGTTTACAAGAAAATTAAAAATTAGAAGAAATTAGAAAATTAAAAAAACTGGCATTTATGCTACTGTAGGAGTTCGCAAGATCTGTGAAAGATATGCTCGTTAACAACTTCTAACTACCAAAACATATGCACCTGCGTTTCCCACAAAATAAGGCAAGATATCCATTGAATTCCCAGATATCGCAAAAGTTATGTATGCTATAAATCACCTAAAAAAGAATAAGGCCCCTGGAGCCGACAACATATCGCCCGACATGCCTAAAGCCGACCCCCCTAACTACAATGAACATATTGCTTTCCCTTATCCAGAACTTCTGGCTCACACATGAACTTGAAAAAGGGTGACCTGACAAACTGTAAGAACTGGCGAGGCATAAGCATTCTTAGTGCAGTGAAAAGGATCATAGCGCAAATCATTAACCGAAGAATATCAGACAATGTACTTAGGGATCTAAGGCCCGAACAAGCTGGCTTCCGGTCCAAAAAATCCTGTGTAGACCACATCAATAGTCTTAGAATTATTAAAGAGCAATCTGCAGAACTTCGCTCTCCGCTTTACCTGTTGTTTGTCGATTTTGAAAAAGCATTTGATACCCTGAACCAAAACGCAATATGGAGCGCTCTTGTGTGCATTCTAAACCGTGATGTTAAATGTCGAGTTGTCCACAATACCTTTCTAATTGCTGAATATACAAATTATTATCACTAGATAGCGCAAAATTAATTTTTATTGAAAAATCATATCATATGTTCAGCAAAAATACTTGCTAAAGAATTTTGTACAAAATTGCCAACCATCATTTGGTCGAACTCTTGAAATTTAAAGGTCATAATTTAGATTTTCTTCAATAATCTAAAAATAACGGTAATTCTGTAAATAACGGAATTATGAAAAAGTCGCAGAAAAAAGTTGCTGCTGAAGTCCTAAAGAAACATTTTCAGCAATAAAAAAGTTATTTTTCGCAAAAAGTCGATTTTGGCATATTGACAATTATATTATCCCGTTCATGACCAACATTTTTAAAAGGACATTTAAAAAAAACTGTGGAAAAATGTAAGTCCAGTTGTATAATTAAAAAAAATAATATAATTGCTATCAAGGCACAAAATAGATTTACATATTTATATAAAAAGAACGGTAAGAGCAAAATTGTCCAAATTTGGTACACATAACTGGGTTATCAATACACAACCTCTCTAGAAAAATACAAGGGATTGGAGAAGTGGCCGTGACACCTCCCATACAAAGACCTTATAGATTTCTCTATATCTGGAATACGACGAGAGCCAATGCTCCCAAAATAGGTACAAGCATCTTTGTTATCAATACACAACATTCGATAAAGTGTGGGAGGTTCTGGAGAAGCACTAAATAGAAGCACTAAATAGATTTACTTACATATACCTAAAACATGGCAAGAGAAATATTGCCAAAATTTGGTACACAACACACAGCCTCTCTAGAAAAAAATACGGGATGGGGGAAATAGGCGTGGCACCACCCACAGAAAGACATTGTAGATTTTTTTTAATTTGGAAAACGGCAAAAGCCAAAGTTTCCAACATAGGAAAAATCATCTTGGTTATCAAAATTATTGAAGGATTGGAAAAGTGGGCGTGGAAAAAAATAGGTTTGTTTGTATCTAAAGAACGGCAAGAAAAAAATTGACAAAATTTGGCACACATAGCGAGGTTATCAATACCCAACGTCCCTGGAAAACAGAAGGGATTGAAAAAGTGGACGTGGCCCCTACCATACAAACCAATTGATATATGTGTATTTGGATAAGGCAAGAGCCAAAATTTCTAAATTAAGTACAAGAATATTGGTTAGCAACACAACATCCGACAAAATGATGAATAGGATTGTAGAAGTGGGCGTGGTACCTCCCATGCAAAGACATTATAGATTTCTTTATCTGAAACAGCAAGAGCTAAGGTTTCCAAAATAGGAACAAGCATTTCGGTTAGCAATACACAACATCCGACTGAATTTGGGCGGGGTTGGAGATGTGGGCGTGGCATAAAATAGATGTATTTTTATATAAAGAGCGACAAGAAAATAGTTGTCCAAATTTGGTCTACATAGCTGGGTTATTAATACGAATCAGTGAGCGTTTCACAAAATATAGTCCCGTATATCTGAAAAATGTATGTGTAAAATTTTCGAATTTTGTAAATTATGGATTGGTGAAGTGGGCGTAGCGCACCCTAGATTTTGGCTTATCTACAGAACGGCCAAATAGTTTAGTTATACATTAATATCTTTTAAAAAAGTGGGCCTTATTGTAGACAAATGCGGTACAACTTCAATACAAACACCATATAGATTTCTGTGTAACTGGCGAATGGTAACAGAAAGGCCCGTTTTCACAACTTACCGATAGCCAAAAGTAGACTTTAACCGGCCGGCCGTGGCCTTATTAAAAGTGTTCCATTATTAAAACTTTACTATATTCTGAATATTTCCCTTGATCTTTATTTACTGCTCCAAGATTTTCTGGAAAAAAGCCTATTCTACTACTTTTAACCATTTATCTGTAATCAGTTTCGCACTTTAATAGAAATATATGCACTTCGTACATGCAAGTAAATTTAAATGCTAGTGGTTTTTTTTTATTTTGTATAGGATTGTTAGTTTTTTTTTACCGATTTTGGTAAAATATGCTTTAAATTTTTGTATTCAAATGGACAATTGAATAAAATTATAAAACCATGGATTTTATTATTAATTGTGGTTCGTGTGTTTCGAATGGGACTAAAAATCCAAAGAAAATTTTTGCGGAAATTCCCTGGATCTTTTATTTAATACTAGCTTAACCCGGTGCGCTTCGCTACACTGCTTAAACAACTTCTTCAGTTGAGAGATATTTAATATATGCATCATATGGAAGGTTTTCCCCCCTGCGCCTTCCCGCTTTATTTTTATTTTCAAAAGTGTAGTATACCATAGGAGTGACTTCTACTAAGTTTGAACATTCTTACTATAACAGTTCTTAAGATATGTGATATTAAACATTGGCGTCCTATGGGGGGTAACATTTCCCCGCTGCTATTTTATTTCAATTTTGGGGTTCAGAAGATCATACTACAAAAAGTTTAATAAAAAGAGTGCAGCGGCTCTAAATTATATTTCTATCTATGAGGGGAACTGCTCCTCCTCTGTCCATTTCTATATTGAAATTTAAAGTTTGCCATAATAGTAGCTTTAACCACGTTTGAAGACTCTCCCTTTAATAGTTCTTGAGTAGAGAGATATTTAATATATGCATCCTATGGAAGGTATTTCCCCCCTGCGCCTTCCCGCTTTATTTTTATTTTCAAAAGTGTAGTATACCATAAGTGTGACTTCTACAAAGTTTGAACATTCTAACTTTAATAGTTTTTAAGATATCCGAAATTAAACATTGGCGTCCTATGGGGGGTAACACTTCCCCCGCTGCTATTGTGTTTAAATTTTGGGGCTCAGAACATCCTACTACCAAAAGTTCAACAAATTGCTTGCAGCGGCTCTTATTAATATTGCTATCTATGAGGGGTACTGCTCCTCCTCTGTCTACCCCGCCCATTTTTGTATTGAAATTTATAGTTTACCATAGTAGTAGCTGTAACCATGTTTGAAGACTCTCCCTTTAATAGTTCTTCTGTTGAGCGATATTTAATTTATGCATCCTATGGAAGGTATTTCCCCCCTGCGCCTTCCCGCTTTATTTTTATTTTCAAAAGTGAAGTATACCATAAGAGTGACTTCCACAAAGTTTGAACATTCTCACTATAACAGTTCTTAAGATATGCGATATTAAACATTGGCGTCCTATGGTGAGTACCACTACCCCCGCCGCTATTTTGTTTTAATTTTGGGGCTCAGAAGATCCTACTGCCAATAGTTCAACAAAATGCGTGCAGTGGCTCTTATTAATATTTCTATATATGAGGGGTACTGCTCCTCCCCCGTCTACCCCGCCCATTTGTAAATTGAAATTTATAGTTTACTATAATAATAGCTTTAACCACTTTTGAAGACTCTCCCTTTAATAATTCTTCAGTTGAGCGATATTTAATATATGCATCCTATGGGAGGTATTTCCCCCCCTGCGCCTACCCGCTTTATTGTTATTTTCAAAAGTGTTGTATACCATAAGAGTGACTTCTAGAAAGTTTGAACATTCTCACTATTACAGTTCTTTAGATATGCGATGTTAAACATTGGCGTCCTATGGGGGATTCCACTTCCCCCGCTGCTATTTTATTTTAATTTTGGGGCTCAGAAGATCTTACTTCCAAAAGTTCTGCATAATGCGTGCAGCGGATCTTAATATATGCGATAATTAATATTGGCATCCTATGGGGGATACCGATTCCCCTGCCCCTATCGAAAAAATAAGTAGCCTATTTTATTTTTAGGGCTCACGTGATGTATCTGTAAAAATTTCAGGAAAATCGGTTCAGTAGTTTAGGAGTCTATAAGCCAACAAACAAACAAACAAACAAACACACATACAAACATTTTTCATTTTTATATATATAGATTCCAAGTAAGGTTTGTCAAGAAAATCATGTAAATTCCAATCCAATAAGAAAGAAGTGGAGTAAAAAATGTGCACAATTTACATTTTTTAAAAAACTCAGATTTGTTTTATATGTAACTAGCATTTAACCCGCTACTTCGTTAGCATTTCCTGCAAAAAATTAGAAGCCTATCTACATTTTCCAATTTTTTATGAATTTTTAATAAACAAAAATTTCGAAATTTAAATAAAAAAATTATTTTTTTTTTCAAAAAAAAAAAAAAAGATATGTTTCTAAAACGACTGCTCAGTAGTTTAAAAAAAAGTTTAACTTTTCTTAAAGGAAATTTTATTGCGGAATTTCGGTTTTTAAATAATTTGAATAAACTAAACCGTTTTTGAGTTACACGAATATATGTTGTGCAAACTCCTACATTTTCGAAATAACGGTATATCTCGAAAACAAGAGCTAACCTAAAAAAAACCATTGGATTCAGCGTACCCGAGTTATATTAAAACGCCAAGTGCCCAGCTTGTCTAAAAAAAGTGTCAATTACTAGCACAGTGTAATTTAAGAACTTTACTGCAATGTCATAGCTTATCGAATTTGACATACAAAACAGAATTGGAATTGGAAATAAGCCCCTATTATGAGTTACATTCGACAAACGATTTTCGCTGGCTATCGAACTTCGACTATCGAATGTTAATTTGGTATTATGAGTTGGCAGCACTGTCGAAAATTTCGTTGATCAGCGAATTTTTCAACGAAAGCAAATTTGATTTCGACGGTGCAAATAAATGTAAAAAACTTGTTGAAAATGTTACTATTTGTAAATTTGTTTGTGTTCGTATACCAAATACCATATACGTTGTCAGTTTTGTTCATTTTATGCAAGTCCAACGTCGCACAGTGGCGCCATTTGAGTTTTTTCGTTGCAAAAATCATATCTTTTGAACCGAATAAGATAATTGAACAGTTTAAACAGCATATGATAGATAACTATGCAATGAAAGGGTGCTACGCTCTGTAGGGGCCTAATTATGGGTTATCAAAGTTAAAATTAGTAGAAAAATCAATTTTATGGTAACTAAAAAAAATTATTTTTACATTTTTAGATTGTTTTTATTTTTTTCTTTAGGGTTCTATGTTTTAAATTATTACCCAACAAATTAAAAAAAAAATTATTTATTTTTTAAATTTATTTTTTCAATTTTCTGTAAAATATTCATCACAGTTCGTAAGAGAAGGTATATCTAAAAGACTAACCATTTCTAAACTATAATTATTTTCTAACTCTATTCTTGACTTCACATGCCGCAGGGAAGAAATAAGTGGATCGGAAATAAGTGGCCTTCCTTTTGCTCCTCTGGTTGATGTGGTGGGTTTATCTACTGCCAATATATCCAGGATGGTGTCTTCATTAATCCAGTCCTCGTATTTGGAGTTGAAGTTCTGAATGGTTCGATTAGATTTCACCCATTTTGCCTTAATATTTGCATATATCAGATAAAAATTATTTTTTATAATTTCGCTTCTCTCAATATTTCCGTATAAGCTATCAAGTTCTTCTAAAGCAGCTTCCGTGAAAAAATTTGGTGTGGTTGACTTTCTAAACAGTTCAAATAATTTAAAATTGTTCAACGCCATGTTTTCAGTACTTAAATTGTTTAATGGTTTCAGTAATTGTTGCGCCAACTTTCAGTCGTAGACTAATCCAGGCATTATGCTTATTTTGCAATATATAACCTTATGCTACCATGCCTAAAAACTTACCTGTTCCCTGCATACATATGGATTTAGGCTGAATAATGCATTTTGATATTATGCACGTGTCCAAATAAGATTTGTGCCTACCTGTAGGGACCATAAGTCAATATTGTTCTTGGCCATTTGTACGTGTCCAAATAAGATTTGTGCCTACCTGTAGGGACCATAAGTCAATATTGTTCTTGACCATTTGTACGCCAAAGTATTGTTTAAGTGAGGTTCGTAGCTGCTAATTTCAATGAGTAGCTTTTTTCAAACTATTAGATCAAACTACTGTCAGTCAAAACATATAAGGGATGGACGCCATACAATATCTGCAACCATGTCTTTTTAACCTTTTTTACCTCTAGAAGCCAAACGGGCACGTACGGGCAGATAAAATTTTTGAATTATGTAAAAAAATAATCAATGAACAGGTTTTGCAAATATGGCAAATATAGAAAAATATAGATTTTTTTATTTTTCGTCAAAGTTAAAAAATAGTGAAAAAACGGATAGTTTTTAAATAGTGATTTACCAGGAGAAACACAAAGCAAACAGTTAATTTTTTTTATCATTATACATTTAATAAATACATCAATCAATACAAACAAAAAATAAGGCGATTCGTTACCTATTTTTCGTGATATTACACCTGAAATCGCAACAAATTTACTAAAAATTTTGTGTTTTTTGAAAACCGAAAGTCGGTCAACTTTGAACGGCTATATCTTCTAAACTAAAAATGTGATATTGTTAAGAGTGGCAGATTTGAAATCGTTGAAAAGTTTCCTATAACATGGGTTTATTCAAAACTTCGTCGGCGCTCATGAAAATTTTGATTTTTGCAACCTCGTTTGCTCTACGGGCTCTACTGTGCGTCGTAAACAGCAATTGGAACGCTCATGTTCCTTAAGCCCATATGACACTACATTTTTAATGCATTGTTCAAGTTTTGGTGAACAGTACAAATATAATGTAATAGAAAAATTTACCAAGTGCAAAGAGTTCAGCTGTATTAAGATAAATGGCAAACTGTCAACAATTTTTAAAAAGTTATCGATAAAAAATGAAGTTATGTCAAAAAAAATGTAAAATTGTTTAACTTAAAATTGACATTTCAAGCTTGAAATATTAAAAGTGTTGCTGAATGAGCGGTTTATGGGCAAATTCAGCGATTTACCGCTTTTTGTTTTTAGGTTTCTCATAAACAAAAAGTTGGCAGCATTTAATAAAATAAACAAAACAGGGATGGCTAAGTTGTTTCAATTGTTCTTTTTTGCTGATACTTTTTTAACTAACATAGCGTCTTCAACTGACAATTTTTTGTCATACCAAACGTCAAAGTCTATATAAAAAAAACTCGAAAATTTTTGTCAGCGTTTTTTTAATATGAAGTTTGACGTTTGGTATGACAAAAAATTGTCAGGTAAAGACGCTATGTAAGATTTATAATACCTTTTTGTGGTATTTTTTATGAACATAATTAAAATTAATTTCAACTAAAAAAAATCTTTTAGTACAATTAGGGTAAAAAACTATAATTTTTAAAGGTTGTTGGTACAATATTAAAAATTCTCAACGCCATCCCTGAAACAAAAACATAACATACATATAGTTTGCTCTTTCTTACATTTACTGTTTCTTTCTATCAATTCTATATCAATTAATGAATAAAAAATGTAGTGTCATAAGGGCTTTATGGAACAAACTTCTTTTTGACCAAATGATTTGCAGCAAAGTTCAGCATGTAACAAAGTGGAATGAAACCCCACTGAAGCTAAATTATTTGAAAACAACCATAACTCCGCCGTGGTCACGTTCAACTTTAATTTTAAAATTTTTAAACCAAAAATTTTTAAGTGACAGCTGATCGGAAATGTACTACTGTGAATTAACAAAATCACAATAGTAAATTTTTATCGAATGCGCGCCATAATACCAAATGAAAATTCGTTCGATCAGCTAATTCGACTGCTGTCGAAAATCGAATTTCGTTCATAATAGGCACCTAAGTCATATTATAACAAAGCTCGATGCAACGAAAATGATGATAGTATGTAAAGATGTCATTACTTCGTATATGCTGAGACTTTTTAACCAAATGATTGATACAGCAACATATCCTAATGTTCTGAAATCGGCAAAAATTGTTCCAGTACCTAATGGTGTTTTCTTTTCTACAAAAAATGTGACATTTTATTTAAAAATATGCAATTTGGTGTATGTTTCTTAAAAATTTAGCTCCCGAAAAGGATGAGTTTTTATTAGAATAAAACAAGCCACCTTTTTCGGGAGCAAAATTTTTAAGAAACAGACACCAAATTCCATTTTTTAAAAATAAAATGTCACATTTTGTTGTAGAAAAGAAAACACCATAAAGAATTCAATACTACGCTTTTAGAAAAATTTAGGCCAATGGCCTTATTACCAATAGATAACAAGATATTTGAAAAACTACTTCATAAGCAGATGCCGGCATATTTGGATGTAAACAATTTGCTATATGATTGCCAATGTGGTTTTAAAAAGGGATGTGGCACAGAAGAAGCTGTAATAAACGTAGTAAATAGTATATGCAAAGATTTGGATGACGGATTTAGTGGTGTAGCTGGCATATTTTATGACTTCTCCAAAGCGTTTGATCGTGTTGATCATAATATATGTATAAAATGTAAAATGCCAATTTTTTTATAAATAAGAACTAGTAACAAACTTGTTCTTAAGCTCCCATTGTGGTCCAAGTGTACTAACACATCCATAACCAATAGTATTAGTGATTTTCCAAGCGCACTCAATGTTAATTTGAGCATTAAGATGACATAGAAAAGTTTACAGTTGTGAACTAGAACTTGATACTTTTGTACTAGTTTAATCTCCGGCAGGGTATCTTGTGTTAGCAATAGAATTTGACAGTTGCTACTGCAAAAATTGGCAAACATATTGCGCGTGTGGTTGGCTAGTTAAGATCATAAACAGATTTATTTTAGGAAAAACATTTATCTTTTGATTACACTTATAACCTTTTTACACTTGAGAACATCTTAGAGGAATGCGTGGAAGATGTTGAAAATGAAAAAAACATGTTTATACCCTTTGTACACTTGCAGTCATTACGAAGGAACGCAGCGAAGATGTTGAAAATGTGAAATACGTGTTCACACTTGAAACGTCTAACATCTACTATCAATAAAAAATGTCACCATTTCTGAAAAAAAACTTTTATTTTTTTAAAATAATTTCTTTCTACAAAAGTGCCAACATTTTAAAAGATAACACCAAAATGTATTTCTAATTCATTTTGTTAAATAATTTTAGCAAAACTAAGCAAAATAAGGCTTGCAAGAAAGGAAAAACTTGAGAAACGGTAACGCTGCTTTCAAAGCAACATCCATTTTGTTAGTGATGCCACAATAATAATAGAATTTATTGCCACTTTTCTAGTGATGACACTAAAAGAATCCAAAAATGTAAAAGGGAACAAAATGAGATAGTAATACCCTTTGTACACTTGCATACATTTCGGAGGAACGCGTGGAAGATGTTGAAAATGTGAAATACGCATTCACACTTGAAACATGTAACATCTACCATTAATAAAAAATGTCACCATTTCTGAAAAAAACTTTTATTTTTTTTAAATACTTTTTTTCTACAAAAGTGGCAACATTCTAAAAGATAACACCAAAATGTATTTCTCAATCATTTTGTTTAATAATTTAAGCAAAATTAAGCAAAATAAGGCTTGCAAAAAAAGAAAAACTTGAGAAATGGTAACGCTGCTTTCAAAGCAACTTCCATTTTGTCAATGATGCCACAATAATAATAGAATTTATTGCCACTTTTCTAGTGATGACACTAAAAGAATCGAAAAATGTAAAAGGGAACAAAACGAGATAGTAACATTCTGTAAAGATGTTGAAAAGTTTTGATTTTTAGCCCTTTGTATTTCTTATGGGAAAATTCCAACATCTTCGCAAATTGATGTTAAATGTGAAATGTTGACAAGTGTGAAATGGCTATAAAGATGTTGAAAAATTTTGATTTTTATCCCTATGTATATCTTATGGGAAAATTCCAACACCTTCGCAAATTGATGTTAAATGTTGACAAGTGTGAAAAGGCTATTACATTTGCAACATCTTTCATCATAAAAATGTTCATTTTTACGTGTATGAGCGAATACAAATTTAACAGTTGCCATTGCTATCCTGTTCTTTTCTATTTTGTTTTTCAAGTGTTTTTAAAGATGAAGAAAGATGTTGATTTTTATAGCCTTTTCACACTTGTCAAAATTTAACATTTGACATCAATTTGCGAAGATGTTGTAATTTTCCCATAACCCAGCAAAAACTTTACTTACCAGGTAAGTTAGCAAATAATGTTGGAGAAAATAAACACTACTTATTTTTCGGCTGAAAAACTACTTATTTTTGTTCGAGGTGTCCACAGAGTTCAGTACTTACAATACACTTACAAGAGGTCAAAAAATATCTAGTTATTATTTCACTACGAGTAATTTGAATTGTAAGTACTTACAATATACTTACCAGAAGCCATAAAATCACTAGTTAATAGACCTAATAAGTAATTATTGAGTGCGTTACCAGTAAATAAATATTCAGTACTGAAAACAAAACAAGTAATAAGTAGTTACTGAGCTGATTATTAGTAAGCAAATATTCAGTAGTGAAAATAATAGAAGTAATAAGTAGTTGCTGTGGTCATTACTAGTAAGTACTTATTAAAGTTTTCAAAATAATGGCAATTGCAATGACAACTACTTACCAGGTAACGTATGAAATAACTACCACATATTACTAAAAATCAAAAAGTTTTTCCTGGGAAGAAATACATAGGGCTAAAAATCAAAATTTTTCAACATCTTTACAGAATGTTACTATCTCATTTTGTTCCCTTTTACATTTTTCGATTCTTTTAGTGTCATCACTAGAAAAGTGGCAATAAATTCTATTATTATTGTGGCATCACTGACAAAATGGATGTTGCTTTGAAAGCAGCGTTACCATTTCTCAAGTTTTTCCTTTCTTGCAAGCCTTATTTTGCTTAGTTTTGCTAAAATTATTAAACAAAATGAATTAGAAATACATTTTGGTGTTATCTTTTTAAATGTTGGCACTTTTGTAGAAAAAAATTATTAAAAAAAAAATAAAAGTTTTTTTTTCAGAAATGGTGACATTTTTTATTGATAGTAGATGTTAGATGTTTTAAGTGTGAACACGTATTTCACATTTTCAACATCTTTCATGCGTTCCTCCGAAATGTATGCAATTGTACAAGGGGTATAAGCCCTGTACAATTCTTATGGGAAGATGTTATCATCTTTGCGATAAAAAAAAGATCTAAGATGTGGGCAAGTGTTAAAAGCCTATCTGATTATCACCATCCTGATTATAAACTCAAACCAGGAAATTTCGTATTCGAGACTTAAGATTGGATTTGTTTGGTTTTAAGTAGTGTTAATGATTTATTAAATAAAATTAGTATGAAAATTATACTCAACATTTTTACATATATTTTTTTCCAGTTAGTTTTAGTTTACAATTTTAAGTCATTATTTTTCTTTAATTATTTATCAATTCAAACGAATTAGGCAGAAATGAATTTCAATTCGTTTTCCAATTCAAATGAATTTGTAGAATGAGTTGCAATTCGTTTCCAATTCAAATGAATTTGTTTAAGTGAATTGCAATTCATTTTACGGATTCATTTGAATTGGAAAACGAATTGAAATTCATTTCTGCCTAATTCGTTTGACTTGATTTAAATTTCATTCAATTCTTTTTTGCTGTGAAAAAATTAATTTAAAATTTAGCTAATTCGAAATCAAAAATGAATGATTCATTTACAGCTCTGATATGTATGAATATGAATTATTTTTAGTTTCATGTCAAAAAAGTTAAAATTATATTTTCTTTATGTACATAAATAATGACTAAAGAACTTAATTTAAAAACAATCAAACAAGTTGTTGCATAATTATTGAACGAATATTTAAAGCGCTTTAAAGCCACGAGTGATTCCTATGAGATGAACAATAACTACATCGAATTTATAGATGATTTTTTAAATGCTTAAACATTAATTTACGTTTATTCTTATGTAACAAATTGATCTCAATTTAAAACTTTTCTGTAAAAATTTTTAATTTCTGTTTTCTTATTGAACTTTAATGTGTTTTTGTCTAAAAAAAGTTTTTAGCCAGTTTTAAGCCATTTTTTTCTGTAAATTTAGCCATTTTTGGTCACCTAGTCTTGGTAACACTGGACACATATGAGTCACGTGTATTCATTCGCACAATTGCTTAAGCCAACTTTAGCATATTATAGTTGGGCCTTAACTCATCCGAGAGGTACCAAAGATAGGAATTTATGGAATTTTTAACCACTTAACTAACAACTTGGGCTTTTATGTATTTACACAGAAAAGAATAATTTTCATATTTGTATACGAAAATTACATATGGGCATTTCCATTTTGACGTGTCGTGATATTTGTACTACAAAATGTAAAAAATTAAATGAAGAAGTCAAATTTGTAAAAAGGGTTCTTATATACGCAAAGGAATGAAGTAGCACTATATTCAGAAAAAAATTACAGCAATCGACGCTTAGGATTTGCAGATGTAAGCCAAAATATGCTCTGGCGTGGCGTTAAAAAAAAGGAAGTGAATTTTGACTTGCATTACAAAATAATAATAAGACTGCGAATTGAGCAAGACGTTTTGTAAAAAACCTTTTTTAGTAAACTTTGGACTTATATAGGTTTATTTAAAAATATTTGCTCGTTTTAACGTACATATGGGCATTTTCGGCGAAAAGTCCACTTTTTTTAATGTAACGCCAGAATGCAAGCAAGGTTGTATTTTAGGACCATGTTGTTCAACCGTTATCCCTTTTGTTACTTAATGTAAAGTTAGTTGCGCTTTACACCAAACTATAAAAAAGTAAACTATACTTATAAAATTTTTTGAGAAACAATTTAAATTACTTCTGGCGTTACGTTACAAAAAGTAGACTTTTCGCTGGAACTGCCCATATTTGATTAAAAAAAATTTTTCTGCGACGTCGATTATTGTGGTATTGATAAGAAGTTTGTAGGTATAGTTATTGAAATTTTAGTCAACAAACAAGTTTATTGAGTCAATAAAAAGTTTTTGCTCAAAATGTTTGAATTAATGGACAAAAATATTAAAAAACGAACAAAAGTAGCATAAATTCTGACTTTACTTTGATTCAAATACTTTTTTTTATTGAATATGAACAAATATTTAATTATTTCATTATTAAATATGTTTTATTGAGTGCTATTTTGCAAAGTGTAATTTTGATAAATATTTTCATCAAATCAAACAAAAAGTTTGTTGAATAAAAATTTTATTTTTAACAAACGTTGTTGTTAAAAATTTTCTTGAGATATTTTTTGTTTGTGTATCTTTGAAGAATTCTTTCTTGTCTGCTGATGAAATAAATCATCATACTTCTTTACGTCCTTTGATCAATTAAAAACTTTCTGTTCTCAATCAATATCAATACAATGTATAACAAGTACTTAGAAATTAATTTCGTCGGCTTAGAGTCAGTGATGCCAATAGTAGGGAATTTGCCCTTTTTGTAGGGATTTTTTCGGAAAATTGCAAGTGTAGGGAAAAAAGGGCCGATATTTTATTTTAAGGCAAATGTAGGGAATTTTCAAAATATTATCTCATATTCAATATATTGCCTAAAAATACGTAAATATTCGTCTTATTTTGATTAAGAAATTAAAATTTTTCATATACAATAGTATTTAAGTACAAATTTATTATTTAAAAAAAAAACCCCCCTATACCATGAGTTCTAACAGCCTCCTTACCCCTTATTTTTGCTATTTGCATCCACACTTACATTTATTTATTTATTATTTGAATATTTGCTAATATTAAAAGCGAATATTTAATGAATGAAATTTCTACATAGAAATTAATTTGTAAAAAAACAATCGCACCTTCGAAACTAAGAGAAATAAAACAATTCAATATCGTATTTAATGAAAACTTTTAAGGAAAAGGAGAGATATTTTAAGTATTAATAATTTGTTGAGCTTGAGGTCTTTTTTTAAAAAACTTTAGTTTAGGGAAACTAAAGAAAATATTTTTATATACTTACAAGTAAGAAAGTATAGTCGGTCAAGCCCGACCATATGATACCCTACACCACAGTATTTGAAAACACATCATGCTTATGTGTCCATATAAATATGGATTTATCTATGTTTATAAACTTCATAAAATCGGTTGGAAAGTTTGTGAGAGGCAGTTATTGCCCCACCTCCCCTTGTGGTCCTATTTTTGATCCATATCGATATGGATCTATCTATGTTTTAAATTTCAATTAAATCAATTTGAAAGGCAAAAATTGCCCCTATCTCCCCTTGTGGTCCTATTTTTTTTAAACTGTATAGCTTATGTGTCCATATAGATATGGATCTATCTATGTTTTAAATTTCATTAAAATCGGTTTGATAGTTTCTGAGAGGAAGAAATGTCCCCCTATCTTCCCTCGTGGTCCTACGATTCGGCCCATTTTCAATAGGCTTGGTCCTTATGCCAATTAGAACCTATGTCAAATTTTATCAAATTATCTTCAAAGTTGCGACCTGTACTTTGCGCACAAGGTTACATGGACAGCCAGCCAGCCGGACGGACATCGAGTCGATCGGTATACTTTAAGGTGGGTCTAGGACCAATATTTTTAGGCGTTACACACATCAGCACAAATGCATAATACCCTCTCCACTATTGTGGTGTGGGTATAATTAACATATATGTTTGGAATAAAACTGGCTATTAAACCATATAATTTTTTTTCATTTTGGTGATTTTAGCGTATTTTAGTGAATTACCGCTGAATTGATAAATGTATATTGATAAAGATTTATGGCGATTTCTATTCTGAGAAAAAAATGCTACAGTATATGCATGTAACACTTTTTCATGTTACCTATAATCACTCGAAGTGTTACATGTTGTACAACTTCAATCGAACAGAATTAGCTGCCTTTATTTACAACTATTACACTTTTATTATTAATGTAGTTCATTAGCGTTTTTTAAAACTATTCGACTATTTGCTGCACACTTACTTTACGGTTTGGCAACAGACATTGACATCACTTATTGCTTGAACAAATTTAAAACGATAATAACTACATAGAATTTTCCACCAAAATAAAAAAAACGATTTAATTCAAAATGGAGTATGCCGTCAAAGAATATTTAGATGTAGAATTCTTTTGACAAAACTTTTAAAATATTATGACAAACAAAATAAAATATTGGTTGTACAAACAAAGTAGTAAGTACCAAAGTTGTAAAACAGGGCAGTATGAACCCTTAAGTAAAAGTAAGGGTAAAACATGTAACATGTTTTGCATGTTTTTCATCAACATTTTCACAAAAGAACTTGAAAATTTTTCCCACAGTTGTATTTTTTGTACCAACGAACACAAAATGTAGAACGTGTAGCATTAATGCAACATTTTTCTCAGAAAAGAAATCGCCAATAGTGACATACCATGCATCTAAATTTGAAAACATTATGTTTAGCGATTACGACGAAAATGACAAAACTATAAGAACATGGTGCCACCTATCGGATAAATACGAAACTCCACAGAAACACTCCTCATGCCTCATACATCAAACACACAAATTTTGGTCAAAGTCTGTGCAGTAGTTTTTGAGTTTAGCGATTACAAACAAACACGTCTCTTTTATATATATAGATAGATAGATAGATAGATAGAAGATATTAAAAAAAATATTTAAATAAGTATTCTTGAATAATATTAAGCAAAGTAAAAAGGACAAAGGATGAGGAAATGAAAAATCAATACAAAGTTTGACTATGTTCTGCCTCTAGATTTTAAGATATATAGAGGCGTTTCTGTAAAAAAGAAAAAAATTATATTTGCCACAGAGTGTTAATTTTGAAATTAAATTTTTATATCGCTGGCTTAATATGCAATGGCTCTTAGTCCATATTTTAAAATTTTATAGAAGGGACAAAAAGCACTCAAACTTTTTCTGTGTAAAAATATTGGAATTCTGTAAAGGTAATTTTTTTTTGTATTATTTTTTTTTTTTGTTTTCTATGTGCGTAGAAGCAAAATTAAAAAATAAATATAAACCTAGATAAAAGCTTTTTTGGAATTACAGCTTTTTGTTGTGATAATAGGAATAAGCGCTTTTGCTTATCACTACAAAACAACAACAAAAAAGAGATAACTTAAATTTTTTCTTTGTAATCAATATATTTTTACTTATTGCACATTACTGCATTAAAATCAAAATTTTTTAAAAAAGTGGACTAGGCCTGTTGCTAAAAACAAGTAATTGTAAAAGTAGGGAAAATTGTAGGGAAAACTTTTTTGGTTGTGTAATAATTGTGACCGAAAAAAAAACTTTTTTCCAAACAAAACCCTTTGCTCCATGATGGACTTTGGCACGCTGGTGTTTTCGGCTGTAGCTCGCCGGGAATGGGAGGTTCGCGTCCATCTAGGTTTGCACAATTATTAACTCTACTCTTTCGTGCCAATATGGAAAATATATTAAAAAAAAAGCAAGCAAAAAAAAAAAAACGAGCAACGGTTTACGAAAGACCTAAAGAAAGGAATAAATACCCATAATAAACGGACAGACATTTCGATGACCTAAACTTTCACACGACTGTTGTTTGGCAGGACTCGAATCCTCGGGACAAGGTGTTATGGTCCCGGTCAGGCTGCCCACCCCATATGACAGGTTAATGTCATCCGTGACATTACTTTTTGCCTGAATAAAAAAAAATAATCTTAAGTAATGTCCCTAATGTTTACTTACCACACTTTATTTCACCTTAGCTACCGATCAACCATTTCTAGATTAATTAAAACATGTTTTAATTTTCTATATCAAAAGTTATATACACAAACAATTTATTAGAAATATTCCGAGATATATAAAGACTAATATAACAAAGCAACAATAATTGCCTACCGCTTCAGTAAGAAGGGGGATTAAATAATGTAAATTTTCTTAAAATATATAATACCGACGAAATCAATTTTTCTTTTTTTATCTTATATAAGAACGATCTTAGGTTTAATTATCAAGAAATATTAGGTAAGTTTTTACTTTTTCTTACATTTTGAGATATTTTTTTTCATATAATTCGGGGATTCAAGAATAAATGTTCAGTATCTTATAATATAGTATAGTTTAGTTTAACATACTATAATATAGTATAGTCTAGCATAGTATAGTAGAGTATAGTATTATTTTATTTATTTTTTTTTCCTTTTTTTCTTTTTTTGTTTTTTTTTTTTTTAATATTGATCATTAGAGTATTCACTGGAATTTTATGTGAATATTCATTCCCAAATTTTATTTAAAATTTTTTATTCGAATATTCAATTAAATATTCGGAGAAATATACTTAAATTCTAATTTAATATTTGCTGGAATCTGTATTCGAATTTTTTTTTATTCGAATATTTAATAAAATGTTCGTTTATATATATATATTCAAACCTTTATTTGAATATTCCATTAAATATTCGTTCACCTATACATACATTAAATATTGGTTAGGTTATATATATATATGCACGATATTAGTTCAAATTTTCATTCGAATAATTAATTGAATATTGGTGGGAATATATTTTCAAATTAATTATTTGCGAGAATATGTATTCGAATAGTTACTTAAATATTGATTGGAACATATATGCAAATTTTTATTCGAATAGTTAATTAAACATTGGTTAGAATATGTGATAAAAGAAAATTTTCGAACATTACTCTAAAAATTTAAATATTTTTCTGGAATATGCATTTGAATCTCTATTCGAATATTTAATCATACACGTGCTTTAATATGTATCCGAATTTTTATTCGAATATTTAATAAAGTATTCGTTGGTATATATATTTAAATTTTCATTCGAATACCAAATTGAATGTTTGTCGGAACATGCATTCAAGTTGCTTTTCGACGATTTGCAATTAAATGTATGTCTAAATATACATTCGAATGTTTGATTGTTGCCTATTTAAAAAAAAAATTTTTTTACTTTTTTTTTTTGTATTCGTTTCTTTATTTTATTCCCTTGCTTCTTCTTTTTTTATTATTAGATTCACATATTCTAATCAGTTAGTTATTTATTTAGTTAGGATTAGTTGCATACTTGGTTAATGTTAACTATCTACTAGGTTAGTTTTAGTTGTTACGAAGTTATTTGGTAATCTACTTATCTGAGTATCTAGTAATCTATTCATCAATTTATTTACAAAATTTTTCTTTTGTTTATGCTCTATTAAATTATTTGTTAAATAGTTTATTAAATTATTCATTAAATCATTCAAAAAAAATTATTTATCAAATTATTTTCAAAAGGATCTATCAGGTCATTAAAAAATCATTTATTAGATCCTTTACGTTTTTACTGTTCCATTTAGATATATCCAGTATTGAATCACTGATTCAACTAAATAAGTTTTTTTTTTTTTTATTTGTTTTATTCAAATTTAAATTTATATAGATACTGTATAGATTTTGTCTAATATTTTTAGATCTAGTAAAGGAAGTTAAATTTTTAATTTCGGCCTAATTTTGGCATTAAAATTTGGAATCTAACTCGAGGTCCGGAAATCAAATTCAAAATTAGAGTTAACTTTACAATTTATTTTACTGATTAAAAGATAGTTTCAGGGGTTTAAATGTAGATGAAATTTTTCACATAATTTTCGATTAAGACTAGATTTTAAAACTTTTGAATTTAATTTAGTTAATTAAACGGAAATATTAAGTTTAAGCAAGAACAATTTGGGGTATCAAAATATTCTTAGATCCCTTGATTCAGTATAATAAATTTTTAATTCAGTTTCCGTATTAAGATCTAATTAGATTCATATGGGTTAAACATTTGAAACACTTAAAAAAAAAGGTAAGACTGTAAGGTAGCTTTGGGCAAAAAGCAAAAAAAAACGATTCTTAAAATGACCGGTGTGTATCGAGACTTGATCCTCAAGTTTAAAACTATTTTATTTAATAGTTTACCTGTTGCCTTTCCTGAGGTGCAGTAAGGTTGTTAGTGTTTGTATTGTTCCAGGTAATCATTGACATTTTCAGATGTTAAAATAGGGGGATGATGAAACAGCTGCTGGTAAGTATGATGTTATGGTGGAACTACGTTGTTTAATTACAGGTGAGTATGGTGAAATCTTCCAATTCTAACGTAAGGTGTTGCAGGTAAGTATGGTGTTATGTTGGAACTACGTTGTTTTATCGCAGGTGAGTACGATAAAATTTTTCCAATTTTAAAGTAAGGTGTTACGGGTAAGTATTATGTTATGTGAGGTTACGTTGTTTAATTGCAGGTGCGTGAAATAGGGTTTAAGTTGACGTATGAGGGTTTTGTTTAAGCACATGGCGTTTGTTTAAGCGCATGGCTTTTGTTTAAGCGCGTGGCTTTTGTTTAAGCGCGTGGCTTTTGTTTAAGCGCGTGGCTTTTGTTTAAGCGCGTGGCTTTTGTTTAAGCGCATGGCTTTTGTTTAAGCGCATGGCTTTTGTTTTCTTCGGATGGTGGTGATTTGTTCGAGGTGACGACCACCGTTTACAAGTTTCCCAGTTGTCTTGGTGGGGGTTGTGGACATGTGCCCTGCAGTGAATTGGAGGTTATGTTGAACCCGTCCTGCCGCCCGATTTACCACCCAACACGTGATATTTTGAATGATGTTTAGAAGTCCTTGCCGTTATTTCCTTGGCCTATAATTTTCGTTTAGGCTGGTTTCCTCAGTTTAATAACTGTTGGATTCCTTTTTCTCACCGATCAAACTTTAAACCAATTTCACGATAATGGCTTTTTCCTCATACATAACCCTTTAACGTTGTATATTTTTTTTCCGGAACAATATACCTTCAAAAGTAACGAATTTAATTAATAATTATTAAGTTTTCCTTTTTTTTCACCAAACGTTTATTTTGTTTAGTAAGTGATAAACTATTCAATAACTCACCAGATGAATGCACACTTTAGTCCCTTGTTTTTTTATACCTTTATTTGATTATGCCGCTTGTTTAATCTCTCGCTGCCAGTCCTACAATGACAGTTTTTCACAGATTGTCTGTATACCCACGCTGAATCTGTTAAAACGTCAATCGTGCCAATTCGCCTTGGTAGAGTGGTATTTGTTTCGTATGTTGTAAGGGTTGTATTACCTTGTCATTTTGATAGTGGTGGCACCCAGGGATGGATACACTTTTTTTTTTTTTTTTTTTTATTTGTATCGTGTAAAAAAAACGCTTAATTAAAAAGTAAACCAGGTGATCGTCACAAAGCCAGCTCTTTTCTCATAACCTGTGGCGTGAAAAGAGTTGGGAATTCAGATGATCTGTCAACTTCCTTTTCATTTCCCATATTCCCTCCAACCGATATTTCCTTCTACGTCTTACATCGCCTATTGCTTCAAGTGTTGAGCATGTACCACACCAATAAATTGTCCTCTGAGATTTTCAATCTCATATTGGCTGTTCCCTACTGCTCTTCTAATCCTGCACCTTAGCCACGGTCTGCAAAGTTTTGCGTTGATTCCCTTTGAAAATTTGCTTTGTACAAAGTTTTTTCCATAGACCTCTTGGCCGGGCATAAATTTCACAATCCTGCTTTTAAGGTTGTAGGATTTAACATTTCGCAAATAGGCGTCATGTAGCTTTTCGCTCACTTTTTGATGGATCAGTTGCATTTGTGATGATTTCGGCAGTATCAACATTTCGCCTTCTTCAGCAGATTTTAGTTTCCTTAGTATTTCATAAGCATCCGCATGAGTAATCATATTATAACCAGTTAGAGAAAAATAAGGGCTAACACCAGTTGAAGAGTGAACCTTAGACCTGAGAGAACATTCTATTTTAGCCAAGTTTTCATCCCATCTTGATTGATCATTATCCAAAAAACTTCGAATGGAGCTAAGTATGGTTTGGTTGACCCTTTCGCTCGCGTTAGATTGTGGTGAATATATAGGGGTACGAAGATGTTTAACGCCGAATATTTCTACAAAATCCTTAAATGCCTCGGAGGTAAATTGTTTGCCATTATCCGAATGTAGCAATTCCGGCACTCCGAATTTATAAAATACCTCATCTCTTAAAAATTTAATCACCGCTTTGGTGGTAGCTTTTGACAACGCTTTTAACAACACAAATTTTGTTTTGTGGTCTAAGACTATAAAAATAAATGTGTTGCCCGATTTTGTTCTAGTATAAGGTCCTAAAAAATCAATGTAAATCTTTTGAAAAGGTCTTTGAGTTACAACTTCTTTTCCCATCGGTGGACGCAGTATTTTCCTTGGGTGTTTTATTTCCTTACATGTTTCACACTCGCTTACGAAGTTTTGGATCTGCTTCACCATTGAAGGCCAGTAAAAATACTCCCTAATGTTGAACAATGTTTTTGCTATACCTCCGTGTAAGGTGTTGTCAATATGCGATTTACTTATTATGCCATCGGTTAGGCGGGATGGTACCCATATTCGCCAGCAATCATCTTCATTTTCTAAGCCATTCCGATTAAATTTCACCCTTTTGTAAAGAATACCTTCTTCTACTTTCAAATCTGGAAGTCTATTCACGTTTTGTTCCACAGTGTCTATGAGCGTTAAATATTCCTTACTCTTGAATTCTTCAGAATTGAAATCTAACACAGTGCTACTATCCTGACGCGACAGCATATCGGGGACTACATTCTTACTACCTTTCCTATGCTCGATATTAAATTTGAACCCTTGTAGTTTTAAACTCCATCGAGCAAGTCTACCGTTTAGGTCGTTCTGCCGCATGAGCCACTTTAAACTGGAATGGTCTGTTATCACCGTGAAATCCATCAGCTCTATGTATTGCCTAAACCTTTCAATCGCAAGTACAACCGCGAGACACTCTTTCTCCGTTGTAGAATAGTTTTTCTGGGCATTATTTAATTTCCGGGAAAAATACTCAATCGGATGCTCTTCACCTTCATCATCCTTTTGAAACAAGACTGCGCCCAAACCAACGTTTGAGGCGTCACATTGAACAAAGAACGGCTTTTCAAAATCAGGGCTAGACAATACCGGGCTGGTTACTAAACGATGTTTCAACTCTTCAAAAGATTTCAAAGCTTCCGCAGTAAAGTTAAATTTAGGGGCTTTCTTTAGGGTATCAGTCAGGGGTGCTGTAAGTGTGGAAAAGTCATGGATAAACCGACGGTACCATCCTACGGTGCCCAGGAATCTCCTAACATCCTTTTGATTTTTCGGCGGTTTAATTTCTAAAATTGCCCTTACCTTCTCATCATCGGGCCTAAGTTTGCCCCCACCTACAACGTAACCTAAATACTTCAACTCCCTATAGCAGAATTTGAATTTTAACATATTAATGGTCAGACCGGCAGCTGTTAATTTCCGACCTACGATTCGAAGCATTTCCATGTGTTCATCAAAATTCGGGGATACTACCAACAGGTCGTCAAGGTACACGAACACCCTATCTTTCAGCTCAGACGGCACCACTTTATCCATCAATCGACATAATCTCTGCGCAGCATTACACAGTCCGAAAGGCATAACCTTAAATTGGTATTGAGGCCTACCTGGGACTGTGAATGCTGTTTTCGGCCTACTATCCTCATCCAGAGGGATTTGCCAGAACGCATCCTTTAAGTCGATTGCTGAAATAAAGTGTGTGTCGCCGAGTCTAGCTAATAAGCCATCGATGTTAGGGAGAGGATAAGCGTCCTTTTTAGTGACTTTATTCAATTCCCTAGCATCGAGACATAGCCTATTTTTACCGGGTTTCATGACTAACGTTGTCCGATTGTTCCATTCGGCTCCTGTAGTAACTTCTATAACATCCAAATCCAACATTCGGTCCAATTCTGCGAAAATTAATTTCTGTACGGCCGGACTAACAGGATAATATCGCATTTTTTTAGCGGGAGCATCACCAGTGTCGATCCTGTGTGTTTCCAAATCAGTTTTGCCTAATCCATATTGAGTATGACATTTGAACGAAAGTTTGACGTTTTCAAGAACTTTACGCTGGTGACTAGTCAAGTCATGAATTTTTGAGTTTTCTGAACCTTCCTCGGCAAGGGCGTTAATTGTTGCGCTCTCGAAACTTATTTTTAATCCAATTTGCCTCCAAAAGTCATATCCGAGAATTAATTCTTGACTCAAATTAGGTACCAAGTATAAAACTGATTCGACCGACTGGTTTCCCGATTTAATAATTGCCTGTATTTTTCCCACTATCATATGCTGTTTACCGTCCGCCGTTCTTACTGAAGATTTATAATCAATTACTTTCGCCTCCATTTTCTTAACGTTTTCTAAACAATTTTTGCCGAGGCAACTTACTGATGCGCCACTGTCGAGAAGACCCTTATAATTAAACCCATTTATAGATACCGACATGTATGGTCTTATGTCGTCTGGACTACATATTAAAGTTGACACGATTTTTTTTCTTTCTGCTTTTCGTACAGCATATCTTTTTCGGGTGTTAATTATTCTCTTGCTCACCCTTGGTTCGTAGTCAGCAAAGATTTCCGCCCTTTTTTGTTGGTATAATTCAAGGCGTTGTTCATAAGAAAGATGAGGATTAAAAGTTGTTGGTGATTTTGTTTGCTGTTGTACTTCGAGACTTTGTTTTATTCGTGGACTATTCTTTTCACTCATTTGGCTGTTTTCCGACTTAATTATCTCAGTGGTTTGGTCTAAATTTTGATTTTTGGTTGGTTTGTCGCTAGCTAGTATAAACTTTAAAAAATTGTCATTTACTGGGTTGGGTTTTGGAATGAACACGCCGGCCCAGTCCTCTGCGTGTTCAGCTTTAGGTTTCCCACACATTTAGGGCAAGTCGGGCTAGTCACGTCCTCGAACCCACATTTGTAACAGAAAATTCTCCTTTGGGTATATACATACATTAAATATTGGTTAGGTTATATATATATATGCACGATATTAGTTCAAATTTTCATTCGAATAATTAATTGAATATTGGTGGGAATATATTTTCAAATTAATTATTTGCGAGAATATGTATTCGAATAGTTACTTAAATATTGATTGGAACATATCGAGCCTTTGGTGCAATATCGTAGTAACTCAAAATTTGAATTTTTTGAGCTGGGTATGCAGAAATGATCTTTGGAGAAATGTCTATCTAAAGAAAAAAAGATTATGGTTCTATATCTAACTGTTCAGATTTTACAGCTAAAAATGTCTTTATTGCCTCTAGCTATTTTCAACCATATTTATATTAATATAAAAAAAATATTTGATATTATTAATAATTTTTCACCTTTTTTTAATTACAAAACATTCCTCTTTTTTTAAAAACTTGTAAAAAAATAACTTTAGTAAACAAAAATACTATCAAAAATATGGCTGAAAACTTCAAATGCATTTTTCTCAGTTCACGATTTTTTTAATTACTA
The DNA here is from genome assembly GCA_963931875.1 of Pollenia griseotomentosa. NCBI lineage: Eukaryota > Metazoa > Arthropoda > Insecta > Diptera > Polleniidae > Pollenia > Pollenia griseotomentosa. The sequence continues at coordinate 504,389 of OZ007560.1, forward strand.
CGGTATTGCACCAAAGGCTCGATATATGCAAATTTTTATTCGAATAGTTAATTAAACATTGGTTAGAATATGTGATAAAAGAAAATTTTCGAACATTACTCTAAAAATTTAAATATTTTTCTGGAATATGCATTTGAATCTCTATTCGAATATTTAATCATACACGTGCTTTAATATGTATCCGAATTTTTATTCGAATATTTAATAAAGTATTCGTTGGTATATATATTTAAATTTTCATTCGAATACCAAATTGAATGTTTGTCGGAACATGCATTCAAGTTGCTTTTCGACGATTTGCAATTAAATGTATGTCTAAATATACATTCGAATGTTTGATTGTTGCCTATTTAAAAAAAAAATTTTTTTACTTTTTTTTTTTTGTATTCGTTTCTTTATTTTATTCCCTTGCTTCTTCTTTTTTTATTATTAGATTCACATATTCTAATCGTGATTAGTTAAGTTATTCGGTTAGATATAGAAATTCATTTAGCCATTCTCAGTTAGTTATTTATTTAGTTAGGATTAGTTGCATACTTGGTTAATGTTAACTATCTACTAGGTTAGTTTTAGTTGTTACGAAGTTATTTGGTAATCTACTTATCTGAGTATCTAGTAATCTATTCATCAATTTATTTACAAAATTTTTCTTTTGTTTATGCTCTATTAAATTATTTGTTAAATAGTTTATTAAATTATTCATTAAATCATTCAAAAAAAATTATTTATCAAATTATTTTCAAAAGGATCTATCAGGTCATTAAAAAATCATTTATTAGATCCTTTACGTTTTTACTGTTCCATTTAGATATATCCAGTATTGAATCACTGATTCAACTAAATAAGTTTTTTTTTTTTTTATTTGTTTTATTCAAATTTAAATTTATATAGATACTGTATAGATTTTGTCTAATATTTTTAGATCTAGTAAAGGAAGTTAAATTTTTAATTTCGGCCTAATTTTGGCATTAAAATTTGGAATCTAACTCGAGGTCCGGAAATCAAATTCAAAATTAGAGTTAACTTTACAATTTATTTTACTGATTAAAAGATAGTTTCAGGGGTTTAAATGTAGATGAAATTTTTCACATAATTTTCGATTAAGACTAGATTTTAAAACTTTTGAATTTAATTTAGTTAATTAAACGGAAATATTAAGTTTAAGCAAGAACAATTTGGGGTATCAAAATATTCTTAGATCCCTTGATTCAGTATAATAAATTTTTAATTCAGTTTCCGTATTAAGATCTAATTAGATTCATATGGGTTAAACATTTGAAACACTTAAAAAAAAAGGTAAGACTGTAAGGTAGCTTTGGGCAAAAAGCAAAAAAAAACGATTCTTAAAATGACCGGTGTGTATCGAGACTTGATCCTCAAGTTTAAAACTATTTTATTTAATAGTTTACCTGTTGCCTTTCCTGAGGTGCAGTAAGGTTGTTAGTGTTTGTATTGTTCCAGGTAATCATTGACATTTTCAGATGTTAAAATAGGGGGATGATGAAACAGCTGCTGGTAAGTATGATGTTATGGTGGAACTACGTTGTTTAATTACAGGTGAGTATGGTGAAATCTTCCAATTCTAACGTAAGGTGTTGCAGGTAAGTATGGTGTTATGTTGGAACTACGTTGTTTTATCGCAGGTGAGTACGATAAAATTTTTCCAATTTTAAAGTAAGGTGTTACGGGTAAGTATTATGTTATGTGAGGTTACGTTGTTTAATTGCAGGTGCGTGAAATAGGGTTTAAGTTGACGTATGAGGGTTTTGTTTAAGCACATGGCGTTTGTTTAAGCGCATGGCTTTTGTTTAAGCGCGTGGCTTTTGTTTAAGCGCGTGGCTTTTGTTTAAGCGCGTGGCTTTTGTTTAAGCGCGTGGCTTTTGTTTAAGCGCATGGCTTTTGTTTAAGCGCATGGCTTTTGTTTTCTTCGGATGGTGGTGATTTGTTCGAGGTGGGTCTTGTTTGTTGGTGGCGACGAGGTTTGGGTTTGTTGGGGCGCCAAAAAGGTGACGACCACCGTTTACAAGTTTCCCAGTTGTCTTGGTGGGGGTTGTGGACATGTGCCCTGCAGTGAATTGGAGGTTATGTTGAACCCGTCCTGCCGCCCGATTTACCACCCAACACGTGATATTTTGAATGATGTTTAGAAGTCCTTGCCGTTATTTCCTTGGCCTATAATTTTCGTTTAGGCTGGTTTCCTCAGTTTAATAACTGTTGGATTCCTTTTTCTCACCGATCAAACTTTAAACCAATTTCACGATAATGGCTTTTTCCTCATACATAACCCTTTAACGTTGTATATTTTTTTTCCGGAACAATATACCTTCAAAAGTAACGAATTTAATTAATAATTATTAAGTTTTCCTTTTTTTTCACCAAACGTTTATTTTGTTTAGTAAGTGATAAACTATTCAATAACTCACCAGATGAATGCACACTTTAGTCCCTTGTTTTTTTATACCTTTATTTGATTATGCCGCTTGTTTAATCTCTCGCTGCCAGTCCTACAATGACAGTTTTTCACAGATTGTCTGTATACCCACGCTGAATCTGTTAAAACGTCAATCGTGCCAATTCGCCTTGGTAGAGTGGTATTTGTTTCGTATGTTGTAAGGGTTGTATTACCTTGTCATTTTGATAGTGGTGGCACCCAGGGATGGATACACTTTTTTTTTTTTTTTTTTTATTTGTATCGTGTAAAAAAAACGCTTAATTAAAAAGTAAACCAGGTGATCGTCACAAAGCCAGCTCTTTTCTCATAACCTGTGGCGTGAAAAGAGTTGGGAATTCAGATGATCTGTCAACTTCCTTTTCATTTCCCATATTCCCTCCAACCGATATTTCCTTCTACGTCTTACATCGCCTATTGCTTCAAGTGTTGAGCATGTACCACACCAATAAATTGTCCTCTGAGATTTTCAATCTCATATTGGCTGTTCCCTACTGCTCTTCTAATCCTGCACCTTAGCCACGGTCTGCAAAGTTTTGCGTTGATTCCCTTTGAAAATTTGCTTTGTACAAAGTTTTTTCTATAGACCTCTTGGCCGGGCATAAATTTCACAATCCTGCTTTTAAGGTTGTAGGATTTAACATTTCGCAAATAGGCGTCATGTAGCTTTTCGCTCACTTTTTGATGGATCAGTTGCATTTGTGATGATTTCGGCAGTATCAACATTTCGCCTTCTTCAGCAGATTTTAGTTTCCTTAGTATTTCATAAGCATCCGCATGAGTAATCATATTATAACCAGTTAGAGAAAAATAAGGGCTAACACCAGTTGAAGAGTGAACCTTAGACCTGAGAGAACATTCTATTTTAGCCAAGTTTTCATCCCATCTTGATTGATCATTATCCAAAAAACTTCGAATGGAGCTAAGTATGGTTTGGTTGACCCTTTCGCTCGCGTTAGATTGTGGTGAATATATAGGGGTACGAAGATGTTTAACGCCGAATATTTCTACAAAATCCTTAAATGCCTCGGAGGTAAATTGTTTGCCATTATCCGAATGTAACAATTCCGGCACTCCGAATTTATAAAATACCTCATCTCTTAAAAATTTAATCACCGCTTTGGTGGTAGCTTTTGACAACGCTTTTAACAACACAAATTTTGTTTTGTGGTCTAAGACTATAAAAATAAATGTGTTGCCCGATTTTGTTCTAGTATAAGGTCCTAAAAAATCAATGTAAATCTTTTGAAAAGGTCTTTGAGTTACAACTTCTTTTCCCATCGGTGGACGCAGTATTTTCCTTGGGTGTTTTATTTCCTTACATGTTTCACACTCGCTTACGAAGTTTTGGATCTGCTTCACCATTGAAGGCCAGTAAAAATACTCCCTAATGTTGAACAATGTTTTTGCTATACCTCCGTGTAAGGTGTTGTCAATATGCGATTTACTTATTATGCCATCGGTTAGGCGGGATGGTACCCATATTCGCCAGCAATCATCTTCATTTTCTAAGCCATTCCGATTAAATTTCACCCTTTTGTAAAGAATACCTTCTTCTACTTTCAAATCTGGAAGTCTATTCACGTTTTGTTCCACAGTGTCTATGAGCGTTAAATATTCCTTACTCTTGAATTCTTCAGAATTGAAATCTAACACAGTGCTACTAGGATCGGCTACTATCTCCTCCATATCCTGACGCGACAGCATATCGGGGACTACATTCTTACTACCTTTCCTATGCTCGATATTAAATTTGAACCCTTGTAGTTTTAAACTCCATCGAGCAAGTCTACCGTTTAGGTCGTTCTGCCGCATGAGCCACTTTAAACTGGAATGGTCTGTTATCACCGTGAAATCCATCAGCTCTATGTATTGCCTAAACCTTTCAATCGCAAGTACAACCGCGAGACACTCTTTCTCCGTTGTAGAATAGTTTTTCTGGGCATTATTTAATTTCCGGGAAAAATACTCAATCGGATGCTCTTCACCTTCATCATCCTTTTGAAACAAGACTGCGCCCAAACCAACGTTTGAGGCGTCACATTGAACAAAGAACGGCTTTTCAAAATCAGGGCTAGACAATACCGGGCTGGTTACTAAACGATGTTTCAACTCTTCAAAAGATTTCAAAGCTTCCGCAGTAAAGTTAAATTTAGGGGCTTTCTTTAGGGTATCAGTCAGGGGTGCTGTAAGTGTGGAAAAGTCATGGATAAACCGACGGTACCATCCTACGGTGCCCAGGAATCTCCTAACATCCTTTTGATTTTTCGGCGGTTTAATTTCTAAAATTGCCCTTACCTTCTCATCATCGGGCCTAAGTTTGCCCCCACCTACAACGTAACCTAAATACTTCAACTCCCTATAGCAGAATTTGAATTTTAACATATTAATGGTCAGACCGGCAGCTGTTAATTTCCGACCTACGATTCGAAGCATTTCCATGTGTTCATCAAAATTCGGGGATACTACCAACAGGTCGTCAAGGTACACGAACACCCTATCTTTCAGCTCAGACGGCACCACTTTATCCATCAATCGACATAATCTCTGCGCAGCATTACACAGTCCGAAAGGCATAACCTTAAATTGGTATTGAGGCCTACCTGGGACTGTGAATGCTGTTTTCGGCCTACTATCCTCATCCAGAGGGATTTGCCAGAACGCATCCTTTAAGTCGATTGCTGAAATAAAGTGTGTGTCGCCGAGTCTAGCTAATAAGCCATCGATGTTAGGGAGAGGATAAGCGTCCTTTTTAGTGACTTTATTCAATTCCCTAGCATCGAGACATAGCCTATTTTTACCGGGTTTCATGACTAACGTTGTCCGATTGTTCCATTCGGCTCCTGTAGTAACTTCTATAACATCCAAATCCAACATTCGGTCTAATTCTGCGAAAATTAATTTCTGTACGGCCGGACTAACAGGATAATATCGCATTTTTTTAGCGGGAGCATCACCAGTGTCGATCCTGTGTGTTTCCAAATCAGTTTTGCCTAATCCATATTGAGTATGACATTTGAACGAAAGTTTGACGTTTTCAAGAACTTTACGCTGGTGACTAGTCAAGTCATGAATTTTTGAGTTTTCTGAACCTTCCTCGGCAAGGGCGTTAATTGTTGCGCTCTCGAAACTTATTTTTAATCCAATTTGCCTCCAAAAGTCATATCCGAGAATTAATTCTTGACTCAAATTAGGTACCAAGTATAAAACTGATTCGACCGACTGGTTTCCCGATTTAATAATTGCCTGTATTTTTCCCACTATCATATGCTGTTTACCGTCCGCCGTTCTTACTGAAGATTTATAATCAATTACTTTCGCCTCCATTTTCTTAACGTTTTCTAAACAATTTTTGCCGAGGCAACTTACTGATGCGCCACTGTCGAGAAGACCCTTATAATTAAACCCATTTATAGATACCGACATGTATGGTCTTATGTCGTCTGGACTACATATTAAAGTTGACACGATTTTTTTTCTTTCTGCTTTTCGTACAGCATATCTTTTTCGGGTGTTAATTATTCTCTTGCTCACCCTTGGTTCGTAGTCAGCAAAGATTTCCGCCCTTTTTTGTTGGTATAATTCAAGGCGTTGTTCATAAGAAAGATGAGGATTAAAAGTTGTTGGTGATTTTGTTTGCTGTTGTACTTCGAGACTTTGTTTTATTCGTGGACTATTCTTTTCACTCATTTGGCTGTTTTCCGACTTAATTATCTCAGTGGTTTGGTCTAAATTTTGATTTTTGGTTGGTTTGTCGCTAGCTAGTATAAACTTTAAAAAATTGTCATTTACTGGGTTGGGTTTTGGAATGAACACGCCGGCCCAGTCCTCTGCGTGTTCAGCTTTAGGTTTCCCACACATTTAGGGCAAGTCGGGCTAGTCACGTCCTCGAACCCACATTTGTAACAGAAAATTCTCCTTTGGGTAATCGGACATTCAATAAACGAGTGGCCTGGGGACTTACAGTTCCAACAGACTAGTTGTTTCGCTGCGAGGTTAACCTTCTGTAACTCCTCCACTAGCCGCGCTTGATCATCCTTTTCCTCACTATCAAAAACGTCAACTTCATATACCCTACGTGTATTTCCTACAGGCATACGTTGAGAATACCGTTTGGCAATGTTTCTTTCCGCCCTTTTGCATTCTTCAAGTAGTTGGTCTAAATTATCAATTCTAATGGGAAAAACTAACTGTGCTAAGCCGTCCTTTAAATTGTCTTTCACGATCTTTACTAGCTCGGTTTCTAATACGTGGACCCTCATTTGATTCTTTAGCTTTATTATTTCCGTTATGAAAGCATCAGCGGATTCATTCGGAGCCTGTCTGCGTTCCATTATTCTACGCTGTATTTCAAAATCGCTTTCAAAGTTACGGAATTTTCTTATCAAATGATGTTTAAACGTATTCCAATCGCATATGGGATGTTTCATGCGAAAAGCCCAAAACCAAGTACTAGCAGCTCCAGTAACCAAATGGTGAAATCCCTTCATTACCGTGTCCCATGAGCAATTATAGTCATGTCGTAGAATCTCCACCCGAAAAACGAAATCTTCAACAGTCAAAGATTTATTAGTACCGTCATACTTAATACCCCACTTTTCTAACTGGTTAGGTGATATGGGATTATAACCATGGTTATGTGGTGAATTATCAAAACTAGCGGGTTCAAAATAATTTTGTGGACTATTTCCAAATAATTGTTGTGGTACATGTGGCTGAGGTAATCGACGTTGAAAAGGCATTTGAGGATTGTTTGGTGGACGAAATGGTGGTTGGGGTCTATCATTGTTGTTAAAAGGTGTGCGAAAATCTTGATTTGGATTAAACTGTCTGGGATTCGATGGATTTTCCTGGTCCATAAAATGGCTGCGCTCTGAACGTAAAGATTCTCGGATTAACTGCGGTAACATCAACTGCATATGCTGTACTTCCCTCATGATTGAAGCTTGTGCAGCGCCAACAGATGCAGCGACGTATTCCCTAATCGTCACTCCCTCCTCATCTACGCCTAAGCCTGGGTTAACTTCCTCCCTAATTGGTGGTAATTCCCGATCCTGTTGATCCATGTTGTCACTGTCGCGCCTTGCAGGTCTACTTCCTTGTCCGCTTATCTCCCTCGCTGTTATACTGCTATACGTTGGTGTACGGATGGTGATTTCGCTTTCGGGCGAAGAATGTGTTTGCGGCCCAAAACCTGGAGGAAATCTGATCGACATTAACGGTGTAACCACGTTTGTCGAAATCACCGGAGCAATGTTTTGCGAGGCTGGCGTTGTGGCCGAATCACGAGGCTGATTATCTTCGCTGGTAACGGGGTTCCGACTAGAGGACCTAAGATTCCTGGTATTCATTATAAACCACCGTCCAAAACAACTATAATCCCTCAACTAATTCGACAGACAATCGAAAAACGTTTTAAAATCAATCAGATCAACTAACTCCTAATAAGAGAATACCCTATAAAAATCAGTAAAGCGAATCCTAAAAGTTCAGAAAAAAAACAACAATCGTATAAACTAGATAACTATTCGAGCCGTAAAAACAAGAATCACCAAAAATACCAGATACCAAAGCACCGATATAAATACCGAAAGTAACAAAAAAAAATAGTCGAATGGACAAAATTCCCAAGAAACAATGCCCGAAATAGTGGACAAATAGGTACGCCCGATCCACCGACAAAAGGCACAATATATATAAATTCAATAAAAAATGTAATAGAATGTAAAAATGTGTTCGCAAAAAAAAAATCCGTATTATTTACGATTATATTTTTTTTTCAATTATTTAACGCCCGTATTCATAAGAATATTTTTAAATTTAACAAAAGACAAAAAAAATTTTAGTATATATAAAAAATTTCTTTAAGCCAAATTCAAAAACCGCCCATGAATATGAGGCTAAATAATTTATAGTGGTTACGTAAAATCCACTAAATAATGTGTATGTATCTAAATTCAAGAAAAAATGTAAAAAATGTGTTTAAGAAATAAGAATAATCTGTATTATTTAAGATTATTTTTTTTTTGATAATTTAACACCCGTATTCACAAGAGTATTCTTAAACTTAATAAAAGTAAAAAAAAATATTTTAGTATAAAAATTTTCCTTTAATAAACGTCAGCCAAATTCAAGAACCTCTCACGAATACGTAGCTAAATATTTTATAATGGTTACGTATGATCCACTAAAAAATGTGTATTATTATAAATTTTAGAAAAAAATGTAAAAATTGTGTGTGTGAAAAAAATCTATATTGTTTTAGATTGTATGTATGTATGTTCTTTAATAGTTTTAATAGTTTATAACTCTTACGGTTTAATACTACAAAAGTTTAATGCCAAATACATATATTTTATAATGTTAAACTACAAAAGATGTAATATTATAATTAGTAGATACGTTTTGTTAAACTACTAAAGATTTAATAATGTGATTAGTAGATAAGTTTACGAATCCACAAAAAAATTTTTGTTTGTTGTATAATGTAATTAATAGCTTGAGGTTGAAATGCGTAGCATAAAGTGAAATGAAAGCTGGTAAAAAAAAACTGTATAGTTCGAGTCCGCGATTTATCAAAATTACAATCAGATGATTGAGTACGATATTCACGATAGCGATAAAATTGTTTTTATGCATTGTTTTCAATACAAATAAAAACGAATAAATCTAAATCTTGCCAAACGAAAAAAAATGTTAAACTGTGTGTGAAATGTTGGAATTATTAGTTTACTGTCATCGAAATAATTAAGGACGAAAAACTAGAAACGAAAATTACATTAATTTGAGTCGCCGGATTCTCTTCTCCCCTTCTCAACTAACTGAACCTAATGAACGCCTAGCTATTTAGCCCTTGGATCATGATCAAGGTTAATGAAAAGATTCGGTTCGAATCCCTTGACTCCCCCAGTACTAAGTTCCCTTGTCCGACGCAGACGCAACTCAGGCGTGGCACCATTAACGTACCTTCCAGGACATACATTGTCAAAAAAAAAGTTCCTAATACCGAGATTCCTATACCGAGTTTCCCTATCCGATGCAGACGCAATGCAGGCATGGTGTTTAATTAACACCTTCCGCGACATACTAAATCATTATAAAGAAAAAAAAAGTACAAGACTAAACATTTTAAACGGAAATGTTCAAAAGTATGGAAGCCAGAAGAGATGAATTAAAACACCTTCAGGCTAAATAAATTTAACCCAAAGGGTTAAATCACTCTCGGGCCCCACGTTGGGCGCCATTTTTGTGTAATAATTGTGACCGAAAAAAAAACTTTTTTCCAAACAAAACCCTTTGCTCCATGATGGACTTTGGCACGCTGGTGTTTTCGGCTGTAGCTCGCCGGGAATGGGAGGTTCGCGTCCATCTAGGTTTGCACAATTATTAACTCTACTCTTTCGTGCCAATATGGAAAATATATTAAAAAAAAAGCAAGCAAAAAAAAAAAAACGAGCAACGGTTTACGAAAGACCTAAAGAAAGGAATAAATACCCATAATAAACGGACAGACATTTCGATGACCTAAACTTTCACACGACTGTTGTTTGGCAGGACTCGAATCCTCGGGACAAGGTGTTATGGTCCCGGTCAGGCTGCCCACCCCATATGACAGGTTAATGTCATCCGTGACATTACTTTTTGCCTGAATAAAAAAAAATAATCTTAAGTAATGTCCCTAATGTTTACTTACCACACTTTATTTCACCTTAGCTACCGATCAACCATTTCTAGATTAATTAAAACATGTTTTAATTTTCTATATCAAAAGTTATATACACAAACAATTTATTAGAAATATTCCGAGATATATAAAGACTAATATAACAAAGCAACAATAATTGCCTACCGCTTCAGTAAGAAGGGGGATTAAATAATGTAAATTTTCTTAAAATATATAATACCGACGAAATCAATTTTTCTTTTTTTATCTTATATAAGAACGATCTTAGGTTTAATTATCAAGAAATATTAGGTAAGTTTTTACTTTTTCTTACATTTTGAGATTTTTTTTTTCATATAATTCGGGGATTCAAGAATAAATGTTCAGTATCTTATAATATAGTATAGTTTAGTTTAACATACTATAATATAGTATAGTCTAGCATAGTATAGTAGAGTATAGTATTATTTTATTTATTTTTTTTTCCTTTTTTTCTTTTTTTGTTTTTTTTTTTTTTTAATATTGATCATTAGAGTATTCACTGGAATTTTATGTGAATATTCATTCCCAAATTTTATTTAAAATTTTTTATTCGAATATTCAATTAAATATTCGGAGAAATATACTTAAATTCTAATTTAATATTTGCTGGAATCTGTATTCGAATTTTTTTTTATTCGAATATTTAATAAAATGTTCGTTTATATATATATATTCAAACCTTTATTTGAATATTCCATTAAATATTCGTTCACCTATACATACATTAAATATTGGTTAGGTTTTATATATATATGCACGATATTAGTTCAAATTTTCATTCGAATAATTAATTGAATATTGGTGGGAATATATTTTCAAATTAATTATTTGCGAGAATATGTATTCGAATAGTTACTTAAATATTGATTGGAACATATATGCAAATTTTTATTCGAATAGTTAATTAAACATTGGTTAGAATATGTGATAAAAGAAAATTTTCGAACATTACTCTAAAAATTTAAATATTTTTCTGGAATATGCATTTGAATCTCTATTCGAATATTTAATCATACACGTGCTTTAATATGTATCCGAATTTTTATTCGAATATTTAATAAAGTATTCGTTGGTATATATATTTAAATTTTCATTCGAATACCAAATTGAATGTTTGTCGGAACATGCATTCAAGTTGCTTTTCGACGATTTGCAATTAAATGTATGTCTAAATATACATTCGAATGTTTGATTGTTGCCTATTTAAAAAAAAAATTTTTTTACTTTTTTTTTTTTGTATTCGTTTCTTTATTTTATTCCCTTGCTTCTTCTTTTTTTATTATTAGATTCACATATTCTAATCGTGATTAGTTAAGTTATTCGGTTAGATATAGAAATTCATTTAGCCATTCTCAGTTAGTTATTTATTTAGTTAGGATTAGTTGCATACTTGGTTAATGTTAACTATCTACTAGGTTAGTTTTAGTTGTTACGAAGTTATTTGGTAATCTACTTATCTGAGTATCTAGTAATCTATTCATCAATTTATTTACAAAATTTTTCTTTTGTTTATGCTCTATTAAATTATTTGTTAAATAGTTTATTAAATTATTCATTAAATCATTCAAAAAAAATTATTTATCAAATTATTTTCAAAAGGATCTATCAGGTCATTAAAAAATCATTTATTAGATCCTTTACGTTTTTACTGTTCCATTTAGATATATCCAGTATTGAATCACTGATTCAACTAAATAAGTTTTTTTTTTTTTTATTTGTTTTATTCAAATTTAAATTTATATAGATACTGTATAGATTTTGTCTAATATTTTTAGATCTAGTAAAGGAAGTTAAATTTTTAATTTCGGCCTAATTTTGGCATTAAAATTTGGAATCTAACTCGAGGTCCGGAAATCAAATTCAAAATTAGAGTTAACTTTACAATTTATTTTACTGATTAAAAGATAGTTTCAGGGGTTTAAATGTAGATGAAATTTTTCACATAATTTTCGATTAAGACTAGATTTTAAAACTTTTGAATTTAATTTAGTTAATTAAACGGAAATATTAAGTTTAAGCAAGAACAATTTGGGGTATCAAAATATTCTTAGATCCCTTGATTCAGTATAATAAATTTTTAATTCAGTTTCCGTATTAAGATCTAATTAGATTCATATGGGTTAAACATTTGAAACACTTAAAAAAAAAGGTAAGACTGTAAGGTAGCTTTGGGCAAAAAGCAAAAAAAAACGATTCTTAAAATGACCGGTGTGTATCGAGACTTGATCCTCAAGTTTAAAACTATTTTATTTAATAGTTTACCTGTTGCCTTTCCTGAGGTGCAGTAAGGTTGTTAGTGTTTGTATTGTTCCAGGTAATCATTGACATTTTCAGATGTTAAAATAGGGGGATGATGAAACAGCTGCTGGTAAGTATGATGTTATGGTGGAACTACGTTGTTTAATTACAGGTGAGTATGGTGAAATCTTCCAATTCTAACGTAAGGTGTTGCAGGTAAGTATGGTGTTATGTTGGAACTACGTTGTTTTATCGCAGGTGAGTACGATAAAATTTTTCCAATTTTAAAGTAAGGTGTTACGGGTAAGTATTATGTTATGTGAGGTTACGTTGTTTAATTGCAGGTGCGTGAAATAGGGTTTAAGTTGACGTATGAGGGTTTTGTTTAAGCACATGGCGTTTGTTTAAGCGCATGGCTTTTGTTTAAGCGCGTGGCTTTTGTTTAAGCGCGTGGCTTTTGTTTAAGCGCGTGGCTTTTGTTTAAGCGCGTGGCTTTTGTTTAAGCGCGTGGCTTTTGTTTAAGCGCATGGCTTTTGTTTAAGCGCATGGCTTTTGTTTTCTTCGGATGGTGGTGATTTGTTCGAGGTGGGTCTTGTTTGTTGGTGGCGACGAGGTTTGGGTTTGTTGGGGCGCCAAAAAGGTGACGACCACCGTTTACAAGTTTCCCAGTTGTCTTGGTGGGGGTTGTGGACATGTGCCCTGCAGTGAATTGGAGGTTATGTTGAACCCGTCCTGCCGCCCGATTTACCACCCAACACGTGATATTTTGAATGATGTTTAGAAGTCCTTGCCGTTATTTCCTTGGCCTATAATTTTCGTTTAGGCTGGTTTCCTCAGTTTAATAACTGTTGGATTCCTTTTTCTCACCGATCAAACTTTAAACCAATTTCACGATAATGGCTTTTTCCTCATACATAACCCTTTAACGTTGTATATTTTTTTTTCCGGAACAATATACCTTCAAAAGTAACGAATTTAATTAATAATTATTAAGTTTTCCTTTTTTTTCACCAAACGTTTATTTTGTTTAGTAAGTGATAAACTATTCAATAACTCACCAGATGAATGCACACTTTAGTCCCTTGTTTTTTTATACCTTTATTTGATTATGCCGCTTGTTTAATCTCTCGCTGCCAGTCCTACAATGACAGTTTTTCACAGATTGTCTGTATACCCACGCTGAATCTGTTAAAACGTCAATCGTGCCAATTCGCCTTGGTAGAGTGGTATTTGTTTCGTATGTTGTAAGGGTTGTATTACCTTGTCATTTTGATAGTGGTGGCACCCAGGGATGGATATACTTTTTTTTTTTTTTTTTTTTATTTGTATCGTGTAAAAAAAACGCTTAATTAAAAAGTAAACCAGGTGATCGTCACAGTTGTAGGGGAAAAAAGGATTTTCCTGTAGACACGTAGGGATTTTTGGAAATTTCTCCTGGCATCACTGCTTAGAGTGTAAACCTGCTTAATCCCTTTTTTACATGTTATGACATTTTAAAACCGTTCGAAAGATAAAGAGACGCAGAATCGACTCAGAAAAACATTAACTTCAAATTGGGACTCTAAAAAATATTAGAAAAAAAACCAAAGAAAATTTTTTTTGCCTGCCTGTAAAATTTGCTAAAAACTATTTAGCAGTTTTACATTTAAGTTATAAGTTATATAAAGTTATATATATATACTAGCTTAACCCGGTGCGCTTCGCTACACTGCTTAAACCACTTCTTCAGTTGAGAGATATTTAATATATGCATCCTATGGAAGGTTTTCCCCCCTGCGCCTTCCCGCTTTATTTTTATTTTCAAAAGTGTAGTATACCATAGGAGTGACTTCTACTAAGTTTGAACATTCTTACTATAACAGTTCTTAAGATATGTGATATTAAACATTGGCGTCCTATGGGGGGTAACATTTCCCCGCTGCTATTTTATTTAAATTTTGGGGTTTAGAAGATCATACTACAAAAAGTTTAATAAAAAGAGTGCAGCGGCTCTAAATTATATTTCTATCTATGAGGGGTACTGCTCCTCCACTGTCCATTTCTATATTGAAATTTAAAGTTTGCCATAATAGTAGCTTTAACCACGTTTGAAGACTCTCCCTTTAATAGTTCTTAAGTTGAGCGATATTTAATATATGCATCCTATGGAAGGTTTTCCCCCCTGCGCCTACCCGCTTTATTTTTATTTTCAAAAGTGAAGTATACCATAAGAGTGACTTCCACAAAGTTTGAACATTCTCACTATAACAGTTCTTAAGATATGCGATATTAAACATTGGCGTCCTATGGTGGGTACCACTACCCCCGCCGCTATTTTGTTTTAATTTTGGGGCTCAGAAGATCCTACTACCAAAAGTTCAACAAAATGCGTGCAGTGGCTCTTATTAATATTTCTATATATGAGGGGTTCTGTTCCTCCCCCGTCTACCCCGCCCATTTGTATATTGAAATTTATAGTTTACTATAATAATAGCTTTAACCACTTTTGAAGACTCTCCCTTTAATAATTCTTCAGTTGAGCGATATTTAATATATGCATCCTATGGGAGGTATTTCCCCCCCTGCGCCTACCCGCTTTATTGTTATTTTCAAAAGTGTTGTATACCATAAGAGTGACTTCTAGAAAGTTTGAACATTCTCACTATTACAGTTCTTTAGATATGCGATGTTAAACATTGGCGTCCTATGGGGGATTCCACTTCCCCCACTGCTATTTTATTTTAATTTTGGGGCTCAGAAGATCTTACTACCAAAAGTTCTGCATAATGCGTGCAGCGGATCTTAATATATGCGATAATTAATATTGGCATCCTATGGGGGATACCAATTCCCCTGCCCCTATCGAAAAAATAAGTAGCCTATTTTATTTTTAGGGCTCACGTGATGTATCTGTAAAAATTTCAGGAAAATCGGTTCAGTAGTTTAGGAGTCTATAAGCCAACAAACAAACAAACAAACAAACAAACACACATACAAACATTTTTCATTTTTATATATATAGATAGATAAATTATAAAATATTGTTTTTGTTTTACTTGTAAGTTAAGCGATCGAAGTGTTCGTTCGTAAATAAATGACAGTAAGAAAATATCAACATTTTTAAAACTTTGGAGACGTTGAGCTCTGCCTTTTAATTCAGTTAGGACATCGACATTTTGAAACTTTAGTACTGTGAACTGACTATAAAGAAATAAGTGGGTGCCCTGGGGTGTAGTGAATTTGAAATTTTGGGCCACCCTAATTAATACACCGAGTCATAACCTCAAAAAAGCTCAAGCGACAAAAACAAAATTTTACAGAAGAAAGCTATTTATATTTTTTTCACATAAATTTCTCATGAAGATGGTTGCTTACGATAAAATTGTTTTTGCTATAAAATCGTAACGGGACCTTACATGGGCTCTTCACCTGACAGTTTTTTGTTATAATAAACGTCAATCTTCATATAAAAAAACAAACTCTGACAAATATATTTGAGTTTTTTTTTATAGACTTTGACGTTTGGTGTGACTTAAAATTGTCAGGGTAAGACCCCATGTTATGTGTCCATGGCATTTTAGGAGATTATGCAAGTGTTGCCAATATAATATAACCTCGCAGTTTGACCTAAATGTTCCCAGGCTGAGTCAATTACAAAAAAGACAAACCCCGAAAAAGTTGCATTTGCTAATTTTTTTGTGATAAACTTTAATCTTTGTATCCGTGCGTAAGCAAATCCATTAGAATTTTATAACAAAATAAAATTAAGATTCATAAAATATAAGTTTAATTCAATTTTATTTATAGCTTATGCAATCACAAGGTTTTCTTGATTCTTGGCGGAAGGGAAACAATTAGTAGAAATCGGTCCAAAGAAAAGCTGTTTCTTGGTGGAAAATATTTATGATTTAAGCTTCGTTCACAATCAGAAAAACATTTTCACTTGGTGTTCATAATAAAAATCGTCAAAAAAAATCGGACAACTTAAAATGTAGTGTTTTTAAAAAGTTTTTGTTTGATTTTTATAAAAAAAAAACATTCAAACAAAACATATGTCCCTATTGCGGCTCTCCACTCAACTCAGTTTGGTCGTGTTGGAGTCAACCCAACTTATGCACAACCAAACTCATTTTAGGTATTGTGATACCCAACTGTTTTTAGTTGAGTTTGCTACAAAGTTGCCAACTTCAAATATCGATTTGCCAACTTTAAATATAACGTTTGACAAGTGAAAATTTTATAAAATTCATTAATTTTAATTTAAAAGATTTTGTTATTCGTGCTTAATTCCCAGTTGTTATTCTTGATAAAAACAGTTGAAATTTATTGTTGATGGGATAAGCTATTCCTAAGCGCATTTCACTGGTTGCTTAGGCCAGATCATCAGGAAACTTCATCCATAAAAATTTTAGAAAAACTAAAGATATTAAACCAAATAAAACTGTTAAGCGTATAAGAATCATAAGCAACTGCTCTACTTGTAATAATATCAAAGTTTAAACAAAAACATCAAACAATAAACAGTGAGTTTATCTCTTCTTACATTCCCCACTACAATTGATTGGAATTCTTCCAACATTAATTGTAGTTGTAAGTAGGTTAAGAAAAAACAAAATGCAAAAAATATTTATTTTCAAAATTTTTTTGTTTTTGAATTTATTCTATGAGTTACATTTCAGTTATGTATTTTATACGAAAGGAGATAACTCCCAGTTTCTATTTGTTAAAAATAGTTGAGTTAAATACATTTAATTTATAAAGTATCACTATCCAGTGTGACACAAAGAATGCTGACGAAGGCCGTAGCGGGCCAGAAAATGCATTACATTCTGCTGGTGTCTAATAATTGTAAATTTTTCTGTACATACAATATACTTCATTGCTATCCAAAGGATAGCTAAGGTAAAATGTAACAAGAAAATACAATATAATAGTCTGGAAGTGTATAAAAGTCATTCCTAAAAAAAAAAAAAAAATTAAGGAATAGAACTATTACAAAAAAGCTTTATAAAATACATAACTGAAATGTAACTCATAGAATAAATTCGAAAAATAAAAAATGTTACAAATAATATAAAGTAACCTACGAAAGTAGATAATTCCCAGTTTCTATTTGTCAAAAAATATTAATTAATTTTTTAAACTAAAAGTATTTTCAATTGTTGTGTTGAATAACAAGTTAGAGTGCTATATTCGGCTGTGCCGAATCTTTGATTCCCTCCACCGACAGTTCGAATGTTTAAGGAGTAATATCTGTATGATGTCTTTTTATTATTATTATCTTAAACTGTGACGATTTGTTATTAATTATGGTTTTAGGAGACTAAACTGTTTTCCGGGAGTAGGGCATATATGGGGCCTAGGGTAAATTATGTACCGATCTTCACGAAATTTCACAGTATCATTTATAGTCCTATAAAATTGTGACGAGCCAAAATTTGTTATGATTGCATTATTTTTTACGGTTTTAGGCGTACTAAACTGTTTTCCAGGAGTAGTGTTTATATGGGGCTTAGGGTAAATTATGGACCGACCTTCGCGAAATTTTACAGTGTCATTTCTAGTCGATTAAAACGGACTTGTGCAAAATCTTATGTCATTCCGTGCATTTTTGCATCATTTATGTTAGTTTTTGTAACAAAATTATCAAGTTTTTGAAGGTGGTGGTTCCACATTTTGATTCATAGCTCTGGTCCTACTGAACCGATTTTGCTGAAATTCAATCCCAAACTGCTTAGGATAACTACAAGCAATTTGACACCTAGTTTGTTTATTTCTTTTGAGTTTTTCGAAAGTGAGCGTGTTTTCAACAGACGGACAGACAGGCGGACATGGCTAAATCGACTTAGAATTACTCAAGCAGCCAGAATATATATACTTTATGGGGTCTGAGATGAATAATAAAAAAGTTTCACACGGAATGACAAACTTAGTATACCCTCTTCACAACTAATTGTGGTGGAGGGTATAAAAAGTATTTATAATTTATATTTATGCAGATTTATTTTATGATGATGAAAAGGAAAACTCTTGTAAAAAATCGCTAAATTATTTAAATTTGCATTAAAATCAAATTGAAAAGCATCAAAAAACTAAGATTAACATCTCGCTATCTCGAGTCTGTGGTTAGATTTTTCAAATGTTTTAATGCAGAATCAAGCACTTCCCCAATATCTATTATATTCAGTCATTGGACAAAAAAAATTTACAGAACTTTTTATTCCTGAAATAAAAAACAGTATTTGACCCTTTTTTGACGCGGCTTAGCTCACGGGAGATTATCGCTAGAGCTAAAATATTTTGGGAATTTTCATAAAACATGTAAGGTAATTAAATTAACTTAACGAAATAAATATAAACCAGTAAGAAAGTACAGTCGGTCAAGCCCGACTATATGATACTCTTCACCACAGTATTTTAAAACACATTTACGAGAGTACACCCTATTCTATATATATATATGTATCTATCTATGTTTTAAATTTCATTAAAATCGGTTTGAAAGTTTGTGAGGGACTGAAATTGCCCCCTACCTCCCCTTGTGGTCGTATTTTTTTTAAAACTGCAAAGCTTATGCAGCCATATTAATAAGGATCTATCTATGTTTTTAAATACTTTGTGTGATGGTGTGAATACAAACTGTTATGTTAAATTAGATTTTTTGACAGTCACAACAAAACTCACTAGATTTCTATACTACAAAGTATTATGGAATACGTAAGACTTGTGAGATAGTGTAAACTAGCCTTTATGAGTTATTTTATAACCATTTATCACTAGTTTTCTTTATTATTTGGGAGTCTTTTTATAGCAATTTATCAGTCAATTTCTATTGATTTAAGAGTCTTTTTCCTTTTTTGCGATAGTTTTTGAAGTCATTTATCAGTTTTATTTCGCTTCATATGCGAACAAAAAGCAGTGGAGGGTTAGTAAAATTGCTGAGAAAATGGATCATGGTAAAGTTTGACAATGGGCACGTATTTTAACTACATACTAGGGTATTCATTCGGTTAACCGTCAATCGGTTAACCGATTAATTACTACCCGATTAACTGATCGGTTAATTTCAAATTGGCTTTTTTCGATTAACGATTAAAACGGTTAATTTCAGTCGATTAACCGATTAACCGATGTAATACAATTTTTAATTTTTTGTAGTATTATAACATATTTTTTTGTGTTTTTAATTATTTGTTTCGTCTCATTTCGTCGTTCGTAAATTATTGTGTTCTATAATATATGTAAGCCCTTATAGAACACAATAATTTACGAACGACGATATACAAAAGGTATGTGTTAAGAAAATATTTTTTCATAAAAACGAAGGTGTTCTGTGATTTTCATTTTAACCCATTTTCCGCCGACCGATTTCAATGTTCAATCAACAGGAATGTGGCGAAAAATAGGTTAAATGTTTGATTGCCAACACATTTTTTTTGTTTTATTTGTTGCTTCTCATACCTTCTCATATCAGTCTTAACAAAATTAAACGAAACAACTAGAAGTGTTAAACATTTTAAAAACTAAAACAGGACTCTAAGGGCATAATGGAATATTTTATATGTTTAGAGAAATCCTGAAAAAGGACTGAGAAATAAGATATTCATCTACGATAAGTGAAAGAATTTTTTCTAAGTCAAGTTTTGTCAAAATAAAAGAAAAGAATCGCTTTACTCCAAAACATTAAAACCAAATTACTTTTCTAAAAGATTATTTTATAAGATCTCCTTTAACTATTGAAATAGCTAATACAATTATCTCAGTCCTTTTTTTTATAAATACATACTTGGGGGATTCACAAGGTAGTCATAAAGTCTTATGTCTTTAAATAATTACTAGAAATATATATCGTAGGATTAATATGCAAACCGGCTAAATCCACTTTTTATGTAAATTGAGATTTTGATGCCGTGTGGTAGAGAAAGATACGCCTCGTCGACCAGCATGTAGTTGTTCTTCTATTTAAGTCTTGAAGTGTGTAAAACTATTTGTATTTTAATTTTCTATCAAGCTGCAAATAGAAAAAATAAAAAGTTTTTGGTCTCTCCTGTGAAATGTGCTGAAAGGAAGTTAGCAGGTTTGCATATGAAGCCTTTAATCCCTTTAAGACAAAATATCTCCTATTTTTGGTGTATCAAGATAATATTCAGCACAAATAACTTATGGGCTCACCAGAATAAAGTATATTTTAATGCAAATATTAAATTGTGGAATATTTTGCTTTCAAATAAGCCATATTTTATTTTTGGGCATATTTGTTTATGTAAACTTGGTTGCATAACTTGCTGGGTTGTTGTCACTTAGGCAATTAAACGAATGAAATTTAGGTGATATTTTGTTTTGGGAATTTAATTTTAAAGGCAATTACCCGAATTGGGTAATTAAAATTGAAGAAAAAAAAACGGGGATTTAAAACTCAAGTTAAATAAGCGTGAAAGGCGTTTAAGCGTAGGGTTATACTGTAATTGAAAAATGCATATTTCATATTTATGAATTGTTTTTTTGTTTGCTCGTTTTAGTTCAAGAATTTTAATGTTTGGTGGGTGTGTTATTGTTTTTTTTTTACTAATAAACTCCAAATAATAAATAATTAATGCATGTCTATATATGTGACGCGCAAAATAGAAAGGGACCTAAGGGTTTTGTTCAGGAGAGCCATTTTAAAGATTTATTTATTTATTTTATTTATTTATTTATTTACTTATCAGTTATTACAATACAACAAGAAAAAATCTTATATTAAAGTATTGGGTAGAAAAATTGGCATAAGGAAGAATACAATATAAATAATAATCATAAATATAAATATTAAATATTCATAAATATTACATGCATACATAATTTAACATTACAATAATTTAACATTACAATACTATTTATTAGTCACAAAATTGTTCAAATATGGCAGTTTTAAAATGACTTGCATTGCGTATAGTTTGAATATAAGAGGGTAGTTGGCTCCATAAGCGAATAGAATTTATGAAAAATTGCTGCGATGAGATGGCTCTTGTAAATTTTATATTGTTGATCTTTTGACCTCTGTTGGATCTAGAAAATATTAATCTTCTGAATAGATAATTTGGTTGTCTGTCATAGATAATTTTGTGCAAGAAGATAAGAGTTCGGCATTTTAATAAATTATCTAGGGTAACATTATATATTTGCTTAGCAAATTGTGAGATGCTATTGTTCCTTTTCACGCCAAATACATATCTAGCAACATTATTATATGTCACATTCAGTTTTCGCCTACTTTCAGCATCACAACTTGCAAATAACTCACAGCCATATAAGAGGGTTGGTAACAGATAAGTCTTTGCAAGCAGCATTCGGATGTGTATTGGCGTAAAATACTGCGATATCCATAGATTTCGCAATATATAAAATGTTTTCCGGCAGTTTGCTCTGATGTGATCTGACCAGCTTAGCTCATTGTTAAATATAACCCCAAGGTTTTTTGCATTTTCTACAACATTAATCGGCGCATTATTCAAATGTAGTGGTGGAATAGTCGGAATATTAGTCCTTGGTGATCCAATTACTAAGCACACTGATTTTCTTGGGTTAAGGCTTAAACCATTTGCAGATGCCCATAAAAATATTCTTTGTAAATCTTGGTTTATTAGCCCAACAGAGTTAGACACATCTGATTTGCTGCAACTTGTATACAATTGGACATCATCAGCGTACATTTGTATTTTACAATGTGTAACCTGCAACGGGAGATCATTGGCGTAAATGGAGTATAAAAGCGGTTTTCGCCTACTTTCAGCATCACAACTTGCAAATAACTCACAGCCATATAAGAGGGTTGGTAACAGATAAGTCTTTGCAAGCAGCATTCGGATGTGTATTGGCGTAAAATACTGCGATATCCATAGATTTCGCAATATATAAAATGTTTTCCGGCAGTTTGCTCTGATGTGATCTGACCAGCTTAGCTCATTGTTAAATATAACCCCAAGGTTTTTTGCATTTTCTACAACATTAATCGGCGCATTATTCAAATGTAGTGGTGGAATAGTCGGAATATTAGTCCTTGGTGATCCAATTACTAAGCACACTGATTTTCTTGGGTTAAGGCTTAAACCATTTGCAGATGCCCATAAAAATATTCTTTGTAAATCTTGGTTTATTAGCCCAACAGAGTTAGACACATCTGATTTGCTGCAACTTGTATACAATTGGACATCATCAGCGTACATTTGTATTTTACAATGTGTAACCTGCAACGGGAGATCATTGGCGTAAATGGAGTATAAAAGCGGTTTTCGCCTACTTTCAGCATCACAACTTGCAAATAACTCACAGCCATATAAGAGGGTTGGTAACAGATAAGTCTTTGCAAGCAGCATTCGGATGTGTATTGGCGTAAAATACTGCGATATCCATAGATTTCGCAATATATAAAATGTTTTCCGGCAGTTTGCTCTGATGTGATCTGACCAGCTTAGCTCATTGTTAAATATAACCCCAAGGTTTTTTGCATTTTCTACAACATTAATCGGCGCATTATTCAAATGTAGTGGTGGAATAGTCGGAATATTAGTCCTTGGTGATCCAATTACTAAGCACACTGATTTTCTTGGGTTAAGGCTTAAACCATTTGCAGATGCCCATAAAAATATTCTTTGTAAATCTTGGTTTATTAGCCCAA
The DNA here is from genome assembly GCA_963931875.1 of Pollenia griseotomentosa. Classification (NCBI taxonomy): domain Eukaryota; kingdom Metazoa; phylum Arthropoda; class Insecta; order Diptera; family Polleniidae; genus Pollenia; species Pollenia griseotomentosa. The sequence goes on from OZ007560.1 coordinate 527,417, forward strand.
CAGAGTTAGACACATCTGATTTGCTGCAACTTGTATACAATTGGACATCATCAGCGTACATTTGTATTTTACAATGTGTAACCTGCAACGGGAGATCATTGGCGTAAATGGAGTATAAAAGCGGTTTTCGCCTACTTTCAGCATCACAACTTGCAAATAACTCACAGCCATATAAGAGGGTTGGTAACAGATAAGTCTTTGCAAGCAGCATTCGGATGTGTATTGGCGTAAAATACTGCGATATCCATAGATTTCGCAATATATAAAATGTTTTCCGGCAGTTTGCTCTGATGTGATCTGACCAGCTTAGCTCATTGTTAAATATAACCCCAAGGTTTTTTGCATTTTCTACAACATTAATCGGCGCATTATTCAAATGTAGTGGTGGAATAGTCGGAATATTAGTCCTTGGTGATCCAATTACTAAGCACACTGATTTTCTTGGGTTAAGGCTTAAACCATTTGCAGATGCCCATAAAAATATTCTTTGTAAATCTTGGTTTATTAGCCCAACAGAGTTAGACACATCTGATTTGCTGCAACTTGTATACAATTGGACATCATCAGCGTACATTTGTATTTTACAATGTGTAACCTGCAACGGGAGATCATTGGCGTAAATGGAGTATAAAAGCGGTCCAAGTATAGAGCCCTGTGGTACACCTCTTGGCATCAAGCAGCTTGTGGATATATTTTCACCGTAACAAACACTTTGACTTCTATTACTTAAGTATGATGATAAAAGCTTTAACGCAGTTTCAGAAAAATTGTACATTTTTTTCAACTTTAGGCATAATACAGAGTGGTCAACGGTGTCAAAAGCCTTAGAATGGTCAAGTAAAATAAGGAAAGATATTATTTTAGGTTTATCAATTTGGCATCTTATTTCCTCAGAAACATCAATAAGAGAAGTCAAACAGCTATGTTTTGGCCTAAACCCGGATTGCCGTTCATTTAACAAAGAGTGCTCATTAAAATAACAACTTATTTGTGCATGTACTAATTTCTCCAACACTTTTGACAGAAAAGACAATATTGCAATTGGGCGGTATGTTTTATCAGTTTTTTTTACTGGTATTATTTTAGCATGCTTCCACATAGTTGGGAATTTTGAGGTTGTTATTATGTTGTTAAACAAATGGGTGAAATGACATAAGGTGTAAGGTAGAGTCAGCTTAATAAACTTTGGAAGTAGGTAGTCAAAACCAGTGGCGTTTGATTTAATACTTAGAAATGATTTAAGTACTTCTTCTTGTGTAAAATGCATAAAATTAAACTCAACAATTTCATTATTATTTACACCATCATAAAAATCAGAGTCGATTTGTGGCATTGGTATATTGGCAAATTGCTGGTTAAGCTGGTTTACGTCAATTGGATGATCATTACTATTGTCATGAGAAACAAGGCCCATTTTTCGTATTTCAATCCACTTTTTACGTGAATCAACAAGTGTTTTAAATTTTTGTTGGTAAAACTGTATTTTCTTCATCCTTATTTGTAAATTTACTGCAGTCCTTGCAGATTTAAAAGTAACATAAAACTCTGGTATTTTAAACCGTTTCCATCTCGCGTAAGCATGGTTTCTTTCTTTAATAAGTGATTTTATCTCTGGTGTAAACCAAGGTTTATTGTAGCAAATGACTTTTGTTTTTAAAGGCACATATTTTTCTTGAAGATAATAAAGTTTGTTTTGTAAAAATTGCAACTGTTCATCAACAGATGGCATTAAGTAAATTTGATCCCAATTAATGCTACATATTTCAGGAACAAGAGATTGATAGTTTATATTCTCAAAGTTTCTGTATTTCAATATTTGCGGTTTATTGTTATTTACAAGCTTAAAGTTATATGACAGAAACAATAAATCATGGCGAGAAAATACAGGCGCAGAAAGCTGTTGAAATAGTTGTAAATGAGAGTAGTTGTTTATAAAACAAAGATCAAGCAAGGTACTAGAAGTAGATGTGAAGTGAGTTCGCATTTATCTTTGGTGTACCATCACTGAGCGTGTTGGTATTGGTCTCATTTGAAAGCGACACATCTCAAGACGTCAGGAACGTGTTAGTCAACCTTGAAAACGCGCGTAGGTCGTCCCTACCTCTTGTTTTGTGTAGTTGGTTTTTACTGTTCCCTTTACCTTACTGGTCCCTTTCTCACTGCGCTGTCACATATTAATATTACTTAATTTATAAAAAAAAACTTTATTAATCGGTTAACCGATCAAAAACAAAATTAACCGATTATTGACCGATTAAACCAAAACCTCGGTTAATTAATCGAGCGATTAACCGATTAAAGCAAAAGGTCGATTAAATGAATACCCTACTACATACATATCAACTGCGTTAAACTAGTGTTCAGCTCAATTTGAACCCAAATGCTGAACATAAGAAAAACTCTGAATGTAACAATCAAATGGGAATCCCAGGAGAATATCACTAACACCTTTTACATTAGCCAATTCATATGCCTACCGGATTGCAAAATATCGGATAAAGTTCCAGTTATGATTACATACCAACAGAAGGAGTTGCGGCTGGACCAACAACTGGACGCCGAGGTAAAGATCCCGCAAAACAACCAGACAACGAAGATCGCCTCAGCATATGCAGGACTATGTCGTTGGAGATGAAGTGGGAAGCCAAAATTAAGTGTGAGAGGATTGTTGCAACTCTAATATTTATAATGATATGCTAACCTTTGTAAGTGCGTATCCAAAAGTCTACAGTATTTATCGTATAAATAATAAACTCTTTTTAATAATTAAAAACACATGCATATCTACATACATACATACATTTGTATGTCAAGAAATAAATATTTAATAAAAACTTTGCCAACTAGGTAAACAAAACACCGTTTTTATTTTTTTTACAAAAATTTTATTTTGTTTCTTGAACTAGCCGTGAGTATGTTTTTCACCAATTTAAATTTCTTTCTTATTCGCAAACATTTTTAAATCTTTATTAGATAATATGTATATTTGAGCTCGTGTGTTAATTTTACTTCAAAAAACTGTGTATGTGAGTAAGTGTGTATACCTACATATGTACACATTTTTTCTATTTCGTTTTCAGAAACAAAGAAGCTTGGTCAAGATCATGGCTAAACAATTCGTAAACAACCAGTTTATCATATTAATATTATAATAATATACAATTAATAAATGTGACCGTACGACATGCCAATACATATTTAATAATATCGTACAAACAAAAACGTAGCGCGGTATCATTAAGGTACCGGTGCATCACTTCCACTTCCGCAAGCAAACGAAGATATTGTTAAAAATAACACAAATCGCAAAATTTAAGAATTTTAACCCGTTTATTACTATTTGTGTTTCGAAGGCCTTAATACGACCAATTGTTACACATATCCAATGCGAATGAATCAACATATACAAACATACACATACTTAACCATATCTATATACATATATTACATGCATACCTGTATACCATTGTTTTTTTTAATCTATAAAATTGCGTATCATTGTTGTTTCTTCTTTTAAATCTAAATAAAATTTATTTTTTTCGCATATTCTGTGCTTGTGCATATATTTGTTGGTTTTAAGATAATTTATTCAATTTTGTTTAAAACTAAGAAGAATTTTTTGTTAATATACAAAAGACTGGTTATAACTGCGGATATTAACAATTTTATAATAAAAATAAAATTCCCCACCCAAAATAATACAAAATATGGCTTCCATTTAATCTTAGTTTCTCCGTTAGTTGTTACCCTCTAAAAATTAAATTTAAGTTAATTTCCAAAGTTTTTGCCATTTTAGTTCCCACCTTCAATTTTGGTTTTTGTTCAGAGTAATGTTGAGTGCTACTGCTAAAAAATTTCCACTATGTTTTATTTCACCTGCAGTTAATATGGCTTAAGACATTTTAAGACTTTAAGCAGAGTTCAGAGAAATTCATATGTGATCGCTCCTATTTAACCATTCTTGAATTTGGTTCGTAAATGAAAAATGTAAAATATGTAACTTTTTCACAGTCATAAATGAATTGTTAATATTTCGACAATTTATTTATGTTGGTGAGGAAAAATACATTTTTGCCTTTCTTCAGTCATGAAGAATGAGGAAAAAAAGTTTTAGTAAAGCAGCCCATACACGATTCAATTCAATTGTCAACTGAGTCGGTTGTTGTCCAAATCAAAGCGTGTATTGCTTTGCCAATTGAAAAATCAAAAGATTTTGATTTTTTCAAGTTGACTACTAAGCCTCTCAATTCGATTGTACTGTGTGTGCTCGAGTCTTTTGATTAGCTGTCAAAATAAATGTTTGTAGTTTTCTTTTAATTAAACGTATTCTTATTATTACCTCAACGAGGTATTTAAGCGTATTAGTTTAAATGCCTACCCTGCATAACTAGCCAAAAATATTGGCGTTTTTGGCGAGGTAATTATCCGTGGAATACTGTATATCGAATCGATATTTTTTAAGAGTATCGATATTTATTATTTAAAAATATCGATATATCGAACGTTTTTTGCTGAAACCATTACCTACTTAAAAAATTGAATATACCTTTGTATATTTGTATAATATATGTAATTACATTGTTACTTTCAAAAAATTAATAAGAACCAAAAATTCAATCAAAACAAAAAATTCAATTATAACAAAAACAAAATGGAAGAATACAAGAAAACCATATGAAATCTAAAAAAAGTATATTACGAAAATTTTAAATGGAAGTAAATAATTCATGGAAGTACCAACTTACCTTAAAATTTGAATTGCACCCCAAAAGTACCAACTTTAACTAGAAATGTTTTTGATTGTTTTAGTTACACCAGTAATTATCAGATATAGACATCGGGAGCACTGTCTGTTTATCGAATTCGATATTTTTTAAAGTCAGTCTTCATTAAAAACTAAATTTTAGCCGTTTTTTAAACAATATGTTTTTTAAGAATTGGCATCACTGCATGCATCATATGTTTTTTAAGAAGATCTTAAATGATTAGTCTGCTTTCACACGTTTCATCTTTTGATGCTCAACTCTTATGTTTTTAGGTGAGAGAAGAAAGAAGAAAGGGGGTTAGTACGGAGATGCCTGTACTCGGGCAGTACGCTTTGTGTTTTTATTCATTGATATATGCACAACAATGGCTGCATGTAATTTTTTTCTTTTTTTTTCTCTTTGATTCGCTGTAAATAAAATTGTTGTTGTTTTGAACCGAAAAAAGTTGAAACCGATTGCTGCGTGTGATTATATTGGCATCTTTAAAAGGGAACTGCAAAAAAGTTGAGAATCAAAAGATGAAACGTGTAAATTTAGACTTAGCATTTATAAGAAGCAGTGCCGGATATTTCAATATCGATAAATCGGTATTTTAAATATTTTGCCAAACATTATTGAAAAAAATTAAAAAGAACTGCACATATCGTCATCTTATATGCAGAATTATGTAACATCACATTTCATAAGTTTACATGCGAAGCAAAGAACTTTGTAAAATGGTAATTATTTGAGATTTAAAAGCAATTTTAAATATTGCAGATAAAAGTGCGATAACCGTGAAAACGGGCCTTAAAATATTAAATATTTGCATTAAATTATTGGAAAAATAGAATATATATATGATAATCACATGATTAATATGACGCATCGTTAGGTTTGCGTCAACATGGTAAAATAAGTTTGCTTTACTGATGCAGCGCAGGCAGTACTGCATTCAACAACGTGGGGAAATTATATTATTATAGATGTTATGACATATCTATTATGTATAATTTTTTTATTGTTTTTAAAAACTAATAAGTAGTGGCTTAAACTAAAAAATGTACTTCATTAATTTTAAATAAGAATTGATTATAATGAATTTTCTTAATGAACTTTTCATTACAATGAACAAATTTTGCAATTAAAAATTTGACTCATGTACATACATACATATTTGTCTCCATATAACGAATTATTTCAAAAGAACTCTGTATCGCATACTTACAACGCTATGTGCGAAGCAAAAAATAAATTTTAATTAGGTGATTCAAAAAAATCTGGCAACCTTATGTCGAGATAGAAGCTGGTGATTAAAGCTGTTCAATTAATTATTAAAAAAAACATAAATAAAACGTAGTAAATTTGCTAAACAAATTGGTATCAACATATAAATAAAAGTTAAATAATTTAAGATTACAAACAAAAGAAATTTCTTCGTGTAAATTACTAAATACATACTTTAAAAGTGCAAGTCCTTGATTTTATTTTTTGCTGATTCTTGCTACTGATGATATTGCAAATTTTTGGCGCTAAAGTCGTAAATAGTTGTCCCTCTCTAACACATACAACTTAATTCCAAAATGGTTGGTAAAAAATCTGTCTGTGGAAAATGTAAAAAAGATATTGGAAAAAATGGCAGCATCCAATGCAATAATTGTTTAAACTGGTTCCATATTCTTTGCGCTGGGCTTACTGAAGAACTTTTTATGTTAATGTCTAAAAATAGTGGTATTTTTCATAAGTGCCAAGAATGTATTGACTGTCCAGGAAGTAATTATTCTTTAAAGGATGAAATGTGTCTGCTTAACAACAAACTTGATGCTTTATCCAAACAAATAACAAATCATAAGGAAACCATTGATATAAAACTCGGAGCCCTCGTTTCTGATATTAGGACTGAGTTTGTGTCAAAGTTTGAGAAGATTGAACATGAAGTAGCAACTTTTAATAAACAAGTTAAGGTTTTGGATGCCGGTGTTGATAGCAAAGTCGGTAAATTGGAAGAAGAAAACAACGTTTTACATCACAGAATAAATCGTACTGATGTGGTCCTAAATGGTCTGCCTAGTAAATTAAAACCACAGAATTAGAAGACGTAGTGAAAAATATTTGCTCTTTTCTTGCTATAGAAATATGCAAGGGGGATATCCAACATATTTGTTATATGAATAAATCTAACGCGGTACTAGTTGAATTTACACATGTCAAAATAAGGGATCTACTTATGGCATCGTATTTTAAGACTAAAACTCTTAGAAAGCTGATGAAGGAAAAGAAAATTAAGAAATTTAAAATTTTTAATGCAGATAGGCCGAAAGTCTGGATTCAAAAGGATGATGACTCTAAGATTTATCTAAACTATAAGGAATGTGTAAGGCTGACGCAGTAGTTTTGCTTATAATATGCTTTTTCTTATACATATATTGAAATCTTTTTGTTTATTGAATTTTCTATTTCTGAATTTAGTACAATTATTAGTTATTTGATCAGCTGTTAGTTATGTATTAAACTTGAAAAAAAAAATGAAATTTTTGAAACTGTTAACTAATATCTTTCAACTTATGAAAAAAATGTCACGATATAGGCTCTCCCACCATAACCTCAACTCTATTGCTATCAATGATGCATGACAATAATATTGGTCCAATTGTTAGTGATAACTCTGTACTTAAAAATAAACTCTATAATTTAAAAAATAATTTAAACATTGGTCATATGAACTGTCGTAGTATTTGCCCATCAAATGTTCAAAAGTTGAATGAATTAAGAAATATTTTGAATAATTGCGATCTGGATATTTTTTGTGTTTCGGAGACGTGGTTAAAGCCTTATATAACAGACAAAGCTGTAGATATATTAGGATATACCGTAATTAGAAATGATCGGCCAAATGAAAATGGCAGAGCAGGTGGAGTTGGAATTTATGTCTCTAAAAAACTTAAATGCCGTGTTGTGTTTAGGTCTATGGAATTTAATGTATGTGAGTCTATGTTTGTGGAAATTATTTCTGATAACATTAAAACCCTAGTTGGTGTGGTTTATTTACCCAACAGTAATAGGGATGATCTAAACATATTCGAACGTTTACATGAACATTTGTTTCTTCAGTACAATAAAATAGTAATAGTTGGTGATTTTAATCTAAATCTCTTCGATGTGGCTAAATCAAATTTTGTTAGAACTCTTTGTATTCAAAACGGTCTGACCATTCTTCATAACAACATACCCACTCATTTTGATGTGAGTCATCAATCTTCATCACTAATTGACTATTTTATGTTAGGTGGTGATATACAAGTGGAACTTTCGTATCAATTTCAATGTCCCTCGATATCTGATCACGCTTTTATTTTCATTTCAATTCCTATAAATAAGCATTGCAGTCAAGAGGTTGTTTATACTAGCGATTTTCATAATATGGACTGGAATGGACTTAACAGTTTTCTCAGCACATATGATTTATCATTGTTGTATAACACAAATGATGTAAATTTTCAAATTGAGGCATTAAACAACTTTCTAAATATGGCTTATTCCTATGTCCCTATAGTACGTCGTAAACACAGACATTTTAAAAATTCATGGATGAAGTCAAGTGAGATTGTACATATTACCTCATTAAGTGATTTCGCGTACAAGGGTTATCTTGAAGACCCCTGCAGTGAAAACTGGCGAACCTATTGTAAGTACCGTAATAGAGTTAAAAGTAAAATAAGAAAATATAGGAGAATTAATTCTTTAAAATTGTTTGATGGTATAAATAATGCGGACGTATGGAAGACTCTTAGAAATGCTGGTTGTTTGGGTCAAAGAAATAATTTGATTGATCATGAAGTAAATGAGGTTAATGATTTCTTTGTGAGGTCTATGGAGGGCAATTCATCTGCTGTTAACTTTATGGATTTTAGTGAATATTTCGGATTTTCATTTAGTAATGTGACTGAGGCTGAACTGGTGTACGCCTTTGGGAAAGTCAAATCGAATTCGGTTGGAGTTGATGGTATTCCTTTAAAATTTCTAAGGGTTGTTTTTCTTTTATTACAACTTCTACATATCCATCTTCCTGGAAAATTTCGAGAGTAGTTCCTATTCCTAAGTGTGGCTCTAGATCCTCCATTGAAAATTTGAGACCAATTTGTATTTTGCCGGTTTTATCTAAAATAGTAGAACAATTACTTAAGCTCAAAATGCTTTCTTATTTGGAGGAGAATTAACTCATTGACATCTGCCAGTATGCTTACAGAGAGGCTATAATACTTCGTTACTTTTGACGGAAATTAATGATGAAATTAGGAGGAATTTGAATAAAGGTCGGGTTAATATGTTGATATCGTTGGATCTTTCTAAAGCGTTTGATTGTATTGACCGAGGCAGGATGATTAAAAAACTTTACACAGAATTCAAATTTTCAAGGCAAGCCTGTAAACTAATATATTCATACTTGTCTGATCGTACTCAATTTGTAGACATTAATGGTGTTATTTCTGAAACTAATAATGTAAATTTTGGGGTGCCACAGGGCTCGGTTATTGGTCCGCTTTTATTTGTATTATATTTAAACAACCTAACGCAAACTATTGAAAATTCTTGTATATGTAAACCATTTATTTTTGCTGATGATATTCAGATTCTTTTAAGCAAGGAAAAACAATACTTGGATGTGTTGGAAACAGTAACAAACTACTGCTTAGAAAATGTATCTACATGGATGACAGAAAATAATTTTACTATAAGTCTTGCTAAGACAAAATATATGGTCTTTGGTAGTCCTCTAGGTCATGTTTTTGACATTCGTGTGAAAGGTGTGAGGTTACAGTGTGTGGATCATCTAAAATGTTTAGGTGTTGTCATTGATGACAAACTAGACTTTGGAGGTCACATTAATGCTCTAACTTGTAAAATTATTTATACACTGAGACGTGTATATAACTCGAACATTTATTTACCATTACATGTTAAAAGAAAGATTGCTTTTTCACTATTAATGACGCAAGTGGGATACTGCTTGGAGGTTACATCAGCATTAATTTCAACAAACTTCAAAAGACTAGAGAGAATTGTTAATATGATTGTACGTTTTGTTTTTAATGTCAGAATCAGAGAGCATATAACACCTAATGTAATAAGGTTTTTGGGCTGTACGTTTAAAAATTTTGTTAAATATAGACTTCTTTTATTTTTTTATAAAATAATTTTAAATGGATATCCAAAAAACTTACGAGCTATGTTTAATTTTTCTAGATCTACTAGGCATGTTCAAATTCTAATTCCACATATATCCAAATCAATATTTGAACGATCATTCATGGTTAGGGTAGCCAGAATATGGAATGATTTGCCACCAAATCTTAGAATGTTTAACAATTCAGTAAATATATTTAAAAAGAGGCTTTATTCTTATGTTTGTGAGACATCCTAATTCATTATGTAGATATAATTTACACACTTCTGTGCCTTTTGAATATTTTACTTTATGAGCATATTTGTCACTGACATGGACTACTTTATAACATTTAAAACTTATTTAAATTGGCTGGGGGCCTAAATTCATAACTTTTTTTTCTTGATTGCTAAAATCAATCTAGTTTTAAGACATTTTTATATACTATATATTATGTATTTATAAATGAATTTGAACATGTATGTATGTATGTTAATATGAACAAAGCATACATATGTGTATGTATATGTAAACATATATTTACTTTTTTTTTTCTTCCCATTTATGTACATATCTTGAAATGAAAGCTCTGTAATAATGTTTTTTTGGCCAAATTAGGCTTTTATTATTACTGTTAATAAATAAAATAAAATAAATTAATAAGTAGAAGAAGGAAAGAGTAGTCCAGTTAAGAGTAGTGATAGCAGCCCCCGTATTCATTAAATGAAAATTTTGGACAAAGTAGTACTTCTCCAAAAAAGATATTGTTAGAATTTAATAAAGCTGAAGGAATAACACAAAATATAGCTAAGCAGTCTATATTCCACTACTTAATAAAAAATTTAAAAAAGGCATTTATTCCAAATATGTATGTATAATGTATAAGGATATTGATGAAGGGCAACTTGGAAGAATGCAATCCTAACAAAAAACACCAGGGGCCTAATTCTGGCAGTCGTGATCGAGTACTTTCTCGATTCGAAAGCAATTTGATTTCAGTCGATACTGAACGAATCGAAATTATTTTTTCAGTATTGTGAAACTCAAATTAATGCTTTACAACACAGAAAAAAATAATTCCGATTCGTTCACTATTGACTGAAATAATTAGATATTAAATTGCTTTCGAATCGAGAAATTACTCGATCACGACTGCCAGAATCAGGCCCCAGATTATTTTAAATAACCGTGAAAAAAAATTTGTTCTCTTGTATTACATAAAGACTTTTAATATAATGAAGAAATTGTAAAAAGTTTATACATACATACATATATTACCTCATAAGATATACACGCAAAGAAAAAACATGGTTGTGGTAAACATATTCTAAGAGCAACATATTATGATAAAAATTATGATTGTAGTCACCATATTAAGATTATTATTGAAACATATTATGACTCAATATACTCGTAATATGTCATCATAATATTTTTCCCTTAATCATATTAATATTCTTTTAATCATACTAAGTTAAGAAGTAATCAAATTATTGTCATGTTAATCATAATAAGCTAAGAAATTAATCATATTATTGTCATGTTAATCATAATAAGCTAAGAAGTAATCATATTAATCATAATAAATTTAGAAGCAATCATATTATGATACAGCACCTTTCATAGCTGTCATAAAAATACAAAATAAATTTAAATATTTTTGAATCGATTTTTTATTTTGTGGCTTTTTACAATTTTTCTTAATGTTAATCAAATAGCGGAGTTCAATATAAGGCTTGAAAAAGAGCAAATGAAAAATCTGTGGTTTTCATGGGCAACCGCGTGTGTCCATTTTTTTGATTTTAAGATGTTGATGCCATATTGCCTAATTTTGTACGCTCTTTATATTTTTTTGAAAAAAGATGGATCAATTCCATTTTGTAACGTAATGACAAAGTTTAAAATGTGCAATACCTAGCCCATAGTTTGATCTAGAATGGGTTTTCGGCTTTCCTGAACAATTTGTTTTAAGACATACGCGGTTGCCCATGAAAACCACAGAAATATCGTAACACTTTTATAAAATATAATGAAATCTCTGTGTGTTTTGTTGTTGGATTTTACAAAAAAACTACAATATTTTGCATTTGCACTATTGCATCACTAATGCTGAATGAACTCCGCTTATATTTTAATTTCTTTAAACTTATTTTTTGTTATCGGAATTTATCTTTTAATTGTTTAACCGCTCACATATAAAATAAACGACATAACTGATTCAAAATTATTTTACAAATGGCGCTAACATAATTTTATTAGAGTAAAAATAGTTTGATTGCATCTTAAACATAGAATGATAAATGTATAGAAAGTTATCATGTTATGTCTATTAAATATCATGATATGGTTGTTAGTAAAATAATATGTTTTGAAAGTAATCATAATTTAGTTGTTAGAAAAATAATTATTTTTCGTTCAACAATACTCAAATTTATAATTGCGATAAACATTGTTATGTTTACAGTAACTATAATATTGTTGATATTAAATAAAAATAACAATTATTTGTGTACGACAACAATATATTGTTACATTAAACATAGTCTTGTTTCCGTAACCATGTCCAACCATATTTTTTCTCTGCGTGTAGGTTTTGTAATATATACGTATTAAAGACTTGCACAAATATATAAACACTTACAACACAGTAATTTGTGGTTTGTTTTATAAAATTTATTAATTTTGGCTAAGTGTTTACACTACAAAGGGACAACTGTTATTAATTTAGCGCTTATACATAAAGAAAAAATGGTTATATCTATTCATTATATGCAGTGTTTGTATTGTGCTTAAAGCACAAGAGGAATCGATTTTAAGATATCCACCCGTCCGGCTGGCTGTCTATTTAAACTTTGTGCGAAGAGTTCAAGTCGCAATTTTGAAGATTAATTGCTTAAATTCGGTACATAGGTTCTAATTGTCCAAAGAATCAAGCCTATGGCAAATGGTGAGAACATTGACCTGAATCTTAACTTTATAATATAATTTGTTTTCCTGGGTCCATGATTGCCCATGGGTCCCAAATAAGGTACACTCTTGAAAAGTTGTCTAAACGTTGTGGTGTGGAGTAGAGTCAGCATTGACGGACTATACTTTCTTATATGTTTAAATGGGATATTTATAATCAAAAAATTAAATTTTAAAAAAAAAATGGAAATTTGTAACTAGGAAAATAAATAATTTTTTCCAATAGATAAATTTCAGTGTATTTATCAAATATGAAAAAAATTTGGAATTTAGCACGTCATACGGAAATCTTATTAATAATGAATTTTGTAATCCTATTGCATGTACCCGTAGCTTTTCTAAAATCTTTGGAAAAGGTTTCCTGACGATCTGGCCTAAGCAACCAGTGAAATGCGCATAGAATCTAGCTTTCCCTCAACAATAAATGTCAGTGTATTTATCAAATATGAAAAAAATTGAGAATTTAGCACGTCATACGGAAATCTTATTAAGAAAAAATAATAATAATAGTAATTATTTTCAGTCCCTGAGATTTTTTTTTTTTTTATACCCTCCACCACAATTAGTTGTGAAGAAGGTATACTAAGTTTGTCATTCCGTGTGAAACTTTTTTATTATTCATCTCAGACCCCATAAAGTATATATATTCTGGCTGCTTGAGTAATTCTAAGTCGATTTAGCCATGTCCGTCTGTCTGTCCGTCTGTTGAAAACACGCTCACTTTCGAAAAACTCAAAAGAAATAAACAAACTAGGTGTCGAATTGCTTGTAGTTATCCTAAGCAGTTTGGGATTGAATTTCAGCAAAAGCGGTTCAGTAGGACCAGAGCTATGAATCAAAATGTGGAACCACCACCTTCAAAAACTTGATAATTTTGTTACAAAAACTAACATAAATGATGCAAAAATGCACGGAATGACATAAGATTTTGCACAAGTCCGTTTTAATCGACTAGAAATGACACTGTAAAATTTCGCGAAGGTCGGTCCATAATTTACCCTAAGCCCCATATAAACACTACTCCCGGAAAACAGTTTAGTACGCCTAAAACCGTAAAAAATAATGCAATCATAACAAATTTTGGCTCGTCACAATTTTATAGGACTATAAATGATACTGTGAAATTTCGTGAAGATCGGTACATAATTTACCCTAGGCCCCATATATGCCCTACTCCCGGAAAACAGTTTAGTCTCCTAAAACCATAATTAATAACAAATCGTCACAGTTTAAATTTTTTTTTTGTACATTGACACCCAAAGCTTGTCGCTGGTCAGATCACTACAATTTGTAAAGCAGTGTTATCTAATTAGCTTGCACTGCAGTTAAACTTTTATGACTGCGAAATAAAACTCTCTTTTTATTTTTTCGTTGGAAAATGATTTTTAACTGTGGAGTTGATATCGTTTTTTCTATATCACTTGTAACGTGACGTTACAAGCTAACTCCACATTTAATACTTACATCATGAAGTATAAGTAACCCAACACCTTGAATACCCTTATTATTTTACTTACTACTATGAATACCCTTACTATTTACCTACATTACCTTTTTACTGTATAATTCTCATTTAGTTTGTTTTATTTTTGAATAAATAGACTTAAGTTTGCTCGAAAAAAACAGATTAGATATTGCCCTTAACCCCAGTATTTACTCTCTGTAGTTAGTAGTAGCCGTAGATTAGTCGTATTTAGCCGACTGCCGGTGCCTCCGAATTCCATTCGGCAGCCGACTAAATACCATCCCGTATATAACCAGTAATTAGTCGTATGCAGCCGACTGCCGGTGCCTCCGAATTTCATTCGGTAGCCGACTGAGTACAAATCCGTATTAGCCCGTAGTTAATCGTATTTAGCCGACTGCTGGTGCCTCCGAATTCCATTCGGTAGCCGACTGAGTACAAACCAGCATTCAACCCGTAGTTAGTCGTATTCAGCCGACCGCCGGTGCCTCCGATTTCCATTCGGTAGCCGACTGAATACAAGTCCATAGTTACCAGTAGTTAGTCGTATTTAGCCGACTGCCGGTGCCTCCGGATTCCATTCGGTAGCCGACTAAATGCAAAACCCGTATTTAACGTATTATAAGTCGTGTTCAGCCGACTGCCGGTGCCTCCAAATTCCATTCGGTAGCCGACTGAATACAAACCAGTATTCAACCCGTAGTTAAGGCTCAGTTAGTCTTTACTTTCTGCTTCAGTTCTGTTCCGTGCCGTTCTGTTACGAAATTGTAATAGTTACTTTTTCTGTAGCAATTTATCAGCCATCTATGACAAATTTATTAGTTTTGCACCGTCCATTGTGTTATTTCAATAACTTTAATGCACATAAATTTGAAGAAATTAAATTTTATGAGTTCTTAAAATCAAAAAATAGTTTATTTCAATATAAAAATGTATTTTTTATTATTTATTTTGCTGTCACTTACAATAACTTAAAAAGTTTTTGATTTTAACAAACTGAACGGCAACAGAACAGAAAAACTAATCAATTTCACAGGTTTTTTAATAACAAAAACAAATCAGCTGATTCGTAACAGAACAGAAAGTAAAGACTAACTGAGCCTTTAGTCGTATTTAGCCTACTGCCGGTGCCTCCGAATTCCATTCGGTGGCCGACTAAATGCAAACCAGTAGTCAACGTATTCTTACCAGTAGTGAATACGAACCAGCATTAATACCGTAGTATTTAACCGAACCTGATTAAACGAAACCGTATTTAACCGAACCTGATTAACCAGAACCGTATTCAATATGGTGCCCGGGGTATTCTACCCAGTATTTAACCAAACCCGTGGCGTCCGATGTATTTTACCCAGTATTTATCAAAACCGTATTTAACCGAACCTGATTAACCAAAACCGTATTAAACCGAACCGGCTTAGCCAGAACCGTATTTAGCCGAACGCCAAGTCCTCCGAAATCCTTTGGTGTCCGAAGTAGTTTTAAGTCATTTCTAGCATCTAAGAATGTAGTTAGCCGAACGCCAAGGCTCCCGGAATCCCTTGGTGTCCGAAGTATCTTTAAGTCATGTCTAGTATTTAAGACCGTAGTTAGCAGAACACCACGGCCTCCGCATTCCCGTGGGGTTCGAAGTATTTACCACCGTAGTTAGACACACCATGGCCAGACAACCGTCAGCCGTCGACTTATCAGGGGCCATAGTTAGCCGAACACCCGAGGTTGCGAAATCCTCTCGTGTTCGAAGCGCTCGGCCCAACTAGTCGCAGTAGTTAGTCGTGTGTAAAGCCAACTGCGGGGCGAACCAAATGCTCCGTACTCGGCATAGGTTCGATCGTAGAATAAGATACTAACAAACCATAACCGAAACCCGTTTATTATCATCTTCTCTGCCAGATCGAACCATCAGCACCTTAACACTGCCCCACGGATCGCCACAGAACGGGCCTTACAGTGCGCCAAAACCATCTAGCCGTTTCCTTACATCATCAGCCGTACGTGCATGGAATTACGCTGCCTCAGCACCCGTTCCCGCCTACATCTACTCCGAATCTGCCAAAAGCCGTCATAGTTCTAAGTATTTAGCGTAGATTAAGATTTCGTAAATAAAGCTTTGTTAAATAATTATTTAAAGCTTTGTTAAATAATTGTAAGCGAACATACACGAAAACATCCCGTGTTTCATTTCAAAGGAAGCGGACCTTCGAATTGACCCTGGACAGACTGAGTCATACCTCAGCTGGGAAAGTAAACTGCGTTACACACTATAGGTTCTTAAAGAAAACTTTAGGACGAACCTTTGGGTATATGACAGTATAGGTCTCCGTCGACTATAATTATAATTTTAAGCTAAAATTTTATGTATAACTCTTATTTACGGTCATTGAAATTTACCTTTAAGTACAAAATATTCATATATGTTTTTTAATTAACTAAAATTTATTTATAAAACGTTTATTTTGATTGATTTTTTTAAAGCATTAGGAAATGGTTAATGGTTGTTATTTCTGTCATTAAAAATATGTTTTATTGTGTTTAAAAAAGTTATTTTAATTTGCCGATTTTTTTTAATCTAATTTCCGATTTGTTTTTGAAAATATGCCGATTTCTTACCAAAACCATCTGGCACCCCTGGTTGAGATCTTATACAAGTTTTTAAAAAATCTCTTATTTTCATCAACTCGCCAACAATATTTTAATATACAACAGATAACCACAGATAACCACAGATATTGTAGAAATACTTATGGTGACAACAGATATTTGTAAGCAAAAAAAAATGTTATGACATTCTCAATCCAAAACCATAAGCAACTGTTTTTGTTTTTAAGATATGGTGAGTGGGCAAAAGCAAAACCGTACAATATCAGTTACACTCATTCTCTCATTTATATCAGTAGTAACAGATAAATATCTGGTGTATCTGTTTTAACAATACTTACTGATACACTCGTGCAGGTCTTTAATACATATATGGATTCGATTCTTAATATTTTACAGCACTTTTTTAATTTTTTTTGTGCAATAAATTTCAGTCTGGTCACTAATTCCAATAACACCGAGGTAACAGATTACCCAGTTTTGACGTTTAAAAATATTAATGTGTTCTTATAAAAAGAATTAAATGCTCTGCTAATTTTTTTCTTGGGTAACGTGAATCGTAATAAACAAAACAAGTAAATTTCAATTTTTCCAATAATACCTATGTACATTGTTAAGCATTTAAGCCAGGGATTTCCATTTCTTTGCACAATTGTGTATACCACTACTAACCAGGGTGGTCATATGTGGCGATTTCTCGCCAAACGCGGCGACCTAATTTTTGATTTGGCGACTTAGAAACATATTTGGCGATTTTGTTGGCTATTTTGGATGAGCTATGGACTTGTTTTAAAATTCGTTATATTCAACAATAAGAAAAAATATTACTTTTATTCTAGTATTTTTATGTATGAAATTTGAGGCATTCATATGTATGGCCAGTATTTGAAAGTATGTATGTTCAAATTGTTAATGAAGATAATAAAAATTTTCGAGGAAATTGTTTTTCGTTTTTAAAGGTGCTCTTGAAAGAATCAATAAATATTATTCCTTAAAACATTCATATATTTAAAGTCTATGGACATTTTTCCATTATATGTATGTGGCAATTTATTATCATAGATAAAAAACATTGTTGTTAAAGATTTTTATGAATCCTAACGTACCTTTCGATGTTTACGAAACATACTCGTAAAAATTAGCGTTTGTTAATTGTAAAGAGGGTCTTAATGATGATATTTCATCTAATTTATGGAACTTGCTTTGGCTGTACTTTATATGCTGGTAATTACAACAAGTAATGCCTGTGTTAAAATCAGGAACTCGACAAAAACTGGCTTTATTACGAGGTTTAAAATTTATGAATGTGAATAGTACATGTTGCACTTCTTTTGTACCTTCATTGAATAAATGTAATTCTCTCGCAATGTATTCCAAAAAAGAAAACAAATAGGGAGTCTTGCCAGTGAAGCGTTTTAGATAACTGCAACTTATATACAAATGTATATCCAATATTTGTTTAATACTAAATGCAAAAATTCTTTTTTTGTTGCTTTAAGTAGACTACTATAAACTATTTTATAGTAAACATTGTACCTCTTTTGTGTTCAATAACTATTTTTACTGTGCTCTAAATAAATATTAAACAAAACATATATTATGGCGACTTTTTTAAATTTTTGGCGTATTTTAGCGATATTGAACAAATTTATTTTTTAGAATTTATAAAAAATATTTTAAATAATTCTAAAAATATGTATTTTATTGTCAAGAACTGAAAAACAAAGGCTTTGGCGATTTTTGACATTGAATATTAAAGTTTTAACATTTAGCTCGTGTAACTGGTAACCACACATCAGCAACAACATTTTGCATTACTGCAGCAGTGATGCACAGTTTTTATGTATAAACGTTAGGGCGGGTTAATTTTTTTTTTTTGATGAAGCGTATAGAAAAACGTAATCTAAAGGTGATTCTAAGAAATTTTGCTCAAGAGACCATAGCTCTAAGTCGGGTTTGGAGCACCCCAAAATTTCAAAATAGATATTTTTCCATATATACATAGAATAATTTAATTAAAGTCATAAAATCGGATAGAGTTATAGTAGATTTCTCAATCTGGGCTTGTTTGAAAGGTATTTTTATCACCTTTCAGAATCTGTATTGATACCAACACCTAAAATGAACTTTTAACTAAAAAATTCTGAATTTTCTTCGATTTTTTTCGAGATTTTTTTTTTTTTTGCAGATTATGAATAATGAATAATATGAATGAATAATGACGTTACAAAATAATGACGTTTACCAACACTAAACGTTGCCAAGCTTGCTTTTCCTTCTTACTTAATCGTTCATCGTGCAATGCGCACGCAGTTTGCCAAAATACTTAAATAAAAACTCGGTTATCACAATACCAATATTTTATTTTATTTTTAAATTTAGTGTAACACCATCAAAGAGTGCAGTGATAATATCAAAGTTATTATGGATAA
The DNA here is from genome assembly GCA_963931875.1 of Pollenia griseotomentosa. NCBI lineage: Eukaryota > Metazoa > Arthropoda > Insecta > Diptera > Polleniidae > Pollenia > Pollenia griseotomentosa. Next base: position 546,788 of record OZ007560.1, read on the forward strand.
TCAAGAACCATCAACATCGTCTGCGGTGTCTTCGCAAATGGAAGCAACAACATCAACAAGTTTTGACTCTAGATTGACTAACATGCCTCATCAAGATATTGTTGTTTTTGGTTTATCAAGTGATTTAAATGATCTTAGTTTGCCTACTAAATGTGACGTTTTAAAATATGTATTATTTTTTTTTAAGTGATCGTGCTAAATCTTAAAACAAAATGTTCTCGTATAAAACTTTTACTCCTCACGTAACAGATAAATTGATCCAAATTTGGTGTAAATTAAATATTGAAATCATTAATAAAAAGAGTGTTTTAAAAAAATTAAATGGTTTGCTTGATAAATACCAGAAACATGTACAACATAGAAACAAAAGACATGAATTTAAAGCATTTGTTGATTCAATAAACGAATTATTTTATATTGGCAAATGTAATTGAAAATAAAAACACCAGAATGCTCTTCTGGATTGATTCCAGAACAATACCAACAATTACAACTGGTACCGATGATCCAAGATACGAACCACCTGAATTACACATGGATGAAGAAGAAAATGAAGCAACAACAGAAGTTCCAGAAGCAACTGTTCAAATGTGACGAGGTCATTATACTCAAAGATACGATGCCTTAAGTTTTGCTATGATGTGTCATGAACATGATGGATCATGAACATGAGCTCGAACTATCAACAGATGTTAAATATTTATATCAAATAGCTAAAGCAATTTCGAATAGTATTGTTCCTGTTGATTTAGCTAACATTAAACAAGGACCAATTGCACATTCTCGTTGGTGAACCAAAGCAAGTAGATTACTACGATTGTATGTAACAACGTATACACCATCGACCAATTTAAAAACGTTGGCAGTTTATATTATTACAGTTTATGTGCCAATGTACTTCAATGTGAAGTTTTATTGTGTACGGAAGTGCACTTTTATTAAAATTTAAACGTTGGATTCGATTCTTACAACCAAACTTTCGTAATATTGTAGATGGTGTAATTCAGAACAACTCATATTACGCACATCCAGAAAATATCTTATTAACAATCTTATATGATGATCGAAAAGCAATACGGAATAGAGCTATCAAAAAGATTTTACACTATCGAGAAAAATTGTACGATCCAACCAAACTCAGAGTTTACAAAAAATATATCTTAAATTTCGATGCTACCGATTATGTCAATATGGTTGATATGAATAACGACGATATATTTTTTGAACCAGCATTTACTCGACAGATTCCATATGATCACTTGGTAGAATACTTAGATTTCGACGAACCACCACTGGCTGATCCACAAAATCCAATGCACATACAAGGAACAGAAAGACATATGTATACAATTATTAACGAGTGTTTCAAAACGAGTTTTAGAAAAGAATCGTGAAGGAGCTATGGCAGTGACATTAGAAAGTCGTAAGAAAACTCCTCGAATGGAAAGTAAAAAGGACCTTAAATAGTAATAAATTCTGAATTTTCTTCGATTTTTTCGAGATTTTTTTCGGATTATGAAAGTTCAGATAATTTTCAACAACTTTTATCACGATCAATTTTTTTGTTTTCGAACTCCTTTTTGTAGGAAAATCGATCTGAAAAAATCAACATTTTCAAGGTTTTAACAAAAAAACACTATTTTTAAAACATTAAATTGTAGGTCGAGAATAATATTTAAAAATAAATTGAATTAAAAATGTAAAAATAGGACAGTTCTGAAAGGTGATAAAAATACCTTTCAAACAAGCCCAGATTGAGAAATCTACTATAACTCTATCCGATTTTATGACTTTAATTAAATTATTCTATGTATATATGGAAAAATATCTATTTTGAAATTTTTGGGGGTTCCAAACCCGACTTAGAGCTATGGTCTCTTGAGCAAAATTTCTCAGAATCACCTATAGATTACGTTTCTGCTATACGCTTCATCGTTCCATACAATTTGACGCGCCCTAATAAACGTACTTACCTAAAGTGTTCTGAGACTTTTACGACCTATGCCACGTGCATTGGCGGAAAAAATTGTTTTGTTTATTAGTTCCAAAAATAACAAAATTAAAATATTTTTAATGTGTTTTAACAAATCGTCGCACAGTGGGAAATTTTACGAGAAGGCGGTCAAAATTCCATAACTTTTGACTGGATCGGTATTTTTTTATGCGATTTTTTTTGCTCGATAGGTGCGATGTTAGGCTTTAATTTGCGCTATAAAACGTAAAATTCGACTGATAGGAGCCAAAGTTATGGGGAGTTCAAAATGGATTTTAATTTTATTGTTGAGTTTCGGTGTAAAAGATGAATATTTCAAATATGATTTTTTTATAATTTATCATTATTTCTCTTGTATTTTACAACTGATACTTATTTTTTATTGTCGAACTTAGATCCTGTCAGAAAATGCCAATATTTGGCCCCTGTAAATTTTTTAGTCCCAATATTCACAGGGGCCAAAGGTTGGCTTTTTTGGGAAAGACGAGTTGTTATAAGGATAAAACTGAAAAGGAATATTTTGAAAAATGCCCAAATAGCATTCTTGGCTATCGATAACATTTTAGGTAATTCAACTTTTATTTTTGGTTTGAGATGTATGTGTATTTTATTTTTGTATATTAATACAAATGTATACTTAAATCAAAAACAAATTATAATCTATAAACTATTTTAAATTAAACAATATTAGTAAACATTTCTTCTAAATAGCTTTGGGTTTCATTTTCCAGAAGTTGTTTAGCTTCTTGTTAGCATCAGATGAGTTTTCTGAATTACATTGCTTGTATTGTTTCTGACCAGAGCTTCCATCACATCCCCATTTAGAAAATAAAGTGATGCTGCAATTTTTAAGTTTTTTTAAACAGTCAGCATCAAGTGTATTTAATAATCGTTCTGCAGTGTGTTCGAGAAGAGCCTGCAATTTTACTTCTGCTGAACTTAAAGTTACACTAATAGCCGTTTGTGAAGATAAGCACTCTTTTTTGACAAAAACTAAATCTCGATATCCTAGAAAGATTCCACTATTTTTTTTCATAGGTTCGCTTTCGCAGTTCTGTATACTGATTTTTTGTCAGTTTTAAATCCAAAAATAGTGCAAATGCTTCTTCTGGAGTAAATTTCATTTCTTCAGTTGGTGTAGGCATACTTTTTAAAATCCTCTTTGTGCGTTTAGGGCTCGCTTCCACTATTTTTTCAATTATTGCAATTTTTGATTTCTTATATTGCGTTGGTTGAATTTGATGCAGAAATGAATCCTTTATCATACTATGAGAAATTTCTTCATTGATATTTGCAAGCTTGCGTCTTCGTGATCTTTTACTGCAATTGTCAATTTGTTTTGCGGGCCGACCCACTTTTCCAGTTTCCTTAGCGGTTATTGACAGCTTCTTAAAAATCAGATAATTTGTTAGCCATTTTTCGTTGCGTAAGAAAAACGTTTTCTTGTTTCTAGAACATTTAAGGTACCGTTTTCTTAATGTTAATGAAAAATTTTTAATTTTTATCTTATGAATTTTGATTTCTTGTTCGTTGCATAATTTAAAGAATGGATTATTCATTATGTGTAACACAAAATCTTTTTCATCTTTCTGTTGAAAATATATATCTGCGAGAACTTAATAACTGAACTTAGCCATTGTTTAAACAATAATGAAGGTAAAATTATGAATGCATGCACTTTTATACTCTTGATATAAGTTTTTTTAAATGACCTTTTGTTACTACTTCTTTAAAACATAAAAACTCTTTTTTAAATACAAATTTAATCTTTTATTAGCATTTCTTTGAAACATAAAAACCCCTGTTTTCACACTTTTTAAAAGGATAACATACCGGCAATAAATTAACAGGTAACATGTAGGTAATTTTCACGTAAAATATAACTGCGTGCTAGTTTTTTACCATTTACCTGCTCTTTCATTTTTTAAATTAAGTTGCAATTTTCAGGTAATTAAACTATGTAGTTTATGTTGCGGCTATTTACTAATGTTTAACCTTTTAACTTACTCAGAAATCTAACGTGTTAGTCTATTTATGTCGCCTATTCGTTTTGCAGCATCCGTTCACCCACAATAAGTTCATAACAATGGCAATACCTTTACCTTCTCCAAATTAATTGATAACCTGACGTGCTAGATAATTTATGTGGCCTGAACTGCTTTATTTGTCGAAAATTCTTTAAGATTCACCTTCTTTAATTTCAGTAATGTTTCCTTGCAGGACTTATTTTTTGAACCGAATATCTTACCTTGGGTCACAGAAATTGCTGTAGTTCGCAAGGCCGTATCCAGATGTGTGTACAATGGGGTATAGAAATGTAGGTTAGATTCTGGACTACAAGAGAGTATAGATTTTTTTTTGACGCATTTTGACGCTCAGGACTTATGCTCTATAAAGTAGGAAATTTCCGGGAAATTTTGACATTAAAAAAAAAAAAATTAAATAGTTCTAGAGGTCGCAGAGTTTAATGCTTTAAACCACGTATAGCTAATAAAATAAACTAATACACAAAACTTATTCTGTCAAAAAATCTTAAAAAACAAAAAAGTTATGAGCATTTCAACTTCACAAATTGAATCCGAAATTCAAAACTATAACCAAATATTGAGAAAGTCCATTTCGGACCACCCTGTTCTCAATGAAATAGTTGAAATAGGGTTGAAATTTTTTGGCTCCCGAGGTTCACTAGTATTTACTTTCACATGAATAAAAAAATTTTAAAATCGGAGAACAAAAAAAAAAATAATTTTGGCCGCCTTCTCAAAATATGAACCAGTGTGCGTCGTTCGTAAATTATTGTGTTCTATAATATATGTAAAATAAACCCATATAGAACACAATAATTTACGAACGACGAAATATGTATATTTGTTTTTAGGTTATAAAATGTATTATAAATATGTATTTATATATTTAGTAGGCTTAAGTTAAGTTTGTGTACAAGTCTGCAATTATGCGTGTTTTTCCATTTTAAAAAAGTAAAATCATTAAACTTTAATGCATGATGCTCATTCAAGCAAACAATTGTTTGGAAACCCCACCCCTTTGTTTTTTACGCTCATAAATTTAGTTGCTCGTCATAGGGGTGGGCAAATTGAAAAAATATATCGATATATATCGAATCGATATTTTTTAAGAGTATCGATATTTATTATTTCAAAAATATGGATTAATCGATATATCGAACGTATTTTGCTATTACCTAATTAAAAAATTTTATATGTATACCTTTGTATATACAAACATATTATATGTAATTACATTGTTACTTTTTTTGTTTCATTTTATTTCAAAAAATTAATAAAAACAAAAAATTCAATTATAACAAAAACAAAAGGGAAGAATACAAACAAACCATATGAAATCTAAAAATAAGTAAATTCTTTATTTTGAATTCATTTTAAGTAATCAAAATTGAACACACGACTATGACATGACGTCGTCTGTTGGAAAAGGTTATTATATATATTACAAATTCTAAAAATAAGTAAATTACGAGAACAGTAAATGGAAGTAAATAAGTCATGGAAGTACCAACTTGCCTTAAAATTTGAATTGCACCCAAAAGTACTAACTTTAACTAGAAATGTTTTGTATTGTTTTAGTCAAACCAGTAATCATGAGATATGGACATCAGGAGCACTCTCTGTTTTATGTGCTCTCCTGCTTCTTGTATCCAGCACTGCTTCCTATAATGCCAATCATATTAAAAAAACATATTGTTTGAAAAACGGCTAAAATTTGGACTGACTCTAAAAAATATCGAATCGATAGTCGTATTTCAATATCGATACATTGGTATTTTATATATCGGCGATATATATCGATTATTTTTTTTAAATATCGATATTTTTTGCCTAGCTCGTCAGACAGCGATGAACGCACATGTACGGAAGATGTGTTGATCTTGTTTCAAATACAGTGTGTAGAATAAAGCTTCGTACAGACGATGGTCAGATCTTAAAATTAAAATTAATCATTAAAATTTACTAAAAATGGCTTGCAGATGTGTTAAATTAATGAATCTGACATAGCACCATTGTCAGAAAAATTACAACATTGTAAGATCTGACCATCGTCTGTACGAAGCTTAAGTAATGAAATTTAAAAAATCTTTTAATGCTTTTATGATAGTTTCGTAAAAATGTAGAAGATTTAAGTGGAGTTTTTTTTAGATATAATTCTTACTTTTACTTTCCAAACTTGCTCGCAGTTCACACTGAATTTTTTTAATGGTAATATTAGAAGATTTCCAATTCTTACTGTTTTTAAAAAATTTTTTAAAATTTAGAAGTCAATTCAAAAAATAGAAAATTTAGTTTGGACTGTATTATTATAAATGTTTTACAGCCACAACAATTTCTTTCTTTTAAATTTAAATAAAATTTGTGCGCTTAGTTTTGCGTATCTCTGTACTCGCAATCCATGCAAAACATTTTTGAGCACCCTGCTTTATACCCTTTGTACACTTGCGTACATTTCGGAGGAACGCATGGAAGATGTTGAAAATGTAAAATACGCGTTCACACTTGAAACATCTAACATCTACTATCAATAAAAACTGTCACCATTTCTGAAAAAAAATTTTTTTTTTAAAGACTTTTTTTCTACAAAAGTGCCAAAGTTTTAAAAGATAACAACAAAATGTATTTCTAATTCATTTTGTTTAATAATTTTAGGAAAATAAGGCTTGTAAAAAAGGAAAAACTTGAGAAATGCTGCTTTCAAAGCAATTTCCATTTTGTCGTTGATGCCGCAATAATAATAGAATTTATTGCCACTTTTCTTTTGATGACACTAAAAGAATCGAAAAATGTAAAAGGGAACAGAATGACTTTATGACTTTATGCTATGCTCTCTGCTGTTCATACGATTCCTTCCTGTTTCATTTTGACATTTTTTTATGTTGTTTGTATGATTTTATTTAAAACACATTAAAATGTATGTCTAACTTAAAAATATATTATTCAATACCAAAAGATTTTATTCAATACTTTTATTAATATTATTATTTTAAAATTATCACTTTATTTTATTTAACATCAATTTTTATTTTGTTTTTTAATTTTTTTGAATTATTTTGAGAGCAAGTTCAGATAAACTAGCGATAAGTGTTATCAAAATTGGAGATAATGGTATATTTCTCCTGTTTCGCAGCATGTTTCAATATGAAACGACCTGTTTCGCTCTCAAAATTTTGTAATGCAAAACATTGTTTCGATCATGTTTAGGGCGCGAAACAGGAATGGGAGAGCGAAACAGAATTTTGCTGTCCGTGTGAGCATGGTATTTTTGTTTCGCGACAAATTATGGCAGTTTTTATAAATTCAATGTTGTGTTTTCAACAACGTTGCGGTCCAGAAACCAAAATTTTTTCACGGGACCAAAATACATGTCTTCAGTTCTTGCAGGTAGTAATTTTTTTTTAATAATTTTTGCCTTTATTTTTTTTAACGAAAAAAAAACCTGACCCTTTTAGAGACTTTATTATTGTGTTTTCTACACCGTTGCGGTACAGAAACCAAAATTTGTTCACGAGAGGAAAACACATCTTGAGTTCATGCAGGTAGTAATTGTCATGGTCCAATTAGTAGGTCTGCTTGAAACGCCTGCTGATTTTATGCAGAGTTGTGTTTTTTACGTGCAATTGTTTTGGTAGAAATTGTTTTTGACATATTCACCATTTTTTACACAAACAATTGCTTTTGTTCTTGACATCTTTATCATTTTTTACACAAACAAAATGCGTGTTGTTTTTTCTATTGTTGGATTGTTGTAGTTGCGCGCAGACCTACTAATTGGGCCATGGTAATTGTCAATAATTTTTGCCTTTATATCTTTTAAGCAAAAAAAAAACTGAACCTTTTAGAGGTATCAAAGAATATGTTTTACAAAAGCAAAAAATATTTTAGTTTATCAGACAACAAATAATTTTACAAAACACACACAGGCTATCGTGCTGCCTAGCGGGAAAATTGCGAGCGCTTTCACTTTTCAGGCCTTAAAGAAGGTTTACAAATGTATTTTTAATAAACTTTTACTTATTCCAATCTGCCTTATTTTAAAAGTTCTTTTAGAATGGTTTTAATAAAATATTTTACAAATTAAAATTTTCTATTCTAAAGGTACGGTCACATATGGCAAACATTTGACAAAAAATATCCAATATTTGCTTGCACTAATCTGACCACAAAATATTGTTTAGGGGCAAACAGAAAAACAGCTGATTTTGGGCAAACAAAATTATTTGCTAGCAAACAAAAATGCTCCTAATGTGACCATTTAACGTCAAATATTTTCCTCGTTTTTAGGCAATTAAATATTTGTTCTTAAAAAAATTTTGTAAGACCAAACCGCGGCAAATAAAAAGCCTTATAATAAAAATTATTGAATAAAATTGAAAAAATTAACAAAATGAAATGATTTTTTAATGACGAAAAAACTTATTTATGTAAAAAAATTTTCCTGTGTTCTTTTTTTAGCAAAGAGTTGCGCGGTAAGTAGGATTCAAGATGTTATAAAATAAAATTTTCTTAAGTAAACATTTATTTAATATGGGTATAATATATGAGCATATGTTACGAATTATGCATTGCAAGCATGGCGTATCTCTATAAATAGATAAATTTTCGAGAGTGTACCAGTTTAGGGTCTGTGGACAATCATGGACCAGCCAAATTATATAATGAATTTAAGATTTATATAAAACTTATTAGTGCCGAATAATTTACCGACATCTTTATGAGATTTTTTCGTCTTGAATTCTCGTCCTACCAAGACAAAATTTTGACACGACATACAAGCTATTATATAGAAATTATTGCCAAAACCACGTTTATAAGATTATTATGACATTAAAAGCTATTTACAGAAGTGATGTGGTAAAATATGGATTGATTACAGTAACATTTGGTAAGGTGATAATAGATTTTCTATGGGCACAAGGACTCTTCTCCAGAAATAAGTTTTTATGGGGGCTATGTGAAATGATCGACCGATTCTTTCCACCTCTTATGACAATAAAAACATAAACAACACCTATCAGGTGTTGTCTAGGTATCGACTCGTATTGAAAACGAAAAATTTTTTGAATGCGCATAATTCAGAAATTGGTGTTTTAAAATCCGCATGTTTTTGTGTATTCGAAGTTCTTGTAAATTTGGTGAGTACGGTTTATATATGGGGCTATCTTAATAATGGCGACGATTGTCGAAAAGAGCAACAAAGAAACGCGACAATTGCAAAAATAGCGATCATTTTTAATATTTTAAACAAGCCATAAAAGTGATTAAAAATCTCTAAAAGTATAAGGAATGGCAAAAATTCGATAAAAATGGCTAAGCTAGCGGAAATTCGCAAAAATGCGCGATATTTGTGTGAAAATATATATTGTTTTCATTAAATTGAACAAAGAACATTTGAAACTAAAAACCAAAATTATGTTTTTGCTAAAAATGTTCTCAAGTACAATAAGAATAAAGGTCGATTCGTTTTACTTTTACTAACCCCTTACTACTCTAATTGAAAACGAATAAAAACATGTGGAGGTGAATTGCAGAACACAAAAAATGCTGAAGTAATCCACTTTCGAGTGAATTCGGATTCTAGAACACACCCGATTATTTCAAAATTGCGACATGCACTTTGCGAATAAGGTTAACATGGACAGCTAGCCGGACGGATGGACATTGTTACATATATCGATTAAGAAAAGGATGCTGACGAAAAATAAAAATTTTGGTGGCAAGTTCGTTCAAGTTCTTCTAAACAGTTTGGATTGAAATTAAGCACTTTCGATAAATCGATATTTTTGTTAAAAAAAACTACCGTTAATTGGTGGCGGAATGCACCTTTTATCGTTAAATTTTGCACAAGCTCAATTTATATGCATAGAAATCATAACACTAATTTCGTGAAGATCGGTCTATAGTTTATAATAGATCCACTGTCTAAAAACACTTTATTGCTTGCGTCTAAAACCGTAACGAATAATGCTTTAGTTTCATAATTTAGTTTAATTTAGTTGTATAAGACTGAAAATTACTTCGCCAAATTGCCCTTATCCCTTTATTTGATATCTTAATCCTCTTTTACTTTTAAAACTGCTGTTCTTTTGTACTTTTGTATAAAATGTAATTTTATTGATTTAATTTTTATTTTTGACAATTTGATTGTGATCAGTTGTAATTTTTGTTATGTTTTTGTTCACTCAACTGAGTTAAGTTGCAAACCGTAATAGGGGCCTATTATCTGTTTGAACAAACAAAAATGGGCAAATAAATGTACGTAGTGTGACCAGCCAATAAAATTTTTATTTTTTTTTTAACAAATTTTTTTAAAAACGCCGGCAAACAAAATTTGACAATTGTTTGCCATATGTGACCGTACCTTAAGATAAGTCCCGTCGAAATCGTTTTATTAGTAGTTATGTTGGAATGTGTAGCTAGTTTAATTATTAATTTACTCATTCGCATTATAAGCAACAACAATTACACTGGGATAAAGCTTTATTCTTAATTATTTTTAGAAGGCCTTTAAAGTAGATGCAAGAAGCCAAGGCTTTGGTCTCCAATGACACACTGTGTAAATTAGAAATACAGTTGGAATGCGACTGGAAAAATTTATATCGACAAAAAGACCTTCTATAAGGCCTCTTTACTACTTAATTTTCCCGCTGTTAATGGTAGGGAAAAACGCGTTCTTTAAAATTGACATATGAATTTTTTTGTTTGCTTATTTTCATGAATGAGGAAATTCACCATATTTTTTCCCCTCTCCCTCATGAGGATGAAAAAGCAGTAAAATTTTTTAGTTTTTCGCGCTCGCTCATGACTGAAAAATGAGTGAACGTTTCGGTACTCTGTCTTTAAACTTAAACGTTAACTGAAACTTTAAAAGAAATATAGAAAACAACGATTCCGCAAGAGTTGGTCGAATGAAGAAACTTTCAAAGGATGGCTTGCAGAAGTTGACGATAAATTTAAATGCAAATGCATAAGCTGTTAACTTGTGGAAAATCTGACTTAGAAAAACATGCCAACGGAAAGTCCCACAGAACTAATGTTTTATAAATTAAAAACTCTACAAATATGACCTCGTTTTTTCAAAAAGAAAAGCCAAATAACATTGAAAAATATACTGCATTTTTTGAGCTGCATATGGCACTTTTTTTGCTGAACATAATGTTGCTCTGCAGGTAATTGAACATTTAATTCCGTTACTGAAAGAGATTATAACAGATTCAGCGATAATAAAAGAATGTCAGCTGACACGTACTAAATGCACCCAAATGATACGTAATGTTTTGCCAATGAAGAAAAATCAAAGCTTATAAATATACTTAAAAGTAACAAGTTTTCTGTTCTCATTGATGAAAGTTTATAAAGTGTATTTTAGGATATGAAATTCTCTACGCCAATATAATTGGGCTTTGCTGTGATGGGGCTAGCGTAATGGTTGGGCAGCATAATTCATTTACATCGAGATTGTTAGCGGACAACCCAAATATCATTGCTATAAAATGTTTATGTCACTCGGCTGCAATAATTGAAAATAAAACTTGCCTTATGTTATCTGGAAGCGCTAAAAGATGCTCTGAGTTAGAAGAATTTCAAGAAATGCTCAACGTAGAAAAGCGAAAAATTTTAAGAACATCTGCCACAAGATGGTTGGCTCATCAGAAATGTATTGAAGGGGTTTTGGAGAACTGGGCAGTTTTGTTAAAATTTTTTCAAAATGCTCATCACAAGATAAGCTAAAGCAAGCAGATTTAATATTAAGTGCGTTGAGAAATTAATGCAACAAGGCTTATTTATTATTTTTAAAGTACGTTTTGAATTACTTTAATACTCTAAATGCTTTGTTTCAATCAAAAAAGCCCATGATACATGTTCTACATTCTGAATCAACCAAATCATTTTTAAAAATTGGTCAAAAGGAGGAGCTATGTGATACTTGCAATACTAAATCACCACATGTAACAAAACAAATAGAAGATATTTATATTGGCTTAAGACCATCCCAAAATCAAATTCAAACCAGATTAAGTCTGATTGCTTAAAGTTTTACATTACCTCACCAGAAGAAATACAGTAGAGATTGCCTTTGAAAAAGGACTAAATTTTTAAAGAAATGGAATTCCTAAGTACTGGTAATAAAAAAATTTACAAATTTAAAATGTTATGTGAAAAGGGTAATATTGATGCTAATCTTCTTACCCAAGAATGGCTAACCCTAGAATATAGTTTTTCAGAAGAAGAAATTAATTATCTTTCAAAGATGGATTTGGAACAATTTTGGTTATATATATCAAAGTTCAAGAACTTTAATGACGTACGTACAAAAAAAAAAAAGAAAAAAACTGAATCACAAGGTAATACGTTTTCGGCTATCTCGTCTGGTGGCTGAGATAAATCGTGTCCATTTTGCTCTATATCCCTCAAAACAAAAATGTTTTCTAAAAATTTGCACTATATGCCATTTAGTGGCGTTTAGAGCAAAATTTTAATACAAAACATGGAAATTGATTGCTGATGGACATTTTGCTCTACGTGGAGTTAGTATTGTTTAATGCAAATATTTTTCAGTATATTTTCTCTAAAAAAGAATTATTAAGAATGCAGTTGAACTTCTATAAGTCGCACTTCTGTAAGTCGAAAACTCTTCAAGTCGAAGGGATTCTTTTGGCAATAGCGATGGACAGGCCAATTCACATGATTTTGTTTCTTTAACTTGAACTTATGAACTTCTTTATCTTGAATTTTTCTATCACTCAAAGTAAAATATTTGCACCACGCGTGGCCATACTTCCACAAGTCGAATTTTTTTCAAAAAATTTTTTGGCATCTTAAATTTTTGTTTTATTTTAAACTAATTAGCATTAAAAATACGACATTTATCTTTAGTTAAATAAAATTTGATAAATTTCAAATCAATAATTCTAAGTTTTTCTAATTTTGCATGTAAACACTTATCAAATCGCACACTATTTCATAAAATTAAATCTTAATATATGTACATATGCATTTGTACGAAATAAAATTAAATAACATGAATACCGAACGAATTAAATTTTTGGTTGTGCATTTATTACAAAATTCTCTAACTTGAAGTTTCCTTAAGTCGAACTTTTTTGTCGGGATAATGGAGTTTCGAGTTAAAGAAGTTCAACTGAATATAAAATATATAAAACAAGTTAGAGTGCTATATTCGGCTGTGCCGAATCTTTGATACCCTCCACCGACAGTTCGAATATTCCAGGTGTGATATCTATATGATATCTTTTTTTATTATTAATTTATCTTTATAAAAACAGACGTCAGCATTAAAATTGGTTGCGGTTTAGACCTTTATTAAATTATTGACCGAATAAAATATCATGATTCGTAACAGTTTAAGCCGAACTTAAATGATTTTCAGGAGGAGGATTTATATTAGAGCCATGGTAAGTAAGTAAATGAACCAATCATCCTAAAATTCTGCAGAGTGATTTCTGGTATTAAAAACATCAATTTCAATATATTTCAAAACAGCGGTGAAATTAGTTTGAGCGTTTACATTGAATTTCAGAAGGCTGCTAAATATGGGATCTAAGGTAAATTATGGACCGTATATCACAAATTTAATAAATAAATTTCAGACCATTTGAAACCAAGCTGGAAGAAATTTTACCACAATAAATATATCTGCTACGGTTTTGGTTTTATTTAATTAATTTACCAGAGTGGGCTTTATATGGGGCCTATAATAAATTATTAACCCATCATCACGAAATTTCACAGTCAATTTCCAGTCCTATAAAACTGTGACGTACCAAATTTTGTTATGATAGCATTATTAATTACGGTTTTTGGCGTACTAATCGGTTTTCCGGGAGTAGGGTTTATATGGGACCTAGGGTATATTATACACCGATCTTGACAGTGTGATTTTCAGTCGAATAAAACGAATTTTTGCAAAATCTTATATCATTCCGTGCATTGTGCCATCATTTATGTTAGTTTTTGTATCAAAATGATAAATTTTTAAGGTGGTGGTTCCACATTTTGATTCATAGCCTCTGATCCTGCTAAACCGATTTTGCTGGATTTCAATCCCAAACAGCTGATGATTACTACAAGCAATTTGGCAGCAAGTTTGTTCATTTCTTTTGAGTTTTTCGAAAGTGAGCGTGTTTTTAACAGACGGACATGGCTAAATCGACTTAGAATTACTCTAGCAGCCAGAATATATATACTTTATGGGGTTTGAGATAAATAATAAAAAAGTTTCACACGGAAACTTAGTATACCCTCTTCACAGCTAATTGTGGTGGAGGGTATAAAAAGAGGTTTAATATTTTTGAAACACATTTGAACATATTTAAGAGAAAAGAAAAAATTAAAAATGAAAAAATTTCCAATCTAAAACTGTTATTCAATTTTATATCTGAAAAAGACAAAAATTACTACCTAAGTCTCAAAATTAAGAAGTTAATTTTGTTATAATAACTTTATAAAATGGATCTTATAATAACTTATGAATAGTTTTTATTTAATTTTTTTCCAATGAATATACTGTTTTTTTTTTTTTAAATTATTTAAGATGTGTTATATTGCTTTGTTAATGCCATTTTGCTCCACATGTATGTATTTGCAAGGAAATTTGACTAAGGTGGCGTATAGAGCAAACAGGAATTTTATTACCATTAGAAAATATACCGTTGTAGATGCGATCTGGAGATAAAAAACATATATTCAGAATTATCTTTTTAAGACGAATATGTGGTATAAAAATCAAAAAATCCTATCGAGTAGTTTTTTCAGAAAAAATGTCTGAACCTTCAAAATCAATTATGTCAAATTTCATTTTTTGCACGTAGAGCACTTAAACTTTCGGACGACGAAATGTTAAACTGTACAAGCTTCCGTTGTACAGAAAGCCATTTTAGGAAAATAAATTATACGTAAATTAATTATATATATGTAGATTTTTATTTTATTTTATTTATTTTTTTGTTTTTTACTCAAACTACCTGAAATTAATTTAATGTATGTTATTGTTTTTTGTTTAAAGCAAATAAAATTTACTATATTGAATTATTAATAATATTTGAGTTTTACCAATACCTAATATAAGGTAGGGAAAATTGTAGGGGAAATGTTCACCAATGTTCCTGTTTACACAGTTAAGCTATTAAAACGAAAAACAGCATCCCAAAATCCAAATTCTTGGAAATACTGAAATTCTGTTTGAATGACAACAACTACTTTGAATACAATAACAGAATATACAAACAGATTTTTGGTATACCAATGGGTAATCCCCTTTCCACTACTATTGCCGATATTGTATTGGATAATTTACTAGACGCAGCACAGAATTGCACAACAAGAACGTTAACATTAAATACGTGGCAAAGTACGTAGATGACATACTGGCTGTAATAGACATTAATGACAAAGACTAGTCTTGGGCTTAATCGTTCGTTTAGGTGACCGGTCATTAACGTTCAATTCGAAACAGTGAACGAGTTCGTTCATTTCGTTCAGTCGGTCATTTCAGGTCACTTGTCTTTTGGGTCGGTTGATCGTTTGGATCAGTCGGTCTTTTGTATCAGTTGCTCTTTTGTGGTTTTCGTTCAGTCATTCACAATTGATTGAATACGGCAATGTGTTAAAAGAGTATAGCAATATTTATATAAGAAATATGTATACAATAATAGAAAACAATAAACACAAAGCAAATTCGAAGAAACATTTTGCTTTGTGTTTTGCATTGTTTTTTGTGAATGACTGATTCAAACTGATTCAAAAGACCCAAGTGAACCATATTGAACGATGTATTATGAAAATGTGTAAAGCAATGTGACAATGAGTAAAAGAAACAAGTATATTATTCTGGCATAACAAACATATACACAAGAATAGTACTGTTGTTTCTTTTCAATCAGTTGTTCGGTAAGCAAGTGAATGACTGATTCAAAAGACCTGAAAAGACCCAAGTGAACCATATTGAACGATGAGACTGAACGGCCGTTCAACGTTCATTTGACTGATTCGTTCAATTGAACCGGGTCGTTCATGACCGACACAACTCTAACAAAGACGATATACTTAAAGCACTCAACGGGTATCGCCCGAAAATTAAATTCACCATTGAAGCTTAAACGAACAGAGAAATAGCATACCTCGACACAAAATTACATAGAGGGGACAATAAAATAACGTTTGATGGGAATGCAAAAAATACATCGTCTGGCAGAATTTCCAATTTCAACGCTACTCAACCAAAATCTCAAATAATAAATACTGGAAAAAATTATACGTAGAGTTCTTGATATTAGTGGTAAGCAATACCACAACAAATATAAAATGGTAATCACGAAAGTGCTTAAAGATAATGCTTTTCCTACAAAAATATTTTTACAGTGTAAAATACATACCGGGCCTCACGGACAATAAAAACATAAAAAGTGCAATAGATAAAAATGCAATATTTACAAATACAAAAACGCCAATAAGCAAACTACAACAAAATAATGTAGTGTATGAAATACCATGCAAGGGAGACAACAACAACAGCTGTGATTTAGTTTACATTGGTACGACAAAGAGGAATTTGGAGACAAGAATGGGAGAACACAATTCAGAAATAAACAAAAACAAAGAAAGCACTGCCTTATCACAACACATATTACAAACCAAACACAAACCTAATTTGGACAACATAAGAATACTAGACAAGGTAGGTAAATAACGCAAGGAAAATATATACAACAGAAAGCTTAAGAATTCAACAGAAAATAAACAGAACAATGAATAAAAAAGAAGATACTGACAATTTAAGCGCCTGTTACAGAGTTGTTTTGAAAAACAGTAGATGACGCCACTAGCTTTGGCTTTTATTATTTAAAAAATATATTAATGTAATACAAATTTGTTTCTTTTTACTGTAAGTTTGCTACATTCATATTTATTGTATTATTAAATGTTGATGGTTTTATTTTATATTCACCCTTATCGTGGTTGGCGTTTTTAAAATACGCCTGCGACTGTATCGTAATAGATTAAAGAGAACGTGAACTTATTTCCTTTTATCTATTATCAAACAGTCGTAGGCGTATTTTTAATTCGCCAACGTTTCATCTATTGATGTTCAACTCTTATGTTTTTAGGTGAGGGAAGAAAGAAGAAAGAGGGTTAGTACGGAGATGCCTGTACTCGGTCAGTACGCTTTGTTTTTTTATTCGTTGGTATATGCACAACGATGGCTGCATGTAATTTTTTTCTTTTCTTTTTCTCTTTGATTCGCTGTTATTAAAATTATTGTTGTTTTAAACCGAAAAAAGTTGAAACGGGTTGCTGCGTGTGATTATATTGGCATCTTTAAAAGGGAATTGAAAAGAAGTTGAGCATCAAAAGATGAAACGTGTAAATTCAGACAAAATTCACGAAACGTCGGGAAAAATTAAATAAAAAATTTTGCATTTTTATTTTCACAAATGAAGTTAGACCTCACCAGCTAAGTATATATGTATAAACAAATATATAAATATAAACAAAAGAAAGTGGCCAAAAAAAAAAAGAAAAACAAAGAAAAATATTGCTGTTGTAGGGAAATGTGGGGATTTTTTTATGCAAACGTAGGGAACTATTAAAATTTCAGCTGACATCATTGTATGGAATCTCCACTTAGACTGGAAAACCGTACCTGGGCCAAAAACACAAATTAAAAAGTAAACGCCTTTGCAAGCCACTTGGAGAAAGTGTTCACGCCACATGATGCTCATACTTGTTCCTGCCGTCCAATTATTCCTGATACAGTTAACGATCCAATCAAATTTAAATAAACTCAAGTTGCATTAGCGATAGAAAATGTCAACATTAGAAAATCTCCCTGACCTGACGGCATCACAGGCTCAATGATAAGAAACTTACCTACGTCTGCTTCAAGAATCTTGCTGCTCATCTTTAATGCGATATTAAGAGCTGGCTACTTCCCATCCTTTTGGAAGACCTCTTCAATTTATATGTTTCCTAAGTCAGGAAAAGACGCTAGTGAAATTACGTCGTATACACCAATCAGCCAACTATCAATCTTATCAAAGCTATTCGAAAAAATATTCCTTTTAAGTATAACTCCCTATCTAAATGAACACGCAATCATTCCGGATCACCAGTTCGGATTTCGAGCAAGGCTTGGTGCAATCGAACAAGTGCATAGAATTTTTTATCCAAATTAGATCAGCGTTTGAGAGAAAGGAATATTGCTTAGCACTGTTTATAGGCATTTCCCAAGCATTCGGCAAAGTTTGGCATGATGGGGTACTCATTAAAATAACACGAATGCTTCCTCAAAACACTCACAACTACTCCCCCCCCCCCAAGGAAATATCTGCTGGTGTCCCTCAAGGCATCATATTAGGGCCGTTACTGTACATAATATATGCAGCTGATATGCCAACAATCCCGAGCACACATAATTCTACGTTTGCAGACGACACAGCATTTATTAGTGTTAATCAGGACCCAAAAATTGCATCGCAACATCTACAGTCCCACATCAATGAACTAGAGGCCTGGCTAGAAAAATGGAAAATAAAGGTTAACCCGGCTAAATGTGCTCACTGAACTTTCACACTTTCAGAAGACAAACGTGCCCAGCTGTAAAAATAAATAACATAACTGCTCCGGTAGAAAATCATGTAAAGTACTTGGGAATTCATATAGATAGCGAAAATAACGGCTATGAAACTTAAAGCGGCTTAATTACATTGGCTCCTCAGTCGAAACTAAAACTTGTCCTTAGACAACAAATTTATCTAATACAAATTTATCATAAAACCAATATGGACATATGGCACCCAATTATGGGGTACTGCGTGCGCATCAAACATCCAGAAGCTACAAAGAAGACAGTCTAGGATATTACGACAAAGCGTCTGCGCCCCATGGTATATACGTAATGATATTATCCACAAAGATCTTAGCATCCCTACCATCCAGGAAGAAATTAAGAAGTATTTAGTCAAAAACATAAATAAACAAACGGTGCATCCCAACTACCTCGCTTGGGATCTAATAAAGTTTGAAGGTCACCGGAGGCTGAAAAGAAACGACACTTTGAGCCTAGCGGCTACATTGGTAATGGCTTATAAGTAACAATTAGGATTAAGCTTTGAACACACATTGTAATTTTCGACAAGAAAGATTCAATAAAAAAAACCGCTTGTAGATTTGTTATGTCCCAATTAAAGTATTTATATTACTATTTGCCACCAAATGTTAGTAAACTCAATTGGATCGAAGTTGATTATGATGAGTTAATAAACAAATTGGAAACGTATTTATGTCCTAAAACAAATATCCTGTTAAGTCAACACAAATTCTTATCAACATATCAGAGTGATCAGCAAACTCTTGTTGAGTATGTGGCACCCTTACGCCGCGATATTAGTGGATGTGAGTTCGTGTCTACATGCGATTGTAACGCAGATATATCCCACATATTCCTGAGAGCACAATTAATACGCGGAATTAAAGACAACTCGATTCGTGAACAGTTACTCTAGTCCAAGGAGGCAAAATTTGAAGAAATTGTAGTGAAAGCGTTAGCATTAGAAGCATCAAAAATAGAGAGCCGTGAAATTGATTATAAGCAAACCATCAGTTGTGACGTAAACAAAATTCTATCCAGGACGTCAAGCCGCCAGAAATATCGTTCCAGAAATCGTTCAAAATCACAAGGTAGGTCAAAATCTAGACTAAACTATAGCCAATTGGGAATTGACCATGTGTGTATACGGTGTGGCAAAGACAACCACAAAACAAAAGACTGTCGAATCAAATCACATAACCTCAAATGTACTTCATGCGGGAAAAAACGGCACGTACAACAAGTTTGTATAACAACTTTAATTAAATCTTCAAAAAGCAAAGTTAATAATGATAATGATGAGTCTATTAACAAGATATATGGCATTAATAACATTGTAGATATATTTTCCAATCAAAATTATAATTATCATGCCGATAAGTACTATGTCGCAGTAATTATCAACGAACGGCGTGAAAAATTCAATTGGACACTGGTGTCGGGTTTACATTAATTCCAAGGAACCAGTATAATAAACTTAATATTAATGAGCCACTACAACCCTCAACAATAGCATTCCGGTCATATACCAAAAATATTATTATTCCAGATGGTAAGGT
The DNA here is from genome assembly GCA_963931875.1 of Pollenia griseotomentosa. NCBI lineage: Eukaryota > Metazoa > Arthropoda > Insecta > Diptera > Polleniidae > Pollenia > Pollenia griseotomentosa. The sequence continues at coordinate 566,975 of OZ007560.1, forward strand.
AAACGTAAAAGTTGAGTATAACAATTTAACAACAAAAGAAGAAATGTACATAGTGCCGAGTAAATATGAAGCACTCATGGTACGGACATGGATTCGCCATTTGGGAATAAGTCTGCAGCATGTCGAAAAAAATAGGTTGTGTTCCTAATTATGAAGTCGCATTGCAGTTACGTGAAAATTCAAAACCAATATTTTTCAAGAAACGGGAGGTTCCCTATGCTCTTCGAGATCGCGTTGAAAAAGAATTGAATGACTTAGAAGCAGCCGACATAATATCCAAATGTGAAAGAACTGATTGGGGTTTACCGCTCGTAATTATTCAAAAACCAGATGGGGGCATTCGGCTTTGCGTTGACTATAAGCCAGGAGTGAACCCACAGCTGGTTTCTGCAAACTACCCCATACGCAGAATCGATGAAATTGTAAACAATTTAAAAGGCTCAAAGTTTTTCTGTCATCTGGACCTGTATAAAGCGTACCTTCATTTAAAAATAAGCCCAGAATCAAGGGAAATACAGTCTACACAAAAAGGGACTTATCGAGTAAACCGCCTTTCTTTTGGCATGAAAACAGCTCCGTCTGAGTTCAATCGCATTATAGAACAAATTCTATGTGGATTTAACAAAACGATGTCATAATTCGACGACATCATTGCTCATGGAACCACAGAAACTGAATGTCAACAAAACTTAATTGAGTGCCTCAAGCGCCTGCAACAATATGATTAATATCTCAATAAAAGTAAATATTCATTTTTTAAGACACAAATAGAATATTTGGGGCACAGCGTCGAATATAACAAAATTTTAAAATCAGAAAAGAAAGTTAAAGCAATTATAGATATGCTGCGACCCAATAACGTGGATGATGTTAAAAGGTTTTTAGGTATGATTACGTACTATGCCAGACTTATACCAAAAATGTCGGAAGTGACATATCCGTTACGGCGACTGCTGTAGAAGGATTCCAAATTTCATTGATCTTCAAGTTGCGAAGCAGCCTTTATAAAACACAAGAATATTATTGCCAGTGATGGAGTATTAATGCCTTTTGACCCGGCGCGGCCGGTTACAGTAGCCTGCGATGCTAGCCCTACGGGTATCGCAGGGGTACTTTCACATTTAGTCGATGGAGTAGAACGCCCGGTTGCGTACGCTTCAAGATCATTAACGAAATACGAAGGCAACTACAGTCACATTGATCGGGAAGCGCTTTCATTCGTATTTACTATCAATTATTTTTAATGTACCTCTACGGGAGGAAATTCAAACTAGTAACCGATAACAGACCCCTAACAAGCATTTTCCACCAACAATCAATTGCCAGCTATCAGAGCATCCCGATTACTCAAATATGTAGAATTTTTAGCATGTTTTGATTACGAGATCGTTTTTAAAAAGGATCTGACCACGTTAACGTTGACGGTATATCCTGTATATATAATAAATCAATTATGCGCTGAATCAAGTTTTGAAATCTCCAGTCAATATATAAATTCTGAAATACTAGCAACAGAAACCTCCAAAGAATTTCCTAAGCTTTTGACAGATCTGATGAATGGTAATGATGATGAAGGGAACTATATGCTTGATAATGGAATCATATTCAAAGGACAAAGCGTGTTAATTCCAAAAAGCCTCCAGGCAAAAATTTTGCAAGAATGCACACACACCCAGGTATAACTAGAATGAAGCAGCTCGCGAGAAGGTATTGTTACTGGAAGGGAATTGATCGAGACATCGAAAACACTGCAAGATCTTGTGAATGCTGTTTGGAAGTCCCACTACATCAATGGCAAGAACCAGATGGGAACTGGGAAAGAATACATATAGATTACGCGGGGCCGTTTCAGGACCACAATTTTTGATTGTGATTGACGCAAAATCAAAATGGACTGAGTTTAGATTCATACGCGAAGCACCTTCTTCTCAAAATACTATATACCTGTTGTAAGACATATTTGCACGGGTTTCCATCAATTTTGGTATCGGACAATGCTTCAATCTTCACAAGCCAGCAATTCAAAATTTTGAATTTTCAAAAAATTAATTGCACCAGGACATCCCAGCACAAACGGATTAGCTGAGCGTACGGTAAAACATTAAAACGGATATTAAAAGCCATGTCAACAGAACCAGGTCCATTACAGGAAAAATTAATGACATTCTTCAAAGATATCGTGCAACGCCACTTTACTGTGGTAAAAGTCCAGCTGAATTATATCTCCGAAGACGTATACGAATAAGATTAGACGCATTAAAACCAGTAAAAAAGGAGCGCCAAACAACAACGACTCAACCAAGCACCAAGATGAACAGGCGCAATATCATAAGTTTCTGTTCCAAGTTCCAAATTATGGAAATCAAGGCAGCTTTATTTAACGCACCACGCACGCACCGATGTCGAATCAGCAAACCCGAAATAGTCAACAGCAAACCGTCAGGAAATCTTCAAGGATACGAAATGCTCCAACTTACCTGAGGGATTATGTTTATGATTAGTATAGAAGTTGATTTGTGAAATTTGCAATACTTTTTATTCTTTAAATTGTAAATTCAATACCAATTTATTACATGGATTATTTTGAAGTCAAATTAGCGAAACGTATTTAAGCGTGGGAGATTGTTATGTCCCAATTAAAGTATTTATATTACTGTATATGGCAACTCTGCCATTAGTTATTTTATTATCTCTTTTTCCTTTTGTTGTTCTTAGTTTTTAGATATACACATTTTTGTTAATTATTGAATAAAGAGTTTTTGAATTGAAAAGAGTATAAAAAGATTGTCCAGAATCAAATAAATTTTTCACTTACGTTTAAACTTTATTTTTTTACAAAGTATTTTCAATTTTATTGGCTTATTTCCATGTAATGGTACATACAAAAATCTTAAATTTATAATTAAATTGATAATTAATTATATTTAATACATTTTAAAAGACGCTAGATTAAAACTTATGATGAAGAAATAAATTTCATTATCGTATTTAAAAATACAATTGATCAAATTTACCAAAAATATCATAATTTAAAATAAAAAAAGGGTAACGAATTATAATACATAGTACAGGGTAGCCCAAATAAGACCTACCTATGTTAATGTGTCACCCTGAAGAATCAATAAAAGTATTTTGGGCAAGGCTGAATATAACTACAACACTTTTCTAAATTATAATAGATTAAATAATAATTAGCACTATCTTTGAGGTATTTACAGGTCATTTGAATGATTACATATTAGAACTAAATTAGAGAACCTTTTTAGATTCCACGGTTATTGCTGGCACGTTGCGATTTATTACCAGAGAATCGTTGTTATTGTCTGCAAAGAAGGCCGATTTTTTCTCATTATCAAAAAGCTTATTTTTGTATGATTTCTTGTAAAAATCGTTGAATAAAAAATAAAAGAATACAGCGTTGGGAAGGGTGAAGCATACAGTCCAACGTGGGTAATTGCAATCAGTATAGAGCAGTTGTGTTTGGTGAATAAATACCATACAGAATTGGATCTGAAACATTTTTTGGAAAAAAGAATTTCATTATACATAATTTAAATGCAAGCGTGTTAAAAGTTTTATTGGCAGTGGACAACTCACCATTTGCAAGTTTGTGATGTATTTCTTCCACCATAAATATTTTTGCATTTTTGGTCCGAAAGCTGATAAGAAATAATAGGAGTACATGATAATGTGAACAAAGGAATTGATCCAGCCAATAAAAGTTCCATGTCCTCCAGGAAAGTATTTAGTAGTTCCCCAAGATATCATGGGCATAACAGTATGATGATATACATGAAGAAATGTTACTTGACGTTCGTTTTTACGCATAACAAAAAAGACAGTATCCAAGAGTTCAGTGATTTTTGCTATATAATAAACATAGACTCCGCGGGCCTCCTATAAATAAATATGTATAATTACCAATTTATAATGGACCTTAATTTTATCAACATACCCTATACGCCATAGGACTCTTTGAACGATTTACAGGTTGGCACCGCCAACTATAATTTTGCCAGACCACGAAGCCCTAAACATATATGTAATTAAAGTTATTGAATGTTAATGTTAAACTTTTTTTTCTTATGTGTACCTCATAAACCATCCATACACTAATTAAAACTTGAAATAGATTATAGATCATTAATGCTTTCTCCAACTTTAATGGTTTACGATCCTTCATGACTTGAGGTCCCCATGATAGAACAAAATACAAATAAAACGAGAGAATTGTTAAAAGTGGAACTGGTGACTTGATCAGAAACCAATCGTTAGTTCGAGGATCTAAATTTATAAAAGAAAAATATCAATATGTATGCAAGGCTACTCGTTATGGAGGGCATTGCAAAAAATCCCGAACTGTCAAAATTGTCTGCATATCAAACAAAAACAATTTAACGCACACATGCACATATTTTGGCTCATTCAAACGAAGATTGACAATTTGATATTATTGCTCTCTGTAATGAGTATACCTTGCTTAATATACCATGTATGCAAGTGCGTATGCAAAGCGAATTCATGTACAGGGTGGTGGCGATACTACAACAAGTAACAATACCAAAAACACAACATTATATTTTATTTAATGCTTTCGTTGGTCGATATGTCAAAAACACAAGTAATTTAGGAAAAAAGTAACACAGCTGTGCTTTCAACGCCTCCTGAAAAATGAATTCGCCTTGTGCATACGTATTTTTGTAATTTTTATTTCATGTCTTACCTGCCAACTCAATAAAGAGAAAATTCCAAAAATCAGCTTTGGTAGCATTTATTCCCGCCATTTTTAATATGTTTCTGTTATTTCATAAAAATTTGCCAAGAATATAAGTACGAATGTATATAGCTCAAAGGTTTCGGTGTCTAAACTAATTGTGAAAAATCTGAAAATAATAAACATTTAATGACTTAAAACTTTAAATAGCATATTTTACTGTTTAATGCAAGAGAACAATTCGCTTTAACCAAAACATTGCAGTTGTATCGATGTTGCCATCCCTGGTTTGTAAACATCTACTTATGTATTTACAAAACAACAATTACAAAAAAAAAAGAACAAGTGCAGTAAGTTTGAATAAAATTGAACACATTTTTTATTTTATAAATATATATTATTTAAAATTGTTAGGAAACATAATGGAATACTCAGACGGGGAATTTAACGAATTTCTAAAGTAAAGTTATGTCTGCCAACAAGCAAATTAACAAAAACATATGATTTCATTTGCCGAAATAGCACGATAGTGTGACCGCTTTGTACCGATTATTGTCGCAATTGAGTTTTTGGCGATATGGACCGAAAAAAATTGTCACAATGTGCGACGATAGTGGGACCCACCAAGAATCAATTGTGTAATGTTTTTAAATGTGCCCCGGTATATCACGATAAAAATCGCCACAGATTGTGGTATTTGAGCCGACAGTGGGATCTTAGTTTAAGCCGAGACGAGTTTTAATACTGACGTCCGTTCCTTTAAGATTAATTAATACTTAATAGTTCCCATATATGGCGCATGCCTAAAATAATCTTACTGTAGGTGGAGAGTATTAAAGATTCGGCACAGCCGAATAAAGCTCTCTTACTTGTTTTGTTTTTTTTATTTGTTTCTAGGCCGAAACTAGAATTTAAGAAAAAAATTTTCAAAAACGGCAACACTTTAGCACTCCATAACTCGACAAATAAACATCATATAAAAAACTGTTTAGCACACACATTCATATCTACTGGAGGTATAGTTTTGCCAAATTAAAAGGAAATTCGGAAAAATATTGTTTTGATACGTCCACTTCGCGAATAACGCCTGATTATGCATGTATAGTAGGGACATAACTTTTTGTAATTTTTGGAAATATCAAAAATACCACCGCATAGCCGTGTAGGGCTTGAAAAAATATGGAGTAAATTTTCCTCTATGGTAAAAAAAGTTTCCGCACGTTGAAGTTATTTTTTTTTTTTTCATTAAAACAGGTACTCTTGTCTTTAATAATTTTTTTTTTTAATTCTTATATAATCTTCAATAGCAAACCCTTTTTCATAAGTCTAACGCAAAAGTTTGATCAAATAGCGATAGTTTCTTATATGTTTCTTATATTACTCTCCATAACGGAAACTCTGTGTATTTTGTTGTTGGATTTAACGAAAGAGCTACGATATTTTGCATTTTCACTTTGGCAAGACTAATACTGAAAACCACTAATGTTTTTCTTAAGCTACGGTCAGACTTATCAAATATTTGACGAAAAAAACGGGACCAACAACCAAACTAAAAAATCATTTCGCTCAATATCAATATTTATTTTGATTAAAATACCACATCTTACTAAAAACTGTTTTTGCTATGTCTAGTAGTATAATTAGTTTATTTTGTAATATTAAGACCATTTTAAATCTCACTAACTATTAACAAAAGTAGGGGTTACGCTTATTTGATCAAATATTTAATAAGTGTGACCGTAGCTTTAAGATTTGTAGCTTTTGTTTTCTAACCCCCGTATTTATAATTTAACAATCGTTTTTTAAGGATAATTTTTATAGTAAATTTGTTCTTTAAAACTTATTAAATTTAAATTTTTATGAATACATACAGGCATAAATGTTTAAATTTGTGTCTGTTTTAAAAATCTTAGAAAGTAATGGAAAGAAATGGTTAAAAATGGCTGGCAAAATGGCACGAAAAAGTATAAAAATGGCACAAAATGGCAAAACTGGCAAAAATAAACATGTTGTTATATAAGAAACATCAATTTAATTAAGTTTCGATTGTATATTACAATAGCATGTTTCTTTCTTTAAATTATCTCCTGTTATCGCATAAAACAGTTCAATAAATGGAAAAAAAACTGTTTCAACATCTCAAGATGTAACTGGAGCATATTTGAACGCTAAAAGCACAACCAGAATATGCATAACGGTTCTTAAGCAACTGTGCGATAGCATGTAAATCATATGTGTCAAACCATATTGAACTAAAAGGAACTTTTTGTTAAGTTTGATGAAACTTTAATTTGCTTACCCCCCGTTTCCACAAGCAAGTGCAATTTCGAAAAACTCAATACACTCACACTTTTTCACTAACATTCACACAATTTTTGAACTTTCAGCCAATCGGCTGTTTCCTCGATTCTTATATTTAAAAAAAGTTTCTAAAGGGCATAATAAACCTCACAAATGGCTTGGCAAACATGTCAAAATTTTACGTTTGTACAAATTTTTTGTGGTGTTAATTGGGGTGTTTGCTGTTTGGACAAACATTTGAACCAATGTTTGCAGAAATATTAAAAATTTTTAATATTTCGCAGACATGTTGGATATTTGTCAAACTTTTTGTGGCGTCTAATGCTAAATGTTTTCAATTCAATTAATTTTAAATATTAAATTAAATTTTTTTAGTAGTATGACTTGTCACAAAACAGCTAGTTGTTTAAATCACGTTTAACTTTAAATTTTTGGCCTTTATTTTATGATTTCTTCTCCGTTTTATGCAAAAAGCAACAAAATTGCCGCAGCACTATCGGCATCTGCATTCATTGAAAACAAAACAAAAAGAAAATTAATGTTTGTACGGAGAATATTTGTCTTGTTTATTGGCAAACCCCAAACGGAAACAACGTGTGTGTTTGCCAAGCATTTTGTGTGGTTTATTATGCCCTTAAGAAACATTTTTATAATACCTTTCGCTAAAATTTTGTTCAGAAACTAAAATAAAATGTATTTTTATATTAAAAGAATAATTTTCAAGATCTTAAATTATAAAAAAATATATATTAATTATAGAATATCATGTGAACCGAATAGAAGTTTTATGCATCACTAGCAATAAAATGGCAACAAAACGTAAAAATATTTGCCATACCTAAACATAAAATCGCTACAAACAGTTAATAGTTAAAAAGCTGATATTAAAAGATTATGAATACGCATTTTTATAAGAGGTTTATAAGACATAAAGCGTTTTATAGTTATTTCATACTTAAAACTTAAAATAAGAACTTTTTATGAATATGGCCGTTAATACTCAACTTTCTTCTATTAACAAAAAGTGATATGTGTTCAAACTGGTATGAACATATTAAAAAAAAGCCGGTTTCAAAAAGGGTTATGTGTAGTTTAACTTAAAAATCACGCATCGCTCTGTAACAGATATTTAATACGAATTTCATTTAACGCAGTTTTTTAGCAAATATACTTGCGAATCGTTGTGGATTTTGATGTCAATAAAGTATCATGAAAACCTGTTAAAAACACATAGCACTTTGTGCAGGCTAGACGACGATATGTAAGCCTATATACATATGGGGCATTTCATGTCAAGTGACCCAATTTTGAAATCAATGTCTTCCGATTTGGATGAAATTTGCACCAAGGTTAGCCCTATTGGATAGTAGCTTAAATACAAATTTTCAACAAGATCGGTCAAAAAGTTTCTGAGTTAGAAGGGGTCAAAATTTGACATTTTGTCCAAACAGGTGTTCTTTCTCATCCATGTAACTTATTACCTATTGGTGTTACAAAATTTGTCCCAAGTAGCTTAGATAGCTTTTTGATCAATCTTTAAAAAAAAAACTTTTGGTGCAAGTTTCATCCAAATCGGAAGACATCAATTTAAAAATTGGGTCATTTGTCATGAAATCCCCCATATGTATGTATGTATGTATGTTTGTATGTATGTATGTATTTTTGTTCAATAATTAAAAAATATGTAATAATTTTGACGAAGATCGATCAACAAAAATAAATAAAAAAAAAAAACAAAAATCTTAAGAAACAAATCTACACAAACAAGAACAATTAAAACAAACAAATAAAGCTCGATTAACCCATGCGTTCCGAACAATTGAGTTTTACGTCCAGCGTTGCCACGACCAAAAACATTGTGTAACCAAAATGTAAAAATAAAGTAACCAAAAGCAAAAAAAAAGTAACCAAAATTATTTCGTATGAAAAGTACTATTTTATTCGCACTTCAGTTTAAAAATATGTCTTAAGAAGAAATTATGTTTGTTTGTATCTTGTAGACTCGTAAACCGCTGAACCGATTTTTGCAAAGTTTTGACCGATGGTCTGGAAAGAACAATGAATAGGCTATATAATTTTTCGAAATTTTTTTCCTATACAAAGTTAACCCTTATTTTTGTCAATTTTAAAAGCTCTATGAGCTAGAGATTTTAACCTTTTTGTATAAAGAGCTCGTACAAGTAAAACTTTTAAGGGTTGCTGTGTGTAATAGTATCAAAGTGCAAAATTGAGCTAAATTATGCGGTAGATCTTTTATAATATAATAATAGTAAACGTGATGGGTTCGGAAGGGTCTTTGACCTTATCGTTTATCTAGATCTACACTTCAAAGTATATACCATATGTGGTTAAGTTAATACTCTGTTGAAGTTTAAGCTTCGTTCACAATAGACAGCAGCATTTTCTCTGGTCTTCATAATAATACATAGAAGAAAAAACGAAATTGTTGCTCTGATTGTGAACAGCTTTAAGCTTCTAAAAAAAATAATTTTCATGTAGATGAAAAAAAGTATTGGTTTTAGATGCACAAACACCACACGCAATTTTTAAGGGTCAAAAAAACGGAACACAAATACCACACGCAATTTTTAAGGGTCAAAAAAACGGAGCGTGTAGTTCTTGTCCCAAAACAAAATTGGTTATTTTTGTGTTGAAAAAAGTAACCAAAATCGAACAAAAGTACACATTTTAAAAAGAAGTAACCAATTTTGGTTAAAAGTAACTAAAACGGCAACGCTGTTTACGTCGTACTTCTGAGAGAGAGAGAGAGAAACTATTTTGTTCGGACAGTATTTTTTCAGAATGTACTAATCAAGGCCTATGCAATAGGTCTGCTTACCTCTACAACAATAAAACAACAGGCATTTTGTTTGTGTAAAATTCCTCACCGTTGTCAAAATCTTACTACTACATAGAGGAAACAAAAGGAAAAATGTGTTTTGTGTGCATGTACGTGTGGCAAAAAAACAAAAATATACATGTATATATGTATATAAGGAAAAAGTAAACAACTTTTGACATCGTTGAGGAATAAACAAATCAAACATCTGGCTTCTTAAGCAGACCTATTGGATAGGCCTTGGTACTAATAAAGTGACCTCACAAGCACAGCTGTTTGCAGTGATTTTCTTCGTGTGTGACGTTTGTCGTCATTTTTTTTATTTATTTACTTTTTTTAATAAGGCATTTTGACATTTGCCGTCTCAATTCTAGCAACAAAATGCCTGTTGTTTTTGCTATTGTTTCATTGTTGTAGTACTGAGGTCACTTTGTTAATACATTTTGATTTTTTTGAATTAGTTTAATTCTAGGCGAATTCAACTACTGGTGGTGTCGGAACTACAACAATCCAAAAACTACAGAAACAACATAAGGTTTTTTGCATTGCATTGTTAGTGCTTATAGCTTGAAATGTCAGCCATTCCTAGCAAAACACTAACAAATCAAAACAAATGAGCTCGAAGTGTCAAAATCAGATGCCGTTTCTACACCACCTTTAGTTAATTCGCCTTGGTTTAATTTTAATTTTTCTTCAGAACAATATGAACTGAGTTGTCACTTTTTTTAATTTGTACATAAAAGTTGAATTTATTGTTTTTTTTTTTTTTTTGCTGAATAATTAAATAAAGAACATAATATAATTAAAAATAATAAAATCACTTTTCTTTTTTTATCCATTTTCTTTTTAGAAAACAATTCAAAATAAGTGGCCCTAACTAACAAAAAATTTAAAATCGACTTTTTCATTAAATCTGATGTATTGCATCAACACAAATGCGTACAAAATCTTTCTTTGGAATCTTTGGACCAGCGTTAGCGAGTTTATTGGCAAAAACCAAAAGGCGCTATCTACAAAAGATTATATGGTAAAAGCTAGAAAGCCTAACTAACAGTTTGCATAATACGCAACATTGTCAATTATAACAACAACATGTAGATTTTACAACAAAAATAAATTATAAACAGTTTAAAGCGATTTATTCATTTATCATTTTAAAAGGTTTTTGCTTCTCCTGTAAAATTTTCAAAATGTTACCAAATATATGTAGTTATTACAAATAAATTTGTACGCTTATTAATTTATACATTCTCTTTGTTTTTAAACAGCAAACCCATGATAAAATAAACAGGTGGCATTACTACGCCAGATGACGATTTTTGCTCTAGTATTGTTTGTCTAGTCTTATCCCTGCAAGTAATGCGTCTAGTCCATACACGCATGTAAAATTTAGCCCATAAGGGACTAGGATTAAAATCGTTTAAAAACGAAAACATGTCGTTAAAAAACTAAGTCCAATATTATTTGCAGGGTATGTCAAAATGTTCTTCAAGTTTACAAAAAGTCCACGTTTTGTGCTGTGATTATTATATTGCATTAAAGTCTTTGATTATTTTAATTAAAATTAAATAAATAGCAAACATAGTGAAATTAATATTGGCTAAAAATTTATTTATTTCATCGCGTTCGGCTGCAAATTTTGATTTTAGTTTAAAATAATTTTTGACGTATACGGAGATCTATTTTTCAATTTTGTTGTAAAGTTGTATTTGTTGCCTTAGTGCTACCACCATTAGTGTTATTTCACCATCAGCAAACCATCAAGCAAGTACAGGGCCAACTATAATATGCGTGTAAATACATGTAAAACACTTGTGTCAAACCATATTAAACTTAAGAAAACTTTTTGTTAAGTTTTATGAATCTGGCATTTGCTAAAGCAAGGTGCGAAACATATTTTAAATGCATTTGAGTGGATTTTTGTTAATTTTTGACAGCCTAAAGTATATTCAATCCCGTTGAATACAATATAAGCTGATATACAACACCGCTGTTGTACCCTATATACATTTATTACATTTTGTGTAATAAACTGTTTTACTAATCTGAATTGGTTTCGCCAAATAGATTCAACAATTTTCCAAATTACGATTGAAAGCTTGTTTAAAAATAAAAATTTAAAGCACTTTAGACATGGCTTTCGGTGCGGAAACTTTTTTATCTAATAAACTACTTTTTATTATCAGACCAAATTCCCACATGGTACTGGAGTGGTATTTTGCACTCAAAACAGTTATGTCCCTAATGTATATTCATAGCAAAGGAAACCTCAATATGCGCTACTAAAAGTGTTTTATGCGCATTAAAGATGCAGTAAAACTATTGGGAAGATGCCATAAAAACAAAAATGTCTTATTTGAAAGCAAAACAATCAAAAACCTAATAATAATTGCATATGTTAAACAAGTAAGAAAGTATTCAAGGGTACAGTGGCAGTAATGGAACCACGAACACAAAATTATGTTTTGTACTTAGGATACATTTAAAAGTTATTTGTGCCAATTAATATCTATATATCCACATCTACATATAAGAGATTTTTTCGCCTTAAAAGGTCAAGTCTGGACCCATAATAACATTGACATAATAGCTATTTAAGGCGATTTCATAGAAGGTGGTCTTGGCTTGCTACGTAAGCAACAGCTGATTACTAACCTTATGTCAGAATGATATGCCGTTACTTTTTTTGGTATTTATATTTAAATGTTTTTCTGTTATTGGAATTGTTCGTAGAGTGCGTACCGAAGACAATATTTCAGCCGTAGCGACCAGTGCTAATGAGGATAGTGGAATGTCAATTCGTCGCCGTTCTCAGATATTGGGCATGTGTTATTCAACCACGTGCCATGATACGCGACTTTTTTTTGCCCCAAATGGCTGAGTTGGACTTGGATGATATGTGGTTTCAACAAGACGGTGCCACATGCCACACAGCTCGTGAAACAATGGACATATTGAAGGATGAATTTGGTGAGCAGTTTATCTCTCGAAATGGCCCTGTGAGTTGGCCGCCAAGATCATGTGATTTGACGCCCTTGACTATTTCTTGTGGACAAGCCATTCGACCTTACGAATAGACCATTTGAACCGGAGCTGCGGGCAACATTTACATGAAGTTATTTTTAAAAAGTAAATGGCAAAGACCACTTCATCGATTCCAACAAAAATTTTGAATATATAATGCAAATTTGAGTGTTTTATTAGATTTTTAAAAAAACTACGCTTAAAAAATCACCCATTACAAACTGTAATGGTATCCACTATATTCATAAATAATTAAATAAAAATAAGTGTGTCAAATTTAAAATAATCCATGCCTATGCTTGTTTTTTTATACTGTATGTATGTATAAGAAAATAAGCTAAAATATGTATGTATGTACATACTCGCGTTTAAAAAAAAAAACAAATATGTACCGCTATTCGGCATTTTGTTTTAGTAATAAAATAATAACTTAAACGTCACCACAGTGTCGTAGCCATGGTAATTATTGTTTGCAGAAGTTTGACCAATTTAACTGGATGGTTGGATGGTATTGTCATGTTACAGCAATTTATGATTATTATTTCATAAACAAATTTTTTTTTCTCTAAAAAATTCAAATTAAAAGTAACGTTTCACATGTGATCTTAGTTCGTTTCTCAACCTCATTTGAGATGACTGTAACTTTTCGCATTTGAAAAATCTTTAAAACAATAAATAATATAAAATTAAGGTCTAGGTGACGTTTATTTTTGTACTATTGTAAATAACGATAAAAACATATGCACATATATACTTATGTATATACATATATGTATGATGTGTTATTTTCACAAATGTACAAGCGGGAAATCTTGAATCACAAAATCCCAGAATTTTTCGATACATATTTTCAATTTATCAACTTTTATTTTCAGTTTTAATTTTTCGGTCGATGATGTAGTTGTTAACAAAATTTATAGATTCACTTAATACATAATACCAAAATAATAATGTTTATTTCTATGCAAAATATAAAAATTAAGAAATAAAAACAAAAAGAAGTAGGAGTGCGATATTTGGCTATGTTGAATTTTATATAGGGATGCCAAATGGGAGCAGGATCCCGGGACGGATCGGGATTTCATATATAAAAGCCAATTTTTAAAATTCATATACATACATAATTATAATTTAATGTTTATGAATAAGTATTAAAACAAATTAATTCATGAAGAAAATTAAACTCATTACAAAATAAAACAGTTTAATGTATTCTTTTAAAGTAATATGGAAGAATTATGTATCAAAACTTATATGTATTTTAAAAAGCTTATAAAACAAATTAATGACGTATATGCTGCCGACGAAACCAATGTTCGCATTCAACACTTCTGGGTGGTATCGTAAATAGCTACATATAAGCTATATGACAATATTTAATTTATTTTATCTCAAATATATATGCAAGTATTACAGCCAGGACCACGATGTCACACGTTAACGTTCGCAAAAACAATTTCTAAAATTTGTTTTTGTTTTAAAAGTAATTTTCTATGCGAACATTAACGTGTGGCATCTTAATAAAATAAGCTTAAACAAATATGTGTCAAAATACCTTTGGTAGAACCCCCTAAAGTTGTTAACACCTTTTTGCACAACTTGCATTTTGCGTGCGCAGTTCTATTATCATTCACTTAGAAAAAAGACCACACCGAACTTTATCTTCTGATTTTGTTTTCTGTGGTACAAAATGCATTGCATGTAACATTTGTTCACTTGCGACTTCTTTTTGCAACCAGTGCCCATGTTCTGTAACTCTCGCGTCGATTAACTATTCGATTGAAATGTAAGAAATGAAACAAAAATGCCATAAATTGAAACAAACAACTGTTTTTCTCACTATACTGTGGCTGTAATTTTTTTTGGCGTGTACTAGCTGTCACGTAAGAAAATTAATCGCCAATTTACAGCCGTACCTAAACAATAGCGGAAGGCAGAACGTTTTCTTCCGCTTAGCTTTAACGCTGATATGCCATACCTAAACAAGAGCATAAACGTTGTGTCACAAACAGTAGTGTTAACTTTCTTGTTTAATAAAACCCACATAATAGAAATAAAAAGAAGAAAAAAAACCGCTAGATTGACAAAAAACAGCTATATTGCCAGTATTTATTAACAATAGCGGCCAACTTCACTATTAAGCGCGCTGTTAAAATCGGATTTTCCAATTGCAAAGCGTTGACGCCGCGCTATACAAATTGTATGGGCATGAGAATTTTTCACAGCTAGAAAACGCTTTACGCTCTTGTTTAGTACGGCTGTTACAGAAAATGTGTGTCTGTAACATTTTTGTGAGAAAAGTTCCCGCTTTGAACTGTCAAATTAACTCACGAATAAAAACGGGGCGAGATTAAATTTTAATACTAAAAATATATTAAAAACGCAATATGCAAAAAATGATAATAATAATAATATTTTGTTTTTGCCACATTTTTAATTGTCTTTTAAAATTTCTATAAAGTATTCGAATGTTTTCAAAGCTCGTTTGCAAACAACAAACATAAAGTCGCACTCTACATTATTTAGTATTGCCGACGGGTTTTTTTCGCCGCCGTCGTTGAAAATTTTTCAATTTTAGTAAATTTTGGTCGCCGTTAACGGAATGTGTGACTGGCGTTCTCAACGTCTGCAATGTCACATCGGCTTCGAGTGGAATATTATGGCAACGACGTAATCTCTTTCGATAGTTTTCGACATGAGTTACAGACGCACTTTTTTCTCACTTGTCGAGAAACGATGGAATATTTTGTTTCACATCTTTTCGATGCGAGAAGTTCTCACTAAAGTCACAGAACATGGGTACAGTTAAAAGTTGGATTCATTGCCAGTATGATTTAATCAGCCTCATTCCGATTGTCGTTGTCGTAATCGATCAAGTCGTTTTTGGTAAGAGATTAAAGTAACACACAACCAGTGTTCTTTAATCTCTTACAAAAAACGACTTGAACGATTACGACAACGACAACTGGAATAAGGCTGAATATTAAATTTTTAAAGTTATTTTTAACAGGGTGACTCATGTTTATTTTAATATATGTAGTTGAATTTGATAAAAAAAAAAATTAACACATTTTTACTAAACCCAAAATCCCGGATTCGGGACTTATATTTTTAAAATAATCCCGGGATGCAGTATTCGGGATTTCGGGATTGGCATAGCTAATCTTATATACACTTTAACCATGGTGCGATAATACAGAAAGTTATATAAAAACCGTTCTTTAGATAAAAAACTATTCTATTATATGCCTCACTCACTTTTGCACTGCCGCCCAAATTTTTTCGGCTGTTGTCTACTGGTAACCTAGATGATTTTACCTAATTTGGACACTTGACTGTTGCCGTTCTTCATGTGTATAAATATATGTCTTTGTATGGGAAGTGCCACGCCCACTTTTCCAATCCTGGAGATTTTTAAGAGAAGTTGTGTATTGATAACATAGATGATTGTACCTAATTTGGACTCTGACTGTTGCCGTTCTCCAAATATACTCAAAAACAACAACAAGGGATTTATGGGTAAAATTAGAGGCAGTCGTGATTTTTTGGACGCATAATTTAGACACGTCACATAAATGTGTAACAACCAGGTAGCCATCATATCCAGGGTCATCGGAAACCCCATTTCAACGTATACACGGCCATGTGGTTAGACAGATATCGTTAAATCAACTTTACTACTCCTAAGGATACAGAATATATACACTATAAATCGGTATTTGTCAACCAAAAAATTTAAGTTATTCACAATCCAAAATAAGTATTATTTAGAAATTAAAAAGTTAAACTTGACATATAACAATTAACATAAATTAATAAAATGAATATTCATAAAAATTTTTTTTGAACTTGAGATATGTTTTAAGAAACATTTGTGTAAAAACTAAACTTTTATATTTTTTTTTTTGGTCTCCAGCACTCTTAAAAACAGTTTCTTTTTGCGCCTGATCTTGCTTTTATAACGGGTTTTACTTTTGTTGATGTCTCTAAAGGCCTCGTAACTTTTATGTAAACGTATACGTTGCGGATCACCTGTTCCGTTTTTCTTACCAAGTGTTTATAAATAGGTACACTTACGTAAGCCTAACATTGCGTTGCGGATGAATCTGATAAAAATAAAATTTTTCTCCGTTTTAATATATCAGATGTGAAAGGATTTTATGTTTGATTATGTGTATTAATAAAGCGAATATTCGATCGGCGAACATGACCGAATTCCAATAGCTCGAAATATTTTTAATGATGGCGGCCATACCCGATAAAGGATAAGAAATGGCAGTGCTTATTTTGTTGGAAGAGTGCTTATCACCTTTGTGGACAAGAACCATGATTAATAGAAATTTCGTTCGCTATTTGGCAGGATGAAAACTAAAGAATTAAATTAAGGTTATGTTAGGTCGAAAGGAGGACGAAGATTCCAAGATGCAACCTCAAAGAAGTATGATATAAGTATGATGTTGCATCTTTGATGCTTCGTCCTCCTTCTGACTTAACCTAACCTTTTGAAATTAAGAATGAATTAATTTTTGTTATTTATATTCTTGATATACATATGGAGATTGTGATTATGAAAACTAGAAGCAATTAGAAGTTTACTTTATGATCACACATATTTTTTGGGTAAAATTGTTATTTCATGCGAAAATCCGAAAAAAAAATTATTCCTTAAATAAGCCTTTAATTGAATAATAACCAAAGATCGTATTTACATATTAAAAATACGTAAATAATTAAAATCGCTTATTACTCGTTAAATAAGCGTTTTTTGGGTAAAATTGTTATTTGAAAAAAAAACAACATTTGCCTGTAACTTCCAAACGGAACAATTAGTTGTTTTCATCACTTATATTTTTAACAAACAATCCATTTTTCAAGAAACATTCAAATGGCTTGTTATACCTTCAATAAGTTTTTAAAAGAAAAGTTCTCTCATTTTGTGATCAATCGTATTTTTATTTTTAATGCGAAAATTTAAGGAATGTTAAACGCTTGCAATTATTTTCTTTACTTTAAGCTTATTTTAGAATAAAACAAGATCACGCATAAAAAGAAATGTAAAATCTTTTTTTTTTAATGTATGAGAACAGCTCAAAAATCTCCTTGACAAATTATAAATGTTTTATATCAATGAATCTTGGAATTTTTTATTATATGTAAATTGTAAAAATATTTTGCTTTGAACTTTTAAAGAATCCATTTAAAACATAAATTTAATCCAGCTAGGACATTTTCAATGGAAAATTGATAAGAAAAATGTGAATTAAAAGATGTGGTAGCTTTACCAATCGGTGGTTCTTTCCTTTTAATTTCTATTTTGCATTCTTACCATTGAACTTGTTTGTCGCGATGTACATATGTACATATGTATATATGAATGTAAAAATAAAATTTCCTTTTTTAAAAGGCATTCTTAAAAACTTACATAAGAAGGGCTAACAAAAGACCTTCTTTTGAAAGTCTTTTAGAATTCCTGAAAGAAGAAGGGAGTGTGGAATGGCTTGCTCCCAATGACAACCTGTGTAAAAAATATATGATTATGGAATGCAGCGAGGAGGGCTTGTGTCTGCTGAATAAGGCCTTCTATTAGGCCTCTTTACTCATTCTTTTTACCGCTGGGATGTATCAGTGTTGCCAAAACTTGGTGACCAAAAATGGCTAAATTTACGGAAAAAATGGCTAAAAGCTTTTTAAATAATTCAATAACAAAACAGAAATAATTCATTTAAAGTAGTGCACGATAAAATGGGAAGTTAAGATCAATTTCTTAAATAAGCATATATATATATATGTCCTTTATTTATTTAAATACAATATAGATACAGTGATGTAACATAAAATACTTAAATAAATTGTTCACGAAGAACATAGGGCGTCAAAATAAGCATAAACGTATATTAATATTTTGATAGATATAAAAAAAAATTGAATCATCGATAAATTCGATGTCGTTATTGTTCATTCCATAGGAATCACTCGTGCCTATTAGTTTTAAATAATTTAAAGGTAAAGGTGGGCTTATAATCACGACAACATTTCCGTAACCTTTTGAGTCCAGATTTACAATAAAAAACAAGTAAGAAAGTATAGTCGGTCAACCCCGACTATATGATACCCTACACCACATTAGAACCTATGTACCAAATTTTATTAAATTATCTGCAAATTTGCGAGCTGTACTTTGCGCACATAGTTTACATGGACAGCCAGCCAGCCCGACAAACATCGTTAATTCGACTCAGAAAGAGATTCTGAGTCTATCGGTATACTTAAAGGTATACTTTAAGGTGTTACAAACATCAGCACAAACGCATAGTTTATATTTTATTGTTATGTTAAAAATATTACCTAACTGATAAAATTACCGAATTACCGGTTGCTAAAAGTAACCTATTTCTCAAATTACTTTAAACGATGTTTACTTGGCTAAATACCCTCTCTTCTTTAGCATTAGACAATGGAAGTGAGAGCAACTTTATAGTCAATTCTGAAATTTCTAAAAAAAATTTGTTGCCAGAAAGAAACATCGATGTTTGTGTTGATCCATTTTATAAATTTAATATTAAAATACTGTTTCTTTATTTTGAAAGATGTTTCATCATTAAAGCACTAAAAACCAGTTTTAAGCTCTTAAAAAAGCGTTTAAAAACAAGAAAATAAGCTGTTAAAATTAAAAAAAGCCATTTAAATTTATTGTTTATTTTCTACTTTATTCGCTTAATACGTTGTTACAGTAAATTACAAATTGATGCAATAAATTTTCGAAAATAAAACTCTGTCTATTTTGAGTCAGCTCCTTCTTGTACATAGAAAAAGTTCTTTCTAAGTCTATAGATGTTAAGGGAGCATAATTAAAATTGACTTTATGCTCTGAAGTATATTTTATACGATTGGACTTACAATTCCGCTTGCCTCCCAAAATATCTTAATATCTAGTATCGAAATCCTTCATTTTTGAATAAAACTGATTTTAATTTTTTATTAACTTTGTCTCCTATATCCACCGGAACACCGGCCATTTTTCTTACGGCTTAAACTATATTCACTTGGGAAACCAATGAAAGATTTTTTGTTTCCAATTTTGTTACAACTTCGAGTAAAAAGCCAAAACTTGCAGAAATAAACAATATTTGGTTCCGCAAATCACTTTTATTCCATTATATACAGAGAAATTCCTAAAAGCCAAAACTATTTTAAAGAAGCAAAAATAAAAAAACGTTACTATAACAAAAATAGAGAGAAGGGGAACTAACAACTACAAAAACTATATTTAAAAAGAAATAAGACGTTACAAACTATGATCGTAAAAAGACGTTACAGAAAGAGTATTATTGTATGAAGTGACTGTGTGACTGAGGAATTCGATCGTTAGAATACAGCTATGTAATTTTCGAGAGAAAAGAACTTAAACATGCAAATAATAAAACACGTTGATAAAAAGGCTTTACTAAAAACTTAAACACATAGAAAATATACCAAACAATATAAAAAGTACGTAACAGTACAAAGTAACATAAAAATCATGTAAGAATGTATAGTCCGTCAAGCCCGACCATATGATACCCAACACCACAGTATTTGAAAACAAATTTTCGAGAGTGTATGGCTATATGAATAGGGATCATCTATGTTTTAAATTTCATTAAAATCGGTTTAATAGTTTCTGATAGGCAGAAATTGCCCCCTATATCCCCTCGTGGTCCTATTTTTTTCAAAATGCATACCTCATGATCCATATAAATATGGATCTATCAATGTTGGTGGTGGCAAGTGGGTTCCGGAAAGCAGCTTGTATGGTAGCTATATGAAATTATGGACCGATTTGCCCTTCTGTCAATTAGAACTTATGAACCAAATTTAATTAAATTATCTTCTAATTTGTTGCACATCAAAAAAAATAATAACGATTTTTGCAAAAATTTATTAAAAAAATTTGTTTTCCTATGAAAAAATTAAAAATTGTCTTAAAATGGCAAAATAAGTAAAAAAAGCCGATATTGCAAAAATAACTAAAAATAAGCCGATATGGCCAAAATAAGCAAAAAAAAAGCTCTAACAAATATAGCTCATTTTTCTTGTTAAGCTACCTGATTTGCGAAACATAAATCTAGGCAACAATTAACTGGATTATATACAACTGCAGTTTTTATTTTACTTAGTATAAAAACCAAGTTTTAAAACTACCTGTCTATACGAATTCTGTCAGATTTCTGACCCAAAAATGTATGAAGTAGTTGACACGAATTCTGACAGACATATCGTGGGAAATTCTGGTTTTTTGTCGGCATTTCTTATAGATATCTAACAGAAATCTAATGAAAAAGGCATGGGAAGTTCTGATGTGTTAGCCGAGATTCTTTTTGCTTTCTAACTGATAGCTGAAAGAAATAATTTTATTGCAAAATATGTAAAAGTACATACATAATTATGTACATATAAATTTTCACGTACGGACCTTTTTATGCTTTTTATCTTGAACAAATAAAATAAAATTAAAATTATTTTAAACTGAATGACAATTGTCATTATTTTAAAAAAATAATAAGTCTCGTTAGACAAATCTGAATGAATTCCGTCGGAATTCTATTGGACATATCTGTACATAAATTCCCCCCGATATATCCATGCGAAATCGATCAGAAATCGGCCAGACAGTAAGTATATTCAGTGTCTGACAGAAATCTAAACGAAGTCTCTAAGAATGAAGTCAGACATTTGCACGAAATGTCTGATTCAGACAATGTCGGAGTATTTTGCTGGCTGGGTTGTTATTAAAATATCTTTAAAATATTTAAATAAAGGTATGTTCAGATCTAACATATGTTTGACTAAAAAATCCAAAAGCAAGCGTGACTAGTAAATGGATCAGTCCTTAGCTGTATTTTTAACTAATTCTATTAATTTAATAAAACTATTTGTAAGCAGATAGTATTGTAATTTAGAAACTGTTAAATGATATTTGATTTAGCCGAAAGTTTTGCAAAAGCAAATAGTTTTTTGATAAAACTAGTGGTTTCGTATAGGACGTCAAACACTTAATAGGTTTGAACTAGGGATGTCCATCGGGACAGGTTTTCGCCAATCCCGGGATTCGGGGTTTTTGAAAATTAATAGATAAATGCTTTTTATAGATGTTTATTTAAAAAAAAATGACAGCAATCATTTTGCCAACCTGGCTTACAACTATAAAGTTACGCCAGTAATAGATATTTAAATATAGTCAAATGAATTTTGTAAATAAATTTAGTTTAATTTTTGTAAAATATGTATAATATATCTATTAAATAAATAAAAAAAAAAATAAATAAAAAAACGTCTTTAAAAGAGGTTTACAAACAAAAGTTTTATAATTAATTTATTATTTTAAAGTTAAATATTATGTTATATTGATTACTAAAATTTGTAAAAATTAAAAGTTGTGATTTTTTCTTAATTAAAATATGATAAAAAAAAAAAACGTACAATTACCATAAAATCTTTATTTTATTCAATTACCTTAGTTTGTTCAAACTAAATTGAAACAAAACTAATATTGTAATTGAATAAAGCAAACTAGTAATAGATTTATTTGTAAGATTCTATTAAAAGTTTAATTAAATGAATTAAAACAAATAATTACAATCAGAATTCGAAATTAATTAACAAAATCAATTTATTTAGCTAACCATAGTGGTAGGAATTAAGTAGTGTATAATTTACTCTACTTAAGTGTTTCCCACTCTCGAAAAACACTGTAATAATCCTTACCCTGTAAATAGAAAAGTTCAAGTTTTCAATTTGGTGCACCAGCGGAATGTTTTGTTTGTTTTAAAAGACATTTTTTTTTAAATTAATTTTCTGTTTTAATTATTTTCAGCACTTTTCACGTTAAAATTTCTTTATAATTGTTGGACACGCTTAAAAAGAATAACAAAGTTTAACTTTTTTCTTTCGTATTCAATGACAGTATTTACAGAGCTAGGCACGTTTCACAACTTACCGATAGCTAAAAGTAGACTTTAACAGGCCTTTTAAAAAGTGTTCCATTATTAAAACTTTACTTTAAGCTGAAGTGGGCGAAAGGGGAATGTCATGATGAATTTCTTTTATAAAAAAAGGTAAAACAAAAAAAATTAAGTTAACAATTTTGGGATTGACTAAATCCCGAAAGTCCCGGGATAAAAAAATTTAAATCTTGGTATTCGGAATTCGCTGAATTCCGAAAATCCTGGAATTTTTCAGGATCGTGATTTCGGGGTTGGCACCCCTAGTGTTAACATAGCTTTGCTAACTAAAATTTTTGGTTGTTTAAAGAAATAAGTACTATTCTATTTTAAAAAAAATTTTATCTTGTACTTGAAGAATGTCAACGCATTTTTGAAAAATTTATTTTCAGATCCCACTTTGATTCCAGATCAGATTAAAAATATTTGAAATTTATATTATTTTTAAATCCTTAATATTTTTGCCAAACGTTTTTGATTTTTTTAATTTGTTGGTCTTTTCTTCTTTTCACATTATTAGTTTTACATTCTGCAATATCAATTAATTTGACTTGAGCATTAAGTGACCTAAATCCCTCCTAATTAGTTATTTTTCACCAATATATCCGTATTTGGAAAATACAAATGCTAATTGACTTCTGTTGTTATTTAAATTTAATATTTCTTAACTTTTTTAATTGTATGTTCGTTCATCAGTATCAACAAGCTCTTCTAACATTCTTTAATTACTCAAAGTTTTTTGAATAGAATTTTGAAACATCTGAAGGTGTGAACACAAACTTTCATGTTAAATTATATTTTTTGACAGTCGCAACAAAACTCATTAGATTTCTATCTCACAAAGCATTATTGAATACGTAAGACTTGTGAGATAGTGTAATCTAGCCTTTAACAAGCAGTAAAAAATAATCTCAACGGTTTTTTTATTTAGATTTTCATTTTTTTTGTAAGTGTCTATTTTTTGTTAAGAGATTTTATGGTTTGAAATCCTTACGTTTTTTTTATTAAAATTTTAAACCATTTTTCCGTTTTTTCAATATTAGAACAAATTTTTCTTAGTTTACATTAAGGTATTTTAAAATGAAGCATAATTTACACTTTTTTTTTGTAATTTACGCTTAATATTTCCCGAACGACCCTTAAAACCTCAAAATAATTTTAAGATCTACACGAAATTCTCTTTCATTTAAGTAGAGTCATATTGAGTATATCAGGATCTAACTTGTATTGCAACTTGCAAGGATATTCAAAGTAATGTTTTTTTTAGTTTAGTATAAAACTTTGAAAAATCCATTTTTTCCTATATTTCAATGTTTTCTTAAACAAGACATTTCAAGGAACTATTCTTATTAAAAAAATTTAAAATCCATTAAAAGTGGCCTGAAATATTTAGAAAACAATTTCACGTTTTATCTAATTTTCTACATGTTTTAAATACTAAAAATAACAATCGCCATGATGATTACTGGGCTCCCGCCAGACCATTGATGTTGCAAATTTAAGAGTGCATCTTTTCCCACTTGACCATTGCCGTTAAGATACAGCGCAGTTTTGCCAAACAGTATTAAGCACCCACTTTATGTCTTGATTGGAAGAACATATTTATTTTAAAATATTGGAAATATGCAGCTTTCACGAAGTCTAAAGGTTCATGATACTGTGCAAAAATATAATGATCACAAACAACACAAAAACTGTCTGGATTATTTGGCGAATCCATATAAAAATAACAACAAAATATTATTTAGTGTCAAACAAAAAACTAAAATCTAATGGGTCGACTAAAGCTACGGTCACACTTATTAAATATTTGACCAAATAAGCGTTACCACTATTTTTGTTGATAGTGAGTGCGATTTAACATGGTCTTAATTTCACAAAATAAACTAATTATACTACTAGACATAGCAAAAAACTGTTTTTTGTAAGATATGGTATTATAATAAAAATAAATATTGCAATTAAAGGAAACAATTATTTAGATTGCTTGCTGGTCCCGTTTTTTTCCGTCAAATATTTGACAAGTGTGACCATAGCTTAAGGATAGCAACACAACTGAAGTTGAGTTGCTAGCAGCGAAATTAGGCAACGCCGCTCACGTTAAAATATACAAAAAAAAATTATTTTATAATTAAACATGGACTGATTTCGCTGCTGCTACTCGACTTGAGTCGCAATTTTACCCCTTTTTGTCGGTCTGCGACTTTTTGAGAGACTTTTTTAGCCCATCTTATTTTCCGACTGTTTTTAATTTTTAACAAGAAATCGTTTAAATGACGAACAGTGATCTAGTCTGACATCGTCATTATTATATAAAAAGCAATCAACAACTAAGGGGTATAAAAGCAAAGCTGGTTATCTTAATTTTTTACATAAACTAACATAATAATACCATATAGGTTAATTTGGTGAATTCTTATGTGTGAATTTAGCAATACTAATAAAGCGTTTATCGACCTTAAATCTATAGTCAAAAAGTACTGATTGAAACAAAGATAGTCATCTCCATTGGAGATTGCTACTTTCGTTATGCTAATTTTTTGCGCATTTTTCGAATATTTTTGTTTTGTAATATGACACAAATTCTAAAACTAATTTAACAAATACAATTGTACCCTCACCACAACAGTTTGTGCTGGCAGGCCAGCTGTCCATGTAAACCTTGTGCGCAAAGTTCAGTCGCAATTTTGGAGACAATTAAATTTGGTACATAAGTTCTAATTGGCACCAGGACCATTGAAAATGGGGAGAATCCATAGTTTCACATACATATATGTGTATGCACATTAGATCGTAGTTAAAAAAATGTTTCCCCGTACACCCTCTAATATAAAGTATTTTTTCATGGAGGTTTGGAAAAAAACTTTTTTTTGCCGAACGTAGAGGTCGCTTTTTTACATACCGATCCTAAAGTATGATATATCAATGTTTTTGTCTCCAGAAGACCAATGTTTTGCCCTCAGGGGTCATTGACCTCAAGTTTATTGTTTAAGTATTTATTCACCAGAAACAAAAGATGAGAATAAAAAAAAAGCATCCTACGCGCTGCGGGGGCCAAATTTAAGAATTTTAACCTTAAAAATATGGTGGTTTAATAAAATTCTTAAATTCCTTAAGCGCGTAGGATGCTTCTAGACGGGCCAAATGTATGACTAACCCAGTGTTGCCTGGATTTCTCGAAAAAATACCTACAACTGCTAAAAAAAAATCCGATTTTCCCTACACGTTGAAAAAATTTCCCCTACAAAAATCCCTACACACAGAAAAAAATACCAATGTAAAATTAACATGGAAAAATGTTGATTGAGAATCATACTAAATTTCTGCAAAAGTATGCCCTTTTTTTAAATTTATCATTATTTCATAATAATTTTAAATAAAATAACCTAAAACCATGTTTATTTAATATTATTCACTGTTAAAATAAAAAAAAAAAAATATTAATATATAAATAAATATGGATTCAATATTGAATCCATAAAAACCAGTTTTATATTAAAATCAAAAGTGTATCTTGTTAAATTAACATGCATTCATACTTAAGTATGTACATTTTTTATTTTCATTCTTAAAATATGTTATAAAAAGAGGACAATTCCCGTATTCTTTTAATTAAAATTAGTTACTTAAATAGTGCATCAAGTTTTCAAAGTATATTGATGACGAAATTCATATCGGGCGATGCTGATGCTTCTGTTGACAAAGGAGAACTCAAAATAAGTGAAACATGTGTTACAGGGGTAAGTGTTTTGAATTATTCTTAAATTAATGCATATGTTGTCTCTGAAGCTTCTTAACACTGTTTTAACACACTCAAACCAATTTGATTCTACAGGAAATTCACGTTGTTTCAACTTGAAATAACTTTCATTCAACGTGATTCGGATTGTTATTTCAATATAAATTACATTTTGCTCTAACTTTACTGCAATGTTAAATTAACATGAATTATAGTTATTTTCAAAGAAAAAAAATGTTGTTCGCAGTTATTGTAAACCAGGTTGAATTAACATGAAAAACGTATAGAGCAAAATCACCACCGAAAAATTTTAAATCAACCTTGTTTTCTACGTTTTTAACTTGATTTTTTTCTGTGTGTACGCATTATTGTCATTAAAATAAAAAAAAAACATTAGTTATAAAAATAAATTTGACAAAAAATAAGTACAAAACTAAAAAAACAAGTAAGCGTGCTATATTCGGCTGTGCCGAGTCTTATATACCCTCCACCATTTTGCGAGCAGAATACAGAGCAACTAGACAAACACAAAATAATTTGTATATATACATTAGCGTGGCCGTTAGTTGTATGGAGAACTTTTTTTTTTTTGATTTCTTATACTCTCCCCCTCCAAATCGGTTCAGTTTTATGTAAAAAAAATACAAAAAAATTTCGTAGCGATAAGTTGTGTTTTAGGGAGGGCGTCCGCCCCTCAAAGTTTGCCATCAAGCCATTTATTCAAATCAAATTTGTTTGCGTATGACTATCTTCTAAAACCAACATTCTACAAGAATATGATATATGGCAATATTTTAGTTCTTCTAGTCAACAACATAAGCCTCCAAGAAAGTTTTTTGCTAAGACTAATATCTTAGAAAATAATTAAGAAAATAACAACAAAATACCAAACATTTTATATACGTTTTATATATATAAAAAGGCGATTTAATGTCAAGTGACACAATTTTGAAATCGATGTATTCCGATTTGGATGAAATTTACACCAAGGCTAGTCCTATTAGATAGTAGTTTACACACAAATTTTCAACAAGATTGGTCAAAATGTTTCAGAGGTAGAGGGGGTCAAAGTTTGCCATACAGGTGTTCTTTCTCATCCATGTAATTTATTACCTATTGGTGTTAGCAAAATTTGTCCCAAGTAGCTTAGATAGCTATTTAATCAATCTTTTTTAAACATATTTTTTTTTTTTTTTTTAATTTTTTAATTTTTTTTTTTAAATTTAAAACTTTTTTTTTTATTTTTTTTAGCCAAGTGTTAAATTTAAAAAAAAAAAATTTTTTAAATTTTTTTAAAAAACAAACAATTTTTTTAAAAAGTTTGATCAAAAAGCTATCTAAGCTACTTGGGACAAATTTTGCTTACACCAATAGGTAATAAGTTACATGGATGAGAAAGAACACCTGTATGGCCAAAATGTCAAACTTTGACCCCCTCTAACTCAGAAACTTTTTGACCGATCTTGTTGAAAATTTGTGTCTAAGCTACTATCTAACAGTACTAAAATTGGTGTAAATTTCATTTAAATCGAAAGACATCTATTTCAAAATTGGGTCACTTGACATTAAATCCCCCTTTTATACAAATAAAACGTATATAAAATGTTTGGTATTTTGTTTTTATTTTCATAATTATTTTCTAAAATATTGATTTTAGCAAAAAACTTTCTTAGAGGCTTATGTTGTTGACTAGAAGAGCTAAAATATTGCCATATATCATATTCTTGTAAAATGTTGTTTTTAGAAGATAGTCACACGTAAACAAATTACATTTGAATAAATGGCTTGACGGCAAACTTTGAGGGACGGACGCCCCCCCTAAAACACAACTTATCGTTACGTAATTTTTTTGTATTTTTTTTTACATAAAACTGAACCGATTTAGGGGGGTTAATATAAGAAATCAAAATAAAAAAAATAACGGCCACCCTAATATACATACATATTGACAATACTAAAAACTTCATTATAATTTAAATTTAAAAAGCGAAAACTGGTAAATATTTTTTTAAAATCGTTTTTGAACATAAAAATTAAAAAAAAAAAATTGTTTTATTTTGATTATAACTCAGCCATTTTTTAACCGATTTGACAGATTTATATACAGACGTGTTAAAGAAGAAATTTTCCAGTTAGTTGGGTTAAAAATCTTGGACTCGGGAAGATCTATGGTTCCCGAAAGTGGGTATTTAAAAAAAAAATTATTATTTTGGTCACAACTTTTTCGTATCTCAACCGATTTTTCCCAGTTTTTCAGAAAATGTAAAACTTAAAGATTTCCGATAGGTCATATAACAGTCCAAAAAATCAGGTTTTTATACAATTTTTGATATTTTTTGTACGGGAGGTACCACGCCCACTTCTCCGATCCCGCCAACATTTTGTGGGATGCTGTGTATTGCCGTTCTCAAGATATACAGAAAAAAGTAATACAAATACAACAAGGGATTTTTGGAAAAAATTAGAGGTAGTCGTGGTTTTTTGCTCATATCTCAGCCATTTTTGGACCGATCTGGCTGAATTTCAATAGCAAGAAATGGTGGACTATATGTGACATAAATATAAAACAACCTAGCCGCTATCATGTCTGGAGTCTCCGAAAAACACATATCAAACGTAAGACGGACAGACGGACATGGTTAAATCAAGTTCTGTCCTCATAAGGACCCAGAATATATATACTTTATAGTGTCTTAAATCAATATTGTAGAAATTACAAACGGAATGACAAATTTATATATACCCTTTTCCACCTGAGGTGAAGGGTATAATAATACATATCGTCGCAAACCTGCTAAATCCACTTTTAAAGTAAATTGAGATTTTGTTTCCGTGTGATAGAGAAAGATACGCCTCGTCGACCAGCATGTAGTTTTTCTTCAATTTCAGTCTTGAAGTGTGTGAAACCAACTATATTTTTGGTTTTTTCTCAAGCAGTAAATTGGAAAAATAAAAAATTTTTTAAAATGTAAAATGTTTTTAAACGGAGTTAGCAGGTTTGCATATTAAGCCAACGATATGAATGTATTTTTAATTAAACTCAAAAAAATCTTTCAAAATTTAATGACATCTTGGAAAAAACATATGCAAACATATTAGTTTCGCAAACTTTAAACCAAAAACTACTCTAGAATTATATTTTTAAGCGATTTTAGGGAAAGAAAAATTTTCTACCCTTTTGGATAAGAAAATGTCACAAAAAAAAACTGTTTTTCCGCACTTTTTTTCATAAATAATGCGATATGACAAAAAATCCCTACATTTTGGAAATTATAAAAAAAATTTTTGCAAATTTTTTTATTGAGACTTATTTTTTAAACTTATTACAGAGAAAGAGGTACAAAGAGTTTCATTTAAGTTATCAAACGAATGTTTGTATAAACGTTAATCAGGTAAAATTTTAAACAATGCTAAGTACCCGAAGATACAAAATTAAATTGTAAGTATATAATAAATATAATGGACTAATTTGAATATAAAATATTTTAAGTTTATAAAAAGTATATCACAGGTCATAAAAAATTAAACCTAGCCTCCATGAGAGCCAGGATGAGTCTTTTGGTAAAAATCTGGCAGCACAAACAAGACCGGCACTTCATCAAAATTTTCCGAAAGGACACCAATTGGTGAGATATAAGGATATGTTGACCAGTTCGTGTTTTTTCAGCATCAAAAATCTCGTTCATAAAGGTGTTGTCATTATGGGCGAGATTATTTACAAACTTATTTTGTAGCATCAGTGCATATTTACAAAAGGGCACGATCGAGGAGTTTTCGTAGATATATTTGTTAGAAAATCCTTTCGTATAACTCTCAAAATTCCTGTTTATGCACTTACACAAAATTTTCCGTTCAAAAATTTCCAACTCTTTGGCCACAATAGGGGAAATGGTGAACCAGTTTGGAAATGCATATACCATGACCGATCGAATTGCGACCTTGTACAGCAAAAGCTTTGTATTCTGGGGAAAACATACCAGAGATGCGCTTTGCTTTTGTAAGAAACAATCTTCCATGATGATTAAATTTTAACAAGTTATTAAAATTAACACCAAGGTATTTGATATTAGACTTGAAAGGTATCTTAGCACCATCAAGAGATATATGAAGAAGTTTGCTTTGCGGCACCACAAATCTTGCGCACTTTCCAGATGCGTTTCTAATGCAAATGGCCTCAGATTTGGAAGCATTTATTCTAATGCCCCAGGTTTTGTGAAAAACGTTTATAGCTCCGAGGTGGAGGGCCGCACCATTCAGAGCCAGTATAGGGGATTCATCATGAGAATATATCATGCAGTCGTCCGCATACAGAATTGCCTTTGAATTTCCAACCGAGTGGGGAAAATCGTGTAGAAAAATGTTAAATAAAAACAGCGCCAGCACACTCCCTTGAGAAACACCGCTTTTAACCATACCAATGTTGGAAGATGCATCGTTGATTTGAACGCTAAATTTTCGGTCCGAAAAATAGATGTAAAACAATTTTATTAAAAATGGGTCTGTATTAAGATCTACCAGCTTGTGCAGAATTCCTTTGTGGCATGCTGAATCAAACGCCTTTTCAATGTCAAGGGATATGGCAACTGTGCAGATTTTATTTCTCAAATTTTTAACATCAGTATGAAATTTTAAAAGCGCATGCTGTGTAGAATGGTACCGTTTAAAGCCAAATTGGTATGCTGACACTGGGTTGACCACAAATTCATTTTCAAGCTTCAATTTCAGGATGTGCTCAAAAATCTTACCAATATTTGATAACATTGATATTGGACGAAAGTCTTCAATCTTATCGCTGTTTTTCTTCTTCTTGATGGGTATGATCTTAGCCGACTTCCACATTGTGGGGAAGTATCCATTATTAAGGCAGTTATTGAAAACAATTGTCAGCAGATTTAGAGTGGTGTCGGGGAACTTTCTAATCACAAAATTCGAAATCCCATCAATACCATAAGATTTCTTGTTGTTAATAACTTACGATGCCTTTAACTGTTTGGAAATTGGTGAAGTGGTAAGAATCATTGCTCTCCAAAGCGTTAAATGATCTGTCAAAGGAGTAAATGTGATCAGAAACAACATTCAGACATGATGAAACACGCTGATCCAGATCGGTGACAGCTCTTTCTGGCAGTTCCTCAGAATATACTGATGAATAATAATTAAGGAAATGATTGGCATTTTCATTGTCATCAGTTATAACGGTATCATTTATAACAATTTGTTGACAAAAAGGGGATTTTTCGTTACCGATAACATTGTAGATTTCCTTAAAAGCTGTGGGACCAGGCCTAATATTTTCTAATCTCTCATTGAACTTTTTAGCTTGATCCAAGTTAACAAGTTCCTTGATAATGGTTTTAAGCAATTGTATTTGTTTAGACAATATGTTGTATTCATAGCTAAGTCTATTTCCCGTACGGTGGTAGATTTTTTTCAACTCCCTCTGCCATCTATGCTTAATAGAAAAGTATTTTTTTACTTGTTCTGACAATGGAATCTTGTTGTGTTTAAATTCAATTCTTTCTGAGTGGGCATTATGAATTGAATTAAAATTGGAATTAAATTCGTTAATTAGGTCATCAATTTCAACATTTTGCAAATTTTTATCCTCGGCAGGCATAATACTTAGTGAAGAGATTTCCATGTCGCGACGAAACAGATTCCAGTTGGTTTTTTTTTATAAGAATTAGAGAAACGTGGAGAACGCATTACAAGCTCAGATAAATCTAATTGTAGTTCCAGCTTGATTGGAAAATGGTCCGAAAATGTTGGGAGGCTCGACGTTTTAAAATTTGGGAGACTGTCGTTAATAAGGTAAGCACTAACCAGAAAGTGATCTAGGAATGAAGAACCATTTGGAAAGGATGGACAATTTAAGCCAACTGTGTAAGACTTTACCATTGGAATTCTCAATAGTATCACCCCATTCCTGGTTTTTGCGTTAAAATCCCCGCCCAATAAAATGCCATCAAAACTATTAGCCGCGTCTAATATTTTGCTTAGTCCATCGTAAAACTCCAACGTAGGAAAATTGCAAGGTATGTATACAGATCCAACTAAAAATTTTTTCCGTGATCCATTTGAATTGGATTCTATTGTAATAAAGGTGCAAAAAAACTTTATGCCCCCAATACTATAACGACTATATGAAATTTTTTCTTTTTTGGCAATTGCCACTCCAATAGGTGAGTTATCATACAAAAAGTCGTAACCTCTAAGTACTACTTTTCTATTTGTTTTCAGGTGGCATTCTTGAATGAAGCCAATGTCAATGTTGTTGTGAAATAATGTATTATTAAGATCTATTCGACGACTTGTTTCCACAAGAGATCTTACATTGAAGGACAGGAGGTTAAGAAGTCTAAGGCCCATTGGAGCCTTTAACTTTATTGAAGAGGCGCAAAAACTCTGCCTTTGCATCTATTTCAGACATGATTCTGTATTCACCAAGAAATTTGTTAATTTCTTGCTCTAAGGTCAGCTCAGGTCCCATAAAAAAATCAGCGAGTTTCATAAACTCCTGAATTATTGATGATTTTGGAACATTTTAGTTTGAGTGAAAATGACTGGCATAAGACCTACCCTGTGTAAAGCCCTTATGACACTACATTTTTTATTCATTAATTGATATAGAATTGATAGAAAGAAACAGTAAATGTTAGAAAGAACAAACTATAAAAAAATGTAAACAAAGTTTTTTATTTTTTTTTCTCTTGTTATGGTTTTGTTTCAGGGATGGCGTTAAGAATTTTTTAAATTGTACCAACAACCTTTAAAAATTGTACTTTTTTACCCTAATTGTACTAAAAGATTTTTTTAGTTAAAATTAATTTCATTTATGTTCATAAAAAACACCACAAAAAGGTATTATAAATCTAAGTTTAAAAAGTATCAACAAAAAAGTACAATTGAAACAACTTAACCATCCCTGTTTTGTTTATTTTATTAAATGTTGCCAACTTTTTGTTTATGAGAAACCTAAAAACAAAAATCGGTAAATCGCTGAATTTGCCCATAAACCGCTGATTCAGCAACACTTTAAATATTTCAAGCTTGAAATGTCAATTTTAAGTTAAACAATTTTACATTTTTTTTGACATAACTTCATTTTTTATCGATAACTTTAGTAAAATTTTTGACAGTTTGCCATTTATCTTAATACAGCTGAACTCTTTGCACTTGGTAAATTTTTCTATTACATTATATTTGTACTGTTCACCAAAACTTGAACAATGCATTAAAAATGTAGTGTCATAAGGGCTTAACTGGCGCAGACCGTAAAGCTCTGTCAACGTTGTTTGATACTGTTGTTCTTTCCTCGCGTGCTTTTTTTAAACGCTCCTTTTTTTATTAAGATATTTCTTAAATGCAGGGCAGCCACGCCAGTTAGCTGGATGGCGCCAGATTCACCACAGTTTACACAGCATGCTTCGGATGTTGTTTTTTTCTGCTCATTGTTACGGGGGCACTCTTTGGGCTCATGTTTTAGATTGCACTTAACACATTTAAATTGTGCATTACAATTTATCGCAATATGTCTCCAGAGTTGACAGTTGCGGTATTGGATCTCGTTATCCTTTCGTTTTGGTTTTTCCCAAACAATACATTGACTGAGCAAGAATTTTATGTGGGAAACATCATTTAATTTTTTCCCAGGCACCAAAGTCACAAGAAAGAGCCCAGTATCAAAATCATTTTTCAATGAAAATTTTGTTGTAAACTTGGACGCCTTAGATATCACACCAGGAACAGAAATGTGTAAGGCAGACATAATTTCATTATCGTAATATAACCCACGTATGACCAAGGACATTTGTTTATTTTCCTTGGGAGTGAACGAGTATGAGCTGATTTTCTTTTCCTTTAAAAGGGCCATCATGTCAGCATGTACTGTAGCATCTGACATATAGAGTTTACTTTTATGCTGATTTACATTTTTTATTTTAAACAAAATTTTCGGCGTAATTTCTTCAAGTTGCTGTACAAGTCGCTTTATGTTGACGTTGTACAGAAAAATAGGGGCATTAGACGATAGGTCGTCATCCTCCATCATAACGGGTATGAAGATACCAAATTGCTAACAATAGCAATTTAATTGCCTGTAGCAGTGTTAAAATTTATCAAAATAAAATAATATTCGCAAAATAAACAAAAATTTTCCGCTTTTTTAATATTGTTACATCAAGGTTGCCAGATTAACCTCAATTATAAAAAATTAGTCCGATTTTCCCTACACCTCTATTTAAGTATCTAAAATACCTACATGTAGGGATTTTACCCTACTTCTGGCATCACTGGACCAACCCCACTTTATCTTTCATCTCCATCATTTGTTTCTAACATGCCAACCGCTATCTTCATTTCCATACAAAATTTTTAATACAGACTAGAAATATATTGATTTTTATTAATAAAATGTGTTTTTTTAAGCTAGATAGAACTTTAAATTGTAAAAAGTAACACAAAAAATTAAATTTTGATGAAATATTTTTTTTATCGTTTCAGTATACTCTGACAAATTATCATGAATAGACTCACGCTTGAACAACGCTACGAAATTATCCAAATTTACTTTGAAAATCAGTCGTCGATTCGCGCAACTTATAGACGACTTCGTCATTTTTATGGCGTACATAATCGTCCATCTGAACAAGCCATTCGTCGAACTGTGAATAGATTTCGTACCACATACTCTCTAGAGGATGCAATAACACCAACACGTCGAAGGAATGTGCGTACTGAAGAGAATATCGCCGCTGTAAACGAAAGTGTGGAAGAAGATCCAAATTTATCGATTCGTCGTCGGTCGCAGGAATTGGGGCTCTGTCCGTCCACTACGTGGAAAATTTTGCGCAAAGAACTCGGCCTACACCCGTATAAGATCCAGCTGGTGCAGGAATTGAAGCCACGAGACCATTATATGCGTCGTTCTTTCGCCGATTGGGCTCTAGAGCAAAAATCAAAAAAATCAAAATTTGGCGATAAGTTGATTTCGAGAAATGGACCTGTCAATTGGCCTCCAAGGTCGTGCGATTTGACACCTCTCGATTATTTCCTGTGGGGCTACGTGAAGTCACTGGTTTATCCTGATAAACCAGCAACAATTGACGCCTTGGAGGCCAGCATTGTTCGTGTTATTCGTGACATACGGCCAGCAGTGCTCGAAAAAGTGGCCCAAAATTGGACGTCCAGAATGCGCTTCATCAAGAACAGCCGCGGTGCCCATATGCCCGAAATCATTTTCAAATGTTAATGTCACGTATTGATCTTTCGAATAAAAAAAAAATTTTGATTACAATTTAATTTTTTGTGTTATTTTTTACAATTTCAAGTTCTATCGGGCTTAAAAAAACACCCTTTATAAATTCTTTCTTATGCGAATTTATTATTTAAATGTATATTAATTTGTTTAAGCTTGAGGTCTTTTGTTATATAAAAATATTAATTTTATTAAAATTATTATTATTTTTTTTGTTAAAATAACACATTTAAATAATAAAGATCGAATAAAAAATAATTATGTTTACAAAAATAATTGCATTTTGGTGTTTATTTATACTTATAATAATAAGAATATTTTTTATTATTTAATTCTTTTACTTCAATTAAAATTTGCTACCATTTCACAAACTAAATTTCTTTCCCACACAATTTTTTTCTTTTTGCTTCTTTTTTTAATTGACCACCACATTTGACGTTTTATGTGTGCAATAAAGGCCGTGTCAGAATAAACTTTTGCTTCGCGTTGGCATCCAAGATGAAATATTCATACTTATACGAAACATGTCACATAAAGTACTTTTAACTCAGAGCGAAGCGAAAAGTTAGGCAACTCTCACCTTTTTGCGCGCTTTGACAGTCTGCTAGTATAATTTTTTTTATTTATTTATTTTTAACAAACAATTCGTGTGTGTTGTCAAAATGTTTATTGTGACATACAACTTTTGCGTTATGCCTTGTTCGCACGGTGCTTTGGATTACTTCGCTCTCCGTTTTAATTACTTATTTGAATTACCATGTTCGCATGGCATATTCCTAATCGGTTTTGACAGTTTTTCTTCTTCTTCTTTTTATTAATTTTGTTTGTTGCTAAATTTTATTGTTTTTTTGCGGTAACTTGTATTAAGAATGAAAAGAAAAAGTAAGTAAAAAATATTATTTCAAAGAAATACATACATTTATTTATTTTCCCAGTAAATAGAATATTTTGTTTGTTTTTTTTAGTGCTTTGACAGCTGGTGATGGAAAAAAACCCGATAAAAATTAGAGATCACATTGATTTTAAAGTAATCCACAGGGTAATAAAAATTGAATTACGTACAAATGAGATAATCCGCTCTCAAAATTTTGTATGACGAATTATGTAATTTGGATCATAATTAGGCTGTGAATTACGAATGAGAGAGCGAATTACGAAAAAACGCTGTCGTGCGAACATGGTGTTACGCTTTTCTTTCAAAGTTAGAAACGTCACGCAAAGCGATGATGAATCGTCAACGAAAATGCATTAACAATTATTGCAACATATATTGCCGGCAATAAATATGTACAAAAAAGTGTTGTCTACATTATAGATAACATAATTTTCTCATTTATTGCAATATATGTCGCAATATTTATCTCTGTTATAGACGGGCTGTTAGATTTTTGTCTTTAA
This sequence comes from Pollenia griseotomentosa, assembly GCA_963931875.1. NCBI lineage: Eukaryota > Metazoa > Arthropoda > Insecta > Diptera > Polleniidae > Pollenia > Pollenia griseotomentosa. The sequence goes on from OZ007560.1 coordinate 604,226, forward strand.
CATTTTCTCAAAACATACTTGACCATTATTACCATCCCTTAAGTTTATTAAAATTTTTCATCTTTTCTGAATAAAATTAAAAGATTTAGACAGATGTTAATCATTTATAGCCTGCATCGCCTCTGATTAAATTCCAGACGCCGACTATTCTGCAGAAATTATAGAAATACTTCCTCTAAAAAACTATAATGACTTTTTGCAAGCTTTAATTTTCTAATTAAATTTAAAAATGTTTCTGCTGAAATTATCGAATTCCTTCCTTAGCAAAAGTTAAATACAGTAAAAATTCGATAATCCGGATAATTGATTGCAGACCCCAATCCGGAGTAGCGAATTATCCGGATTATCGCAGGTATGTATTTATTAAAAATTATAATAATTCATAGCAAAAAAAAACTTATGTTCAAACATACTCATATCACACTAATCTAACTGCATTTTACAAAGCATGCTGTGATTTGAATAAAAAAATAAATAAAAAAGGGCGTTATTCAATCCGGATTATAGAGTTGCAATCAATCCGGATTATAGAATACGCAATGACTGTATTTTTCAAATCATGCTTTGATTTGAATAAAAAAAAAATAGATTAAAACGGGTGTTATTCAATCCGGACTATATAGTTGCAATCAATCCGGATTACAGAATACGCAATGAGCTGCAAAATTCTGTCCGGATTACCGAATATTCCGGATTAGTGGAGTCCGGTTTATCGAATTTACACTGTACATAGTTTCTTGCAAACTTTAATTTTCTGACATAAGGGTGGAACAACACAGGGATCTGGTCGATAAATACTAAAACGAGATACTTGATGTCAATGGCCCCTGAGGCAAAACATTGGTCTTCTTGATACACAAACATTAATATATTATTGGACTGTAAATGACGAAGATAGAAAATGAAAATGCGTCCACTATGTTTGGCAAAAAAAATTTTTTTCGAAACCTTGTAAAAATACTTTATGTTAGAGCGGTACGTCGCACTTTTTTTTGTAAGGTTGTACGCTCTAATGTACATATATCATCTACAAGTTTGTATATTCTTTCAAGCGTTAATAGAAATTAGTTCATAACTTGCACAATAGATTCCCCTTGTGTCTACAGCGACTTGAAAGTTATTTTTGTTGATAAAGATACATATATGTATGTAAAAAAGAATCGATAAGTCATTGACTGTCACATAGGTATAACTCACCATTCATGTTAATAGCACTTGTTGGTGTGTAAGTCAAGTGGAATTTAAACATTAAGGGCCAGTTTTTTGACTTGTTATTTATATACGAAATGAAGTTTTCAATGATTTTTTGAATGATACTTAAATAACCTACGTTGTTTATTTAAAGTCTATTTAAGTTTCCAAGGTAGATTTACATGACGAGGTGGCCTTAATATCACAATACAAGAACAACAGCAAAGCAAAAACAATTAGCTGTTCCCTTATTATGGTTAAACTGAATTTGTATTAATTTTTTATATTTATGCCCGCAAGTTCTACAAATAGATATTGTTACGAAAGTTAAATTATTTAAGAATTATTTATTGTTATAGTTATAAGTTATCTTGTAAGTTATAGTTTTATGTCATATTAGAACCTTAAAATTGTCATGTATAATTTTACCACAACTGTATTACCGCCTTAAAGTGTACTTAGATTATAACAGTTACTACACGAATGTCCCAGTAATTTCTAGAAATGGTTGTAGAACATAATAAATTGTTATTACAGGGAGTTTCAGGAAAAGTCTAGAAATAGTTATGAAATATAAAAGGGGGTGACTCATGAACAGTTTAGTTTGTTTGGAGACAGTAATCGGTTCTGGTCGAAACTAACGATTTTGGATAAAAAATAATGAATAAGTGTGTCTATTTATTTTGATTTGCAATTAAAAGAACTCAACGGTTTATTATAAAGGAAGTAAACTGAGACGCGTTTATTAAAGGAAACACGTAACAATATCTAGCTGTGTATCTATGGTGTAACGAATTTTTCATATTTTTAACACGTATGTCTTACCTACTGGTTAAACTGTAGTGTATTTAACACCATCGGTTTTTGACAGTTAATTCAAAAACTTAATAAAAATACATACCTATGCGGCCATATTTTAAAAGAAAACTTAAAGAAAAAAACACATAGGCAAAGTTAACTTTGAAATTACCAAAATAGTTTTACCGAATAGGTAAAGATGTTAGGTACGAACACGACCAGATATCAGTTTGTAGAAATTACGGGCATTAATACATTTTTTATAAATATAACAATTCATTTCAAAATGTAGTAATACGATGTTGTATATATTTTTTTCTTAAACAAAATGAAAACAGATTGTAGATTTTATAGTGGCTCAAAAATTTTCATATAAGATTTAATCCTTCAAGCATATGTACTTTAGTTTTTTTTTTTAAGGAAAAGCAAAACCTATTTTACCTGTTGTTTCTATTCTGTTCCGCTCCGTGCTGTTACGAAAGTTAAAAGGCTCAGTTAGCCGGGAGTAACAGTAACTTAACCTTACCGTAAAAAATAAAACCAATCTATTTCTTACAGATTGAGACGTATCATTTTACTGCTATCTATAATCGTTCTAATTGCTTTACATACAAAAAAATGAAGCAGCTGACTTGCAACGTTACTGTTACTCCCGGCTAGCTGAGCCTTAATAGTTTATTTTTTTGTAGTAACTTATCAGCTGTTTAGTTTTGCAACGCCCATTATTTTATTTCAATAGTTCTTAAGCGGCCCATACACTTGCAATATTATTGCGAATATCATCGCCATTATATTTCCATTTTGTCCTATATTATGCAATAAGTCGCACAATGGTTTCATTCATTTAATAAAAAGGTGAACATAACCTATAGGAATAACATAAACAGCATTGTACAATGTTGCCAACACACTTCACTTTCTTTTCGTTGTGCAATAAAAATCAAAAGTCTTTTGATTGTTGCCAATATATTGTGCCACCTTCGAATATCACATACACATTGGCGATATAATTGTACAGTACGTAAAATTTAACAATTTTATTGCAGGTGTACATTAATTTGGAGAAATTAAATTTTATGAATTCTAAAACTTTGTATGTATTTTGCTGTTACTTACAATTATTTAATTAACAAGTTTTTTATTTAAACAGATTGGACTGCAACATAATCATAGGCAAATTGAAAAATTATATCGATATATATCGAATCAATCACCCTTATTCCATTTAACGTCGTCGTCATCGTCATCAATTGAATATCAAAATCAATTTTTATCGACATCGTCATCAATTCGATACAAAACTTGTATGCCATAACAGCAATGTAACGATGTTGATTGTTTATCGTTTTTTTAAGAACATCTCTAATAAGTTTTTATTAAAAATGTGCAATTTGATGTTCGTTTCTTATTAATGTTGTGCTCTCAAAGAGGGTAGCTTGATTTATTCTAAAAAAATCACCCTTACTAATGCCATAAGGTATTGATTACACTTTTCGCCCCGTATAAATCGACAGTGTTGATAGTGCCCTGTAAAAAACAGAACGGTACGACGATTGCCGAAAAGAGCAACAAAAACTTACGCGAAAATTGCAAACATTCGGAAAATTTGCAAAAAATAGCGAAAATTCGCGAAATTCTTTTTTATTTGAAACAAGCCATAAAATTGACTTAAAGTCCCCAAAAACATAAGAATGGCAAAAATTCCATAAAAATGGCAAAATTAGTGGAAATTCGCAAAAATTTGATAAAAGCGGCATGAAAGAAAAATTTAATATGTATTAAAAATCGTTAAAACTGTAAAGAACCAGAAAACTTACAGGAAAAATTGCTTCTATCGCGAACATGTCTAAAATTCGGGAATTTGCGGTAATTTAGCGATTTTCATGGAATTTTTGCTATTCCTTATAGTTTTAGGAACTTTTAATCAATTTTTTGGCTTGTTTGGAATACATAAAATTTTCGCGAATTTTCGCTATTTTTGCAAATTTTTGCAATTTTCGCGAAACTTTGTTGCTATTTTTTCATTTTTTAAATTCAACATTATTATTTTTGAAAAATAAAAAAGAAAAAAACTGTTTCGACACCAATAAGACTGACGACAAAAAAAGAGTCAATTTAAATCGATGCCAACGTTAACGTTGCGTACGGCATACCAAAAATACATCGACGCTTATCGATAAAACTTGATATTGACAATGGGCATACCGATTTGCAATAATCGACACAAAACGATATCGTTTCGTATTGATAACGCTAAATGGAATAAGGGTGAATTGCAAAAATTTGCAAAAATAGCGAAAATTCGTGAAAATTTTATGTATTCCAAACAAGCCAAAAAATTGATTAAAAGTTCCTAAAACTATAAGGAATAGCAAAAATTCCATGAAAATCGCTAAATTACCGCGAATTCCCGAATTTTAGCCATGTTCGCGATAGAAGCAATTTTTCCTGTAAGTTTTCTGATTCTTTACAGTTTCAACGATTTTTAATACAAATTAAATTTTTCTTTCATGCCGCTTTTATCAAATTTTTGCGAATTTCCACTAATTTTGCCATTTTTATGGAATTTTTGCCATTCTTATGTTTTTGGGGACTTTAAGTCAATTTTATGGCTTGTTTCAAATAAAAAAGAATTTCGCGAATTTTTGCTATTTTTGCAAATTTTCCGAATGTTTGCAATTTTCGCGTAACTTTTTGTTGCTCTTTTCGGCAATCGTCGTACCGTTCTGTTTTTTACAGGGCACTATCAACACTCGATTTATACGGGGCGAAAAGTGTAATCAATACCTTATGGCATTAGTAAAGGTGATTTTTTTAGAATAAATCAAGCTACCCTCTTTGAGAGCACAACATTAATAAGAAACGAATATCAAATTGCACATTTTTAATAAAAACTTATTAGAGATGTTCTTAAAAAAACGATAAACAATCGACATCGTTACATTGCTGTTATGGCATACAAGTTTTGTATCGAATTGATGACGATGTCGATAAAAATTGATTTTGATATTCAATTGATGACGATGACGACGACGTTAAATGGAATAAGGGTGATTATTTGTAATTACATTGTTACTTTTTATTGTTTCATTTTATTTCAAAAAATTAATAAGAACAAAAAAAATCAATCAAAACAAAAAATTCCATAAAAGCAAAAAATTTAATTATAACAAAAACAAAAGCGAAGAATACAAAAAACCATTTGAAATCTAAAAAAAAGTAAATTAAATACGAAAAATTTAAATGGAAGTAAATACCAAGGCATGGAAGTACCAACTTAACTCGAAATTTGAATTGCACCCCAAAAGTACCAACTTAAACTAGAAATGTTTTTGATTTATTTAGTCAAACCAGTAATCATCAGATATGGACATCAGGAGCACTCTGTTTTATATGCTCTCCTGTCAATCTGCTTCTTGTAAGTCCCAATTTACAATGTGACAGACAGATGGGTGACAGACGAAGTTGGTGGTAAGGGGGCGACGCTGTATGCGTGACACACTTTACTTCTTTCCTCTCTCGCAAACAAATTCCGTCTGTCTGCCTTCTCTTTGTCACATTGTAAATTAGGACCATCCGCCACTGCTTCTTATAAATGCCAACTATTTTAGATCTTCATATTAGTCTAAAAAACATATGATGCATGGCAGTTATGCCAATTCTTAAAACAACATATTGTTTGAAAAACGACTTTGACTTTAAAAAATATCGAATTCGATAGTCGTATTTCAATATCGATATATCGATACATCGGTATTTTAAATATCGGCGATATATATCGATTATTTTTTTAAATATCGATATTTTGATATATCGATATTTTTTGCCCATTCCTACTGCAACAAAATGGAACAGAACAGACAGCACAGAAAAACTAATACCCTTTGTACACTTGCATACATTTCGGAGGAACGCGTGGAAGATGTTGAAAATGTGAAATACGCATTCACACTTGAAACATCTAACATCTACCATTAATAAAAAATGTCACCATTTCTGAAAAAAAACTTTTATTTTTTTAAATACTTTTTTTCTACAAAAGTGGCAACATTCTAAAAGATAACACCAAAATGTATTTCTCAATCATTTTGTTTAATAATTGAAGCAAAATAAGGCTTGCAAAAAAAAACTTGAGAAATGGTAACGCTGCTTTCAAAGCAACTTCCATTTTGTCAGTGATGCCACAATAATAATAGAATTTATTGCCACTTTTCTAGTGATGACACTAAAAGAATCGAAAAATGTAAAAGGAAACAAAATGAGATAGTAACATTCTGTAAAGATGTTGAAAAATTTTGATTTTTAGCCCTATGTATTTCTTATGGGAAAATTCCAACATCTTCGCAAATTGATGTTAAATGTTAAATGTTGACCAGTGTGAAAAGGCTATAATCAATTTCACAGGTTTCCTAATATCAAACACAAATCAGGGGCCTATCTCTGGCAGTCGTGATCGAGTATTTCCTGGATTCAAAGCAATTTTATTTCGCCGATACTAAACGAATTGAAATTATTTTTTTAGTATTATGAAATTCAAATTAATGCTTTACAACACTGAAAAAATAATTCCTATTCGTTCAGTATTGACTAAAATAATTAGATATTAAATTGCTTTCGAATCGAGAAAGTACTCGATGACGACTGCCAGAATCAGGCCCCAGCTGATTCGTAACAAAGCAGAAAGTAAAGACAAAAGGCTCAGTTAGCCGGGAGTAACAGTAACGTTGCAAATCAGCTGCTTAATTTTGTTTTATGTAAAGCAATTAGAACGATTACATTTAGCGATAAGATATTACGTCTTAATCTGTAAGAAATAGATAGGTCGTCCTTTCTTACGGTAAGGTTAAGTTACTGTTTGTCCCTGGTCCCATAAATGTCAATGAAGTTTCTAAAACATTTATAGTCCGATCTCATCATATCGCATATCGTTGTTCATGGCTTGAGTTTTTAATAAATATACCTTTTCTTCAAGGGCGTCACTGGTGGATTTTTTTTGTATTGGGTTCTACCTGGTTTGATGTAAGATGTATGTGAAAATGAATAAAGGGGCTTAATTTTGATGCGTGTCATCAAGTGAGTATGCAATACATACTAAGTTTTAGAAGCACGTGATATTGGATATTTGGGCAAGGATTCAATATGGCATAATCGACGCCCTGAATTTATTGTCGGAATAAATGTCACAATATGATGAGATCGGATTTTATATGGCAGCGCTATATATGAAAAAACAAAAAACGCTGTGACAAGAAAATAAATTTCCTGTTTTAGTAACTTCATTGACATATCTTACCGGTACAACTTTTTTTCGACCCATACAGCTTAAAATCACACCATTCCACCGAAAGTTCCAAAAAACTAGTGCTATAATGCAAAAAGCTTTTATTTACTGCTATTACTGTTAAAATTTTCATTCAACATTTTGATTATTTACTAATTTAGTAACACTTTTTATAGAATATTTTATTCTTGAAATTTAATTTTACGCCTGTTCATCGATTTCGAACGTTAACGTTCGCATAGAAAATAACATTGAAAACTATTTTAAGAATTTTGTTTTTGTTTTAAATAGTTATTATTATTTCTTTATTGCACATAAAGAAACAAATTTCTATGTTCCTTATACATTTTTGAGTACCTACAAAATCTACTGAATTTCTATTTTAAAGTTTTAGTTTAAATATTTTTATTTTACACTTTGTTACTTTTGTGAATACATACATTCATGAATTTATTTACTAATGAACACATTTTTTACAATTATTTAAACAAACATATGTATGTAGAAAGTAGAAGTTATGGATACGTACAACTGTTTTATGTGCAGTGAAGCATTTATTAATGCTAATGAATTAGTTAGACACTTAAGAAATCGTCATCATAAAATATCTTCAATGCAGTGTTGTTTTCGCAGTTGCAATCGTACGTTTAGTATCTTTGAATCTTATAGGCGACACTTACTAAAAACTATGAAGTTGTGAAAGAGGTCACACAACAAGAAGATTTAAATAATATTTTTAATAGAAGCAATAATGTTAACATCGTTACACCTCACATTAGTGTGAATAATGAATTACATTCAAATATACGTTTAGATCTTATAAAACAATTTGTCAAAGCATATTGTAACGACAAAGTACCTCGGAACAAAACGCTCGAAATTATTAAAAATGTCCTGAATTGTTACCGAAAGTATTTACTAATTTTAAAAACTAAACTAGAAAATTGTAATGTTACAACTGATATACTTGCACTTATTGGAAACCTATGTGATAATAACATAATTGAATCAGAATATAAATTTATAAAAGCACTTAAAGAAACAAATTTTTTTGTAGAGGTAAATTTTTTTTCTGTTCATAAATAATTTGAGGAAGTAATGACTTCAGGTGGCCAAACTATTTTTAAAAACATAGATTATTGCCGCTAAGAAAAATGTTTGAATTACTTTTTTTTACCAAATTATTTATGAAATGTTTAAATGAAGTTATATTATACGTTAATATTTTAAAGCGTATTAATAATGATGTAACGTACAATTTTACACAAAGTCTTTTTTAGAACAGTAAAATTAAAGAATTATCAAAAGGTTCCAATGAAGATGTATTATATATATCACTACTTATTTACTTTAGCTGCGTTCGTTTACCCCAAAAATTTGTACAATTTTGTACTGGATTTTACTGAAATGCGTTCGCGTACACATAAATTTGTAAAATTTTCATGTAACTGACCTACTGGATTTTACTGGGATTTTACTGGAAAAGTAAACGAACGCACCTTTTGATGAATTTGAACCCAATAATTCTCTAGGATCACATGCAGGTTTTCAAAAACTTGGGGCCGTATATTTCAAAATTCCCAGCATTCCTAGTTTTTTGCAGTCAAAACTATCACATATATTCGTTGCTATACTACTATTTTCGTATGATAGGAAAAAATATGCTAATAATTCTACATTCACTCCTTTTATAGATGAACTTAACCAACTTGCAGGATTCTGGTATTGAAATTCAGATTAAAATTGATGGAAGAAGCATAAATAGAGTCAAAATACCATCTCTAATCTTGGGTGACAACCTTGGGTTAAATACCATTCTTGGCTTTTCAGAGAGTTTCAACTCCAATTTTTACTGTCGTTTGTGTAAAAAACACCGAAATGAGTTGCAAGTTAATGCTTATGAAAACAAAATAATATGCTTAGAAATATTGATAATTATACCCAAGATTTAGCAACAAATAATTTTAAGCTAACTGGTGTAAAAGAATATTCTGTTTGGTTATTTTTTATGTATTCAAAAATTAATTAACCATGGTTTTGACTCACACTATCATGCATTTCGTATTGATTATGAAGATATTTATTTATCAATTAATATAAAAACTTTAAAGTCAGATTTTATTGGATATATTTGTACATCAATACACAATATCAAATTTATAAATTAAGACACACACAAATATATCTGTGGCATTTTGACAAAACATCTTAAGGGAAATTTAAAAAGTTGAAAAAAATTTTGTTAATCATACGAATTTTCATTAAAAAACATTTTTGTTTACGTTTCTAAATTTTGTATTATAAGCGAAATTTTTCTTTCATTTTGGTTTATTTTATTATTTGATAAAAATTATTTTTTCACCGAGTTTTTTTTAACTTTTTTTGCTATCTTTTCTCGTCTTAAGATGTTTTGTCAAAATGCCACAGATATACATACTGTATATATATAAATGTATGAATTAAATGTTATTTTTTAATATAAGCTATTTTTTATATGTTTATATAATACAAAGTATGTGTACATACATAAATGCATACATATGAATTTTTAATAAACAATTAATTTTTAAAATAAAATTTTTTATGAGTTTTATTGTGAGAACCATATAACATGTTGAAATAGACATGTTGCATGGTCTTAGGAAATATAGAAACTTGTTCTAAAAGATCGTTTGCATTATTCTTCTGAACATAATAATATTTTTGGGACAATAATTAGCAGTTGACATTATGTCTAAACATATATTGTTACTAACGACGTGCTTGACACAATCATAACCACAAACATTAATGATAGTTTGCGATTGTGATTGTATCAACCATGTTTTTTCTTTGCGTACAAGGAACGAAATAGACCACATGTGCCAACGGTTTCAAGTCTACTCGAAACAAGACTTTTGCTTTTATAAAAAAATGATTAAAATTGATTTAGTACTATTGGGGTCGAAAAAGTACGATTTAAAAAGCTCTTTAGTACGATATTAGTTTTTGCATTTATCATCCCTGTTGAAAACACTTTTCATAGGTAGGAAAATTTTTTTGAAAAACACTAAAAAATTCTTGTTTTGCTACAATTTATGTGTAAATAACCTACATATATACATATCCATAAGCAAACGCGACAGTCAGTATAGTTGATGGTTAAGAAGATGTGTTTTATTGTTGTATTAATGAAACTTTATTGTTTCGCACCAAATTATAATGGCAGTTTTTGGAAATTCAATGTAGTGTTTTCAACAAAAAAAACCCAGAAAATTTTTCACAAGTTCTTCAGTTCTTGCAGGTAGTAATTTGTTTTCAATAATTTTTGCCTTTATGTCTTTTAAACGAAAAAACTGATCCTTTTAGAGACATCAAAGAATATTGTACGAAAGCAAAACACATTTTAGTTCACCAGCCAACAAATAATTTTACAAAAACAGAACACACGCCATTGTGCTGCCCAGCGGGAAAAAAACGAGCGCTTACACTTTTCAGGCCTTAAAGAAGGTTTACAACTGTATTTTTATTAAACTTTTACTTGTTGCACTCTGCCTTCTTTGAAAAGGTCTTTTAGAATGGTTTTTGTAAGATATTTTACAAATTCAAATTTTCTATTTTAAGATAAAGCCTATCGAAACCTTTTTATTAGAAGTAAAGTTGGAATGTGTAGCAAGTTTAATTATTAATATACTCAATTTGCATTATTAGCAACAACAATTACACTGGGATAAAGCTTTATTCTTAATTATTTTTAGAAGGCTTTCCAGGGACCTTTAAAGTCAAATATCAAAAGGGGCTAAATTTGGAGGCGTGTAATAAAATTGAGTATGTTAAAAGCCATACATACTAAGTTTTAGAAGGGCTTTCTTGACACGTGAAAAAAATTTGACATTTTGGGGAAGGGTCCGAGATGGCATAAGTGGCGCCCAGAATTTTAGCTCGGATTAAAAAGTCACCAAAGGCAAAAATAAAGCCATTGTCAATCCATGAACAACGATATGCAATATGATGAAATCGGATTTTATATGGCAGCTAAAAAACAAAAAAGGCTGTGTTTGGGGGCGTGGCAAAAAATTTTTTTCGTGTTTTAGGAACTTCATTGACATATCTTTCATTCTAGGGGGTGACTGGCACAACTTTTGTTTTTTTTTTGTATGGAGGTCGACCCGGTATAATATACATGTGTCTTTCTTTTAAACTTTGTTTTCTTATTCAAAATTGGTTCGCGTGATGAAACACCCGTTATGTCAATCTTTGTTGATATTTTTCTGTACTATAAGTACAAAAATCTCCGTAAGAACCGAAAATGTCCACATATACTTTGATATTGATGTTTTTCGTTTTTCGATGCAAGCAGTGGAAAAAGCACAAACAATAGTGGCTAAGTAAAGAGTTTGAAAATGTTGTTTTTAAGCCAAAAATCGTCGAATCTGCATTTCGGGGTATAAAATCTGCAAAATGCAGATAAATTTGCAGTACTGGTATCACTTTACATAAGAACTTTTTAGGAACGTGGCCGTAATACTGTATTTAAATACAACTTAAATTTAAATAAAAATTTTCTTAATACGTATTTAAAATAATGGCTCGGTTAGTAATCCTGAGCAATATTTATGTATGTGTTATCGGTCTACACTTTTATAGAATATTTATATAGAATAAAATTTAAATAAATAACCATTATTTACAAGACATGTGTATGAAAGAACACATATCTACATACATATATTAATTTTAAAGAGAAATTAATTGTTTGTAACATTAATTTTTAACAAAACAGAAAAATCCGTATAATGCACTACTAATACGCTTATTATGTTATCCCATATTATTTCGCGGTTATATAATTTCAACTCATTACTTAGACATTTCATTTTGCATTCGCTCCAACAGCTTCTTTGTTTTGTAACGTAAGTTACTTTTTCCCCGTTTTTTTAATACACATTTTTAAACGCACGTTTACAATATTCTTTTATTAAATGCTTTTTAAAAATATAAATTTGTGTCTATGTAATTTATCACAGCTCACCTTTGTTATACGTATTGTTCTACAAAGTTTATGTCTACTACACTCGAAACCTTCGACATCCACTTCCCGCAAAATCTATACACAAACTGAGCTCTACGTTCAAAATTTACTTCACTAAGTATACAATCGCATGATGGATAAAATTATTAAACAAAGCTTAAACTTAATGGGTGGTTGCTGCGTTAGTGTGTAGCCACAGCATACAAACGTGAATATGTATGCATCCATATGTATGTATGTTGATTATACATATGTGTTCTTTGACAATAATTCTACTGACCATGTTTTAATTTAAGAGTTATCTTGAGCAATTAAGTTATAGGTGTCAAGAATCAAGACAATTTTTGTATGGTTGGTTTAAAGCACACTCGCTTGTTTTTGATGTTTGCAAGCACGTCTTCATTATAACTACAATTTAACTATGCTATTAGCATACTTCAGTTAACTTTTAAAACTATTACACATTGATAATGTACATATATGTATAGCTGTTAAAACCCGGCATTGGCCGGGGTCAAACATTGAAACATAAAATCATTTTCCTTAGGCTGAACCCACACCAACAAAAAGCAAAGACACTTACTATTTGATGCTAATCCACACCAAAAAAAAAAACGTCGTATCAAGTTTTTGCCTTAAAAAACAACCGGTAATCAGACAGCAATGCGACAATGTTTTTTGTCTTTTTAGTTTTTTTGATTTGGCTTGGTAAGAAAACACGCAGTTATGTGCAACTCGGTTTGTTTTAGTCTAAATTGTCTTACACAGAATATGTATGTTGATTCAAACCACATGTCCCAACAAACATGAAGTCAAACCTTTGGTATGAAATGATTTTATCATTTGAAGTCAAACACAATTCTCAAACGTTTTTCAATTGTTTAATTTAGACATTTAAATTAAAATTGATAATAATTTGGAAATGAACATTTGACATCCAATATTTTATCAATTTAATGTCAAATTGGTATCAAATGTTAAATTTAATTCAAAATAAAACTTGGCAATACTAAAGCGAAAAATAAATGTAAACATAAAAAATGGCGATTAAAGTTTAATGTTTACTTCGTGGTTAAATGTGTTTTACAAGTAAACGATTTATTTCTTGTGAAAAACAAAAAAAAAAAATTGTGAGTAATTACAAGGATAAAGAATACGAATTTTAAAAATTAAACGGGAAAGTGAAGAAATTATAAGTTTGTTGTATGATCGCGGTGCTACAATCCTCTAAATAAAAGGGAGCTAAATCTTTCATATTTGCAAGAATTAGAGGACGGAAAGAACATTATTTCCTCTTTTAGGTAGGTTGCCGAATGTTTATCTCACAGTTTATTTAAATTATGTTCCATATTGAATTATAATCCACATTTTAAAAACATTTGAGAATAACGTTTGAAAGCAAGTTGAAAATAAATGCATTTTTTAATTTGAAAATAATTCCGCCTTTTTGTTGAGAATTCTATGGTTTTCAAATAATTATCAAACGTTTGTCGTTTGAGAAAACGTTTGATTTCAAATCATTTTCAATGTGAAATCAAACCTTCGTGTTTGTTGGGGTGTTTTCTTCAACCAATGTTTTGCAGCAGTCAGCCAAAAATACAATTTCGCGGTTGTTTTGTATGGTGTGGATACAATTAAATAAATAAAAGAAGTAATTGAAAGGCAGACTTTCAAAATGAACTTTAATTGTGACATGCCACACGGCATTTTTACATTTTTATTAAATTCAAATGTACCTATTTCCCCTTTTTTAATCACTTTTACCCCCTAAAAGGTCGATTTTAAAAATGTACTGTTTTCTGACATGCCGATGTATCTATAGAAATTCGTACGAAAAAGCTTTTGGATTTAGGATGAAGGGTTGCTTCAAAAAATCGGTTCTATTTGGTTCCATTGCTGTTTTTTAGTTCCCACCCTGGTCCGAAATTCTATGAAAAATATTACCAATAGTATTTTCGCAATGGCATTATATATTCATTCCATCAACATCCGTTCGGCCGTTTAATATAAGTAAAAAATTTTTTAAAACATTCCAGAAAAAACTTTTGCATTTTTACTAATAGGTTCTAAAAACTTCAATAAGTACTTACTAGTAATGACCTCATCAACTACTTATTACTTATATTATTTTCACTACTGAATATTTGCTTACTAATAATCAGCTCAATAACTACTTATTAGTTTTGTTGTTTTTAGTACTGAATATTAACTTACTGGTAACACAGTAACTGTGGACACCTCGAACAAAAATAAGTAGTTATTCAGCCGAAAAATAAGTAGTGTTTATTTTTCTCCAACATTACTTGCCAACTTACCAGGTAGGTAAAGGGGGGGTATTGATAACGAAGCAATGTGTACTTAATTTAAATGCTTTTACTGTATGTGTCTTATATAGGAGGTGTTGTGTATTAATATATCTAAGCTATTTGTACAAAATTGTAATACTTTCACTGTAACAGTACTCCATATATGTAAGTATGTACATATATATAAATCTATATTGTCTTTGTACGGAAGGCACCACGTCCAATTACCCAATATAGTAAACTTTTTGACAGATGTTGTGTATAAATCAGGGCTGTGGAGTCGTCCGAAAAAAGAACTAACTCCGACTCCGACTCCTAACGCTGAAATTTTTTAAGTGCGACTCCGACTCACGACTCCGACTCCTACTATATTCTTGAATATTTATTTATTTTATTTATTTATTTAGTTGTATCCTAGCAAAACAAGATAATTATCTTATAAATGAAAGTGCTAGGGAATAAGATCAAACTTATAATCACAGTTTGTGTTAAAGAAATTAAAAACGTAATATTAAAATAATAACATAACATTAAATAAGCAGAGAAATAGAAAATTGCATCAGACTGGATAGTAAGTGATAAGAAATAGAAAAACTGATATATGTATTACATAATGCAAAAAAAAATTATATAACTCCTTTTTAAACGCATTTGCATTGCCTATGCTTTGTATATAATTTGGTAAAGAATTCCAAAGACTTGTGGTGTAAATAAAAAATTGTCGATGTGACAAAAGACTCTTGTATCTTTGTTGAATAATCTTCTTCTAAAAATTATCGTTTTTGAGAAGAAATTACCGTACGCAAACATTAATGTGCTGTTTCCAAATGAAATGCTATTGATTATGTAGTAAAATTTATATGAAAAGCACTCAGTCCATCGCCTGTCATTTGGAAACAGCACATAATAGCAGTATTCATAAACCATTTATTAAAATTTTAAATGTGTTTTAAGAAAAAATTTGGTTAGTAATTTTTGTTTAAAATAAATTTTTAAGCAAAATTATTGTATTTTTATGAATATGGCAGTAAAATAATTTTGAATAAAATAGGTACATACATTCATAAAGGTATATTCATTCAACTCAAAATATGTTTATTTCAGGGTTTAAAAAACTACAGTCAAAATGAAAAAAAATGCTTTTTCTTCCACTTTTTGATTTTTCATTGAACAAAAATAAACCGTTGCTTTTACTTCTGATTCATTAAATGAACACAGTCGCAGTGAAGGCGAAAGCAAAAAACGAAATGTTGTACACAACAAAGAACATTGCCAGTCGACATGATAGAAAGAGTTTGGTTTGACAGATTGAAACTTTTAATAAATCCCGAAGTTAACGAAGATGGGACGTTGTGTTCATTGTACCTATATATATGAAAGCGATAATGTTATTTACAGTTTTATTTAATTTTAAAAAATTAAAAAGATTTGTTAAACTTAAAAATAATAAATATGTACATTTATGTTTTTATGAACGCATGTATTATTAAAAAAAATATGAAAAATAAAAACACAAACACAATAATAGATATGTACTTATGTACATATTTATGTTTTTATGAACGCATGTATTATTTAAAAAACATATGGAAAATAAAAACACAAACACAACGTCCCATCTTCGTTAACTACGGGATTTTTTAAAAGTTTCAGTCTGCCAAACCAAACACTTCCGAACATGCCGACTGCCGATGTTCTTTGTGGTGTACAACATTCCTTTTTTGCTTTTGCCTTCACTGCGACTATGTTCATTTAATGAATCAGAAGTAAAGCCAACAGTTTATTTTTGTCCAATGACAAATGAAGATGTCGAAGTTACAGCACAATCTTATGACTTTTACTATCTCAACTGCAGCTTTTTAAACGCTGGTTTATTTAATCCGCTTAGCATGCATATGTACATATATGATAAACATTAAAAAAAAAAAATAATGTTTTGTACTATAATAATTTTTGAATTGTTACAGTCACAAGAAAAATCTATTCATAGTACGGTAATTACAGATTTGCTTAAATCAAGTACAGAATGCCTGATCCGTACTTAAAATAGTCCGAAAACTATAGTAAAATTTATTAGCTCACGGCTATTTGATATGTAATCTGTGATGTAAGTATGTTTAAATATTGTTGATTTTTAGACAAACAAAAAGTTTAATATAAATTAATAATAACTATACAAGCATAATTTTAGTTTTCTTAATTGGACTTATCGCTGTTACGAAAACATTTGCAAATACATTATGTTCTTAATTTTTTGTTATAAAATTTATCTATTTTTAATTTAAAATCACCTTTCAAACGTTAAAATTATAAAACATTTATACATACATATGTAAGCATGTATATGTATACTAAAAATCCAAATTTATTTAAATTACCGTTTTTTAAATAAAATTACCTTGCTACCTTTTGCGGGCCAAAATTACCCTACAAAAGGGCCATTACCAAACGGAATGAAGGTATACTAAGTTTGTCATTCCATGTGAAACTTTTTTATTACGCATCTAACTAATACCCCTGGTTTCTTGAGTATTTCTAAGTCGATTTAGACATGGTTGTCTGTCTGGATTTCGGATTTCGTGATGATCAGTCCAAAATTTTTTTAAAAAATAACCTCTTAATTCTGAAAAAAACTTTTTTTTTTACAAAAGTGCCAACATTTTTAAAAGAAAAAACAAAAACATGTTGTAAGGCTTTTTATATTACTGTTAAATAATTAAATGAAAAAAAGTATATAGAATTAATTTTATTTAAAAATATTTAAAAATTAAATCTAAAAATGCTTTTATTTTGAATACGCCCCCGCGTATGCTCTTTCTATTAATTATGTTCCTAAAAATTAAAGCTCAAGCTATTCATTATTTACTTCTTTAATATCACTCAAATAGACTTAATTTGCCACAATAGCACATAATTAAGAAATACTCAATTGGTAACCTCTAATTACATAAAAATGTTCAAGACCTTTGACGTGTTTAAGAAAGTCGTTATCAAAATCGAACTTTTTTAACAGACCATTAAAAAGTGCATCATAAAACTTTAAAGAATAAACTCCAAGATCTATTACATTAACTTCAGAGAACTTATATGAATCTAGTGCTAAAGATATTTCAGAATCTTAAAATGGGATCCTTACGAAGAAGTTAACACAATTAAAATAAAAAAGAACAGAGAAAATACAAGACCATTTAATAACATGAAAACATCACTTAATATTTGTATTAATATTTGTATCCAATATACTGCAAATTTTGCATCTCAAAAAACTTGCAAAAAAAGGAAAAACTTGACAAATGGCAAGGCTGCCATGGGATAATATAAATGTCCCTCCTGAAAATCATTTTAGTTCGGCATAAACTGCTACGAATCATGGTATATTATTCAAGTTAGTTCTAATTGCTAGAAAAAAAGCATAACACTTTCTGATTGTCGTACAATTCGTTTGAACCGGAACCAATTTTTATACTGACGTCCGTTTTTTAAAGATTATTTAATAATCTAACTCTAAGTTTTTTAATGCATTAGCTTTTAAATTTTTAAATATAGCATAAAAATGATTCTTAAAAATTTCAATTCGTCAATTTCGAATAATTTTTATTTTGGAAATTTTTTTTTTAATTTTTTATGCCAAAAAACTTTGGAGTCGGAGTCGCGAGTTTTTGTGGGTACTACGACTCCGACTCCGGCACAAAAACCTCAACTCCGACTCCACAGCCCTGGTATAAATAACCAAGTTATTTGTACAAAATTTGGAAACTTTGCTTATTGCCATTTATCAGATATAAAGAAATCTCTTTTGAACCACGCCCACTACTCCAATCCCACTCACTTCTTGCCAGATGTCATGCATTAACATCGAAGCTATTTGTACCGAATTTGGACACTTTAACTACTACGATTCTCCAGATTAACAAAAATCTTTTTTGTACACCAATTTCGGTGATTTCGAACTTGCGTTGTTTTTGTTTCATTTTGTGTCGCATGGCTTCGAAGTTGCGTCGTTTTTGTTTCACTTTGCAACGCATGGCTTCGAAGTTGCGTCGCTAGTGCTTCGATTTGCTTCGTTAATATAAAAATGTTTGTACAAAGCTTAAACAGAAAAAGGGGTTTTCCCGTCGAAATCTAATACAAATATTTTTGTAAAGGTTGTCTGCTGATTGCAACTGGTTTTAAATTAAATTTGCTGGAGTAAAGTTAAATTTAAATATTTTCCAGCGACGGGTCAAAAAAAGCAAATAACCTTAGAACAAATACTGTGCATTTTGAAGCGTTCTAAATCAGGGGATTAAGAACAATAAAATCCATTTGCTGTTCCAGAAACGCTGATAAAATTAAGAAATTAGTTGAAACAAAAACATCGTTACAACATAAACAGGTTACAATGGAGGCACTTCCTACTATTTAGATTGAAGATCAAAATCAGCGATGAATGCCCTTAAAACAAAAGATTATTCAAAAGAAAGCTTTAACTTTATTTGAAGATCTAAAATAAAATTATCCGTTATAAAGTCTATCAAATCGAAATTTATTTCTTCAATCTCGGCACCAATAAAACGAAAATCAATACAAATGTATGGAAAATCCTGCTTCGGTTTGCGTCGAGTTTTTCTGGTGCGAATTAGCGACGCAAACCAGGGTATTGGTGTATTTGTATAAACGATCTTCCTCGAAGATCTGGTATCTCATTTGACAAACATTGGCTCTTGCCGTTCTCAAGATATATTAAAGACAAGAATTTCTTTATGTGGGAGGTGCCACGCCAAAAAAAATGTCCAGATTTGCCCACGCAATTTTTGTTAATAGCTAGAATGATGCCTTAAGTGTTTATTTTATTAACATCTGTAAAAAAGAATGAAAAAATCCCGTATTCAATTTTTTAAAAGTTAAATACATCAAATAAAAAAATATAGTGATGACGAAAACATATCGAGTCGTTCTGCTGCCATTTTTGGTTACATTTATTCTTCTTTAGCCAAGGAAAGCTTACAGCAACAGTGAGTGAAAAAGAAAAACATTCGGCCATGTTCTGACAATCACACGATTTGAAATCGCAAAACGCCAGATTTATTTTATGGTGTTCTTTAACTCGTGCGTTTAGCTTCCGATCTGCCATAGTTTTTTTTACAAATATTCTAGTTTTCTTTTGCAATTTGAAGTCGCCAAACTTCTGGCTTTTGCGATTTACAGAACACCTAATTTGCAATTTTAAGGCAGAATCGCCAAAGTTAAGCGTTTTGCAATTGTCAGAACATGCCCGATTGTGTGTATAAGCAAGACTTGGTTCAAAACTTATTTCAACAAAAAAATGTGTCTCAAAGCCATCCGCCGCTCTGCTCTGCCTTTATCTTCTCCTACAGTGCTTGCTGGTGTTGCGCGTCATTGCTTGTGCAAAAACTTATTATTTGATTCAGCAAAATTATTTGTTTGAAAATGAATTTAAGTAAACTTTTTGTTTGATGCAGTTAAATTATTTGTTTGAAAAAATCTGTGTTTTTTTTAATAAACGAAATGCAAATAAATTGTTTGAATATGCAAATTTGTTTATATTACAGATTTCAGACAAAAAATGTTTTGATTCTACAAATTTTGTGTTTGAATTGGAAAAATAATTTTTTTCTGTGAACGTACCTTAAGTGTAAATTGCAGGGACCGTAAATAAGAGTCATCCATTAAATTTTAGCTTAAAAACTCTCCATATTAGAGTCAACGGAGACCTATACTGCCATATACAAATGCTCTCACCATTTGCCATAGGCTTGATTCTTAGGACAATTAAAACCTATGTACCGAATTTCAGCAAATTGCGACTTGAACTTTGCGTACAAGGTATATTTAGATCGATTCCCCTTGTGCTTTAAGCCCCTCATATGTAGTTGTATATTTTTCAAAATGTATTTGTTGGGTTAGACACAATACAAACACTGCATATATGGCATAAATATAACCATTTTTTCCTTAAGTATAAGTGCTAAATTAATGACAGTTGTCTCTTTGTAATGTAACAAGCTACCCAAAAATAATAATTTATATAAAACAAACTAAAAATTACCGTGTTGTAAGTGTTTCTCAAAAAATAAGCACTTTGATAGTTTAGAGGCAAAAAAATAATCAAAATGCCGATAAATCGGTAAGTATGGCAGGCCTGATCACAGCGCTTCTCCAGCGTTGCCATTTTGGTGCCTTTCGGGTATTTTTTGGTGCTTTTTTGCAATACTTTTTTAACAAACTGCGTATTATTTGCATTTATGTTTTGAGTAGTATTTGCAAACTCTTCTAGGCTTTTCTCAAGCATCATCAGTAATGCCAACTTCATGCTTTTGGCACTATTTATGGTGATTTTTGATGCCTCGAAACGCCAAAATTGTATCCTTAGTGCCAAACTAAGAAAAAGCACTAACTTGGTGCTTTTTCAATTTTTCGTTAGTGCCTTTAATGCTTTTTATTTTTTTTTACCATTTTTTAAAACTTCGGTTATATAGAGGATGATTTAGATGAGATTTCCTATTTGGAGTACAGTTTTGAGAAAGCCTGTAAAGATTTTAAGATTTCAAATGATAAAAAAGTGATAAAAGAAAGTTGCATTCGTTTTACCAAAAACTTTATTTACAAGGCTTGAGCTAGGCTTCCTAGCAATTTGGAAATTTTACAAAACGTTGCACTTTTAAGCGTTGACAACAAAAAAAGCAAATAACCTATTAACATATTTAGTTGTCGTAATAAAAACGATGTATTTTTCGGTAAACATTTTTTTAAAGATGTACCCATTGTTTCAAAAATAGAAAATGGCTTGAAAAATATTAAGAATTGTAAATGGAAAAATAAACAACGATTTTAAGTCATGTAGAAAAAACGTATTAAAAAGTTTGAAACATGCAGTCGGAAACCGTATTTTTTCGAGCTCGCACTGTATTACCTTTGAACTGTTTTATGGCCAATTCAAACTCCAAATGATTTGGATAATATTATTTTTATTGAAGATAATAATAATACACAAGGTATATTTACACAAGGTAAGCTCGTTGGCCCATATGTTTGTCAGCTGTTGACACCTAGTTGGAACCCAAACGTCAAATTTCGTGTACATATACGAGCCAAAATTTGTACATTTGTGTGTTAAATTGTTTTTGTTTTATATGAAGGCAATTTTGACAACTCGGTTCTTTTTATAGAGCAGCATGTCTACACTCCCAACTGAGTCTACCTTGTGTAAATATACCTTGATAATACATTTAAAAATTTTTATATACAAATGTAAATATATTTACAGTCTAATTCATAAACGCATCATTGCAGCTTTATAAGTCATTAATAAGCAAAAGTCGATAAAAGAGTATTTATAAATGTTTAATAGCCTATTAAACGTTTAATAAACATTTCATAAATTTGAAATATTAATTGTAGCCTTTACCCTACTTTAAGCGTTTAATGAAGTAACATTTCAATGTTTGTTAAAATAAAATTTTAAAAATTGCACGAAAAATTAAAAATTTTTGTCTTCTTATTTATTTTAATAAAAAAGTTTAATACGCATACAAATTTTTTTTTTAAGAAAAACGATAACTAATGTTTGAATTAATTTTAAATAAAAACTGCTCGATAGATTTTTTTTTGGTAAAATAACGTGGGTCCCGAGATATGTTTTCTGTTGAAACTTAAAGTCGTTATAACTTTTTGCATAAAATATAAAAAGCTATTAAGATTTATTTCAAATAATGCAAACCTTTTTTTACCATTCATTGTACTTATACATTTTAAAATGTCTTTCAAATAGGTAAATTATTTGTAAAAGAAAACAAAAAGTAGAAACCACATAGTGTATCGTCTGTTAGTTACTGGTTTGCCGCACGGAATAAAAATGTTTTGTTCTACATGCTTTGAATATGTTAACTTTTGCTCCGAACTTTTGCACTAAAAGTGACGAATGAAGCAAAACAATGTTTAGAGAACTGTAAAATTAAGGATATCAGGCAATTCTAGAACTCAATATCTCTTAATACATTCGAGATATCAAAAAAGGTATTAAATGTTAAAAAAAGACGCCATTATTATTATATAGAAGTGATTTAAAACTAATTGTTTGTAAAAATGTTCTGGTAGGCACACCACCCGACGAAATTAAATTTATAATTTTATAAATTTAAAAACTAATTTTAGCAAATACCAAAAAAGACCTAATAACAAATTAAATTGAAGTTAAAAAAACAATTTGTATATTTAGGATGATGCGGCCGATCTTCATGGGTTCTCTCAAGCAACAGTGTGTAGAATTTCAGCCAGTGTGGCTCGTGCCTTAGCTGGGACAATAGAAAAATTAAAATGCCTTCATCTCTTATAGAGGAAGCAATCCTAATGAGAGAATTTAAGACATTTAAAAATTTCCCAGACGTTATTGGTACGCATATACGTATCAAAAAAACCGGCGGGAATTTAGCCCAATATTATATAAACAGAAGGGGTTACTATAACCTGAATGTTCATGTAAATTATATTTCAGAAATACATATTTAACAAATCTTCGTTGCTTCGGGGCTTGGAAGCAACGATTTCACTGCTTGTTAGATGGGTTGAAGGTTTATCTGGCAAA
Organism: Pollenia griseotomentosa; assembly: GCA_963931875.1. NCBI lineage: Eukaryota > Metazoa > Arthropoda > Insecta > Diptera > Polleniidae > Pollenia > Pollenia griseotomentosa. Next base: position 627,397 of record OZ007560.1, read on the forward strand.
GGAAAAACATTGATTATCGCCCTAGCAGTACTTCACAGTTATATGTGGCTAAAAATGTTTTGTTAAAACCTAAGAGGTTTTATTTTCAAAACATCTGCGTAATGTATAATAAAAATGGTTAAATTATTCATAAAACAAAAAGCTTTATAATATCTTTTTAAACCTAGAGATTTTTAGCAGTAAAAATTTGATATTGTTAATAAATGATTTACATATTTCGCTTCTATTTCAATATTATATATTTTCTTAACAAAAAATACATAAAATTATTTCAAATTTACGTTTTAAAAAACAGAAATTCATTTCAATTTGAAAACAAAACATTCACTTTCACTTAAAATTCGTTCGTTGTATGGTACTTGTATTTACTCGAATCGTTTTATCCCTAGTTGTATGCATCACTATTACAAAAATTACAATTAAAATAACATGTTATTGCCAACATAAGAATACAAAAGTAATATAACCGTTTAATTGTTAATACACTTCTATTAAGCGTTTATAAATTAGACTTTTTATTAATGGTTTATAAAACAAAAAGTGTTTGATAACTATTGTAAGCATTAAAGCTGAAACAAGAAATTTTTATGAATTAGACTGTAAAAATTTACCGTCCCATTTTCCAGAGTATAAATAAAATTGTACTAAATGTCGAATATAGCACTCTTACTTGTTTATTATGCGTTGGCAAAAAAAATCAACGTTTTTATTGTTGTTATGGGCAATTTAATCTCATATTTACGCTCTAATGGCAAAAAACATAGCTTTTTTTATTCAAAAACTGCACTGCCCCGGTAGGCTAGCTGGTAGTGAGCTAGTCTATCAGCGCCGAGGTTGCGGGATCGATTCCCGCCAGAGACTCTGATTCCTTCAGACAAGCGTAAAGCTTCGCCGGATTAGTTAAGTAAGAGAATTATTAAAAAAAAAAATTAAAAAAAATAGCATAAAAAAAAATAAAATAAACAAAAAAAATGTTTTTACTTTTTTGAAAGTATTCATCCAATGAATAATATTCACAGATGTAATGTAATGTTTCATTAAAAACATTTTAATGAAACAGGTTTCATTGATGCAACGAAGCGCTGCATAGGTTCCTTTTTAATGCACTTTTTCATGGAATTAATGTCAAAATTCATTGGTATTGAGAAGAAAATTCTTTCAGTGTACTTTCATAATCTATGCAGTTTTTTTCTTGGCGTTGCCTCTAAACCCCTTAAAAATTTAATCCCAGTTTTTACTGAAGAAAATTCTTTCAGTGTACTTTCATAATCTATGCAGTTTTTTTCTTGGCGTTGCCTCTAAACCCCTTAAAAATTTAATCCCAGTTTTTACTGACCAGTTTAGATGAACCCAGATTTCTGGAATTCTGTTCCTTAGATTTTTTGCACGGAAAGCTTTTTATATTCTTTAGTACGTCTACTTTCATAATCTATGCAGTTTTTTCCTTGACGTTACCCTTAACCAGATTTCTGGAAAACTAGAGTTTATTCCTTGACGTTACCTCTTACTCCCAAAATACCAAATACGGTTTTATTAATACATACTTTATATTTTTAATATTTTTTTTTTTTTTTGAAAAAAAGATCTTTTCTTTATAAGTAAAAATTCATTTCATTTAATTATTTTAATATACCTCTGATTGTGCCCATAAATCCCTTGTTGTTGTTGTATTTTTTATTTCTGTATATCTTGAGAACGGCAAGAACCAAAGTTTCCAAATTAGGTACACACATTAACGTTATCAATACACAGCATCCCACAAAATGTGGGCGGGATTGAACAAGTGGGCGTGGTACAAAAAAATCAAAAATTTTATAAAAACCTGATTTTTTGGACTGTCATATGACCTATGGTTACGCCTTATATATCAAAAGATCGGAAATTTTTAATAGAAAATATGAAAAACTCGGCAAAACCGGTTCAGATACGATAAAGTTATGACCAAAATATTAATTTTTTTTTGAAAAATACCCATTTGCGGGAACCATAGATCTTCCCGATTCCAAGTTTTATAACCAAAATAACTGGCAAACACGTCGGTATATAAATCTGTCAAATCGGTTAAGAAATAGCAGAGTTATTTACTCTAAATTACAATTTCTCATTTTTATTCAAACACCCTAATTTTTTAAATTCCCAAATTTTGCATTCCCAAAAGCAAAACTTCCATTATCATTTTAATTCCCAAAGGCATTAAATTCCCATTTTCAATTGAATCCCCAAAAGCATCAATTCAATTTTGCGTTTTCGTGAATAATTATCGACACTATCTTGGCGCACGTGAGCGTGCTCTATTTTTTTCTGACTTGGCCAAGATAGCAACGAAAGTTAGAACGGCGAAAATTAAAAATCAAGGGATCTAGTGGCAACAACGGAAATGAAAATGAAGGTATCTTTTGGATATGATTTTAGAAATATTTATATAGATATAGATTAAAAACATCAACCGTGCAAAAAATCGTCCAAGCGTTCCAGAGAAAAGTGGGTGCATCCAAAATGGTCAGTAAAAATCGTTGCTGATATATGCCAGCCAAACTAGGCAGTGCCAAGGCATAAGCTCAATGAAATATGGAAACATACCACTTAAAGATTAAAAAAATCAATTTAAAAAAAATCGCCCGAGCCGTTCCAGAGAAAAGTGGGTTCATCCCAAATGGTCAGTAAAAATCTTTGCTGATTTATACAATTTTTTGAAATTAGTTCAATAAAAAAAGCGCTAAATTTGTAGTACTTTTCTAGCACTTACACATTGTAAGCAGCGTTGCCACAACAAAAAAAAATTTGTAACCAAAATGTTAAAATAAAGTAACCAAAAGCAAAAAAAAGAAACCAAAATTATTTTGTATCAAATGTACATACTATTTTATCCGCACTTCAGTTGAAAAATATGTCTAAAGAAGAAATTGCGTTTGTTTGTATCTTGTAGGCTCACAAACCGCTGGACCGATTTTTATAAATTTTAATAGTGTATTACCGATGGTCTGGAAAGAACAGAAGGCTATATAATTTTTCGAAATTTTTAGTGGACGTACACTTCCTTTACAAAGTTAAAATTTAACTAAATTTTGCGGTAGATCTTTTATATATATCTGTGGCATTTTGACAAAACATCTTAAGTCAAATTTTAAAAGTTGAAAAAAATTTTGTGAATCATACGAATTTTTATTTCGTTTTTAAAATTTTGTATTATAAGCGAAATTTTTCTTTAATTTTGGTTTATTTTAATATTTAACAAAAATTATTTTTTCGCAGAGTTTTTTAAAAAAACTTTATTGCTATCTTATCTCTTTTTGCCCGGTGGAAATATAATCCTATTAAAAGTTCCGTTGACTTTGACCTTATCGTTTGTCTGGAAAAGTATTTCAGTTAGACCAATAAAGAATTAAAAGTAGCAGATAATGGTCATCTACACTTCGAAGTATATACATATGGTTAAGTTGACAGTTTGTTAAAGTTTAAGCTTTTTTAAGTATGAAGATGAAAAAAGTATTGGTATTGGTTGCAAAAATACCGCACACAATTTTTAAGAGTCAAAAAAGCGGAGCGGGTCAATCTTCTTCCAAGACAAAAAATTGGTTATTTTTGTGTTGAAAAAAAGTAACCAAAATGGAAAAAAGTACACAAGTACACATTGTAAAAAAAAGTAACCAATTTTGGTTAAAAGTAACCAAAACGGCAACGCTGATTGTAAGGCGTCATTGACAAAAATGGCGTGAAATAGTTTTTTTGCATTTCGATAAAAGTGATCATCAGCGTTACCGTTGTGATCAGCGTTGCCACGACAAAAAAAAATTTGTAACCAAAATGTAAAAATAAAGTAACCAAAAGCGAAAAAAAGTAACCAAAATTATTTTGTATCAAAAGTACTATTATATTTGCACTTCAGTTTAAAAATATGTCTAAAGAAGAATTGTTTTTGCTTGTATCTTGTGGGCTCATAAGCCACTGAACCGATTTTTATAAAGCTTCGACAGTATATTACCGAAAGAACCGGAAAGAACAATAGGCTTTAAAATTTTTCGAAATTTTCGTTGCAAGTGGCACCACCTATGCAAAGATTACACTTGTTTTCGTCAATTTTAAAACCTATATGAGCTATAGTTTTCAAACTATGGTAAAATATAATCATATTAAAAGGGATGGGATCGGAAGGCCTTTGACCTTATCGTTTATTTAGAAAAGTGTTTCAGTTAGCCCTATGAGTAGTAGATAATGGTCATCTACACTTCAAAGTATATACTTAATATGGTTAACTTGATAGTCTATTACAGTTTAAGCTTCTAAAAAAACATTGGTTTTAAATGCAAAAACACACACAATTTTTAAGGGTCAAAAAAGCGGGTAGTTCTTGTTCACTACAAAACAGAAAAAGTGCTGCTAATATAAAAAAATATTTAAAAAATAAGTGCTTAAATTTTTTTTTTTTTTTTTTTTTTTTGTTTAACAGAAAAGAATCGGCTTGAAACAAGAATATTAACTCGGCTCAACACCAAATTGTTATTTATATAATTTTTTTTATATCCTTGAAAGAAGTTCTATAGGAAGATGATTTTCGCGCCAACGCTTCTAGTTCAGGAGTTATAGGTCGTAAAAGTTTCAAAATACTTTATCCATATCTCTTTAGGTATAAAATGAATCTATAAAATATGGAAATCATTGGAAAATTCTTTAAAGTGTGTTCCACATGGCGTTTATGGCACACCGATTAACGAATTAAGAGCCAATTTTATATATTTATACTCCGTGGCTGACTTTTTTTTACAAAATTGGCTTTATCTTTAAATCATGTCGATATAACAATAATTATTTAACCCTAAGATATTTGCTTAATAAAGTTTTTCTGAATTGCGGTTTTTCGGCGTTGCAGAACACTTATTATTTATGTACATATTACAATAATTCAATCAGCCCAATCATGAATAAAAATTCCCCGGGAGTTTTTTTCCTTTTCCTACTTTTACAATTGAGTTAACATAGGAAAAATGAGAGAAGGGAGAAAACTCCCGGGGAATTTTCATTCATAATTGGGATACATATTCATAAATTATTACCAGATATATATTTTTAATCAAACTTTTAAATAAATTGACTAATTTTTCAAAATAAAATTTTTTAAAGCTTAAAATTTTATATGATGAAGTTACTAATAATATGGTATATAAAAGATTAAGTGTTCATCCTTAAAGATATTATGTTTTAATAAATATGTATATTGACAAAATTTTAAGTTTTTAAAATCAATTAAAATAGATAATCATTCAAAAAAAAAAAAAAAAAAAAGCAAACTTCGATCTACCAAAGGTTAAAATACAATTTGGTTTAAGGATTGATGTTTGACTATTGACGTCAGCAGCCTTCGATGGCTGCGAGTGTAAAACGGCAAATCCATTTGAGAAGATCGAGTGGTTGCGATCGAAACATGTCATGGTAACCTGCCGGCCGCGGTTCGAATCCCGGCCACGGTCAAAAATGAAAGATTATCAATAACAATTTTAATTAATTTTCATGTTGTAAAACACCTTTCTTCATAAAAATAATTTAATGAAAATTAAATTTAATGAACTTAAGCCTAATTAAAAATATTAAAAATTTGGATTAAAAACCATAAATAGTTCAACAAAATAACCACAATACTAATTATTGTTAAAAGCTAAGGCACGAGCTCTATGTGTTCATTTGTCCTTCAAGTTGTGCTGAAAAAGGTCAACAAGAAAAAGAAAGACAAAAAAATGAAAAAACAAAAAAATGTACTTTGGACTTCAAGAAAAATTCTTGACAAAAGTACGAAAAAACAGAAGTAAGGAAGAACATGTAAAATCAATTAAAATAGATAATCATTCAAAAAAAAAAAAAAAAAAAAGCAAACTTCGATCTACCAAAGGTTAAAATACAATTTGGTTTAAGGATTGATGTTTGACTATTGACGTCAGCAGCCTTCGATGGCTGCGAGTGTAAAACGGCAAATCCATTTGAGAAGATCGAGTGGTTGCGATCGAAACATGTCATGGTAACCTGCCGGCCGCGGTTCGAATCCCGGCCACGGTCAAAAATGAAAGATTATCAATAACAATTTTAATTAATTTTCATGTTGTAAAACACCTTTCTTCATAAAAATAATTTAATGAAAATTAAATTTAATGAACTTAAGCCTAATTAAAAATATTAAAAATTTGGATTAAAAACCATAAATAGTTCAACAAAATAACCACAATACTAATTATTGTTAAAAGCTAAGGCACGAGCTCTATGTGTTCATTTGTCCTTCAAGTTGTGCTGAAAAAGGTCAACAAGAAAAAGAAAGACAAAAAAATGAAAAAACAAAAAAATGTACTTTGGACTTCAAGAAAAATTCTTGACAAAAGTACGAAAAAACAGAAGTAAGGAAGAACATGTAAAATCAATTAAAATAGATAATCATTCAAAAAAAAAAAAAAAAAAAAAAAAGCAAACTTCGATCTACCAAAGGTTAAAATACAATTTGGTTTAAGGATTGATGTTTGACTATTGACGTCAGCAGCCTTCGATGGCTGCGAGTGTAAAACGGCAAATCCATTTGAGAAGATCGAGTGGTTGCGATCGAAACATGTCATGGTAACCTGCCGGCCGCGGTTCGAATCCCGGCCACGGTCAAAAATGAAAGATTATCAGTAACAATTTTAATTAATTTTCATGTTGTAAAACACCTTTCTTCATAAAAATAATTTAATGAAAATTAAATTTAATGAACTTAAGCCTAATTAAAAATATTAAAAATTTGGATTAAAAACCATAAATAGTTCAACAAAATAACCACAATACTAATTATTGTTAAAAGCTAAGGCACGAGCTCTATGTGTTCATTTGTCCTTCAAGTTGTGCTGAAAAAGGTCAACAAGAAAAAGAAAGACAAAAAAATGAAAAAACAAAAAAATGTACTTTGGACTTCAAGAAAAATTCTTGACAAAAGTACGAAAAAACAGAAGTAAGGAAGAACATGTAAAATCAATTAAAATAGATAATCATTCAAAAAAAAAAAAAAAAAAAAAAAAGCAAACTTCGATCTACCAAAGGTTAAAATACAATTTGGTTTAAGGATTGATGTTTGACTATTGACGTCAGCAGCCTTCGATGGCTGCGAGTGTAAAACGGCAAATCCATTTGAGAAGATCGAGTGGTTGCGATCGAAACATGTCATGGTAACCTGCCGGCCGCGGTTCGAATCCCGGCCACGGTCAAAAATGAAAGATTATCAATAACAATTTTAATTAATTTTCATGTTGTAAAACACCTTTCTTCATAAAAATAATTTAATGAAAATTAAATTTAATGAACTTAAGCCTAATTAAAAATATTAAAAGTTTTGTAGAAAAATCTTTCAAGAAATATTTATTTTTGAAATTGGCCTTTAACGGGCTAATAAATCGGAATTTTTTAAAGATCAAGTGAAAGCCATTTCGAAGTAGTTTCTATTAATTCCACTACTTCTTAGATCCAGTTTTTACCTAAAAAGTTATTGATATAGGGTACGTTCGTAAATGCAGTTGTTGTAAGAAACTTGGCATCACTCTCATATGTCAAAAGTTTTTATGCAGTAATGCCGCAGCTCTGCAGCAAACTTTGGCAATTATTGCTTCAGTTAATTTTCTGAGGCAATAACTTTTGACAAAAAAAAATCGTTTAATCGTCATTTTAAGAAAACTGTTACTTTTTGGTTCAATATTTTCAATTAAATTTGTCATCTTTATTGTAAAAAGCATTTTTATTATTATTTAATGTTTTCTTATTAAACTTTTGAAATTTCAAAAATTCAAACTTTGTACAGCTGTTGTGCAAAGTATCAGCAACACAACTGCAACTGGTAATCACGCATCAGCAACAACATTTTGCATCACTGCAGCAGTGATACATAGTTTTTTAGCATTTACGTACGCACCCAAAGTGTTCTGAAACTTTTACGAACTATACCACGTGTGTTGAATCTGCCGTTAAAATTATATTGTTTATTAGTTACAAAAACAACAAAATTAAAATATTTTAATTTTTTTTAAATAAATTCATTTGTTGATAATCTTAAATTAAGTTTGAATAAGAGTCTGCAATTATGCATGTTTTTCCATTTTATAAAAGAAAAAAAAAATGATAGTGGCACCACTGAAATATAAAGACATGGTAAACAAAAACAGCTGTTTGTATTTTTTCAATTGTAGCTGCCGTCTTCAACATAATTCAGTAGCTGACTACACGACTAAAATTACAGCCAGCAGCATTTGTAGTATTGTGTTCGTGTAGCCTGCTGTGGTGAATGTGTTTAATGCATAACAATGGCATAAGGCATTGAACTTTTCGGCACCTTTTTAATCGACAATGTTAAGAGTGCCCTGTTAAATAGGTGACCAGTTTATGTATAGGGTTATTTCTAAAACGGCGACGATTGCCTTAAAGAGCCACAAAGCTTCGCAAAATATTGAAAATTCGAAAAAGTTTGCAAAAATAGCGCCATAAAATTGATTAAAAAAAGAAAAAATTTGGTAAAAATTGCTGGAATTCCCAAATATTTGGTAACAGCGGTATGATAGCAATGTCTAATGTTTATTAAAAATCGTAAAAGCTTTAAAGAATCAGAAAGCTTACAGGAAAAATCGCTTCAATCGCGAACAGGGCTAAAATTCGCGACCGATTCCAAAATTGGAAACCAACCCTAAAATTTATTTAAAATCGCTAAATCGGTAAAAAAAAAATAAATCGGAACATAACATAAAAAGTATTAAAAAAATGAGTTATAATGATGAAGAACAAACTTTTTGTCAGGTGTTAAAAACAGGAAAGGGCATTCCATAAAAAATTAAGTTTTTTAAGCACTGCCTACCTGAAATAAATATTTTTTGTTTGTTTATAAAAAACTTGGTCTTATTATATTTTTTAAAATGGGAAATACTGCTTTTAAAAACCTGACCCGTTTTTATTGAAATACCCTTTTTCTGACCCATTTTCTGGAAAATCCACTTTTTGTGACCCTTTTCGAAAATTTTCAACGGTAACCCTGGTGATCATACTGTTCTTATACCCTTCACAACAGGTGGAAAAGGGTATATATAAGTTTGTCATTCCGTTTGTAATTTCTACAATATTGATCTTAGGCCCTGTAAAGTATATATATTTTGGGTCCTTATGAGGAGAGAAGTTGATTTAACGATATCCGCCCGTCTGTCCGTCTTACGTTTGATATGTGTTTTCCGGAGACTCCAGACATGATAGCGGCTAGGTTGTTTTACATTTATGTCACATATAGTCCACCATTTCTTGCTATTGAAATTCAGCCAGATTGGTCCAACAATGGCTGAGATATGACCAAAAAACCACGACTGCCTCTAATTTTTCCAAAAAATCCCTTGTGGTTGTTGTATTTTTATTACTTTTTTCTGTATATCTGGAGAACGGCAAGAGCCAAAGCTTTCAAATTTGGTACAAACATTAAGGTTATAAATACACACCATTCCACAAAATGTGGGCGGGATTGGAGAAGTGGGCGTGGTACCTTCCATACAAAAAGTATTAAAAATTGTATAAAAACCTGAATTTTTTGACTGTTATATGACCTATGGTTACGCCTTATATATCAAAAGATCGGAAATTTAATTAATAAAAAATATTTTCTGAAAAACTCGGGAAAATCGGTTCAGATACGAAAAAGTTATGACCAAAATATTAATTTTTTTTTGGAAAATAAACATTTTCGGGAACCATAGATCTTCCCGAGTCCAAGTCTTACAACCAAAATAAATGGCAAATTTCTTCTTTAACACGTCGGTATATAAATCTTTCAAATCGGTTCAGAAATAGCAGAGTTATGACCAATATACTGAAATCCCAAAAATTACTCTTTTTTTGTAATTAAGTTTGTTTTTTATACCCTTCATCGAAGGTCCTGCACCCTATAAAGTATATATATTCTGGGTCCTTATGAAAAGCGAAGTTCAAATCCGGTTGTCGTCTCATCTCTCCCCCCCCCCCCCCCCCCCTCTTCGCATTTGTTTGCATATACTAGCATAATGCCCAATATGATTTTCGTTTATTATTTCATCTATTTAACGAAATAATTTTAACAAATAGAAACTAGGAATTTTTGTGTTTTTTTGCTACTTAAAAACTCGCCAAAAGAGATAAAAAAATGACAACAGTGCCTTTACAAAAAGAAAACAAACAAAAAACTGTGTTGAGTTGTAAACAGTAAACGGTCTATATTTCATTTTAATGATATTTAAACAGCGTTCCTTCATGGTAGGGGGTGTGTTAAGTTAGAAACTGTGAGTTCCCTGGTTCGAATCTTGGTTTTTTAAAAAGAATATTTTTAATATTGTTATGTTCCAAAACAATTTTAAAAAAACGAGTGTTCGCCTAATGGTCAAAATTCGACCATAAATTTTAAGGTTCATATGAAGATACTACATATAAGTATATATGAATTTACATGTTTTGAGCATTAATTTTTTCCATCATAGTGGACCGATTTGGCAAGGGACCAACCTCTGGTTCATATTCTATCTTCTACTATAAAAAATATCAGAAAATATCAATTGAAAAACAAAAAATTATCATAAAATCTCCTTTGTTAATTGTATTCCCCTTAGGACATTGCATTTTTTTTTTCTATGTCTATTATTAATAAAAATTAATCAAAAAACCAGATGTTGAACGAAAAAGTACCAAAAAGCTACCCTTTCATGTTCTTATTAATTTATCATCGTATAGGTTTTAATTCGCTCAGGACCTTGCACCTGTAATATTATGATTTATTATTAAGTTAAATAAATCACCACATGCAGCACGGAAAGCAAAATAAAGAAATTTGATTTCCCGTATTTATATAGTCGATATATTCGAAAACCGGTTTCTTAAAAATGCCGAATAATCGAGAACCCTATTTTTTATTATTTGATAATTGAAAAAAAACAAATTTTGTATTTTGTACATATGTATGTGTTAGTAGCTAATTTGAACGCTTATTTCTCCGAAAATATTTAACAGATTTTAATAAAATATATATTGTGCACTTCTGTAAGTAAATATCTTTCAAATGGTGTGTGTTTTTTTCAAATCGGTTTACATAAAGAGGAGGAAAGCGTTCTTAACTGTTTTGCCTTAGCCGATTTATATATAGATATTTACCATATTTATTTTTAAATTTCATTTATAATGAAGTTTTAAGTATTGTAAATATGTATGTATATGTAAAAATTATTTAGTTGCTCTGTATTCTGCTCGCACAATTGTGAAGGGTATATAAGATTCGGCACAGCCGAATAAAGCACTCCTACTTGTTTTATTTGCTTCTGTTTTTACGTGAGCCAAGATAGCGTCGACGAAATAGCGTCGAATTTGGGAATTTAAAAACCGGGAAAATAAAATACCCAAATTATGGTGATTTGCAGAATAAGGGTGTGTGTGAAACGGTAGCAAAGTTCTATGGTGAAATGAAATTTGTTTGTGGTAGAAAATTTTCATATTTGTGCTGTGTGAAATTGTAACATTTTGGACAACGTAAAATTTTGACATAAAGAAAAAAACAATTACTAGTAGTTTTGTGAAAATGAATAAATTAATCAAGTTTTTACCAATAATCATTTTAATTCTGGTGGAAATGAGATCGTCCCAACTATTTGATGAATTCGTTCTGATATATTAACAATTTTTACAAAAAGTGTGGGCAAAAAAGCTTATACATATGTAAATACTTACATGTTGTATAATTCTTTTTAATTTTTTTGCCGCTGGTCCTGCTTCCATATTATTATTTATTTTCTTTAAACAAATTTGATGAAAAAAAATAATTTTGTGGTTGTCAAAAATTTCTACACTTATGTCAAAATTTATACTAGCCCCCAGGGCTAGTGAAATTTTATTCACCTCAATAGTGTCAAAATTTTACTTCAATGAGTACTTTGCTACCGTTTCACACACACCCTAAGAACAAAAAGTTAGCGTCGAATTTAGGAATTTAAAAAGGGGAAGTAAAAATAACTAATATTTTTAATAAAAATACAAAAAATAGTTAGCACAAACTAAAAAATACACTTTTAGGAACAAAATAAGCGATGCGTGCAAAAAATCGTTCGGTTAGTTCCCGAGAAATTTGGGTTTACCCAAAATGGTCAGTAAAAAGCGTTGCTGATTTATCCCATGGAACGCAGGCTTTTGCACGATATAAACTGTATATATTCTGAAAGTAAATCGTTTCCCGGGCAAAATGAGCGATGTGTGCAAAAAATCGTAGTGCCCGTGAAATTTGGGTGCATCCAAAATGGTCAGTAAAAAGACTGTACATTTTACGTACAGATTCAAAAGATACGAAAAATGTCAGGATTATACATGATACCTGAAGTAGTCAAAAGTACTTTGTTGTACTCATAGTTGGGGGTAGTGCACTAAATATTGATTTAAATCAACAGTGCACTATCACTAAATAAAACTGCAAAAAAATTAGTTTGCACTCTTTTTTTACCAGCTTTAGTGATGATTGTTATTTTTTTAAATACCATTAAAAAAAATTTGTGATATGTAGTGCAAATTTTTTCACTATCACTAAACGCAGATTGAATGCAAAAATCTGCACCAAGGCGAATTCATTTTTCAGGTGGCGTTGAAAACACAGCTGTGCTACTTATTTTTCTTAATTAGAGAGAGAAATGTCAAAAGTTCCTTGTGATTTTGACATATGGATCAACGAAAGCAACAAAAAAATACATTGTTGTGTTTTTGGTGTTGTTACTTGTTGTAGTATCGACACCACCGTTTACATAAATTCGCCCTGATCTGCACTTAATTCAAATAGTGCAAAATTTGGACATGCAATAAAAAACTTTAACTTTGTATGTACATGGTTTTTGATTTCTTTTGAGGATATGCTTAAAAGCTAGATTACACTATTATACTTTGTATTAATACATGTCAAAAACTCAAGTAATATGACAAAGTGTGATAGTGTGAATGCAATGTGTCACGAAAATGACAAGTATTATCAAAAAAGTTTGACATCCCATACGACTTCATCGTTTTTTGAAAAATTTCTAAAAATTTTATTATAATTTCTTCGACCTTTTTTAAATATTATTCTTCTTTATTAATTTGAGCTTAAGGTCACTTTTATTATAAATAGTTCGTTTATTTATCGATATTTCGATTTCCTTTGGAAATCTTCTTCAGGATATTATATTTTTAAAAAATTAACAAAAAAAAAAAAAAAAAAAAAAAAAAAAAAAAAATTGTGTTTGACAATTAATTAAAATTAAAATTAAATTAAAAAATTTTTCAACATTCAACAATAACATTTCATAAATTCAAAATATTAAAAAATTAAAAAGAGGAAACAAAAAACAATTTTAAAATATTTCCCTTTTTCGTCAAAAAATGTATTTCTACAAATCTAACAGAAGCCATCTAAACTTTATTTTAGAAAACAACCAAAAATCTAAACCTATTTCCATTTTTGTCAACCTATTTATTCTTATTCAATAAATATCTATAGATAGAATATTGACAATAAGTGATAATAGATTTCATAGGAAAAATAAAAGAATTATTGGAAATATTTTACAAGATAATAGTTTTCCTAACAAACTAATTCACAAATTAATAAGACAATATTATATAAGAAAATCTCGAAATATTAATGAGATCTTAGCACCTAAAATATATAAATCGTTAACTTATGTACCTGGATTTTCAGAAAGGTTAGAAAACTCAAATATTTATGACAAAGGGAAATATAGAATGGCACACAAGGTAAATAATAATGTTGGTAGATTATTCACAAGAATGAAAGATAGATTACAAAAGTTAGATATGTCAAATTTAGTTTATAAAATACCTTGTGGTGGCAACAATAATGAACAATGTGCAAAAATATATGTAGGAACAACTGGGACGAAACTGAAAACTAGAATAGCAGGACATAAACATGACCAAAAATATAGAATTTATAATTCAGCACATGGTACAGCTTTATCGACTCATTGCAGGGATTTAAATCATTATCCAGATTTTGAGAAAACTTCCGTTTTAAACGTGGAAGGTTTTAAGAAAAGAAGATATGTATATGTTAGAAATGTTACAAATAAATAATATTCCATTTGAAGAAAGGATTAATTTTAAAAAAGATACTGAAGGTTTAGCTCAAATTTATAGATATTTATTGAATAAGAATAAATAGGTTGACAAAAATGGAAATAGGTTTAGATCTTTGGTTGTTTTCTAAAATAAAGTTTAGATGGCTTCTGTTAGATTTGTAGAAATACATTTTTTGACGAAATATTTTAAAATTGTTTTTTGTTTCCTCTTTTTAATTTTTTAATATTTTGAATTTATGAAATGTTATTGTTGAATGTTGAAAAATTTTTTAATTTAATTTTAATTAATTGTCAAACACAATTTTTTTTTTTTTTTGTTAATTTTTTAAAAATATAATATCCTGAAGAAGATTTCCAAAGGAAATCGAAATATCGATAAATAAACGAACTATTTATAATAAAAGTGACCTTAAGCTCAAATTAATAAAGAAGAATAAAAATTTCTAAACAATAATACCAAGGCCCATCTATTAGGTCTGCTTACTTAAACAAAAACAAAAAACGACATGTATTTTGTTTGTGTAAAATTTATATTTAGTTGTCAAATCTATGCTTTTTACAAGCTTTTGTTTTACATGAAGCACTTATACTTTCTTATGAAGAAGCTGAAGTAAATGGTTTCAAAATAATATTATTAATACAAAGGGAATCTCCAACTTCGTTTTTTCCTTTTTTGCTTTAAAAGCAGTTGAAAAAAATTTTTATTTTACAAACTTCACCCTTCATGTGCCACCTCTAAATAAAGTCGTATCGTTTTGTAATTTTGCATGAATAAAGTTTTCTTATAGGGTCATCGCTTATTAATAAATGAGATTTAAAAATTAAAAAAAAAAATTTGGCAAAAGTGCACTTTACGGGGCGTACGAAAAAAAAAAAAAATTGGACCCCCTCTGGAATAAAAAAAGAAAAAAACCAAAATTAAAATTTAAGAGGACTGAGGCCCCTGGGACCCCATGGATCAAAAAAAGCGGCCCGCCCACTTAGTGGTATGTGTGGGTACTCAAATTAAAGGTAATTGTGTAAAAAATACGAAATTAATAAAATTTAGGTCGAGCGGGACTTCTGGGTCCCTCTGGGGGGTAAACAAATTGCCCCTCCCACCCTTATAACTATGTGTGGGTACTCGAATGAAAGGTATTTTGCTTACGATTGTAAATATTTTGTTTTTTTTGGCTTTTTTAATGTTGTATAAAAATCGAGGGATTTTTTTATTTTTTTGTAACTAAAGCTTTTCTGTATAGCCGGCCTTTGGCAGGGCGCAAGGATTTTCTCCTCTATGGTATAACAAAGACCGGCTTCGCTAACTAAAGCTTTTCTGTATAGCCGGCCTTCGGCCGGGCGCAAGGATTTTCTGCTATATGGTATAACAAAGACCGGCTTCGCTAACTAAAGCTTCCCTGTATAGCCGGCCTTCGGCCGGACGCAAGGAAACTTTTTTTTGCCCCAGAGGACCCTTGAAATTCCGCCCACCAAAAATTTTATTATTTTCGTTTTTGTTGCACAATAACCTTAAATTTGAGTACCCACACATACTATTCAGTGGGCGGGGCGGTTTTTTGGACCCAGGGGTACCCACGGGCCTCAGCCCCCTTAAATATTAATTTTGGTATTTTTTTTTTAATTCTGGATCGGGTGGCATATTTTTTATATTTTTTTTTCGTAAAGTGCACTTCAGCCAAAAATTTTTTGTTCACTTTCACTCCACTCTAATGTACAAAAATGCGTATATTCGTTGGAACTTCAATAATTTTATTATTTTTTCATGAACTTATCGAAAGAATAACAACTAATCATTTACTTTTTTAATATATTTTAATTTGTTGTCTTTGGTGATTCTGCAAACTCGTCAAATTTGTTTTTTATCTTATTTATAATTTGACCTGCGTAGCAAGGGAGCATTTCAATAACATTAAAAGTTTTTTTAACACCCTCATTATAATAGTGTTTCGTAAGAAAACAAATTTCTCCAGTCTGTGGTAAGGCAGGAATATCAAATGGTAATTGTTTTTTTAGGTTTTGCATATAAGGACGCATTTCCCTTTTGATGCCCTTGTAAAGTTCTTCCGATTCATTTGGTGTACCCCATACTCCAACTTTTTTAGTATAATAAACAGAACCAACTAACAAACCAGAACGTATTAAAAATCTGCAACGAAATAATTATATTCTGTTTATTCTCAGCTCAAAGCGATTACGTAAGATGAATGTTATATTTTGAATTTTTACTCACCCAAAAACCATTTTTATAGCCAAAATAGATTAATTACACTTTGTACACATATGTGTGCTATTAGCGAATTTGTATTTTTATTGCAACCAGAAATTTGTGCTCCTAGTTAGGAATGGGTTAAAAATATCGATATATCAAAATATCGATATTTTAAAAAAATAAGCGATATATATCGCCGGTATTTAAAATACCGATATATCGATATTGAAATACGACTATTGAACTCGATATTTTTAAAGTCAGTCTTCATTTAAACTCAAAATTTTAGCCGTTTTTCAAACAATAAGTTTTTATAAGGATTGGCAACACTGCTTGCATGCATCATATGTTTTTTAAACTAATATGATGATATAAATTGATTGGCATTATAAAAAGCAGTGCCGGATACAAGAAGCAGATTAACAGGAGAGCACATAAAACAGAGAGTGCTCCTGTAGGGCGATTCTGTAATTAATTTTAACAATAGTTGTTCATTGTTAAAAAATTTAACATTTTAAACAACACTTATCGTAAAGTTAGATGTTTGTGTTAAGTAAACGACAACTTTTTTAGTGTTGTTTATTTCTGTGGCTTGGAGCTAAAAGGGCCAATGTCAAAATATTCACTTCTGAGAAAATTGGAATTGAAGGCTATTATAGATGCTTTCATAGTGACATTGGCCAGCATTTTATTTATGAAACTTTTCTGTTTTAAGTATGACTTTAGCTGTTTTACCATAATGAAAGAGAGCAAGAAAACAAATCTAATGCAATGATTAACTCAAACGAGCAAAAAAGTGACATTGGCCCTTTTAGCTCCAAGCCACAGATTTATTGTTAAATGTCGAAAAAATAAACTTAAAATTCACATTTCAAGCTTGAAATATTAAAAGTGTTGCTGAATCAGCGGTTTATGGGCAAATTCAGCGATTTACCGCTTTTTGTTTTTAGGTTTCTCATTAACAAAAAGTTGGCAACATTTAATAAAATAAACAAAACAGGGATGGCTAAGTTGTTTCAATTGTACTTTTTTGTTGATACTTTTTAAACTAAGATTTATAATAGCTTTTTGTGGTATTTTTTATGAACATAAATAAAATAAATTTCAACTAAAAAAATCTTTTAGTGCAATTAGGGTAAAAGAGTACAAATTTTAAAAGTTGTTGGTACAATTTTAAAAATTCTCAACGCCATCCCTGAAATAAAACCACAACAAGAGAAAAAAAACTAAAAACTTTGTTTACATTTTTTATAGTTTGCTCTTTCTAACATTTACTGTTTCTTTCTATCAATTCCATATCAATTAATGAATAAAAAATGTAGTGTCATAAGGGCTTAATAGTTTCAGCAAAATACGTTCGATACATCGATTAATCGATATTTTTGAAATAATTAATATCGATACACTTAAAAAAAATATAATATAATATATAGTTGGCCTAGGGATGCACAATAAATATCGATGTATCAAAATATCGATATTAAAAATAATAAAAGTCGATATATATACAAATCGTTTGTGTATAAACCCCACCAAGGCGAATTTGAAAAGGTAAGTGCAACTCGTCAGCCGTTTATCAGCTGTATCCACGGCGGATTCAAAATATAATTCACAAACGTCAAAAAATACGTTTCTGAGAAAAATTTAATTCGAAAGTGTGAAAATATTTTTATAATAATGTTGGGTATCATATGTTCGGGCTTGACCGACTATACTTTCTTACTTGCTTATATTGAACTAACAAAATTAAATTAACTCACGTGGAAGATAAAATATGAACCGGAGGTTGGTCCTTCGCTAAATCGACCCAGTGACGGGAAAATACCCGCTCGAAACATGTAAATTCATATGTACTTAGATGCACTATGTTTTCTTCATATTAACTAAAAATTTGTGGTCGAATTTTGACCATTAGGCGAATACTAGTAATCATAAAAATGTTAAAAAAAAGAAATAACTATTTGGTTTTTTTATCGTTAGCTTATATACTAACAGCCGTATTCATAAAAACTTATTGATGATTAATTGACCGTTTTTAAGCAAAAATTGCTAAAGTTGTATTCATAAACGAAAAATAGTCTATTGAACCTTTAATAAACCATTCATAAAGTAAGAAAATTTATTGTTGGATTTGCCCTTCTTTAAACCAAAAATAAAATGACATTTTCAAAGGTGTTCGCATTTTATGATTATATTTTTGTGAAATATGTTGAAAAATAATGACAAAAATGTTTTATTTATTACAACGGACATGTTAAATACATTTTACTAATTTTTTTTTTATTTTAGACAGCCAATTTAAAGTTATATTGACAATTATTTAAAAAAAAATTATATGATTCAAATGAATATGTTCAGGTGCAAATGCAGATATTCTCTTTAATTATTTATTAAATTATTGCAACTAGTTGTTTCTTTTGTTTCAAACAACAAATTATTGTTCAAAAATATTAAAAAAAAAAAATAAAATAAACAAATTATTATAATAGTGATGTTAATAAAAAGTAAACAAACTTTTTATTCGAATACTTTATTATCTTATATTCAAAATAGGTTCAAACAAAAGTTTTTATGGTACCTTTCGGAAACATTTTGTTCAGAAACTAAAATAATATGTAGTTTTATTTGATAAGAATAATTTTGAAGGTCTAAAATTAAAAAAAAAAAAAAAATAAAAAAAATGTATATAGAATATCATGTAAACCGAATAGAAGTTTCATGCATCACTAACAATTAAATGACAGCCAAATATAAAGAAAGTTGCCATACTTAAACAGAAAATCGCTGCAAACAGTTAATAGTAAAAAAGCTGTTATTGTACGTTTATGAATACAAATTTTTATAAGAGGTTTATAAGACAAAAAGCGTTTAATAGTTATTACATACTATAAGCTTACAATAAGAACTTTTTATGAATATGGCTGTAAAAATAAAATATTGCTCAGTTTACGTATATAGTATGTGTCACAAGTTTTGTTAACCGAGTGCCAGACTTTAACTTGTGTAGCTTATGACTGGCATTACCCTATTCAAATTTTTCGTAATTTTTTTTTAAGATTTCATATAAATAAATTGACAATGAACAAATCACAAGGACAGTCAATTAGTGTTTGCGGAATTAGCCTTAAAATCCATGCTTCTCCCGGAGTCGAAAAACTATCTGCTTTGTTCGTTTACGCGCCAGACAAGAAAATAAGAAATGCCGTCTATCATAAATCATTGCAATGAACGAAACGGGGTTGTCACAGCAAACCAATTGAAAAAAAAATATTTTTTTGCTTTGATTTGTTACTTGAACATCGATCTTGCAATCGAAATGTTAATAAAACATCTTGAGATTCATTGCAATTTCAAATGTTAATAAAACATGCATAAAATCTATGTATCTATATAAATAAAAAAAATTCATACACACAATGATCACTTAAAAATAAGTATTTTTCTCTTTTTTTATTTTGCTAACACATTATGTATTTACAATACCTTTTTTGTAATTTACAAAACGATCACAAATAAATTTGTTGAAATTGGAACAGGACGTCAGTAGGGTCAGCTAGTTTGGTAAGAATTTCAGCCAAGACAAATTCAACTACAGGTGGTGTCGAAACCCGTTTGTTTTGATTTGTTAGGAATGTAACGCAAAAAACCCTATGTTGTTTCTTTTGTTTATGGATTGTTGTAGTATTGACGTGTAGTTGAATTCGCCTTGTTTTAGCTTTAAAGGGTCTGTACACGGTCAAAATGCTTGACGTCAAGGCGAATTCACTCGTGTATGTGTCCAGTAATATGTAATAATAGGGAAAAAAATGTAATTAAATGTGTTTTTAATTTACAATGGAAAAATTTAGGCCCTATTAGCTTACAAAAATCTCTAAAACTTCAAACATAACACCTTGGCCAAAAAATAAATAAATAAAGGAATATTTGCCATTTCTCATCAAGCGCTATGGAAGTTTTAGTAAAAATGTGTTTGTATGTATGACACCGATATTTCACACTTTTGAATCAATTTTTCTCAGAAATTTTTTCTTTTTTTATGGCGCAGAATATAAACAAACTTTTTTTTGACGTTTGTGAATTATATTTTGAATTCGCCGTGGAGATAGCTAATAAACGGCTGACGATTTGCACTTACCTTTTTAAATTCGCCTTGATATATACGATATATATCGATATATTTTTTCATTTTGCCCATCCTTATGTTAGCCAAGGCATTTAGGGATGGACATTAAATATCGATATACGGTGATGTTCTGTAAATCGAAAACGCAAAACGCAAGAATTTTAAGCGTCGTTTATTACAGAGTAGGTAAATGAATTTCTTTTTTCTTTCTTTCTCGCGAAGGTTTTTTTGTACAAAACTTTTCGATTATCATTATCGCGAGAAAGAAGAAAATATTGTTGTTGTTTCCTTCTTTTGTGTTTGCCGAAGCAAACACAAATGCTTCTCTTCGTTTAGCAGAACGAAGAGGAATGATATAGAAGGAAACAAACTGAAGGAGAATAAAATTAGAAAAGAAAAATGAAATCGAAATATCGAATGGAAGGAAGGAAAAAATAAAGAATTCTTTTTCTGTTTTTTATTGAAATTATATTGTTATTTTGTGATCCGTAGCATATTAAAAACTTCGTTTTTGAAAAATTCCCTAATAATTTACCAAAACGAAATCAATTTATTACATAGACATTCATTAAAACAAATTTCAATGAACAAAGTTTTTTCCTTCTTTTATTTCCCTCTATTTTTTTCCTTCGATTTAGAAAGAAGAAACAATTTTGTTTGCTTCTTCTCTCCATTTCGTTTCCTTCTTTTTCAGCCAAACGAATGGTTTTTTTTTTCAGCACAAATATCAACGAAAGAAAACACAGCAGTTTCTCGCCTTCGTTTATAGAAACGAAACAAAAACAACAAATCTCTTCTTTTCGCGAAACGAAGAGGGAAAGATAAAAAAAAAAGAATTCTTTGCGAGGAAATACCTACCCTGGTTTATTAATAAGATTTCTGTAATAAGAGAATTTTATGAAAAATAATTCTCTATTAAAAAGGATTTTATAACAAAAATTATTAAAAACTTTTAAATTCTTGCGTTTTTGATTTCCAGAACACCCCTGATATCAAATATATTAAAAAAAAAAATAATCATTATATATATCGCCGTTATTGAAATACTCACATATTGATATTTATGTACGACTATCGAATACGAAATTTTTAATAACTTAAATTTTAACAGTAATATTAAGGGTGTGTGTGAAACGGTAGCAAAGTTCTATGGTGAAATGAAATTTGTTTGTGGTATAAAATTTTCATATTTGTGCTGTGTGAAATTGTAACATTTTTGACAACGTAAAATTTTGACATAAAGAAAAAAACAATTACTAGTAGTTTTGTGAAAATGAATAAATTACCAATAATCTTACAAAAAACGGTTTTTTGCTATGTCTAGTTGTATAATTAGTTTATTTTGTAATAGTAAGAACATTTTAAATCTCACTAACTATTAACAAAAGTAGGGGTTACGCTTATTTGATCAAATAATAAATAAGTGTGACCGTAGCTTAAAGGCCCAAATACACTGGTCAAAGGCTTGACATCAAGCTCGTATACGTGTGCTTGACACTTGAACATACATTTGCTGGATCAGCTGTCAAGCATTCATTTTGCATTTTATTTTGAAGTGACAACAGCAGGAGCAACCAAATATTAAAATATAGATAAAAAGTGTTTAATTGTGGTAAATTGGTGCTTTTTAATAAATAAAAACAAAAATTGAAGAAAAGAAGAAGAAAATTATTAATTAAAAAGTTTTTCTTAATTCCATCATTTTTTTTTCATCCGACATTTAAAGTGTGTGGGTGCTTGAAGAGTAACGCCAATACATTCATCAAAATCACTCGTCAAGCATGCTAAATATCTAAATTTTTTGATTTTCCATCAAGCATTGTCGGTGTCACACATACAAACTCATTTTCACTAATACTACCACAATGCTGTATAGGAATTTGAACAATGTAGTTGGGCCTTAAGAATTGTATCATATTGTTACGAAAGTAACTTTAGTTAAGAATTAGTTGTAGTTGTTCTTATTAGTTATCTTGTATTTATTAGTTGTCTTGTATTTATTAGTTGTCTTGTATTCATAAGTAATTTTACTAGTTTACATTGTTATTAAAAATTGTTTTAATTTAGTACACTTCAATCCCAATGTGCAGAAAGACCTAGAAATGACCGTTAAAAAAGCTTCAGTATAAGAGGTAAAATTATGTAAACATTAGCGCTGCCAGAAATCAAATTAAAGTGTGGTGAATAGTAAAGCCTCGAACCTTCGAAAAACATTTCGAATATTCTAGACAACCAAATTGCTGTATAAATACTAGCGGCGACTAGCGTAATAAATTCATTCTAAGTTCAGACTTTGTCAATAACGTATAACGCTGAGAAAATTATAGTTGGTTGTGAATAAAAGCTATAAATTACGGTTGATAAAAAGACTTTGTACTAAATAAAGTTGTGTAAATTGTAAACAGTGTTGAAAGTGTTTGTGTTTTATTTATTTTATTAAAGTTGCAATAAAGAACTCGAAACGGTTTATTATAAAGGAAATAAACCAAAACGTTATTGAAAGGCAGTAACGTAACAATTGGTGTCAGAAGTGAAATTGCATAAATAAAATAAATAAATTAATAAAAGTAAAAAAAAAAAAAAAAAATAATAAAATAAAAAAAAAAAAAAATAGACAGCAATGAAATTTGAAGAGCTTAAAGTAGAACAGCTCAAGAAAGAATTGGGCAAGTTGGATCTGCCAACTGCAGGTAATAAAGCAGAGCTTCAGAAGAGACTATTAGATGAATTCGAGCGACGCAATATGGACATTGTGAGTTACGAATTTGAGGACAAAGAAGAAATAGAGGTATGTACTCGTGCAGTTGCTGACAGTATGGATTTAAACGCAATGTTTGCTGCTATGATGGCAAAACTGGAAAAAATGTCAGAAGAAAATTCTAGAAAAATTGACGAAAATTCTAGAAAAATTGACGAAAATTCTAGAGCGATGTTAGCTGAAACTTCTAGAAAAATTTATTAAAATTCTAGAAAAATGGACGATAATTCCAGAAGCATGGTATTGATGATAAAAGAAAATTCGAGCGATATCTTGGCTGAAACTTCTAGAAAGATTGATGAAAACTCTAGAAAAATGGAAGAGAAGACGAGCACCATATTAGCCGAAATTCAAGAGAATTCTAGAATAACAAACGAAAAAATTCAAGAGATTTCCAGTGAAATGAACGAAAGAGTAAATGAAATGGAAATAGAATTTAACCAGAAGCTGACTGAAGTAACAACAAAGGTAACAGATTTGGATGAAAAGTTTCATCATCTTGAAGCAAACCAGTGTGTGTTATTCCAGAAGTTTCTAGTAGAATAAAGGCCCCTTGCTTTGACGGTAGTGTTCCATTAAATGTGTTCAAGTTCCAGTTCGATACAGTTGCCAACAGAAATGCATGGAACAGTGAGGAAAAAGCCATCGAGCTAATTCTTGCTTTAAAGGGGACTGCGGCTGCAATGCTTGAAAGTGTACCAGTAAGTAGCAGAAACAATTATGATGAAATTATGGTAGCACTGCAACGCAAGTATGGTGGTGAACACAAAAAGGAAATCTACAAAATGGAGTTGCGTGGCAGAGTGCAAAAGGCAAACGAAACCTTACAGGACTTCGCACTGGAGATTGAGCGGGATGTTCTGTAAATCGAAAACGCAAAACGCAAGAATTTTAAGCGTCGTTTATTAATAAGATTTCTGTAATAAGAGAATTTTATGAAAAATAATTCTCTATTAAAAAGAATTTTATAACAAAAATTATTAAAAACTTTTAAATTCTTGCGTTTTTGATTTCCAGAACACCCCTGATATCAAATATATTAAAAAAAAAAATAATCATTATATATATCGCCGTTATTGAAATACTCACATATTGATATTTATGTACGACTATCGAATACGAAATTTTTAATAACTTAAATTTTAACAGTAATATTAAGGGTGTGTGTGAAACGGTAGCAAAGTTCTATGGTGAAATGAAATTTGTTTGTGGTATAAAATTTTCATATTTGTGCTGTGTGAAATTGTAACAATTTTGACAACGTAAAATTTTGACATAAAGAAAAAACAGTTACTAGTAGTTTTGTGAAAATGAATAAATTACCAATAATCTTACAAAAAACGGTTTTTTGCTATGTCTAGTTGTATAATTAGTTTATTTTGTAATAGTAAGAACATTTTAAATCTCACTAACTATTAACAAAAGTAGGGGTTACGCTTATTTGATCAAATATTAAATAAGTGTGACCGTAGCTTAAAAGCCCCAAATACACTGGTCAAAGGCTTGACATCAAGCTCGTATACGTGTGCTTGACACTTGAACATACATTTGCTGGATCAGCTGTCAAGCATTCATTTTGCATTTTATTTTGAAGTGACAACAGCAGGAGCAACCAAATATTAAAATATAGATAAAAAGTGTTAAATTGTGGTAAATTGGTGCTTTTTAATAAATAAAAACAAAAATTGAAGAAAAGAAGAAGAAAATTATTAATTAAAAAGTTTTTCTTAATTCCATCATTTTTTTTTCATCCGACATTTAAAGTGTGTGGGTGCTTGAAGAGTAACGCCAATACATTCATCAAAATCACTCGTCAAGCATGCTAAATATTTAAATTTTTGGATTTTCCATCAAGCATCGTCGGTGTCACACATACAAACTCATTTTCACTAATACTACCACAATGCTGTATAGGAATTTGAACAATGTAGTTGGGCCTTAAGAATTGTATCATATTGTTACGAAAGTAACTTTAGTTAAGAATTAGTTGTAGTTGTTCTTATTAGTTATCTTGTATTTATTAGTTGTCTTGTATTTATTAGTTGTCTTGTATTCATAAGTAATTTTACTAGTTTACATTGTTAATAAAAATTGTTATAATTTAGTACACTTCAATCCCAATGTGCAGAAAGACCTAGAAATGACCGTTAAAAAAGCTTCAGTATAAGAGGTAAAATTATGTAAACATTAGCGCTGCCAGAAATCAAATTAAAGTGTGGTGAATAGTAAAGCCTCGAACCTTCGAAAAACATTTCGAATGTTCTAGACAACCAAATTGCTGTATAAATACTAGCGGCGACTAGCGTAATAAATTCATTCTAAGTTCAGACTTTGTCAATAACGTATAACGCTGAGAAAATTATAGTTGGTTGTGAATAAAAGCTATAAATTACGGTTGATAAAAAGACTTTGTACTAAATAAAGTTGTGTAAATTGTAAACAGTGTTGAAAGTGTTTGTGTTTTATTTATTTTATTAAAGTTGCAATAAAGAACTCGAAACGGTTTATTATAAAGGAAATAAACCAAAACGTTATTGAAAGGCAGTAACGTAACAATATGTTTTTTTACCGTGTGCCAAGATAGCAACGAAAGTTAGCAACGCCGAGGGATTTAGTGGCAACGCCGGAAATGTAAATGAAGTGACCTTTTGGATATGATTTTAGAAATATTTATATAGATATAGATTAAAAAACATCAACCGTGCAAAAAATCGTCCGAGCTATTCCAGAGAAAAGTGGGTTGATCCAAAATGGTCAGTAAAAATCGTTGCTGATTTATGCCAGGCAAACTAGGCAGTGCCAAGGCATAAGCTCAATGAAATGTGGAAACATAACACTTTAAGATTAAAAAAAATCAATTTTTACAAAAATCGCCCGAGCCGTTCCAGAGAAAAATGCGTTCATCCAAAATGGTCAGTAAAAATCGTTGCTGATTTATGTCATGGACCACAGGCTTTTCCATGGTATACTTTCTGAAAGAAAAAGTTTTTTGGACAAAATGAGCATTCATTTTAAAAATCGGACGACCTGTTCTTGGGCTTAGTTTAATGTAAAAAAACGATGAATTTGTAGTACTTTTTTACCTCTGACACATTGTTTCCGGACAGATTTTGGCAATACTACTGTACGTCTGTGAAATCCTTTAATTTTCTGTTGCAAAAAGTTAACAGCAGATTTTGTTAAAAGTCAAAAGAAAATTTGGTAATCTGATGAAATTATAAGCTCCACATTCACTTTTGCCATGTTTATTCTTTGCCGCTCAGAAAACAACTAAAAATTAGAACAAGTTTTATTCCTAAGCGGCGCCGCTTACCCGCTCAGAAATTTCGCTCACATGTCGCTTATCGTGTGGCTACTTCAGTAGTATTTCATGCAAGGCGAATTTACACAAGGTAAACTCATCTCGTCAGCCGTTCATCAGCTGTATCCACGGCGAATTAAAAAAACGGTGAAACGTCAAAATATTGTTTTGATTCTGTACTGAAATTTGACAACAAGTCGGAAAATTTCATAAACAAAATACATGGGACTTTTTGTAGTTGTAGAGTTGCACTTACCTTGTATAAATTCGCCTTGATTTCATGTTTTAATTTTTTGCCGCTCATCGCACAGCCTCTCATTGTGTGGCCTTCGCCTTACATGTTTCAATTGCAACCACTCAATCTCTTCAGAGTATTTTGCGGTTAAACACTTGCAATATTATTTTATATAATATTAGCCATATTATTTACATTTTGTTCTATATTATGCAATAAGTCGCACAATGGTTTCATTCATTCCAAGGTATATTTATAGCAGGTAGTCTCGGAAAGCCAGCTGTTTATTTTTTATTTGCTTGTTTTGCGATACGAACTGTCAAATGTTATATAGTAAACAAGTAAACAAGTTTTTTGTCCTTATCTTTTGTCTTTTTTGTCTCTTATCAACCCCTTTGCTGTTTGACAGTTCCAAGGCGAATTCAACTACAGGTGGTGTCGGAACTACAACAATCCAAAAACAACAGAAAAAACATAGGGTTTTTTGCATTGCATTGTTAGTGTCATTAGCTCGAAATGCCAACCATTATTAGCAAAACAATAACAAATCAAAACAAATAAGCTCGAACAGTCAGAATCAGATGCCGTTTCGACACCACCTGTAGTTAATTCGCCATGGACAGTTCGTATCGCATAACAACAATAAAAAGCCCTGTTGTTTATTTTATTGTACAATTGTTGTAATCTCGCGGCTACCTGCTATAAATATACTTTGTTTCATTCAATAAAAAGTTGAACATAACCTATGGTGTTAACATAAACAGCATTGTACAATGTTGCCAACACATTTCACTTTCTTTTCGTTGTGCAATAGAAATCAATATATTGTGCCACCAACGAATATCACATATACATTGGCGATATAATTCTACAATACGTAAAATTGAACAATTTTATTGCAAGTGTATGAGCCGCTTAAAGTTTCGTACAGACGATGGTCAGATCTTACAATGTTGTCATTTTTCTGAGAATGGTGCCATTGTCAGATGCATTAATTTAACACATCTGCCAAATGAAAATAGCGTACAATGGTCACACATTTTTAGTTAATTTTAATGACAACATTGTTAGATCTGACCACCGTCTGTACAAAGCGTAACCGCCATAGACGACTGCCGGCAGCACTGTTGCCAATTTAGAGATTTTCCCGCTAGCGTCTTTTAAATGTCAATCGCGGGAAAAAAATACGTTTAAGCAGTAAGCGGGAAATCTAGCGATTTTCAAACATCTCTCAGCGGGTCATTTTCGCTACAAAAAATTTCTTAATTTTAAATTTACAGATTTTATTATTTTTGTTATTTAGTTTATTTTTTTTTTTTTTTTTTTGTGTTTATGCTCACGGTTTTACTAACTTTTGTAGTTTAAGTGAACTGAAGATTTAACGTGACCTTTTTTTCAATTTTCAGTAAGTATTTTGTTAGGGCTGTATGTATATGGCATTTCTCAACTTTAAGCTTGCTTTAAGCTTGCTAAACATTTTGAAACTAAAAGTAAGGTATTGATCTAAATTGTCTCGATAGATGATAGTTCACTAACTTTCATCTAACTAATTTTATATAATTTCTTAAAACTGAAAATAATTGCCAAAATGTTGTAAATATTATAAACTTTTATAAAGGAATTGTTATATATGTATACCACAACTGGGGAGTTCAGTCGATTAATTTTGTTCGAATCGAAAAATTTTAGACGATTAAATTGTTCGAACAATGGAATTAAAAAATAACAGTCATGTTTAGTGAGTAATTTAGCTTAAATTTTTGTTACATTTTTTCAACAAAATTTAATAATTCATTTCACAAAAGTAAAAACGACATAGGTATGTTAACTCAAAGATTTATATTAATTTATCGGTTATGTTCTAGAAATCAAAATGAAGTGGAATTGAAATCGCTTACTATTTACAAAATGACCTTGGTTGTAAGTATTGTTCCTGCAAAAATAATAGATACTTACAGAATGAAGTAGATAAAATGGAATATTTTTATGAACTTTCTTTACAGGGCCGTTTTTAAAATTTGCTGGATTTTAAATCCACTCAATTTTGATTTCTACAACACGCTAGAGTTGGGTAGTTCATGAACGAACTAGTTCAATTGAACTAGTCAGTCAGATGAACGTTGAACTGGCATTCAGTCTGACAGTTCCTTTTAGTTCAACAGTTCACTTTTCGTCACTTTGTCTTTTGCGTCAGCAGTCTTTTGAGAGGGTTCATTTAGTTCAATTCATTTAGTTCAATTCATTTAGTTCACAGGTTCATTTACTTCAGTTGCTTGTCCACTTGATTTCTTTGTCTTTTGCGTCAGCAGTCTTTTGAGAGGGTTCATTTAGTTCAATTCATTTAGTTCAATTCATTTAGTTCACAGGTTCATTTACTTCAGTTGCTTGTCCACTTGATTTCTATTCTTTACCGCACTGATTGAAAAGAAACAACAATAGTATTAGTGTCTCTATGTTTAACATTATATTGTTTCTTTTACTCATTGCCAGATAGCTTTAAACATTTTCATAATAAAATCAAGGCTGCCATACTTAGAGATGTCTAGCTGCGATTTTTTCGGCAATTTATAAAATATTTTGTATTATTAATAAAGGGTCACATAGACACATACTTCTCATACTCATGCAATCAGCATTTGTTTGTAAATTTGAAATTTTTATTTATGTATGCGTCACACAGACAATGCAGTATGAAAAACCAAAATAGGTTTGATTTCAAAATGAACTCATACTGCTGACAGTTGTTCAATGAACAATAAAAAAAATTATTAATTTTATGATATATTTTTCTTTCAATTTAAATTAAAACAAATTTAAAATAGTTTCTGAGAAAAAAACGTGTGAAGAAAGTAGGGGTTCTCTTGAATTTCACGATATGACATTTATTTTAAAATGATGATTGATAGGTGTGTAGTAAAATATCAATCACACACGTATACGAAGGATTCATCGGCAGTAGGTGTCAGCAGTATGTGTCTATGGGCCGCTTAAGATTTCCGTAGGACATGCTGAAATTTATTGTTGAGGTGATTTTGTCGGCATTAACATAGCGTTTTCACCTGACAATTTTTTGTCATCGCAAATATTTTGGGAGTAAAAATTTATATTGTGCATTATTTGTCAGTGCTTTATAAACAAATGTCTCTATTGTGAATAAATTGTCAGTGTTTGTATTCTGAAAGAAAAATATACAAAATAAAACACTAATAATTATATGATAAAATAAATAATGAATAATGTTTATCTTAATTTTTCTTATTAATACTCCTTCAATAAAAGAAAAAAGTAATTTAATTGAGCCCTACCTTAAAATACAAATTAAAACTTACATGTTCCCTACATGTTTTTAGTTTGGGAATTCGTTCCCATAAAATTTGTTATAGGAATTATTCACAATACGAAATAAAAAAAATATAGGAATATTTTCATGGGAGTAGTTGTTTGAGGTAGGGGTGCTTATTTTGAGCAAAACGTGTCAGAGTGTTTCCATTATGTAATAGTATTTCACTTAAGCGGCTCATACACTTAGAATAAAATTGTTAAATTTTACGTATAGTACAATTATATCGCCAATGTGTATGTGATATTCGAAGGTGGAACAATATATTGGCAACAATCAAAAGACTTGATTTTTATTGCACAACGAAAAGAAAGAGAAGTGTGTTGGCAACATTATACAATGCTGTTTATATTATTCCTATAGGTTATGTTCGCCTTTTTATTGAATGAATGAAACTATTGTGCGACTTATTGTAAAATATAGGACAAAATGGAAATGATATGGCGAATATCATATACAATAATATTGCAAGTGTATGGGCCGCTTTACATTTTTTGGGCCACAAAACTACATTTGCAGCAAAACAAGTGTTCTGCTACTTGTTTTCCCATACAGTTTTCATGTTCGAAAAACTCAAATAAATACTAGTTTTGCTCCAAAAAATGTCGAAAACCATGAAAAAACTCAGCAGAGTTTTCCATTATTGGTGATTAACAATTTCGAAAAAAATTACAGATTTACCAAAATAACAAGACTTATTAAATTATATGTTTAATGTGTATTAAAAAACAAATAAGAAAATATTTATTATTTTACAAAAATATATTTTGCTTTCATGTTTGTAAACATTATTAATGCCAAATTGATATCGAAAACCAAAACCAGTTTTACATAATGGAAGCACTCTGACACGTTTTGCTCAAAACAAGTTGACAACAAGCTGATAGTGGAAACATAGTATAAGAGTCTTAAAATAAATTAATAGCTTATCTAATTTCAGTGTATTTATCAAAAATAATAATTGGAAATTTAGCACGTCATACGGAAATCTTTTTAATAATAAAAAAATCGCCATATATTTTATAAATCGCAGTGTAGTCAAAATGTTTGAAAATTGCCACATGTGGCGAGACATCTCTTAATATGGCAGCCCTGATTATATTATGAACATATTTTAGTAATCTGGCAATGAGTAAAAGAAACAAGTATATTATAACATATAGAAACTAATAATATTGTTGTCTCTTTTCTATCAATTCGGTAAAGAACATGAAAAATACTATGCATTTTGTTTTTGTAAAATGAGGAATGTCAAATTTATTTGTTGAAAAACAAAGAAAAGAAATTTTATAAAAAATTCACAATTGTGTTTTTGAACTGGATCAAAAATTTATATTTATTACATTATATTTATTATATTTAAATATTTATTAAAAATTTAAATAAGTTTTTTTAAGTATTTAAATTTTTATTAATTTTTTCAAAGCTTGACACACACAAAAATAAACAACAACAGAATAAGAAATCAAAACAAGCAACTGAAGTAAATGAACCTTTAAACTTCATACATGAACTGACCTTAATGAACTGACTGACGAAATATACAGCTGGCTCAAAAGACTGACTGACTAAAAGTGAACTACTGAACTGGAAGAACGAACTAGTTCACTTTTTTTAAATGAACTCTATTGACAAGTCACCCAAATGAACGATTAAGCCCAAGACTACAACACGCCCGTAATTTTTAACAAAATAGTTTATGCGTTTCTCTCTTTAGAATGAGTTTGGTTTAAAAATATTATAGAAAGGATAAATCTAATAATGCTAAAATATGTGTCCAAAAATGTTTTAACGTAAATGTTCTTTAAAACTTCACTAATTTACCACTTATACAGTGACTATAACATAGTACTCAGTAATGGAAAATTCAGTACTTTATTACTATTTTAAGTACTTTTTCCTTTCAAAAATACCACGGTACCCCCACGTCCGTTTTAGTACTATTTTCTGGTTATGCTTCTTTGATTAGAAATTTAGCGTTAATATTTTTTTTTAATATTAACAACTAGGGCTAGGGAACTTATTCCGACTCGAATCGCGAAAATTCCAACTCCGACTCCTAATCTAACCTTAATGCTAAATGTATATGAGACTCGGCCTTATTTGACTTTAAACTCTTTTTTTGATGAAGTATCTTTTTAATGGGTTAATATAGCAAGAAAAGAATTCAGTAAAAATTTAAATCAATATTTTAATTATTGCATCCCCAATTTTGAAGTATTTTTATTTTGTAAATTATTACCATATTTTTTTAACTTTTCATGCCGAAAAATTTTTGAGTCGGAGCACACTGTGGTAAATCACAAATCTAGCTGGAAAAAATAAAAAAAAAAATGTCTGGCAACATTCTTTTTGATCGTTTAATGAGCTTCTGAACACAAAAGGTAACTGTAAATCATGTTTTGTTTTTTTGTTTTTAGCTCTGATTAGGAAACAGTAAGCTTTAAAGTCAGTTGTTGTCAATACGTGTATTTAGATTTCAAAGAGAATCGTATTTTTTGTGTGACTTTGGTTTATGATTAAAAAGGCTACTGTGATTTTATTGTCATAATTTTTTTTTATTATTATTAACCTCTATTTCAAGGAAATATATTTCAATTTTCATTTAATTATTTCCATTGTAAGTATTAAAAACAAATTTTTTTTGTGAAAGGTTCAGAAAGTGCAAAAAATAAAATATTTCTTATTTTCAAGTAGAGTTAAAGCTGTTTATTCCGGATTGTTCCGCTGTAAAATTATATTTGAATTAATCTTTCAAGTGTTATCTTTAAGGTAAATCAAAAACATCTTGCGCATTTTTACGACCGCCATACATTTTTTTTACTTTTCCAGTATGACCTCCACTCTTTCGCGAAAGGAAATTTTTGAAGAATGGGTAAAAACTCCCAAAATACATCGCAAAGACGTCTTATTGGCATTAATAATGGTTAGATATGGTCTTCAAGATATATAAGAAGAAGTGAAAAGAAATCTAAAGGCAAATATAAATATTATTTGTTTTAAGCTAGCCGAAAAATGGATAAAAAGTGGAAGGCATCGTGACCGTTTCTTAACATCAAATTCAGTTTGGCTTGAAGAACCGTACGTATTGCCTGAAAGTGTACAACCGAAAAGTTGCAACAAAGCTGGAAGAAAACCAAAAAACTTTGATGACTGTAGTGAAAAATCGAAAAAAAAAGATACAAAGTCTTTTGGATTCAACTGATCATCGAGAAATTATTAAAGCTAGTGAGCAAGTGTTACGTAAAATGGGAAAGCGAGATTCAGCCAGACTTGTGAAAGATCTGTCGGAAGCTTCATCAAGTAAAGGTACGGAACTGAAAAAAATTTGTGAGAGATTTAGCTCTGAGCCTGTGCCTTTAGGGAGCCTTTCTCCAGATGAAGCCTTAGCTTTAATTGTTGATGCTAATTTGTCAAAACATCAATACGATGTTATTCGGCTAAAACTCAACGCAAAATGCAAAAATCTTCTTCCCTCCTACACTAATGTTCAAAAAGCTAAGAAAAAATGTTATCCAGCTGAAACAGAAATCACTGAGATGCATGCAAAAAGCTCACTCCAGTCATTAGTGAATCATACAATTGAAAGGCTTTGTTTGGCTCAAAGAGAGGTTTTACTCGATATTGATGAACTGAAAACTGTAGAAAATCGTCTTAATATTTTGATAAAATGGGGATGCGATGGGGCTCAGCAAAAGCAGTATAAACAGAAGTTTTCTTCGGAGGAGGGCCATACAGATGAAAGTTTATTTAGTATTTCAATGGTTCCTATTCAAATGAATTTAAGTTCTACACAAAGAAAAATAATTGTATGGCAAAATCCTGCTCCTTCTTCTACAAGATACTGCCGTCCAATCAAGTTTGTTTTTGCCAAAGAGTCCACTGAGTTAATTTCTCAAGAAGTTAATTTAGTACAGCAAGAAATTAGAGGTTTGTCTCCAACTCTTATCACAAATGGCGAACAAAGTTTTCTTGTTGAGTCAACTTTTATGCTTACTATGATAGATGGTAAAATTTGCACCGCACTATCATCTGTAACTTCTTCTTCTCAAACGTGTTTTATATGTGGAGCGAAACCGAGTGAACTAAATAAGCCTTCTGTAATTTTAAACAAAACTGTCGATGAACGATCTTTAACCTTCGGAATGTCTCCGCTGCATTCATGGATCCGTTTTATGGAGTGTGTATTACACATAGCATATAAGCTTCCTATAATAACCTGGCAAGCTAGAGGACCGGAAAATAAAGCAAAAGTGGCTGAAGAAAAAAAAAATTTAACAGAGATTTCGAAATGAGATGGGGTTGCTTGTAGACATGCCAACACAACAAGGAGGTAATACGAATGACGGTAATACTGCTAGACGGTTCTTTAGAGCAGCAGAAAAGAGTTCAGAAATCACTGGTGTCAACAAAGAATTAATTGAACGTTTTCATATTATTTTGGAAACTTTAGGTAGTGGTTACCCTATTGATGAAGATGCTTTTGAAAGTTTTATTGTTGTCACACGAAATTTATACTTAAATGAATACCCATGGTACATTATGCCAGTAAGCGTCCATAAAATCCTTTTTCATGGAAAAGAGATAATAAGGTCTTGTGTTCTTCCTATCGGACAGCTGTCAGAAGAAGCTCAAGAAGCAAGAAATAAGGACACGAGGAAATTTAGAGAGTTGTTTACGAGAAAAACATCGAGAATAGACACAAATACAGAAATTTTCAATCGACTCTTAATTTCTTCAGATCCTTTTATCGCAAGTTTGCGTCACACTCCCTTTCGAGTTCGAGGTTCGATAACAAAAGAAGTTCTTTCATTATTATGTGCGTTCGTTTACTTTTCCAGTAAAATCCCAGTAAAATCCCAGTAAAATCCAGTAGGTAAGTAATATGAAACTTTTACAAATTTATGTGTACGCGAACGCATTTCAGTAAAATCCAGTACAAATTTGTACAAATTTTGGGGTAAACGAACGCAGCTATTATCTGTTGATGCTTTTGAGGAGGAAGAATCTTTTAACGATGAATATGAAAGTGAATAAAATAAAATCTGTATTTGTATTTATGTGTATTTATGTGTTATTATCTGTATTATTATTGTAATAAAGCAAAAACAAGTAAAAAATAGTTATTATCAAATATTTTTTAAAAATATTAAAATTATTTTAATATTAAAAATGATTATCTCTGACTCCTTACGTAAAAACTCACTTAATATTTTTATTAATCATAAATCTTAGTTGTATTTAACCTAAATTCTAGTACATATATATAACTACAAATAATTTCGGAGGATGTGTTTGAGAAACCAATTTTTTATCTTAAAATTTATTTTTTTCTTGATAGGGAGCAATGTTTATTTTTTACCTTATTTTATTATTGAAAAATATTCTTTTTTTAAAAAAAGTTGATTTTTTGTAATCATTTATATATTTGAACTCATTTTTTACTTAATTCATAAGTGAGAAGTGAACCCAACGCGATTTATTAATTTTGTCCAGTTAGATTTTCGATCTACCACACTGTGCGGAGGCGCGAATTTTTTGTGGGTACAAAAACCTCAACACCAACTCTACAACTCCAACTCCACAGCCCTGTTGACAACATTGCCTACACAAAATTTATTCTTATCAAACGGTTATGGAAACACTGCTTCTTGGTATATTTTAATGTCAGATATCCTCATCAGAATTTTGCTGTTGAAATTTAGCCAGCTTGGTCCATAAATAGCAGCGATATGAGCAAAAAAAATATGTATTTTAGTTTTTAATTTTTAAGCTTATTTTCCATAAAAAAAAACATGTTTGAAAAAGTACCAAAATGTTGAAAAAATACCTCTTTCGCTTGGTGGTCAGTACCATCTTAATTTTTCAATTTTCCATCACTAATTGTACTTGAAGAAGATGCTCCACCAACAAAATTAAAGGGGACTTCAAATAGTCCAATGAAAAAAAATATTTTAAACAAGATATTTCGTACGATTCTCTAGAGGAAATTATTTGCAGAAGCATAGCAGATGATGGAATGTCCGTGAAAATTTTTAAAAATCCAAAGTTATATTGACTCTTTTAAAATCCTAGTGCCCAAGAGTGAAGCAAAAATTTAGAGCTACGTTGACAAGTTTTATTTAAAAAATAATGTTTGTTTACTTAAGTACTAATTTTTTCTAAAATTATCGAAAAAATCTCGTATGTAATTTATAAAATTTCTGGACTTAAAATTATTCGAGTACCTAATCGATTAATTTTAAAATTTTATTCGTTTTATCGAACAAGTTAAAAATGTCAAATATCGATTAATCGTTTAATCGAACAAAAATAAAACCCGATTAATTTTACACCTTAACCACAACTAGTTGTGATAAGGGTATACTAAGTTTGTCATTCCGGGTGAAACTGTTTTAGTATTCATCTAAGACCCCATAAAGTGTACATATTCTGGGTCCTTAGTAATTCTAAGTTGATTTAGCCATGTCAGTCTGTCTATCCGTCTGTTGAAATAACGCTCACTTTTGAACGACTCAAAAGAAAAGATAAATATTGGTATCAAATTGTTTCTAGTTCTTTTAAGCAGTTTGGGATTGAAATCCTGCAAAATCGGTTTAGTGGGAGAAGAGTTATGAATCAAAATGTGAAATAACCACTCTAAAAAAATCTATGATTTTGTTACAAAAACTAGGGAATAAAAAAGCTAGGTAAGTTGAAAACCTGAGGAATTTGAGAGTCGTATACATCTGAAAAAGCAACTAATATCTAGGCGACATAAGCCAAACAATTTTCGGCGGCGGCGCCTTTTCATAATTTTCGGGGGCTCTTCTCAGCAGTTTTTCAGCCGTTCGGCGCAGGTCTCTGGTCACCGTACTATTATGTAGTTTAAAAACTGCGGATTTAATTCTCCTTTTTGACATTTTGTCGTTTTAGTAATTTCGGTATTAGGTTAGGTTTTTTATACTTACTTGAGCTTAAGTGGCACATATTTACTATGTATGCTTTTTGGTATTCATAATTAGTTCTTTTATTGTCTTAAATTTATAAACATCTAGCATTTTTTAATATGGCATAATATATGTATTTCGTTTTCCTTTACACATGTACATATAAATATTAAATATTATCGCCGCTGATTTAGGTTTTTCGTCCATAAGAATCTATTTAAATGGAAAGTAATATGATTACTGACAAAATACCAGCCAAAAGAAGAACTGCAGGTACCAGAGGTCCAAGATATGATTATGAAAACAAATAAAAAGGAATAAAAAGATTAATTATTTAAATAATTGGCATATAAAAAGATTGATTAATTTCAAATGCTGTATTATTTTTAATGATGTATAAAATTCGCCGTCCACGATGATTGGTCTAAATAGAAAATTTTAATACCTATGTACGCAAAAAAAAGTTTTAAAATAACATAAGAAAATCAAAAATATTTATTTTTGGCAAAAAAAAATAAAAACCCGAAAACATCTGAAGGGCTTATTGTAAGAACCAAAGTATATTTAAGAACATTAGGATTAAATCTAGTTTAGGGACGCACACACAAATAAAAAAAGTACCTAGGCTGATAGAAAATTGAAAAATAAGAAGAAAAAATAAAAATAAAAAAATTGGCGTAAACGCTAGTTTTCGAGTTATGGACGTTTTTAGTTCTCATAGAAATATGTGATTTGGCTGAAGAAAAAAAACCAAAATTAAAATTTAAGAGGACTGAGGTCCGTGGGGCCCCTTGATATGTGTGGGTACTCAAATTAAAGGTAATTTGTTCACGATTGCAAATATGTATTTTGTTTTTGTATTCCCACATTATTTTCTTCATTAGGTTAATTTAAGTATCTTTTAGGTGCAGAAAAGCGTTAGTTAGCGAAGCCGGTATTTGTTATACCATAGAGGAGAAAATTCTTGCGCCCAGACGAAGGCCGTCTACGCAGAAAAGAATTCTTTAGCACATCGGAAATAGGCTATTAGTTAAATAAATTAAAAAATTTAATTTCAAAAGATTTTGTTATTCGTGCTTAATTCCCAGTTTTTATTATTGATAAAAACACTTGAAATTTATTGTTGATGGGATAAGCTATTCCTATGCGCATTTCACTGGTTGCTTAGGCCAGATCATCAGGAAACTTCATCCATAAAGATTTTGGAAAAACTAAAGATATTAAACCAAATAAAACTGTTAAGCGTATGAGACTCATAGCAACAGTTCTACTTGTAACAATATCAAAGTTTAAACAAAACACATCAACAATAAACAGTGGGTTTATCTCATCTTACATTCCCCACTACAATTAGTTGAAATTCTCTCAACATTAATTGTAGTTGTAAGTAGGTTAAGAAAAACAAAATAAAAACAAACAACAACTTACAAAAGATGTTGTCAATTAAGTGTTTTTTTAGGCGGTGCACTTGCCCGTTTTATTATCAAAAAGTAATTTCAATTTTGGGAATACAAAATTTTAATTTCAAAAGATTTTGTTATTCGTGCTTAATTCCCAGTTTTTATTATTGATAAAAACACTTGAAATTTATTGTTGATGGGATAAGCTATTCCTAAAAAAATTTATTAATTTTTTTTTTATTAGTTTTGTATATAGTACATAGGTACTAATTTTTTTTTTTAAATATTTCCATAAAAATAAAATAGTTTTTTGAAAAAAAAAAATAAATAAAAAATTTAAATAGAAACTGGGAATTATTTCCTTTCGCAGGTTACTTTATATTATATTCAACATTTTTTTTATTTTTCGAATTTATTCT
Source organism: Pollenia griseotomentosa (assembly GCA_963931875.1). Lineage (NCBI taxonomy): Eukaryota > Metazoa > Arthropoda > Insecta > Diptera > Polleniidae > Pollenia > Pollenia griseotomentosa. The sequence continues at coordinate 666,213 of OZ007560.1, forward strand.
ATGAGTTAAATTTCAGTTATGTATTTTATAAAGCTTTTTTGCAATAGTCTTATTCCTTCAATTTTTCAGGAATGACTTTATACACTACCAGACTATTATATTACATTCTGCTGGTGTCTAATAATTGTAAATTTTTCTGTGCATACAATATACTTCATTGCTATCCAAAGGATAGCGTAGGTAAAATGTAACAAGAAGATACAATATAATAGTCTGGTAGTGTATAAAGTCATTCCTGAAAAATTGAAGGAATAAGACTATTGCAAAAAAGCTTTATAAAATACATAACTGAAATTTAACTCATAGAATAAATTCGAAAAATAAAAAAAATGTTGAATATAAAAAATTTAAATGTATACACTTACCCCCGTATTTATAAACCATTATTAAATTTAACAAAAGTTTATTAAGACAAATTTTGATACAAAATTTGTTTTGTAAGCCTTTATTAAATTTAAAAAATTTTATAAATACAGGCATATGTACACAAAACTGTAATGTGAGCTTAAGAGTTAAAAATTTTTAAATAAATTCTATATATCCAGAAAGACCTAGTCAAAACCTTCAAAATGATACCAATATTAGCCATATACCTTTAGAAATGAAGTGGAAAAATTACATATTTCTATGAAAACTAAAAACGTCCATAACTCGAAAATTAAGCTTTTGCGCCAATTTTTTCATTTAATTGTTTCTTCTTATTTTTCAATTTTCTATCACCCTAGGTACTTTTTTTAATTGGGTATGCGTCCCTAAACTAGATGTGTTCCAAACATTAAACTAAGGCCACCCAAATTGAAAAACTTGTTTTATGTGTTTATTTTTATAAAAACCGTACCTACATAGGTATACATATTTCTAAAAGGCTCTGGAGACTTTCAAATAAACCCGTCAATCAGTGCATTTGTGTTAGTGTCGTTTATTTAAGGTTTTTTTGGAGACTTACAAATAAACCCGTCAATCAACATTTGTAATAGTCTCCCGGGCGTTTAATAATAACTTCAGCCACACGAACTTGCAAGTCAAACTTTAGCTTTAAAAAAAAATACTATTGGCAAAATAAAGAAAACATATATTTATCTTTTGGGGGGCTGAATTTGCTTTCCCCCAATGGATCCGCGCCTAGTACTGATAACCAAGATGCTTGTGCCTAATTTTGAAACTTAATGTCTTTGTATGGGAATTGCCACGCCCACTTTACCATTCCCGTTTAGATATTTTCATATGTGCATTGATAACCAAGATGCTTGTACCTAATTTGGAAACTTTGACTCGTACCGTTCTCCAGATATACAGAAAAAAATAACGACAACAAGGGATTTATGGGTAAAGCTAAAGGCAGTCGTTTTTTTTTTTTGTTCATATCTTAGCGATTTTTGAACCGATCAGGCTGAATTTCAATAGCAACGTTTAATAGAGCATATGTGACAAAACATGCCTCCATCATCTCTGGGATCTTCGGAAAATCCATCATCTCTGGAATCTTCGGAAAAACCATTTCAACAAACAGGCGAACATCGTTAAATTAACTTCGCTCATCATAAGGATCCAGTATTTATTATTTATGATTTTTAGGTTATAGGTACGATCAATATTGTAGAAATTACAAATAGAATAAAAAACTTACATTCGCACGCGTTTTCTGATTGTTTATATATACATTTTTTGGTCTTTCAAAAGAGATAGCTTCAACTTATATATAGTATTTAGTGACATTAATATGTACTTACGAATGATTTATATTATAATTTCTTAGCAGGCATTTGCTGCGAAATAGTTGATCGCAAAGTTTTGCGACGCACGTCACAAAAAGTGGAAGTAACTTTAAAAGTTGAAGTGTGTTTTCCTAATTTTTAGCGAATTTTGCATCATAAGGTATACAAAATCTAATTCTTAAAAGAAGGATGAATATAAGAGAATTCTATTACTTATTCGCAGCCAAAAAATGTTGTGATTTTTTGACAAAAGCCGTGAACATTTTGTGACGCAAGTCTCACAACGCAACAAAACAAACTATATTTTTATGAATTGCCTTTTTTAAACTAATTTTGTGATTATTAAATTATTGCATTAATGATCATCGAAGTACATTTTTTTTAATATAAAAATGAAATTATACATCGTCTTATATTCCATTGAAAAAAATTAAATGTTTGGTTGGTGTACTCCCAGCTAGCATAGGCCGTTTGTTTGACGATTATGTTTAATATACAACTCCCAAAAGAATCTTCTAATGATTATCTAAGGAGTAACAAAAACAAAACCATCTATTTTTTTATTTATTACTTTTTTATAAAATTTTTGACACGCTCGTCTTTTACGACTCTCTGTAAGAGTCACAAAACAATTACTGGGCTACCTAAATAATAGCGTTTTTGAAATATGAAAATTCTATTCTCAATACAATTTTAATTAAACCTAAGGATCTGTAAAAAAGGAGTCTCATTCTACTCTTGGCATGCTTTTTGAAAGACTCGTTAGATAATCTCTACATACATCATAAACGATTCCCTTTATGATTAATAAAAGCATCTTTCGCTGCGTTATATGTATACGTGTAACAGTTTCTCCCGTGCAAGGAATCGTCTACAATTAAAAAATGAGCTCGTCGACGCACAGTGGGAAATTTTACGAGAAGGCGGTCAAAATTCCATAACTTTTGACTGGATCGGTTTTTTTTTTATGCGATTTTTTGTGTTCGATAGGTGCGATGTTAGGCTTTCATTTGCGCTATAAAACGTAAGATTCGACTGATAGGAGCAAAAGTTATGGGGAGTTCAAAATGCATTTTCATTTTTTTTGTTGAGTTTCGGTGTAAAAGTTGAATATTTCAAATATGATTTTTTTATAATTTATCATTATTTCTCTTGTATTTTACAACTGATACTTATTTTTTATTGTCGAACTTAGATCCTGTCAGAAAATGCCAATATTTGGCCCCTGTAAATTTTTTAGTCGCAATATTCACAGGGGCCAAAGGTTGGCTTTTTTGGGATGAGACGAGTTGTTATAAGGATAAAACTGAAAAGGAATATTTTGAAAAATTCCCAAATAGCATTCTTGGCTATCGATAACATTTTAGGTAATGCAACTTTTATTTTTGGTTTGAGATGTATGTGTATTTTATTTTTATATATTAATACAAATATATACTTAAATCAAAATCAAATTATAATCTATAAACAATTTTAAATTAAACAATATTAGTAAAAATTTCTTCTAAATAGCTTTGGGTTTCATTTTCCAGAAGTTGTTTAGCTTCTTCGATTGAGGTTGATTTCCATTTTTGTCGAATACTGGACATATATGGATCTGATGTGCACAACAAAATAGTAATAAGATCTTCATTAGTACATCTGGACATTTTTCTTGTGTTATGCTCGCGGAAGAATCTGTAGTCTTTGTTCCTTTTTTCTTGCGCTTCTTCAGATAGATCTCTAATATTGTGTTGAACTATTTGTTCCCCATGGTATTAAATTTTATGAACTGCGGTTGGCATTTGTCTCCAAGAGTATTTTTTGTTATAAAGAAATGCTGTTTCATTTGCATACTGGCCAAATTTTTTTGCATTTATCTTTCTGCATCATGATATAACTTGTAAAATGATCTGGAATCGTCTTATTAATTCAAAATGTACTCCTGTGATAGAAGCTGCAGTTTCTGGATCGGAAAAGAATCTCCTTCTCCTTGTTTTGGCTGATCAATTATAAGGCCTAGGTGAAGGCATTTTTCTTGAATTAGTTTTTTGGTTTGCTTCCTTTTTTCCACATTTTCTTTGTTTTTTTCTCACTGTTTCGCCTAACGGGCCAAATTCCAAATCATAACCCAATTTAAGAATATGCTCCATAAAACGAATTCTGGTATGAAGAGGGGACATTCCAAATTCGTATGCTTCATTGAAACTATTGTCTTGTGATGGGGGTTGGCTTAATTAACTTGATGTCTTTTGGCATATGGTACAGCTTGACTAAGACTTTGTTTCGGTTAATGGTTGTGCAACTTTTCCATCGATCATTGTAAGAAACATTTGAAAATTAATTTCAATGCATTGGTCATCAAATTTAAATATTGCCGGTTGAAGTTCTTTAATTTGATCTTTTATTTTTCGAACTTCTTCAGTTATGACATCTTTAGTTTCCTTTTTGTAAAAAAACTTTATTGGTCTGCAATACTTTGTTGAAGAGGGAATTTAATTTTTCCATACATCCATTTCTGTAACTCTACTGGTTGACGGCTCTAAGCCAATATAAGTTTTTCTTAAACGTAATGGAACTAAAGATACCATGAATAAGTTAGCATCAGATGCATTTTCTGAATTACATTGCTTGTATTGTTTCTGACCAGAGCTTCCATCACATCCCCATTTAGAAAATAAAGTGATGCTGCAATTTTTAAGTTTTTTTAAACAGTCAGCATCAAGTGTATTTAATAATCGTTCTGCAGTGCGTTCGAGAAGAGCCTGCAATTTTACTTCTGCTGAACTTGAAGTTACACTAATAGCCGTTTGTGAAGGTAAGCACTCTTTGACAGAAACTAAATCTCGATATGCTGGAAAGATTCCACAATTTTTTTCATTGGTTCGCTTTCGCAGTTCTGTATACTGATTTTTGTCAGTTTTAAATCCAAAAATAGTGCAAATGCTTCTTCTGGAGTAAATTTCATTTCTTCAGTTGGTGTAGGCATACTTTTTAAAATCCTCTTTGTGCGTTTAGTGCTCGCTTCCACTATTTTTTTCAATTATTGCAATTTTTGTTTTCTTATTTTGCGTTGGTTGAATTTGATGCAGAAATGAATCCTTTATCATAATTTTCACGTAAAATATAACTGTGTGCTAGTTTTCTTACCATTTACCTGCTCTTCCATTTCTTTAAATTAAGTTGCAATTTTCAGGTAATTAAACTATGTAGTTTATGTTGCGGCTATTTACTAATGTTTAACCTTTTAACTTACTCAGAAATCTAACGTGTTAGTCTATTTATGTCGCCTATTCGTTTTGCAGCATCCGTTCACCCACAATAAGTTCATAACAATGGCAATACCTTTACCTTCTCCAAATTAATTGATAACCTGACGTGCTAGATAATTTATGTGGCCTGAACTGCTTTATTTGTCGAAAATTCTTTAAGATTCACCTTCTTTAATTTCAGTAATGTTTCCTTGCAGGACTTATTTTTTGAACCGAATATCTTACCTTGGGTCACAGAAATTGCTGTAGTTCGCAAGGCCGTATCCAGATGTGTGTACAATGGGGTATAGAAATGTAGGTTAGATTCTGGACTACAAGAGAGTATAGATTTTTTTTGACGAATTTTGACGCTCAGGACTTATGCTCTATAAAGTAGGAAATTTCCGGGAAATTTTGACATAAAAAAAAAAATAAATAGTTCTAGAGGTCGCAGAGTTTAATGCTTTAAACCACGTATAGCTAATAAAATAAACTAATACACAAAACTTATTCTGTCAAAAAATCTTAAAAAACAAAAAAGTTATGAGCATTTCAACTTCAAAAATTGAGTCAGAAATTCAAAACTATAACCAAATATTGGAAAAGTCCATTTCGGACCACCCTGTTCTCAATGAAATAGTTGAAATAGGATTGAAATTTTTTTGGCTCCCGAGGTTCACTAGTATTTACTTTCACATGAATAAAAAAATTTTAAAATCGGAGAACATAAAAAAAAATAATTTTGGCCGCCTTCTCAAAATATGAACCAGTGTGCGACGATCAAAAACACTCTTTGTCAGATTCCCAGTAGAGTTCTAGACGGTTGAAAATGATAGCTGGGAGCTGTTTCTGGGATTTGCACATATGTATGTATGTATGTACAACGGTATTCATTCGATCAACCGTCAATCGGTTAACCGATTAATTACTACCCGATTAACTAATCGGTTAATTAAAAATTGGGTTTTTGCGATTTACGATTAAACCGGTTAATTTCAGTCGATTAACCGATGTAAAAAAATTTTTAATTTTTTTGTAATATTAAAACATATTTTTTGTGTTCTTTTGAGTTGAAAAACCCCAGTTGCAAAAGCATCTCGCTTTTTAAATGCATTCCACAAGGCAACCATGTAGAATTTATCAATGTTATCTGTACCAAAGTTCACCAAACAAATTTTTGTTTAAAAATATTTTTTCATACAATATATTTGCTTCTAGAAATACATACATTCTTAAAATACAGTACAAAAACAGAAATTAGGAAATTAAATTTTTTGCAGAATGTTCGATGCTGAGCTTTGCCAGGATGAGTTAGATGAGGACCTGACAACAGAAGAAACTCTCGATAGTAACACAACAAAAGAATTAACCGAAACAATTAGAAGTGTTAAAAATTTTTAAAAATTAAAACAGGACTCTAATATGGAAGATTTTATTATATGTTTAGAAAAATCCAGGGTTGCTTTCGATTTCTCCAACATCTATGATAATCGAAAGAATTTTTTCCAAGTCAAAATTTATCAAAACCAGGGTTGATAAAGTTGGTACAATTGTACTTTTTTTGGTACAATTCAAAACTAAAAAGTACGATGGTACCCCCGTGACTCATTTGGTACTATTTCCAAATTTGTCAAACCTACATATTTATAATTGATATGAAATGGCAACTCGTATATACTGTCCAATGAACATTTGTTTGGTGCAAATAGTCTTGCGAAAATGCAAAATGTCGTAGCTTTTTTATGAAATCTAAGGGAAACTCTATTTTTTGTTGTTGGATTTAACAAAACAGCTATGATATTTTGCTGAATTCCTGAATTCTGCTATTGTGAATAGATTTTTGCACTTGTTCATTGAACGATTGCTTATGCCACAGTTTAAATTTAGTATCAGCGGCAGCATATAAGCGTGCATTTTCTGATGATATTGACAAGTTTATAAAATATATAGGAAACCACTTCTGTAAAAGTTCTACATAGTAGAAAAAACGACTTCTTCTCAATTCAAGATTATTTTGGAACGAATTCACAATATTTTCATATGTTCGGCAACAAGATAATTGTCACGTCAAAAAGTTATCAACAGAATTTTGGAACGGTGAGAGAGAGCCCACTCCATTATTATTTTAAAGAAGATTTTACAAGCGTTAAATTAAATTTTATTATATTCGGACTTTCTACTCCTTTCCTGTTTCCGCAATGCATATTGAAAATTGTAAGCACAATAAATTTGAAAATGCAATCCGAAGATGCTCGTATGCACATATTTTTAGAACACTCAAAAATTTTATTTTCGTTTAAAATTCGAGATTGCATTTTAAGAAATATTCGTCAATTTTCCACAAAAAAGACGATACATTCTAAAAAGTGTATGAAAATGCTCTCTGGCGGCAATAAAAAATAAATGGATTTCTCGACCCTAAAAACCGCATGATACAGGCCTGGCTAGACCAAAAACAGTTTGTTTGCCTCCATTCTTGAATATTTTGGAAAACTAACTACATATTTAGAAATTAATGTTTGACCAATGGTTTCTTTGGCAAAGTTTCTTGGAATGACTTATATTACAAGAATCGCGATGTGCTTTTGACGCGAAAAAATTTTACCAACCCTATTATTATGTATAATTAATGATCATCTATTTTTTGCTATCTATACTTTACACGTACAAAAAAATTTTAAGTACCTTTTGTTTTTGTTTTATTAAATTTTTGTTTTTAAAAATAAAATAAAAAAAAAACTTATAAAAAAGTTATTTAGTACTATGGGGCCGAAAAAGTACAATTTTAAAAGTTCGTCGGTACGATATTGGTTTTCTCATTTATCATTCCTGATCAAAACTAATGAAAAGAGTCGCTAAAATCCTAAACATTTTAACCAAATTATTTTTCTAAAAGATTTCTTTACAAGATCTCCTTTAACTATTAAAATTGCTAATAAAATGGTCTCACAACACAATTGGGGTATTCACAAGGTGTGCTATCATGTTGTATTGTCATAATGTTCTAACATTTTACAATGGTTTAAAAATATTGTTGTTGCTTTGTAAACAAAAAGTGTCTTAAATTAATAAAACTTTGCTTGCTATGTTTATTGTGCTGTCGTAATTAATCAGAAGAGACCTGCGCCGAGCGGCTATGATTTGGTAGCCGTCGCCGTTGATGGTATAGTTTTATCTGGCTAACATCCGAATTTAACCTGCGGCTAGCATTTTTTGCAACAAAACACTTGCGGCGTCAAATTGGATCGGCCTAGGGCTCTGATGTTTGGTTAACAAACAAAATAAAATATTTGTGGTTTGCGTCTGAAAAATGGAAAATAGTCAGGAAAGATCTAATTTAATTTATTGACCCTTTCGACCCCAAAGTTGCTTATAAGCAACTTGGATTTTAATCATCGTTTTATTAAAAATAATCGTAATAAAATTATCAAAGCACATATAGAGTTGGTTAAAGAATGAATAAAAAATAGAAAAGTTTGTCTTTATTTTTCATAACGTGCAAAACTTCCTTAACGGCCCAAAGTTGCTTATAAGCAACTTCCTATATCTAGTAACGCGAAAACTCAAAAAGTCTGAAATCTTCAAAAATCCTTAATTTAGATCTAAAAACTAAGGAAATTATAAAAAAATATTTTTCTGACAGTGCGTTCAAGAGCGGGCGCGAAAGGGTTAATTCATGGATTAGAATTAAAAAACATTTTGATTTTAGGTAAATGTTTATTTTTTTTATATTTGTTTTAATTCAGCTGACTTAAATTCAAAATAGCACACTAAATTATGAGGGGTTGTTCACAACAGTCGTATTTTTTCATGTTATTATTTTAAGACATATGATTTTATGACACCTTGTGAATCCCCCAAATATACATAAGTTATATCGTCATAATGTCCTAAATAATATTCAACAATTGTTTAAAAAAATACTGTTGTGTTTCAAAAAAAATAAAAATTTTAATGCTGTGTTCATTGATTCGTCATAACTTAAAGTAAAAATTTAAATTATAAGCGGTTGCCCACAGTAGTCATATACATATATTTCTTGTAATTATTTTAAGACAACTTTATGACTACCTTGTAAATCCCCCAAATATGTATGTATTAATTAAAAATATGTATTACATATGTACATAGTTATAAATAATTTTTTGGTTTGCTCGTTTTAGTTGAAGAATTGTTATGTTTTTTTTTACCAATAAACTCCAAATAATAAATAATTTTTTATTTTATTTACTGAAATTACTTAATTTACTAAAAAAAACTTTATCAATCGGTTAACCGATCAATAACAAAATTAACCGATTAAACCAAAACCTCGATTAATTAATCGAGCGATTAACTAATGAATATAATTAATGAATATCCTAGTATGTACCCTTTTAGTATCGGTGAAAAGTACAAAAAAACTATTGTAGTAATAATGTAAAATATAAACCCTTATAAATATGTACATATCTTTAAAGTTAGAAAAAATTGGCTTAAGTCAGAAACTTAAATTAATAATCTTAAATTTAAAATAATTTAATTTATTTAAATTTAATTATTTAAGAGCAAATAATCACGATTGAAAGCAGTTGTCCTAGGCAAAGTTATTGATACCAAACGAGAGAAAAAAATATTGAGTTAAACCCAGTTAAAAATAAAATTAACTTTTTGCCTAACGTCAAAGATATAATGGTTGCAAGAACTTAAATACAAATTTATAATAGGGAACATACCATCATATAAGTCGAATTTTTCGGTATGTAATGAGAACACTTCGTCCATGTTAGTCGATTTTGGGCATCTATTATATGCTATTGTTGTAATAATGATATAATCTGTTTGCCCTTAAATGCGGCGTATTTTTTCGTGTATGATAAATAAAAGACTAAAAATATTGTTGTGATCACAACATTTAGATATGAATAGCATTTTAAGTTTGTATGTTGTACTATTAACACATTTGCAGGCAACTGATATTTTTTTAAGAAATTTATCAGAACGTCTCTAGTTCTGATGTAATATTCATATGCATGTACATACTTTTGAAAAGCACATGATTTTATTTAAACAATCTTTCTTTATTTTAATAAATTCGTAATGAATTTGTATTAACAAATTTTAATTATCACCCTTAGATAAAACTTTAGCACATGCATAAAATAAAAAAAAACGGTTCTTTGCCGATTTGTAAAGTGCAAAATATTGTGCATATATTTCTCATTTTACTTTACAATATTTTTAAAACATACACAGCAAACGAGCGACAACAAACATTAAAATCACAGAACTAATCTAACATTAAAATTTATTTATCCTCAGTGAATTTTTCTTTAATCGATTTCATTGTTGCCAATTCGGCGGTTTTCCCGCGACTCGAGCAGTTTTTATGTGCACCAGTGCTGCCATTAGGATACGAAAGATACATTTTTCGTATCTTTTGATGGCTTCAGGTACCAAGCAAGGTATATTTACACAAGGTAGACTCCAAGGTCTATCCAATAGGTCTGCTTAAGAAGCCAGATGTTTATTTGGTTTTTTCCTCAACGATATCAAATGTTGTTTACATTTTCCTTATACGTGTATATTTTTGTTTACTTTTTTGGTTTTTTGCTACACATACATGTACACAAAATACATTTTTCCTTTTGTTTTGCCTATGTGGTAGTAAGATTTTGACAACGGCGAGGAATTTTACACAAACAAAATGCCTGTTGTTTTTTGTATTGTTGTAATAGTAAGCAGACCCTACAAGAAATGCATAACCAAAACTAAAAAAATTACTAACACACTTGCAACAATTTTACATTAGCTGTTCCACTCTAACATATATGTAAGAATGGTACAACTATCATTTTCCAAATAATGCCAATATTTTAATATATTTTTGTCATACGCGTGTAAAAATTTGTGAATTTCTTAAATTTAGTATTTTCCATTGGTATTAAAGAAAAAAATCAATTAAATTAATTATATAATTTTACTTAAGTAGTGAGATAAAAAATTTCTATAAAAAAAGTGACTCCGCCGAATAGCTGTAATCAGAATGCTAGTGGTAAAGAAGGTCGTACTGATGGTTGCTTCATAGGACGTGGTGGTGGATTCTAAGGAAACAACATAGGTCATTGAAAGGAGTGGTCGTCCAATAGGTAGGCGGATGGTGAATTTGACCAGGATAATCGTTGAGGATTTGCCGGTGGTAATAAGGGAACAAATAATGTTATTAAAAACCCTGATAACTTTTGAAGTATGTATATAATTTTTTGGTCACAATTAATTGGTTACACGTACGTTTACCTCCATTTCCAGACCCATGCAAGAAGTGGAACGTCATAAAGCAGCCACAGAAATATAATAATTTCCTATGAATTTGATTATAATTTTATCAATAAAATATTTAATTAAAAATGAAAATTAGAAAAAATGTAATGTATTTTATGAAGGTTAGTACTAACCAATTTTTACGTTATGAATAACTAGTTAGTACTAACCAATATTTACGTTAAGACTAACTAGTTAGTGTTAACCACTATTTTGGTTATCATTGACTAATTAAAAGCAGCAGAGTAAGCAGTACAGATATATGTTCCGTAGTCGAGTGGAATTCATTAGTTAGAAAGAGAGGTAAAATCACATGTACACAAGAGTTTCGGTTAGTTTTTTCATTTTGCTCTTAATAAACTAATAGAAACTTTAACCAATATATTGGTCAAGACTACCGGTTATATAACTAGTAAAATGACCGGTAGTATTCTTGTAGGGGACCTATTGGATAGGCCTTGGTAGACTCATTTGGGAGTGTAGACATGCTGCTCTATAAAAGGAACCATGTTGTCAAAATTGTCTTCATATAAAACAAAAACAATTTAACGCACACATGTACAAATTTGACGTTGGGGTTCCAACTAGGGGTAAACAGCTGACAAACATATGGGCCAACGAGTTTACCTTGTGTAAATATACCTTGGAAACTACAAATTAATTTTGTTAGCTGAACATAATGTGTAAATATACCTTGGTACCAAGTATAATCCTGGCATTTTTCGTATCTTTTGAATCTGTACGCAAAATGTACTTAAACTTATTAAGACTGATCATCGAGGATTACTAGTAGTGCGAAGTTGTTCTGAGGAAATATGAACACCTTTTTTATTTTCAGGAAATTTAAATAAACTTTTTGATATAATCGTCTTTGTATAAACGCCTTAACTCGTATATTAATTTTTACAAAAATGAATTTTTTTTGATAGTTACATATCGTAATCTTATAACCTATCTGCAAAATTTCAAAATTGTGTTTTTTATGGATTTTTATTCCCTATTACATGTAATATTACAAATGACCAAATGATTACAGTTTTTGTGCCTAGAGGACCGTTACGCGCTAAAAAAATAGAAAATAAATCATCAAGAATCACGATAAAAGTTTAATTTTGTTTCATATTGTAATTTAAATAAACATTTAGTATTTTTTTGTTTAAACCAGTAAAAGAAACTTTAACTGTTATTATTTAATGTATATAATATTCATATGTATAAAGAAATTGTTATTTATTCATACTGATTAGTACTGCTGATAGGTTTTTTGGTTTCAGATTTTTACAATTCCAAATAACCTAAGTGATATAACATAAGCTGTGTTTAGAAAAACAAATTTTTCTCAACAGATATGTATATATTTCTGGTTTCATTTTAATCAAAATACAGTGAAAACTCCGTATAGTGGACACTCTCTTTAGCGGACACCCCCTTTTAATGGACAAAAACTCTGAAACCTAGCACCAAAAAATAATTTTCATGTAAATGAACCTCCGATAGGTGGACACTCCCTTATATGGACATGGACAAGCATTTTGTATATATTTTGGTTGAAAACCCTCCATTATGTGGACATCTTCATAATAATTTTTTTTATCTGGCATCGCTTTTGCATATTTTCGTTTAGTTTTCAAATATTATTCATTTGGTAACTCTGAAGCAACTAAATATGTATGTATGTTTTTCTGCTGTGTATGGGGAATTCACGAAATTTAGTTTTTGTTGTTAAATTAACTTATTGGTTTTGTGTCAAAAATGGCTTCACAGCGAAAGTGTTTAACATTAAAAGAAAAAGTGAAAATTATTGAATCCTCAAAAAAAGATAAATGTTCGGTTCGGAAATTAGCAGAAAAGTTTGTTATTATAAAATTGTATGTGCTATTTAGGTGTAGATCAAATTAATATTGATCTTCTTTCAGCTTTCACATCGGCTTTCATATAAACAATTTTTTTAAAGCGATTTAAAATTATAAATTACAAAACATTATAAACTAGTGAACATGTATGTATTAATGAAATTGGAATGATCTCTTTTTGTTTTTGTTTTTGTTATTAAATAAAATAAAACAAATATTATGCACTTTTTGTTAGACCTCCCCTTAGGTGGACACCTCTCAATAATGGACAAATTTCAGGCGACCGCAGCTGTCCACTATAGAGAGTTTTCACTGTATGTTATTTTCGTTTCAATATTGATAATAGTTCCAATTTTATAACGTTTTTTCCCTCTGCTGTAAACTTTTGAAAACTGCAGATAGGTTATTTCGTCTTTAAGGTGACGATATAATTGATTTTAAAGTTTGCTTACTGTATTTTAAAAAAAATTACATACCTAATATTTATGACTTAAATAAATATAAAAATGAATTTTTATGATATAATTTTCTTTACAATATTCATTAAATACAAAATTAAAAATGTTACGTTAATAAATTTAAAACGTTAAAAATGGATTTTAAAATTTTTTTCAAAATGTATCTTTTTGGGAAAAAGTGTATCATTTTGGAAACTAAAGTGTATCCTTCTCGAAATTTCACTGGCAACACTGATGTGCACATCGCACCAAGGCGAATTTAATTCGCCTTCCATCGCACAATGTTCGATGCATGGAGAAATAATAAAGATGGCAGCACTACGCCAAATGACGGTTTTTTGCTTTTGACATGGCGAATTCAAGGCCTATTCAATAGGTCTGCTTCAGTATGTACTAATAAAGTGACCTCACAAGCGCAGCTGTTTGTAGCACAGAATATTTCTGTGGTATTCTGTGGTTTGTAGTGATTTTCTTCGTGTGTGACGTTTGTCGTCATTTTTTTTGCTTATTTACTTTTTTTCATAAGGCATTTTGGCATTTGCCGTCTCAATTCTAGCAACAAAATGCCTGTTGTTTTTTCTATTGTTGCATTGTTGTAGTACTAAGGTCACTTTGTTAATACATTTTGGTCTGCTTACTTCTACAACAATACACAAAACAACAATCATTTTGTTTGTGTAAAATTCCTCGCCGTTGTCAAAATTTTACTACTACATAGGCGAAACAAAAGGAAAAATGTGTTTTGTGTGCATGTATGTGTGGCAAAAACCACCCTGCCGTCAAATGAGTAGCTAACTACAAAAAAACCCAACTTTAAGTTAGCTTGTATAGACTAACTTAAAGCCAACTACTACGCAATGCAAAATTTACATTAACCAAAGTGTATACAAACACTGTGTTGTATATTTTAAGTAGTGAGAGCCAAGTCGTTAGCAAAAAAAATCAACCTTGTTATTGTTGTTATGTTATGACAATTTACGGCCATTTTCACCAAGTTCGGTTATAACTAACCATCACTTAAAGTTCTGGTTACCCATATGTTTTGACAGCTATAACCGATAGTTAATTATAACCGAACTTGGTGAAAATGGCCGTTAATCTCATATTTACGCTCTTAATTGAGTAATGGCAAAAAACATAGTTTTTTTATTCAAAAACTAGACTGCCCCAGTAGGCTAGCTGGTAGTGAGCAAGTCTATCAGCGCCGAGGTTGCGGGATCGATTCCCGCCAGCGGTTAAAAAAAAAGTTGAATAAAAACAACTTTGATTAATAAAATAAAAGAAATAAAAGAAAATAAAATAAAAAAATAAAATTTTTTTATTTTTTTGAAAGTATTCATCCAATGAATAACATTCATAGATCGGCCTTAACTTAAACTAACTTAACTTAAAGCTAACTTAAAGTAGTAAGTTTATAGCTAGCTACAAAAAGTTAACTTAAAGTTAATTAAAAGTAATGCAGAGTCGGACAATTGACTACTTCCTAGGACATCGCAATGTTAAAATAGTTAGTAAATTACATATAAATCCAAGTGTCAACCACCACTAGTTGAAAAATAGTTAGCTTTCAGTTAATTTAAAGTTAACTGATTGTCCGACAGGGAAGACACAGAAGTTCTGCCAGTGAAGTTTGTCTCTCGCACTCAACATGCTGATTTCCTATTGGTTGATTGACGATCAAACAAAAGAGCGTAAGTATACGTGTGAGTTTCATTTGCTGATATCAGCCACTACTGGGCATCTTTGATATACATGTACATTAGGGTGACAATGAAAAACCAACTTTGGATTTTTGATGATAAATGTGAAGTTTCTTTTGCCACATGGTCTAAAACTTACTTGCTGAAAATTTGAGCCAAATCGGATAACTCTATCCCGCGCACCTTTGAGGTCAAAGTTCAAATTTTGGGAAATATAGTGTATTCGCCTATATTGGAGCTAAAAAAATAGCTTT
Source organism: Pollenia griseotomentosa (assembly GCA_963931875.1). Taxonomy (NCBI): domain Eukaryota; kingdom Metazoa; phylum Arthropoda; class Insecta; order Diptera; family Polleniidae; genus Pollenia; species Pollenia griseotomentosa. The sequence continues at coordinate 681,723 of OZ007560.1, forward strand.
TCGATATGAATTATACCGAAATCCAATGGGATTAATGTGCCAAATAGCGTTGAACTTGCATGCTGAAAATATTAGCCGAATCGGATAACTCAATGCCGTGCACCTTTGAGGTCAAAGTTCAAATTTTGGGAAATTCTGTATATTTAACTATAATTGATCTAAAAATATCGTTTTTATACCCTCCACCACAATTAGTTGTGAAGAGGGTATACTAAGTTTGTCATTCCGTGTGCAACTTTTTTATTATTCATCTCAGACCCCATAAAGTATATATATTCTGGCTGCTTGAGTAATTCTAAGTCGATTTAGCCATGTCCGTCTATCGTCCGTCTGTCCGTCTGTCCGTCTGCTAAAAACACGCTCACTTTCGAAAAACTCAAAAGAAATAAACAAACTAGGTGTCAAATTGCTTGTAGTTATCCTAAGCAGTTTGGGATTGAATTTCAGCAAAATCGATATACTAATCCTGAAAAACGAAAAATATTTTTAATAGAAATATTAACCCTTTTTAGCTACTAGGGTCAAAACTACCCATTTGAAATATTTTGTTTTCATTACGAAATAAAAATATATATGAACCGCCCTGTATGTAACCTGTTAGTGCAGACCTCATGATGATTTTTATCAGTTGGTGTAGATACAAACCGATAATATTTAAATTTAACGGATTTAAAACAAAAAAGTCAAGGTATACTAGATTTTTTTTTTTTTACAAGAAATTACAAATAATTGCAAAGCTTTATTATTTTAATTAGTTTGACGCGTTAAACGCTCGAGTTAATAGTACATAGTGGTATTTTGTCAAAAAAATAGTTTTAAACAATGCCTTTATTAAGGGATGAAATTTATCTCATCGGTTTTGAAAAAAGTCAATTAACTGGGAGTAAACTTCCATCAATAGGGGATTGCCTCAGAGTTATGTTTTATAATTTAAGAACTGTGAAATTAAAAATTAAAGACAGTGTACGACTGGTGGTAAAGGAGTGTTTTACTTTTTGGGAAAAAGCTCGGATTCCTACTATGTCAATTCAAAATGTAGAGAAGAAATTAACTCGCTTGTACGAGGAGTGGAGGGAAATGAATAGACGGAAAAACAGAACATCCGAAATTTATAAGAAAAAGAGAGAAGCATGGAAAGATGCACTCGATGATTTGTTTGACATCGCATGCACTTAAGTTAATGAAAATCGAGGAGGATAAATTGTTTTTGTTGAAACAGAGAGAAAAAGGACGAGAAGGTTGCATGGCGGGAGTTGATGCAAAATTAAAGAAAACTGAAGAAAGACGTGAAACCCGGAAGCAGAGGGAAGAAACTAAAAGAAAAATGTATCAAGAGGCTCCTTCAACATCAAAAGGTAATTTTTATAGTAATTAACTATTTTTTATAAATCTGTGAAACTTTTACAAACCCAGCAAAGCCTTCTATTACCCTGTAATGGGTTTAATATACTAAAATCATTACTTCCACCTAAAATATTTAAAAAATTGTTAATTTTTTTTTATAATCATATAAAAAAAAATCATAGGACTTACTACATATGTAACAAGTTCAGATGAGTCAGAAAACGGTGAATCTACGGAAGCTAATGATCATATAATAGACCCAATGACCACGAGTTGTCCTGATAAAAAGGCCATCTAAAGAAATTTTAACGCCCAGACTTGCTGCAGTTTTAGATAAATTAAAATTAAGCTCTAGAGATACTGTTCACTTGCTTATTGCAGTTTTGGATGCAGTTGGATTAAACTCATCAGAGTATGTATGTTATTAACCGCACGTCTATTCATCAGCAAAGGGATGCATTCAGAAAAGCAAATAGTACTTGAATCGGGTTAAAACTTAAATCCAATACTCAGACACTAACGATACACTGGGATACAAAACTGTTATCTGGCATATCAGGAAGAAACGAAGACTAACTGTCAATAATTGCAACCGCTCCCGATTTTGAACAAATAATTAATATTCCTGATATACCGGCTGGAACTGGCGTTGAAATAGCATCTGCAGTATATGATTCATTAGAAGAGTATCAAGTTTTGGATAGAATCGAGGCATTTGTCTTTGACACAACCGCCTCAAACACTGGCAAATTTAAAGGGGCCTGCAATATATTAGAAAAAAAAATACGTAGAGACATTTTGTTCCTAGGATGCAGACACCATGTGTTTGAAATAATTTTAGCAGCTGTTTTTAATGAAACAAAAATTTGTTCTTCGCCTGGCCCAGAAGTCAGCTTATTTAAACAATTCAAAAAACAATGGTCGAACGTAAAAAAGGATGAGTATATGACGGGATTAGCAATACCTCGAATAAAATAAATAGTAGGTGATGATTGCGCTAAAATTTTAGATTTTGCAAATATAAAAGTTAAAGAGGACTTTCCACGAAATGACTACAAAGAGTTCCTGGAATTGATTATCATATTTCTGGGTGGAAGTCCTCCTAGTGGCATATAATTTTTTAAACCCGGTGCTCTTCATTTAGCTAGATGGATGGCTAAGGGAATATATTGCCTTAAGATATTGATGTTTCGCAATCAATTCCCAGAAATCACAGAATTGGAAATAAATGGTCTAGTTGAAGTTGCAGGTTTTGTTATAAAGTGCTATGCATTTTTCTGGTTCAATTCAGATAAAGCGGAGCAAGCTCCCTTAAACGACATATTGTTTTTAAGAAATTTAGAAGATTCTAAAAAAATAAATGCACAAATTGCTATTATGGCTCCATAACAAAGTTTATTAATCATCTATATTACCTTAATGAAGAATTCAGTTTATTCGATGATAGAATAGACTTTGAAACAAAAAACAAAATGGCTTTCGCTAAAGATAATACCTACATCAATTTTGATTGAACTTGTATCCAAAAATACGAAAACTGTTTTGAAGAGATTCCAAATTTCAATGGATTTTTTACAAAAAGACCCAAGTAGCTGGAAAGATTGTGAAGATTATAGAAAAGGAAAATTTATTATTCAAAAACTAAAGATTGTTAATGACTGCGCCGAACGAGGTATTAAGCTTGTTGAAGATTATCATGAGAAGATCACAAAAGATGAACAGCAGCGACAATATTTATTCAAAGTAAGTTATATATAAATTTAACTAATTTACATTTAAATAATTATTGTGTTTCTTTTTAGGTTGTTCAAAACTATCGACAACAATATACGAAGCAAGCGAATTTAAATAATTTAAGAAATGATTACATTTAATCAAACTTACCGAAAAAGACCTTTCAAGTTGCCTTACTTTTTATATTAAAAACATATTTTTATTCCAATTAAAATATACTGCTTTTGCTTCTATACGAAAAACATTCACATAAATATATATTTTTAAATATTGGTTTTAAAATTTCAGTTTTTCGTTTTTAGAAATAATATTTTACACTTTTTTTAAATATTGGATTTATAGCTAATTTAAGCAAATGTGTAGTTTTGACCCCCGTAGCAAAAAAGGGTTAAATTTACTCATAATATTTCAGAATACTTTTAAAAATATCTAAAACATCCAGTTTCTGTACAATATAAATTAATATACTTAAAAAAACGATATTTTAAGATCAATTATAGTTAAATATACAGAATTTCCCAAAATTTGAACTTTGACCTCAAAGGTGCACGGTATTGAGTTACCCGATTCGGCTAATATTTTCAGCATGCAAGTTCAACACTATGTGGCACATTAATCCATTGGATTTCGGTATAATTCATATCGAAAAGCTATTTTTTAGCTCCAATATAGGCGAATACACTATATTTCCCAAAATTTGAACTTTGACCTCAAAGGTGCACGGGAAAGAGTTATCCGATTTGGCTCAAATTTTCAGCAAGTAAGTTTTAGACCAAGTGGCAAAAGAATATTCACATTTTTGTTTAAAATTCTGGGAAAAAATTTTTCCCATATATTTCATGGTCGCCCTAATGTACATATATGGAAAATGTAAAAAACTTTTGACATCGTTGAGGAATAAACCAAATAAACATATGGCTTCTTGCTCAGACCCATGGTGAAATAAACAGGTGGCAGCACTACGCCAGATGACGATTTTTTGCTCTTGCATTGTTTGTCTAGGTTTATGTCAAAGTTTTGTTTATGTTTACAAAAAGTCCACGTTTTGTGCTGTGATTTTTGTTTTTTATAAAAGTTTTTGATAATTTTGATAAGATATTGACCATAATTTAATAAAAATTGGCTAAAAATTTATTTATTTCATCAAGTTTAGCGGCACGCTTTGATTTTTGTTTAATGTATTTTTTGACGTAAACGGTTATGTAATTTCCATTTTTGTTGTAATGTTGTATTTGTTGCCGTAACGATGCCACCTGCTTATTCCACCATGGCTCAGACCTATTGGATAGACCTTGGGCGAATTCAACTACAGGTGGTGTCGGAACCAGTGTTACCAGCAGCAAAATTAAAAATTACACTTGAGATGAAGCAAAATTACCCGATTTAAATGAAACTACACCTGATATAAAATTAAAGTTTTATTTAATAAAAGACATTTACAAAAAAGTAAAAACACAACAAACTCATTGAAAGAAGATCAATATTATTCAAACTGTTTACATTCTTATTATAGTTTAAAATAAATTAACATTAAAAAAAAATAACATTAAAGACTTAAAAACTATTAATAAAACATAAACAACAACTCCTAAAATAATGAGCTTAACTTCCACATTTATCTAAGGGAGATTCAAAATTATCATTGTCATTCCTTTATAATGGGTGTTTCTTAAGCCCGAAAGGTTAGCTGTCGAAGGAACTGTCATACTGCTTTCACTTTTTGATCAGGCACATCATCATAGATAGATAGATTCATGCTTGAACAACGCCACCAAATTATTCAAATTTACTTTGAAAATCAGCCATGGTTTTTCGCAACTTATGGGCGACTTCATGATTTAAATGGCGCAACCTTTTTTTCACATATGAAGGCGATATGTTGATTTAGAGAAAATAAACTGTCAATTAGATTCAAGGCCGTGCAAAGTGACACCTCTTGATTTTTTCCGTAGGTCTGTGAAGTCAATGGTTTATGCTGATAAACCAGCAACAATTGACGTCTTGGAGGTTATTTTATTCATTTTATTAGTGACATTCAGCCAGCAATGCTCGGAAAAGAGGAACAAAATTAGACGTCTGCAATGCGTTTCGTCAAGGACAGGCGCGGTGCCTATTTGTTTTAAATCAGTTTCAAATTGTAATGCCGTGTATAAATCTGCGATTAAAATTCATTTGTTTTGTGTTTTCTAACATTTTAAGTTTCATGGTCTTAAAAACACCCTTTATACCATATTTAGTAAACTAAATTAACGAATTATATATTGCCAGGCCCTTTCTACATATCGAAAATTTGTTAAATCCCGAAGTTTTTTTTTAATGCATTTTTATTAATAAAACAACAATAACAATAATATTTTAATAAAACAAAGTAAATTCGTTTATTTTGATTCATACCACAAACAAAAAATAAATACTTCATATCATTTTCAATTAAAATTAAAAACTTTACAAAAAATACACAAAAATTACGAAAAATTTGAAACAGAAAACAAACATTTGTTTTGTAAGCAAAAGTAAAAAATGACTTTGTAACGTTCAAATTTTATTTTGAAGAGCAAGTATTTTCTTTGCTTTCTTTGTAAGAAAAGAAAATACAAACTTCTCTTAACTCGTTGTTTTCAGTAAAACCGCTCTTAAAATATGGTAAAAATGTATACAAAAAGAAATAATTTGTTTTAAAAATTTTTTTTTTGTAAAAATTCGTTATATACGGTACAAAAATTTGCTGTTTGTTCGTTATATAAGGTACCTAATGGAAAAAATATGACTGTACGTTAAATCGCGAATTCGTTAAAATGAGTATACACTAAACCGGGATACAACATATATTTTTTATTTAGTTGAAAGAGCTAAAAATTCGTATTGTTTTAGATAATAATGTATAAAGTAGTATTTTGTAAATATTTCACTAGTCTATCATCCTTACGACTCCTACATACAGTTTCTTTTGTGTCTTATGACTACTAATATAAATTTAGGAATGTGTTTTCTCTAATGATTAAAATAATTTAAAGATTGGACATATTAATGCACAGAGTCTTTGCCCCTCTGAGAGATCATGCAAGCTTGAAGAGCACCTTTGGATGTAATTTGCGTCACAGAGACTTGATTGGATGAAACTGTTGTGGATCAAGGCGTAACAATTCCAGGTTATACAGTTTGTAGAAGTGACCGTCCGTATGGTTGTAGAGGGGGAGGGCGCTGCAATATATATTAATGAAAACATACAGTTTAAGTCTGTCTATAGATGTGCGGAGTATTTTACTTGTGAAGGTTTATTTGCCGAGATTTTTCTTGAAACTGTCAATATATTGATTGGTGTTATTTACCTGCCTAGGGGAAATTTATATATATGTGATCAATTTTTTGGTGCTATTTTTGTTCGATATGATAACATTATTTTAGTAGGAGACTTTAATAATGATCTTTTTAATACATCAAAGTCACAGAAAATTCATTCTCTTTGCTAAAGGTATGGTCTTAAATGTTGGCACAATTCTATTCCCACTCATTATGACTCAACTTCACTCATTGATTACTTTCTTGTTAGTCAAAACATGTCTGTTGATACCTCAGCTCAGTTTCAGGTACCCTTTATTTTTCACCATTCATTAATATGTGCTTCCTTTCATATTCCGGTAGTTTATATGTCTGATATTACATACTTCAGGGACTTTAAGCATGCTGACATAGCTTCTATTGAAGAACATTTACTTCATGTGGATTTTGCGCAGCTATACCGAGCTATGTATATGAGCAACTTGATTTCTTAAATTCCCTTTTTTACGAACTCTTGAGTTATGTGCCTTTAATGAAAAAGTTAAATCTTAAGAGATGCAAGGAATTCAGATTTTCTAATGAAATTAATTACTTAAGATCATTAAGGGATATTGCTTTAAGAGAAAACTTTAATGAAAGAAATGATTCAAGGTGGGAAACTTATAAAAGGCTTCGTAATCGTACTAAGGCAGAAATTAGTACGATTACGAAGCCTTTTATAAGTTTCCCACCTTGAATCATTTCTTTCATTAAAATTTTCTCTTAAAGCAATATCCCTTAATGATCTTAAGTAATTAATTTCATTAGAAAATCTGAATTCCTTGCATCTCTTTAGATTTAAAGGAAATTTAAAATAAAATATGGTAAACGGATTTTTAATTTGAGTAATACTAGGCAGATGTGGAATGTTCTACGAAATGCTGGTGCATTAAATGGGAGCTATATCCATTTGGATATGGATGTTAACCGTGTAAATGATCATTTCATTAGTAACCAGTGGAATGGGATTGATGATGAGCCGGATTTTACACAGTTTACGAACTATTCTCGCGACTTTAGCTTTTCCAATATTACTGAAACTGACTTATATGTTGCACTTTCTAAAATAAAATCAGCCTCAGTGGGAGCGGGTGGTATCTCTATACAATTTTTAAAAATTATTTTTCCATACATAAGTAAATATTTTCTATATTTTATTAACTCTATTTTAACTACTTCGAAATATCCTGATGCTTAGAAAACATCAAGAATCATTCCAATTCCAAAAAATAATGGTCAATTGACAATATGAGACGAATTAGTATTTTGTCGGCTGTATCTAAGGTTGTTGAAAATTTATTGAAGGAACAAATCACGAAATTGATTGATGATAGGGAGTTACTAAATGAATGTCATGGCCGTAGTACTTGCTTTCTCCTGACGGAATTAACTGAGGAGATTAGGAAATATTGGAATGAGGGGAAGGTCAGTGTTTTAATGTCTGTTGATCTGTCTAAAGCATTTGATCAAGTGAAGCATTCTTTGCTTGTTAACAAACTTGGAAGTAGACATGGGTTTTCTAGATCAGCATGCCGGCTAATCTGGCCATATCTATGTGATCGTATGCAATTTGTTTTATTTATTAACATTGTTTTTGAATGATTTATTTGAATCGCTTGGTTATAGTAACTGTATACCTAAAGCATTTGCAGATGACATACAAATTTTATGGTCAGGAGAAAGCCAATATGCTGACGCTTTTCAGGCTTCTATTAATTATAATTTGTCTAACCTGGAGGACTGGATGGTTGCAAATTGTCTACAAATTAATTTGAATAAAACCCAGGCTCTTGTGTTTAGACCGAATAGAACTGATTTGTTTGACTTTGATTTTCAGTTATGTGGTTCTGCTGTTGACATTGTTAGTAGGTTGCGATGCCTGGGTATTATAATTGATGATAGATTGTCATTTGAACCTCATATAGATAATGTGTGTGCTAGAGTCTGTCTAACACTACGTAGGTTATATCACCTGAATCTGTCCCTGCCTTTACAAGTTAAGCAAACTGTTGCCCATTCCTTGCTTATGTCACAAGTTAATTATTGTGTTGAGGTTTACTCGGGTTGTAATATGACGAGTAAAAAGAAGATAAAATTAATTGTGCATAAAATTGTGAGATTTGTTTATGGACTTAGATTGAGAGCTCATGTTTCTATATATGTTGAACATTATTTGAATCTAATTTTTGAAGATTACCTTAAATTTCGATTGCTAATTTATCTTTATAGAATTATTAAATTTCAGAAACCAGTTCATATTGTACGAAATCTATCATTTACAAGATCTCTTAGAAACCCCTAAATTATTATATCTTGTATACATATCTCAATATATGAACAATCATTTGGTGTACAAGCTGCGCGTTTGTGGAATTTATTGCCAAAAAATTTGCGTTCTTTTACAATGTCAGTAGTAATTTCGTAATTTGGTAATATTTGACTTTATGCTGATAATAAGGGTTATTAAAATCTTATATTATTATTATTCTTATTTATTGAACACATGTTTGTGGGAGTCGTTAGGATGTTAGTATGTAAGGATGACCTCATAGATAATAAAATAAATAAATAAATGCCTGCAGAGTTTATACAACTGTCCCTTTTGTTATACAGTTTTACAACTGTTAAGAGCATTTGAAAGTTTCCAGACACAAATAAAATTAATTATATGTTGGAATATTGGAAAAATTTTTACCCCCAGGCTAGTTTGTAGTTTGAAGAACTTTTTTCAATAAACTTTAGGTTCTAAATCACTATGAAAGTCATCTTTATCCAAATCTTAGAGTCCATCTTGCGACATTTATTACCAAACTTTTGAAAATATATTGTATTTAATGATTGAAGTCTTTTCCCAAAACGAAACCTAGACTTTTGTTCAAATCATGTCATTACTGAAATCGAATCTTGATTCACAGAAAAAATTTAAAATTGTCTCTAATCACCAAATTTATACCAAATTCATAGAATCAGACAACCCATTTGTTGGTTTTGCACCTATTACCAAAATAGTCATATTAATTACTTAAAATAGTAAAAATTTTATATTTTGAATATTTTTTTTTTTTAATAATGATATTTTTAATTTTATTTAAAAAAATGATCAAAAAACTTTGCCGTTTCAAACAATGTGTTGATTGATTTTGACAATTTCCTAAGTTTATTGCAATAAAATGCGGGTCAAATCTGCCAAAGGGTTTTGAAAAGTTAGCTCGGTTTCCCGAAATATGGGCCCATAAAGTTTTTGAATTTTTTGAAAAAGCGTTTGGTATAAGTCAAAAACAATATACTAAATGACTTCTGAGCTAAAAAATAATTTCAGATGTCTTCAGTAGAATCGTATGGCGATTCTCTTCTCAGAATTTATTAACCCTCTAACTCTCATTGTAAGGGGTAATTTTTGTCTTTTTTCCCAACTCTTACACAAAAGTATACTAAAACGGCACTTTTAAGGGTTAAAATGTTCTATTTTTTTCATCAAATTTCATTAGGGGTCTTCTAAAACCAAAAGTTCGTGTAATGTATTTAAAACGTATTTTCGAAATTTTGGGCATTGAAATTTTTAAATTTCTTGAAAAGGCGCTTGGCACAAGTCAAAAAAATATACTAAATGTACTTCTGAGCTAAAAAAAATTTTTGAGATGTCATCAGTAGAATCGTATGCCGATTCTTTTTTTTTTTAGAATATATTAACCCTCCAACACTAATTTTAAGGGGTCATTTTTGTCCTTTTTTTTAACTTCCTCACAAAAGTATACTAAAATAGCACTTTAGAGGGTTAAAATGTTTCAAGAATATTTTCTGCATAAAATTTTACTAGAAGTCTTAGACCAAAACAATGTGCACTGTGTGTAAAACTGATTTTCGAAATTTCGGCCATTGAAATTTTTGAATTTCTGGAAAAGGCGTTTTGTACAAGTCAAAAAAATATACTAAATGTACTTCTGAGCTAAAAGACTATTTCAGATGTCTTCAGTAGAATTGTATGGTTATTCTTTTTTTAGAATATATTAACCCTCTAACACTCATTTTAAGGGGTCACTTTTTAACTACCACACAAAAATACACTAAAACGGCACTTTAGAGGGTAAATTGTTCTACGTATTTTTTCTGCATCAAATTTCACTAGGGGTCTTCTAAAACCAAAAAATCGTGCAATGTATGTAAAACTGGTTTTCGATAAATTCTACTATATTCTACACTCAAAATATTATGTAGTTAAATTCAAACGAAAATTCATTTTAACCAACTTAAAATTCATTTAAAAAACGGATCATTTACATTTCATTTAAAACAAATGATTTTTACATTAATTTTTAAATTTTTTATATATTAAACAACATATTCCTTAAAATTTAATAGTTTTTACTTTTAAAAAATATATTTCAACTGACAAAAATCAAACTACATAACAAAAAAATACGGAAAAACATTATTTGTTGGTAGTTTGTTTTTTGAATAACAAACATAAATGTTAAAAAAATAAAATTATTCGTAAAATAACTATATTTTTATTCAATTTAACAGTACGGAAAACGAATTTAATAACCCACAATCAGTTACAGTACTTAAAAGTTACAGCTTGTTTTTAGAACGCAAGCGCAAAAGTGACTCGTTTAGGTTAGGTTAGGTTAAGAAGGGTTATGTGCCCAAGGGCACACCTCCAATCGGAGACCAATATGGTCCATTGTGAATCCCTTCAATGAAAAGAAAAAGTAGAGAAAGTGAAAAATAAATAAAAGAAGAATGAGATGGATAGAATCAAGAAAGCTAGTGACTCGTTTAACCAACCTGTAAAACAAAAACAAAATTTCAAAACTTGTTTTTGTTTTAAATGTTATTATTTATATTTATTAATGTTGTTTTTGTAAAAATTGTAAAACTGCAATCATCTGTTTTTTTGTTATTATTTTTGATTTTACTTAAACCAAGGTATAATTATAGCAGGTAGCCGCGAGATTAAAACAATTGTACAATAAAACAAACAACAGGGCTTTTTATTGTTATGTGATACGAACTGTCAAACAGCAAAGAGGTTGATAAGAGACAAAAAAGACAAAAGATAAAAACAAAAAACTCGTTTACTAACGGCCATGCTCTGACAATCGCACGATTTTAAATCTCAAAACGCCAAATTGTGTTCTTAAACTCGTGCGTTTAGCTTGCGATCTGCCATAGTTTTTTATAGCCTTTTCACACTTGTCAACATTTTACATTTAATTTTCCCATAATAGCCTTTTCTCACTTGTCAACACTTAACATCAATTTGCGAAGATGTTGGAATTTTCCCTTTTGACACTTGTCAACATTTAACATCAATTTGCGAAGAAGAAATTCAAAGGGCTAATAGCCTTTTCACACTTGTCAACATTTAACATCAATTTGCGAAAATGTTGGAATTTTCCCATAAGAAATACATAGGGCTAAAAATCAAAATTTTTTAACATCCTTATAACAGAATGTAACAATCAAAGCAAATTTATAATTTAATTCGCCTTGGCTACCATCTCATTTTGTTCCCTTTTACATTTTTCGATTCTTTTAGTGTCATCACTAGAAAAGTGGCAATAAATTCTGTAATTATTGTGGCATCACTGACAAAATGGAATTTGCTTTGAAAGCAGCGTTACCATTTCTCAAGTTTTTCCTTTTTTGCAAGCCTTATTTTGCTTAATTTTGCTCAAATTATTAAACAAAATGAATGAGAAATACATTTTGGCGTTATCTTTTAAAATGTTAGCACTTTTTTAGAAAAAAAGTATTTAAAAAAAATAAAGTTTTTTTTTCAGAAATGGTGGCATTTTTTATTGATGGTAGATGTTACCCCGGGCAGCGTTACCGTTGGTGCCACTTAAGTGGCAATTTGCCACTTTTTCGACTGCTTGGAAACTATTTGGCCACTTTTACAAAATGCACCCAAATATGGTACTTTTTGCGATTCTTGCCACTTTTTTGATACTTTTTACGCTAGGAAAATATACTTTTTTTCTTTCTGTTTTATTATAGCCCCCAGCTTTAATATATGTAAAACTGTTTTAATATATGTATATTTAAGCAAGTGGTTAGCTGAAAATCGGCTTAATAAACTTTCTATTAACCTGATTTATTTATTATGAATAAGGGGATAAAGATATCTCTATCTCACATATCGATGGTTTTCTTCCGCAACCTCGTAACTCAAAAACAACTACTTTTCAGGAGAGACAAAATATTTTTTTTTGTTGCCAAATTTTTGAAACTTTTTGCTAATATTCTATTATAAACCAAGAATTAGGAAACATTTCTATAAATATTTAAAAGAATATATAGCAAAAACTTGTCTAAAATTTGTGTAACTGACATTAAAAGTAAAATCTAAGTTTTTACCAAAAATTGTGAAATGAATTGATAATAAGAATTGGTATAAAAAACAAAAAGCTCAATATATTGAAGTATTTAGACCCAATATTTATAGTGTCAGAGTAGTTTCAGAGTTTAAAGATATTATAACTGACCCAGATGCATTCAAACATGAATTTAAACTTCTAGAGCGTAAAGTAAATGACACGAATTATGAACACATATTTAAAATTTCGAATGCTGAAAATGTTTGGCGTGAAATAGGAACATTGAAAAATAGATTTGATGAATATACCTGTATTTAAGCAATTTTTGCCATTCCTTATAGTTTTAAGCAGCCCATACACGATTCAATTCTATTGTCAACTGAATCGGTTGTTGTCCAAATAAAAGCGTGTATGGCTTTGTCAATTGATTAGTTTGACGGTTGTCGAGTTTGTTGAAGAAAAATCAAACGATTTTGATTTTTCAAGGTAACTACTAAGTCTTTCAATTCGATTGTACTGTGTGTGCTCGAGTCTCTTGATTAGCTGTCAAAATTAATGTTTGTAGTTTTCTTTTGCAAAAAAAAAGTTAAGTATTTAAAAAATTGTCTTTTATTTTATTAAATTTTAAAATAAATTTAAAATCTTTTAATTCAGTTTATGAAGTGTGTGGCCAAGCATCAACTCAGTTGAAAGACTCAGTTGACAATTGAATTAAAACGTGTATGGGGCGCATTAGGCATGATAAAATAAACAGGTGGCATTACTACGCCAGATGACGATTTTTGCTATAGTATTGTTTGTCTAGTCTTATGCAAGGTATATTTATAGCAGCTAGCCGCGAGATTACAACAATTGTACAATAAAACAAACAACAGGGCTTTTTATCGCTGTTATGCGATATGAACTGTCAAACAGCAAAGGGGTTGATAACCCTACAGATAATATTGGACTACGTGGTCCATTGTGGCTTAAATAGACTACTTACAACATGGTCCAATCTACTGTAATATGGACCATGTTAAAGAAATTAACATGCAGTGCTGCCAACAACTGCATGATGTATACTTTTATATAGTTTACAGTATTACACATTGGTAGCCCTGATGGTGTCCATTATTAATTCTTTATTTAAAAGTGAAAGTTTGTAAAATTTGTGAAAAAAGGTAAACAAATTAAAAATACCAAGTAAATATATTTAATAATAACAATGATAGACTACAGCGAACGCCATAAAAGGCGATTAGTAAAAAATTAAAAATACTTAAACTACCGCTTTAGTGTACTCCATACTGTAATGACATGGAGTACTTTTAAAACTAACCCACTTTAGTACTCCATGGAGTAGTTTAGGGACTACTTCGGTGGGTTATATGGTCCCCTCCTAGGACATCGTAATGTTAAATGGACCACCTTTTACCCATATATTTGGAGTAGTTTTGGAGCACTCCTACTCCTTTATGGACTACTCTTTACATGCATGCATGGACTAGCCTCGTTATCTGCAGGGAAGAGACAAAAAAGACAAAAGATAAGGACAAAAAACTTGTTTACTATACAACATTTGACAGTTCGTATCGCAAAACAAGCAAATAAAAAATAAACAGCTGGCTTTCCGAGACTACCTGCTATAAATATACCTTGGTCTTATGTCAAAGTTTTGTTTATGTTGACAAAAAGTCCACATTTTGTGCTGTGATTATGGTATTGCATTAAAGTTTTTGTTTTTTTTTTTTTTGTTGAAATTAAATAAATAGTAAACATAGTGACCAAGGTATATTTACACAAGGTAGACTCATTTGGGAGTGTAGACATTTTGCTCTATAAAAGGAACCATGTTGTCAAAATTGTCTTCATATAAAACAAAAACAATTTAACGCACACATGTACAAATTTTGGCTCATATACACGCAATTTGACGTTGTGGTTCCAACTATGGGTAAACAGCTGACAAACATATGGGCCAACGAGTGTAAATATACCTTGATAGTGACATACATATTTGCTAAAAATTTATTTATTTCATCGCGTTCGGCAGTAAAATTTGATTTTGGCTTAAAATAATTTTCGATGTATGCGGAGACTTATTTTTCAATTTTGTTGTAATTATTTCACCATTATTACATGGTTGCCGTCGACTTGTGTCAAGTAAACAAAACCCGCGAGACTCAGCACACGCTAAAATGCAATTGACGATTTTGAACTCACAAGTTTATGATTATTGATGTTTCTTTTTTATTGTCATCGTCTGTGGCAAGGTCTATCCAATAGGTCTGCGCTAGAAGCACAGAATACTACATAACTGTCACGAGACGGAAGATTTTGCGTTTTTTTTTTTTGTCTCTTTTTAAGAAAGCTGCCCTTTTTGCATTTTTCTTTGCATCATCTTTTATGCCGCAATACAATGAACACAAATTTATTTAGTTGAGATTTATTTGCAAAGCTTTTGTAAAAATTAACTTTTAAGTTTACCACAGCACAAGTAAATAAATAACATTATAAAACAAAAAAATATTAATAAATACATTTTTGTTGCACAAAACACAACGTTTGTTGAACTAATGCATTTTTTTAACGTGGTCTGTGTTTTGTTATTTTTGTTTTGATCATGCCATTTGTGTTGATTGTTGCTGCCTGTTTTTACACATTGCCACTTAACTACCAAAAAAAGCTTTCTGTCTTTTTCTTCGAAAGCTGCCCTCGCAACTGATTTGGGCCTTTTTCACACGTCACTTTACAGTTCTGTGGTATTCTGTGGCTAGAAGCCAGATGTTTATTTGATCTCCGTGAACATAACAAAGTAGTTAACAAAGTAAATCTTGTTTCACTCAAAAGAAAGAGAGCAACAGAATATGTCTCTCTTCTCCTTATTAAAATTGAGTATTTCTGGCAGAGCAGAACTAAACTTAGGTGCAGCCAAGTTAAAATAGCGAAATATTGTGAATAGATATGGCAACTTTAGCCATTTTATAGAGAATATCTTCTTCTTGTTTTCGGTGAATGGGAGAGTTTTCGGCTTTTAACAAGATAACAAAGTAAAACCGGAAATGTTATTTAAATAATAAGTAATTAAAATATTGCGACAAACTAATAAATTTAAATTAGTTTACAAATAATTAAGCTTTATTTTGGTGTATCATATATATTTCCCTAAAGTTTTTTGTAGAACAAAGTTATAAAAAATAACTTTCTACTAAATTTCACTCATTTTTTCTTTTGGCTAAGGGGCCAAAATTAGGACTTCCTCCGAAGGTTGGCTATATGTGGCGTATAGCTGAGTACTTAAGCTTCATTTTGGTGTATCATTTATATTTCCCTAAAGTTTTTTGTAGAACAAAGTTATAAAAAATAACTTTCTACTAAATATCACTCATTTTTTCTTTTGGCTAAGGGGCCAAAATTAGGACTTCCTCCGAAGGTTGGCTATATGTGGCGTATAGCTGAGTACTTAAGCTTCATTTTGGTGTATCATTTATATTTCCCTAAAGTTTTTTGTAGAACAAAGTTATAAAAAATAACTTTCTACTAAATATCACTCATTTTTTCTTTTGGCTAAGGGGCCAAAATTAGGACTTCCTCCGAAGGTTGGCTATATGTGGCGTATAGCTGAGTACTTAAGCTTCATTTTGGTGTATCATATATATTTCCCTAAAGTTTTTTGTAGAACAAAGTTATAAAAAATAACTTTCTACTAAATATCACTAATTTTTTCTTTTGGCTAAGGGGCCAAAATTAGGACTTCCTCCGAAGGTTGGCTATATGTGGCGTATAGCTGAGTACTTAAGCTTCATTTTGGTGTATCATTTATATTTCCCTAAAGTTTTTTGTAGAACAAAGTTATAAAAAATAACTTTCTACTAAATATCACTCATTTTTTCTTTTGGCTAAGGGGCCAAAATTAGGACTTCCTCCGAAGGTTGGCTATATGTGGCGTATAGCTGAGTACTTAAGCTTCATTTTGGTGTATCATTTATATTTCCCTAAAGTTTTTTGTAGAACAAAGTTATAAAAAATAACTTTCTACTAAATATCACTAATTTCTTATTTTGGCTAAGGGGCCAAAATTAGGACTTCCTCCGAAGGTTGGCTATATGTGGCGTATAGCTGAGTACTTAAGCTTCATTTTGGTGTATCATTTATATTTCCCTAAAGTTTTTTGTAGAACAAAGTTTTAAAAAATAACTTTCTACTAAATATCACTCATTTTTTCTTTTGGCTAAGGGGCCAAAATTAGGACTTCCTCCGAAGGTTGGCTATATGTGGCGTATAGCTGAGTACTTAAGCTTCATTTTGGTGTATCATTTATATTTCCCTAAAGTTTTTTGTAGAACAAAGTTATAAAAAATAACTTTCTACTAAATATCACTCATTTTTTCTTTTGGCTAAGGGGCCAAAATTAGGACTTCCTCCGAAGGTTGGCTATATGTGGCGTATAGCTGAGTACTTAAGCTTCATTTTGGTGTATCATATATATTTCCCTAAAGTTTTTTGTAGAACAAAGTTCTAAAAAATAACTTTCTACTAAATATCACTAATTTTTTCTTTTGGCTAAGGGGCCAAAATTAGGACTTCCTCCGAAGGTTGGCTATATGTGGCGTATAGCTGAGTACTTAAGCTTCATTTTGGTGTATCATTTATATTTCCCTAAAGTTTTTTGTAGAACAAAGTTATAAAAAATAACTTTCTACTAAATATCACTCATTTTTTCTTTTGGCTAAGGGGCCAAAATTAGGACTTCCTCCGAAGGTTGGCTATATGTGGCGTATAGCTGAGTACTTAAGCTTCATTTTGGTGTATCATTTATATTTCCCTAAAGTTTTTTGTAGAACAAAGTTATAAAAAATAACTTTCTACTAAATATCACTAATTTCTTATTTTGGCTAAGGGGCCAAAATTAGGACTTCCTCCGAAGGTTGGCTATATGTGGCGTATAGCTGAGTACTTAAGCTTCATTTTGGTGTATCATTTATATTTCCCTAAAGTTTTTTGTAGAACAAAGTTTTAAAAAATAACTTTCTACTAAATATCACTCATTTTTTCTTTTGGCTAAGGGGCCAAAATTAGGACTTCCTCTGAAGGTTGGCTATATGTGGCGTATAGCTGAGTACTTAAGCTTCATTTTGGTGTATCATTTATATTTCCCTAAAGTTTTTTGTAGAACAAAGTTATAAAAAATAACTTTCTACTAAATATCACTCATTTTTTCTTTTGGCTAAGGGGCCAAAATTAGGACTTCCTCCGAAGGTTGGCTATATGTGGCGTATAGCTGAGTACTTAAGCTTCATTTTGGTGTATCATTTATATTTCCCTAAAGTTTTTTGTAGAACAAAGTTATAAAAAATAACTTTCTACTAAATATCACTAATTTCTTATTTTGGCTAAGGGGCCAAAATTAGGACTTCCTCCGAAGGTTGGCTATATGTGGCGTATAGCTGAGTACTTAAGCTTCATTTTGGTGTATCATTTATATTTCCCTAAAGTTTTTTGTAGAACAAAGTTTTAAAAAATAACTTTCTACTAAATATCACTCATTTTTTCTTTTGGCTAAGGGGCCAAAATTAGGACTTCCTCCGAAGGTTGGCTATATGTGGCGTATAGCTGAGTACTTAAGCTTCATTTTGGTGTATCATTTATATTTCCCTAAAGTTTTTTGTAGAACAAAGTTATAAAAAATAACTTTCTACTAAATATCACTCATTTTTTCTTTTGGCTAAGGGGCCAAAATTAGGACTTCCTCCGAAGGTTGGCTATATGTGGCGTATAGCTGAGTACTTAAGCTTCATTTTGGTGTATCATATATATTTCCCTAAAGTTTTTTGTAGAACAAAGTTATAAAAAATAACTTTCTACTAAATATCACTAATTTTTTCTTTTGGCTAAGGGGCCAAAATTAGGACTTCCTCCGAAGGTTGGCTATATGTGGCGTATAGCTGAGTACTTAAGCTTCATTTTGGTGTATCATTTATATTTCCCTAAAGTTTTTTGTAGAACAAAGTTATAAAAAATAACTTTCTACTAAATATCACTCATTTTTTCTTTTGGCTAAGGGGCCAAAATTAGGACTTCCTCCGAAGGTTGGCTATATGTGGCGTATAGCTGAGTACTTAAGCTTCATTTTGGTGTATCATTTATATTTCCCTAAAGTTTTTTGTAGAACAAAGTTATAAAAAATAACTTTCTACTAAATATCACTAATTTCTTATTTTGGCTAAGGGGCCAAAATTAGGACTTCCTCCGAAGGTTGGCTATATGTGGCGTATAGCTGAGTACTTAAGCTTCATTTTGGTGTATCATTTATATTTCCCTAAAGTTTTTTGTAGAACAAAGTTATAAAAAATAACTTTCTACTAAATATCACTCATTTTTTCTTTTGGCTAAGGGGCCAAAATTAGGACTTCCTCCGAAGGTTGGCTATATGTGGCGTATAGCTGAGTACTTAAGCTTCATTTTGGTGTATCATTTATATTTCCCTAAAGTTTTTTGTAGAACAAAGTTATAAAAAATAACTTTCTACTAAATATCACTAATTTCTTATTTTGGCTAAGGGGCCAAAATTAGGACTTCCTCCGAAGGTTGGCTATATGTGGCGTATAGCTGAGTACTTAAGCTTCATTTTGGTGTATCATTTATATTTCCCTAAAGTTTTTTGTAGAACAAAGTTTTAAAAAATAACTTTCTACTAAATATCACTCATTTTTTCTTTTGGCTAAGGGGCCAAAATTAGGACTTCCTCCGAAGGTTGGCTATATGTGGCGTATAGCTGAGTACTTAAGCTTCATTTTGGTGTATCATTTATATTTCCCTAAAGTTTTTTGTAGAACAAAGTTATAAAAAATAACTTTCTACTAAATATCACTCATTTTTTCTTTTGGCTAAGGGGCCAAAATTAGGACTTCCTCCGAAGGTTGGCTATATGTGGCGTATAGCTGAGTACTTAAGCTTCATTTTGGTGTATCATTTATATTTCCCTAAAGTTTTTTGTAGAACAAAGTTATAAAAAATAACTTTCTACTAAATATCACTAATTTCTTATTTTGGCTAAGGGGCCAAAATTAGGACTTCCTCCGAAGGTTGGCTATATGTGGCGTATAGCTAAGTACTTAAGCTTTATTTTGGTATACAGTAGTTTTGACTTAGCTGCCTTTTATTTACGTGCACTTTTGACTTAACTGCACAAAATTGATAATTTTTGGCATTATTCTTTATAATCCCATACAAATTCCTTTTTTAAGTGCACTTTCTTTACCTGCACATTTAAGATAAGAGCCCAAAATGTTTGGCATTTTAAAATTATTTTCATACAAAAAATTCAACTTAGCTGCACTTTGACTTAACTGCCCAAAATACATATTGTCTGTAATTATTCTTCAAAATCCTTGTTTACGTGCATTTTGTATACCTGCACATTTTTCATAATTTTGGGCAGCTTTAAAATATTTTCATATAAAACATCAAAGTTAGATGCACACATGACAAAATGTGGTGGCCACTTTTTTACATTAATATCCAATTTTAGGTGTTTATAAAAACAAAAATCGCAAACAAGTCAAGTTGGTATCATTATAATTCATTTATTTTGTTTGCATGTACCTACATTTATGCATATGGGTTGTGGTTACAGCAACTTTACCACGATTATATGAAAGGAATAGCAAATCTTAGGTCTGGAAAAGAATAAAGTAGTTTTAGTAGTATTTGAAGCTTACAAATGCTCTGTAGCGCAACAAAGTTCAAAATTTTGCGCTTCAACAGCAACGACTACTACAACTACGTATTATGTTGACACTACTTTGCAACTGTCGTTTTTAACTATTGATAGCTTGCAGCGCTATTCTTAACGTTGTACTACAGCGACTATTTTGTTCCACACTTTATTGTTACCAATTTGGCTAGCTCGTTCATTATAAAAATGCGTAACAAATGTCTACAAGTTGTTTGAACGTCATTGTTTTTATCAATTTATTAATAAAAACGTTGTTACGTCTCTTTCAAACACTTTACTTTAGCTGCACTTTTATGCAGGTAACCACAATTGCGTACCTGCACATTAAGGCAGCTAAATACATTTAAGATAGCTGCATTTTTGATTTACCTGCACAAAAAATCGTGCAAAGGAGATTGTGCAGCTAAGTCAAAATTACTGTACAACATATTTCAAACTTAAGTTTTTTTTAGAACAAAGTTTGAAAAATTATATTTCTATTGAACTTCACTCATTTTTTTCTTTTGGCTAAGGGGCCAAAATAAGGACATCCTCCGAACTTTGACTATATGTGGCGTATAGCTAAGTACTTAAGCTTCATTTTGGTATACAACATATTTCAAACTTAAGTTTTTTTTAGAACAAAGTTTGAAAAATTAAATTTCTATTGAACTTCACTCATTTTTTTCTTTTGGCTAAGGGGCCAAAATAAGGGCATCCTCCGAACTAACATTAAAAGAGCAACTATTGCGACGGATAATTCTGTCACGATTCCCGAACTAAGTGCAGAACTCGTGCTTTAATGAAATTTCACATGAAGAAATTTTACAAGTTGATTTAATTGAAGAAGAAGATTTGGCATGCTTTAACACCCCACCAAAAAATTGCGCTAAGGGAATAAAAGAAGATACAAAATGTTCGTCGGCAATCAAGCAATTAAGAAGTCTTCCCAATGCATCGTCCAAGAACGGTGTTCTTATTGATCGACAACGCCAAATTTCCAAAGAAATAGAAAATTCCGATGAAATTTTTAGATTGCAAATGAAGCAACTAAAGTCACAAATTGAACACCAAGCGCGTATACACAAAAAGGAGGAGGAACTGATTTCTCTTAAGATTTTTCAAACTCAAAGGGAAATCGAACGTAAAGAGGAATTGCATGCCTTAAATTTAGATAACTTGTAGTTATTTGAAGCAAAATCAAAATTTGAAATGTTTTGTCATTGTGCATTTAGAATGTGTAGGTTTCAGAATTTGTACATATAAATTTTAAAGTGCTCATACATGTATGTATATATATATACGTATGTATGTTTATATTAATGTTAATTTCATAAAAATTTTGTACATATTTATATAGAAAGTAAATTTGTTATGTACATATATATATATATATATATATAAGTATGTATTTAAAAAATGTATCTCAATGAATGAATTTGATCTCCCTTTTTTAATAATAAGCTTTAAAAATGTATGAACACATTTTAAAGTAATACAAATGTGATTTGAATTAAATAACTAACTCTTATGAATATAAAACGAATTTAATATTTTATGCTTATTGTTTATTATATTTATTTTTATATTTAATTAACTGCAAAAGTTTTAATATCAACAAGATTAGCATTTAGTTTAAAAAGTTCCTTAATTGTTAATTCAAACTGAAATATATAATAATTTTTCTTAATGTTTGAAGAAAATATATTTATTTTTATTGAATAAAAAAATTAAATTTTCAATATAACTATGTATGAATGAATGTAATTGTTTTGTTTAAAAGTGAGCATTAATAAAAGCAGTCCGATATACTTTTCCGGAATTTATTCCGTTGGCAGCTAGGTTTGTGTCCAAATCCAATGTGTGTGACTCTTGACGCACGGGAGAATAATCATTATTGAATCGTTTTTATCTCATTCCTAAACTATATAGTTTTTGATTATATTTCATATCATTTTTTCAACGTCATGTTTTTTATTTTTTCTCCAAAAATTATGGCTTTTGATTATTTAATTTAAACCAAATGGTGTACATTTTGTTCAAATCGGTTGACATACAGGGGGGGAAAGTGTTCTTAACTGTTTTACCTTAGCCGATTTATATATAGATAATATCCCAGCTAGCATTTTTAATCGTCTAAAGGTACTTTCAGACTAATGAAATATTTGACGAAAATATTTGTTCTGATATTTGCTTCAAACTATGTGAAAAAAAAAAAAAAAATATTTTGTTTCATGTTCAAACTAAGCTCAAATATTTGACCATTTTTGTTTGTTAAAACAGTTGGCAAATAGTGTCATATTTTTTTTCCAAAAATAGCGAAAATTCGCGAAAATTTTTAATCTTTCAAACAAACTAGAAAATTGACTAAAAGTCCCTAAAAGTATGAGGAATGGCAAAAATTCGATAAAATTGCAAAATTTGCGGAAATTTGCTTATAAGGGCATGATGGCCCTTTAAAGCTGCAAAGAATCACAGGAAGAAATCGCTTCTATCGCAAACATGGCTAAAATTCTCAAAAACATTGCAAACTTTGAATTATTAAAAATCGTTAAAGCTGCAAAGAATCACAGGAAGAAATCGCTTCTATCGCAAACATGGCTAAAATTCTCAAAAACATTGCAAACTTTGAAACAAACCCTAAATTTGAAATCGCTATATCGATTAAAAAACAACTATCGGGTTAAACAAAAAAAATAAAAAAATATTGCAAAAAATATCGAAAATTCGCAAACAATTTTAATATTTGCTAATAGCGGCATGATAGCAAAGTCTAATAATTATTAAAAATCTTTAACTCTAAAGAATCCGAAAAGTTACAAGAAAAACTGCTTCTATCAGGAACATGACTAAAATTATTTGTCGTTGTTTGCACTTACAATTTTTTTGTAATATCAAATAAATGTTTGCTCAAAAATAACTAAAATATTTGATATTTTGTGATCACACTATGTTCACAGTGGACAAGTACTTTTATTTGCTCAAAATCAGCTTTTATTTTATTTGACACTCAAAAATATTTTGTGTTCAGACTACGTTCATGAAATATTTGATGTTTGCTTTCAAATATTTCATCAGTCTGAACGTACCTTAAGAGTCTACTGGGAATCTCATAACGAGTGTTTTTTATACTATTATAAAAACACACACATATATTTATATATAATTTCAATGTTCGTTTTTATGATTATTATTGATTCGTTTTCGTCTCATTTTTCAATCGTAGTTTTTCATTATATTTCGTACATATATTTTTTTAATTGTCATGTTTTTTATTTTTTTTTGCTAATAATTTTTGGGCATTTTATTTGCTTGGCTGACACGAAAGTTGCTATTTTTAATTTTTTGATTTGACAAAACAAATATTTAAAAATCATTATTTTATCATATCACTGAATCATATATGAATCCTTTTTCTATCGCTCAAGTGATAAATCAGTTTTTAATCATCAAAACTGATCTGAAAAAGGTTCACTTAGGTGATTTTTACAAAAAATAATCACCCAAATGCTAGCTGGGTAATGAAATAACAAATTAATATTTTATATTATTGATAACATTTTTATTTCTATCACGAAGACTATCTAATTTAGAATTTAAACATGGTGCACGCTTTTTGTGTATATACGAACGTAGGCAACGTTGATCTGACATCATTTGAGCACTGTTAAAGTTAGAATGATGGTGAGCTAAAGAAGATGATTACGTATTATTAACTTTACATGTGTATATGTTTGTATATGGCTTAACAAGTTGTCTTATCTTTTGCATTTTGTTCATAGGCTTTAATAGTTGTTCGCGCTTCTCTCAGTTTTCGTAATATTAATTCATTTTTACGCTTTTCTATGGTCAATAGATCCATATGTACCAAATCGTTTGAATGTGTGTAACGTAACCCTCAGCAACATATCGACCCCTTTGCGCGAAATTATCGTATGTTAAAAAAACCAAATTTTACAGGACAGCCATTTTTCTACTTTTCTCTGCTTTCGCTTACAATATTAAAATGAAAATATACATGTGATTTTTGGAGCAACGAAGTGGAATTCGTCTACAATATTTTGTCAGGTGACGTCTCATTGAATGTAGAACAAGATTGCATCAAAAACTCAATTTCAAAAAAATTGGCATAACGATAATTTCGCGCAAAGGGGTCGATATAATAATAAAATTCTCAGTTCCGATTCCACCAGAGGACGATTTTTTAAGAGACTGTAAGCTGCCGCCATTACAATATTCATTTTGTATTAGCATGTGATTATCTTCCGCCCATGCGAAATAATAACGAACAACGTTGTCGTGTTTACTCAAAACGGTGTGTGCCCAAACCTCATTAAGGGCTTGTTTTCTAAAAAAAAAAAATAAATGTGTCAAAAAACTGTGTGTATTTAACAATTTTTAATATACACTTGTTTGACAAGTTATATTTACTCAAAAGAACTGCCTGCTACCGGTTCACTTACATCCATCCAAACGATAAATCATAATAAATTCACCTATTCCAATTAGAGATAATTCAAGAAATTCCTTTTTAAATCGGCTAATGTTGGTATCCTGTAGTGCCAATCGTTTTTGTGCCTGGTGCATTTCTGGCGCATGTTCATTGATGAAGTCTTCGTCACTGTTGAGAAACAATTGCAATGATCTATTACTTAGATTCACTCGTCCAAATTGTGTGAGACGTTTCTGGTTGTGTGCCATTAGGCCTGCAAAACGTAAGAGACATAAAATTCATTACATTAAAATAACATACATACGTATAAAAAAATATACTTACTGTCTGGTGTAAAAGGATTTTCATTAAAAGGATTTACAAAATTTTGTTATCTTTACGAGCACCGCTAAATAAATACCAACTTTGATATATTGTAGGTAAATAACGCAAAAATTTAGGAGCTCTTAAGTCATAGTGATTTATATAACCCGTCCAAGTGCCAGCGGTAACACATTTATCATTGTCTGTTGTCAAAGCAAAACAGGAAACTGCCTTTTTAACTGGTATGGTACAGCAATCATTTTAATAGTTTTCTTATAGCTACCTATGACTTTTTCAGCATCATAAGGATACCAACAGCAATCATAGACAGTACCGCCCTCTTGTACATGAACAGCCGATGATAAGTCACTTAGACCTCTGTTAGGTGGAAGTTCTTTTAAGGTATACAAATCGGTTGGCAATTCTACCACATGCATGCCTAAAAAATTAAGTATGTTAAAAGTAATACGTTCTTAATTAATCTAAAACCCTTACCATCCAAATGCACCGGCACCAATAGACAAGTACCATCTGGTGACCATAAACATCCTTCGGTATATTGTTGTTTTTGCTGCGTTGAAGGCCACAGTCTTCTACCCACCTCAACGAAGGACTGATTAATTTAAACTCTCATCTTCTACAATCGATACATACACCAGCATCATTTTCCCCATAGGTTTCTTCTATACTATCGTGCCTTTCCACTGTAGCCTTAATGGGTTGTAAATGTGAAAACATATCATTCTGTGGTGTTTCAACTACAGAACTTTATAAAGTACTAATTTCCATAACATCGTCATCATCCTCCTCTACAGGTATAACACTTTCATCTGCATTTATCTTTATTTGCAATCCATTGTGGTTATTATTAGTAGCTTCTTTTAATGTATCGGCTATGTCATTCAAACTACCATTTGCTTGTGTTTTAATTACAAAGCTATGACCATTGTTATACTTTTGTTTTAAAATGTCTCGTTCTTCCTGTTCTAAGGTTATACTTAGTTTGGGTTCAGATATATTCTTTATATTTTGTATTGTTGATTCTTTTGTGGGTATTTGACTGAAATCTAAATTACCAAAATCATCATTGCCGGTTAGGCTTGCTTGTAATGGTGGTACATTTCGTATTTCTCCGTATTTTCGTGCTTTCCAGAGGCATCTTGTAATTTTTCCAACCAAAATGCTACGATTTGTATTTGTATAGGGCTGCCAGATAATTTGTGAGATAATGAGTGAAGTTCAATAGAAATTTAATTTTTCAAACTTTGTTCTAAAAAAACTTAAGTTTGAAATAAATTGTATACCAAAATTTAAGTACTTAGCTATACGCCACATATAGTCAAAGTTCGGAGGATGTCCTTATTTTGGCCCCTTAGCCAAAAGAAAAAAATGAGTGAAGTTCAATAGAAATTTAATTTTTCAAACTTTGTTCTAAAAAAAACTTAAGTTTGAAATATGTTGTATACCAAAATGAAGCTTAAGTACTTAGCTATACGCCACATATAGTCAAAGTTCGGAGGATGTCCTTATTTTGGCCCCTTAGCCAAAAGAAAAAAATGAGTGAAGTTCAATAGAAATTTAATTTTTCAAACTTTGTTCTAAAAAAAACTTAAGTTTGAAATATGTTGTATACCAAAATGAAGCTTAAGTACTTAGCTATACGCCACATATAGTCAAAGTTCGGAGGATGTCCTTATTTTGGCCCCTTAGCCAAAAGAAAAAAATGAGTGAAGTTCAATAGAAATTTAATTTTTCAAACTTTGTTCTAAAAAAAACTTAAGTTTGAAATAAATTGTATACCAAACTGAAGCTTAAGTACTTAGCTATACGCCACATATAGTCAAAGTTCGGAGGATGTCCTTATTTTCGCCCGTTAGCCAAAAGAAAAAAATGAGTGAAGTTCAATAGAAATTTATTTTTTTTTTAAGGAATATTTTTAAGGAATCCAACACAAACATTTGTAAACCAATTTAAATATATTAGTTTTCTAGTAGTTTGTCGCAATATTTTAATTATTTATTATTTTATAAATAACATTTCTGGTTTTACTTTGTTATCTTGTTAAAAGCCGAAATACTCTCCCATACACCGAAAACAAGAAGAAGATATTATTCTCTATAAAGTGGCTAAAGTTGCCATACCTATTCACAATATTTCACTATTTGAACTTGGCCTCACCTAAATTTTGTTCTGCTCAGCCGGAAATACTCAATTTTAAGCAGGTTGAGAGACATATTTTGTTGCTCTCTTTCTTTTGAGTGAAACAAGATTTACTTTGTTAACTACTTTGTTATTTTCTCGTCCACGTTTATTTGGTGTATTCCTCAATGATGTCAAAAGTTATACATGTATATCAGGGATGATAAATGAGAAAACAAATATCGTACCAACGAACTTTTAAAATCGTACTTTTTAGACCCCAACACAGTGTTACCAGCAGCAAAATTCAAAATTAATGATTTAAATGACGCAACTTATTTTTCACAAATGAAGGCGTTTTGTTGATTAAGAGAAAATAAACTGTCAATTACACTTCCAGGCCGTACGATGTGCCATCCACAGAGCACACAGAGGCGTCACGAGACAGAAAATATTGTGTTTTTTCTGTCTTTTTCTTCGAAAGCTTCCCTCTTTGCATTTTTTGTTTTGATTACGCAATTCGTGTTGATAGTTGCGGCCTGTTTTTACACATTGCCACTTCACTACCAAAAAACGTTTTCTTTCTCTTTCTTCGAAAGCTGCCCTCGCAAATGGTTTAGGCATTTTTCATACGTCACTTTTTTCATCTCTGTATGCTTTGTGGTGCCATCTCTTGATTGTTTTACGTAAGGCTGTGAAGTCGCGGGTTTGTGCTAATAAACCAGCAACAACTGACGTCTTGGAGGTTAACATTCCATTAGTTTTACCTTTTGGTACTAAATAACTGAACTTTTTTGTTCTTTAATAAATGAAACTTTAAAGAAATACGTCTTCACAAAAAAATTTTTTCATCAATATTTCTAAAATTATGTTTTTTTAATTTCTTTTTAGCTTCAGGCGTTTAGGCTGTACGATAATGAATCAGTCAGTCAGAAACATAGCAATTTTATGTGCAAGTAGGTTATAGTTGTTTTATTTTACAAAAACAGAAAAAACAGTTCTACTGTTATGAAAAGGTACATAAAATGCCACAAAGTAAACCACTTAAATAATGCAAAAGTTAAATAGAATCAAGAAAAAACACATAGAATGTAAAACTAAATATTGAGTAATTTTTTATAATAAGTTTTATCAACATGTGGAAGAAATATAAACAAGTCTTTTATGTCTCTATTTTTATCGCTGGAAATAAATGATGGTTTCGACATTTTCAAAACATTCGTCAACAAATTCTCAGGAGTTTACAAACAATTTTTTATGCAGACTTAACCAAAACTGCATTTTTATATTTTTTATATACATAAATTATTATTTTTACTGTTAGAAAGAAGTACTTTAATATTAGCAAAAGGGACTTTTCGAAAGTTCATTTTATTTGCTTCCAACGAGTATGTGCGAAAATTTTCCATAACTTTTAATTTTGTTTTATTATTTGGCATTGTTTTAAACAAATTTAGCAAATGAAGAGGATTATGAATTTCCATATTCTTTAAGTACCGGTTAATAACACCATGGACACAGTCCACTTCTTGAATTAAAGAATGGCCTGGTTCTGAAGATTGTGTATAACGGCATCAATTATTTTGTTTAATGAACATTTTGATTGCGGTTGAGTTAATTCGATTTTTATTTTGAGGTACGCAAGAATTGCTCCATAATGTTAAAGTTTTAATTAGTGGATAATCTTTTATTAATTCATTTTAAATTTTAATTAAAGCACTAGCAATATTGTTACCACTCCGACCACTATGAGCTTCCCTCCACTAGGCACAATAAGTAAAAGTTGGTATATTTGGCATAATAATGGTTGCTGTAAGATTATATATATTTAATTTTCGGCTGAAGTGCAGTTTACGAAAAAAAAATTAAAAAAATATGCCACCCGATTTAGAATAAAAAGAAGAAAAAAAAAACAAAGTTAAAATTTAAGGAGCTGGAACAAAAAAACTGCCCCGCCTAATTAGTGATATGTGTGATTAAAGGTAATTTGCTCCCGATTGCAAATATGTATTTTGTTTTTGTATTCGCGTATTATTTTCCCCTCTAGGTTAATTTAAGCATATGTTAGGTGCAGAAAAGCTTTAGTTAGCGAGCCCGTTATTTGTTATACCCAAGGTATATTTATAGCAGGTAGTCTCGGAAAGCAAGCTGTTTATTTTTTATTTGCTTGTTTTGTGGTACGAACTGTCAAATGTTGTATAGTAAACATGTAAACAAGTTTTTTGTCTCTATCTTTTGTCTTTTTTGTCTCTTATCAACCCCTTTGCCTTTTGACAGTTCATACCACATAACAACAATAAAAAGCCCTGTTGTTTGTTTTTTTGTACAATTGTTGTAATCTCGCGGCTACCTGCTATAAATATACCTTGGTTATACCATAGAGCATAAAATCCTTGCGCCCGGCCGAACGCCGTCTATGCAGAGAAGCTTTAGTTAGCGAAGCCGGTTTTTGTTATACCATATAAGAGAAAATCCTTGCGCCCGGCTAATAGTTACAAAAAAATTCAAAATAAACTCGAACATAAAACATTAAAAAATACAAAATAAAACAAAATATTTAAAATCATGAGCAAATTACCTTCAATTTGAGTACCTACACATAGATATGAGTGGGATGCGGGCATTTTTTTGACCCAGAGGGTCCCAAAAGGGCCGCCCGCCCTAAATTTTATTATTTTCGTTTTTCTTGTACAATTAAATTTAATTAGAGTACTTACATATTCCACCAAGTGGGCGGGCGGTTTTTGGATCCAGGGGAACCCACGGGCCGCAGCCCCTTTAATTTTAATTTTTTTTGTTTGTTTCTAGATGGGGTTCTATTTTTTTTCGTAAGCCCCGTAAACTGCACTTTTGCCTAATTTTCGTTTGTAGTAGAATGTTGAAGCATTTCCCTTAGGTAGGCTAAAAACACTTTGCAAATCATAGCAAACCGTACACTTGGTTGGGTCCATTATTTTATAAAACTATTTTTCACAAATTTATTTTCTTGTTGTCATTTTATATTGCTTTTGCTTTAACTACTTTTTTTCTTACGACAATAAAGCAAAGCAACAGTATAATTTATTTTGAACGTTTTTGTATGAAGAATTTGCTGCAATCGACAAACAGTGGCTTGTAGAGCAAAACAAAACTTGAAAAAATTTTGAAACAGTTGATATGCAGCAAAATTAATTCTTTATATATCAGAAACCACAAAAAATTTCGCGAAACAGATTTTGGATTCAAAAAGGGGGTATTCAAAATATATATACCCCATACCTAACTCAATTTTTTTAAAAATGGTCGGTAGTTCAAACCAATTCTGAGCTGACGATATGCCATTCGTCAGTACATATTAATGTCACTTAATACTATATTTAAGTTGAAGCTATCTCTTTTGAAAGGCGAAACAATGTTTATATATCAATCGGAAAATACGTGCGCATGTAGAGTTCGTCACACAGGACTTCCCCATATGTATTTATTTTATTCATTAGTACAAAATAAAAAAAAGCTATTTCCATCCCTGAAATATTGGTGATAAGATTGTGCCTTCAAAATACAGCATTGTGTTATTATAAATTGTTAACATTTTAACTCACCTCAGCAAATAAATTTCACCTTATTAGGTGTAATTCTATAGAAATTCACCATAGTTACCTTCATTAAATATGTTTGTCCTTTAATGCTTAGTGGCTATACGGCTCGTTGGTCTAGGGGTATGATTCTCGCTTCGGGTGCGAGAGGTCCCGGGTTCAATTCCCGGACGAGCCCAAGTTCATGTATGTTTTGTCGTCTATCGCGGCCTTTAAAAATTTTTTTTGTAAGCTTAAATTTTAGCCCGGGTTTTTTTTTCAATTGTTTTTGTTTTATTTGTAACAAAAAAGTATATTTTCTTTTTAGTGTACAAAAGTGAATTAATTACTCTACATATGTATTTGTTTGTTTTATGTATTCTACTATGGACTTGCTACAAATCCTTTTGTATTTCTAAATATTTTTGTTGTAAACCATTTTATATTTTGTGTTGTTCGTTTTTAATTTATCAACCTATTCATACTCCAAAATATTTTTGTGGTAAAACAGTAAATAGCTGAAGAAAAATATTGAAATATGTTAAAGTACTTTTCAAAAATGTTAAACTCATATTAGTTACCCTTCACTATCGAGGACTTGTTTCAGAGTTGCAGTAGTTATAATATGGTCGTCGCATTTAACCCAAGTATCCTTGTGGTGTCTTACATATGCCGTATAATGTCCTGCATCTATAGTTCCAACGTGATTCACTACTGCGTACAGTGAGTAACGAAAATCTCCGTAAGCGTTATTTTTGTCAGACATAAATGGAGTCATATCAAATTCCACCGGAAATGATATAAATGTTGATATTTTTTTATCTATCAGTGACGAATGTTCAAAACGCTTCAAATGAAAACTAGCGACACTGGGTAAAGTGCGTAGGCTAAATTGTTTCGTTGATTCTTGATATGATTTGCAACTTGAACATTTTATCTTAGCACTGGAGCCTAAATGTTCGGCACGTGTATAACGTTCCAAACAATCTATCAGCGACTTTGGTGTAGTACCTCCATGTGCCGTTTCACCCAAATCTAAAGAAATATCCCAAAATGGGTCTATTGTTGTTGATACGCCGTTGCATGATTGACAAACTACATCACTTTGTAACATTCCAGTAAAAATTTGATCTATAATACAATTACACTGTGTTGGACAATTCGAATGGGTTGTCGAAGAGCTTGATTTGCATGCACTCTCTGTCTCTGATTTTGCTTTTAAACAATGTCTATGTAAAACATCCAGTGTTGCTATAAAGAACTCATGAGCATCTTGTTGTTCGTAACCTGCTAAATGTTTTGCATGATTCCATATTAAATGTAATAGCCTATGTAGCGATAATGGTGATCGCGATCCAGAATAAAATTCCTTTAAACAACTTGAAATTAATTTTTATTTTTAAAATTAACCTTTAAACCAAAGTATAGCTATACTTTAAATTATACTTTGTTTTAAACCAAAAATATTTTTACCTGAAAAAGTCTTGAAACTTCGCAAACTAAACACTTAAGGGAAGATTTGGTATTACACTCGTGACGATCCGACAAAAAGTAATCACTTAAAAGTGGAGTGTGAATTAAAGCCTACAATCAAAAATAACATATATAATTCTTTAGAAATTCCTTAAAAATGGTATACAATTTTTAATTAAATTTTCAAATTATATTACAGAGAATTCTAAACAAATAAAAAAAATTTAATTTGCCGGGAAAACTTGTTGTTTAGATACCTGTACAATGCAGTTCATAAAGCATGTAGATCCCAAGTTGATCAGTCCCCTTAAACCAACAGTCTCATTAGCTCTAACGTGCCGACGTCTTGGATTCGCCAACATAAGATTAGTTTCCTTTGGTGTTGGTATCCATGGCGTCCAGCTAAGACTCTTTTGCAAATCTTTCGTCTCTAATTTTTTGTTAACCGAAGCAATTTCTCGGCACCTCACATCATATATAAAATCTCGACATGAACTGCAAAACAATGTCCCATAAGAAAGTTCCAATGCAATTGAATGTTTCTTTGCACGTAGATGCGAATTGATATGAGAACCCCGACATCCAAAGTATATACAGTGAAGACAGGCAAAAATCTGTATTCCAAAACTGCCACATTCGAAGCAACAGCAAGTTAAAGCCTGCAACAAAACAAAATTAATCATTCCAATTGCTTACAATCATAATTCTTCTCTAACCTTTTTTTCCCTTGCGTCTCTATTTACACATGACGAGAAATAGGCATCTATTATCCTATAAGTATCTAAACTATGCTCCTTAACAAATGATTGAAAATGTTTACATCCGATTTCCGACATCGCTTTGCACTATATTTTAATTGACGACTATCAACTGTCAATAATTTTCTTTTACAATTTGCAATCTCTTTTTTTATTTAATCTGCATTCATGAAAAGTATATTTTCTATATACTATAGTATTTAAGTACATATATATGTATATAGATACAATGTATGTAAATGGCTGCACATACAACAATTTTGTGTATGTGCGAACAAATAATTTTATGTGTAGATGTGATTTATTTTATTAATTTTTTTGCACAGCTTTATACATACATACATATATTTTACAAAATATAAAAGTTTTAGCAATTCGTTAGCTGCTCTAAAAGATTAAAGCTCACCAAACATGGCAGCAAAACAAAAATTGCATTTTTAAACATATGTTAAATTATATTTTATCCACCACAAAGAAACAAAGAACTTTCTGTACATAAGCAAGGTATATTTATAGCAGGTAGTCTCGGAAAGCCAGCTGTTTATTTTTTTATTTGCTTGTTTTGTGATACGAACTGTCAAATGTTGTATAGTAAACAAGTTTTTTTTGTCTTTTTTGTCTCTTATTAACCCCTTTGCTGTGTGACAGTTCGTATCATATAACAACAATTAAAAGCCCTGTTGTTTGTTTTATTGTACAATTGTTGTAATCTCGCGGCTACCTGCTATAAATATACCTTGTAAATAAGTTTGCTTCAAGCAAGGCGAATTGACTAGAAGGTGCGGTCAACTCTACAACAACACTGCTCCTGTGGTCGGGTTGTCAAAAATATTGCTAGTAAAAAAAATAGGTTTGCTTACATAAAAAAAAACACCATATGTTGACTTGACTCCACCTTCTAGTCAATTCGCCTTGGCTTCAAGGTACATTTCAAGTCCTATCCAATAGCAGACCTACTTACTTCTACAACAATACAAAAAACAAAAGACATTTGTGGACGAGAAGATTACAAACAAGGCGAATTTACACAAGGTAAACTCATCTCGTCAGCCTTTCATCAGCTGTATCCACGGCGAATTAAAAAAACACTGAAACGTCAAAATATTGTTTTGATTCTGTACTGAAATTTGACAACAAGAGGGAAAATTTCATAAACAAAATACATGGGGCTTTTTGTAGTTGTAGAGTTGCACTTACCCAAGGCGAATTTACACAAGGTAAACTCATCTCGTCAGCCGTTCATCAGCTGTATCCACGGCGAATTAAAAAAACACTGAAACGTCAAAATATTGTTTTGATTCTGTACTGAAATTTGACAACAAGAGGGAAAATTTCATAAACAAAATACATGGGGCTTTTTGTAGTTGTAGAGTTGCACTTACCTTGTGTAAATTCGCCTTGCACTTACCTTGTGTAAATTCGCCTTGATAACAAAGTAAATCTTGTTTCACTCAAAAGAAAGAGAGCAACAAAATATGTCTCTCAACCTGATTAAAATTGAGTATTTCCGGCTAAGCAGAACAAAATTTAGGTGAGGCCAAGTTAAAATAGTGAAATATTGTGAATAGGTATGGCAACTTTAGAAACTTTATAGAGAATAATATCTTCTTCTTGTTTTCGGTGTATGGGAGAGTATTTCGGCTTTTAACAAGATAACAAAGTAAAACCGGAAATGATATTTATAAAATAATAAATAATTTAATGTGTGGTTTATAGAACGCGAGCGCCGTACTTGTCCGTTCAACTTACATTTAAAACAAAAACAAAATTTCCAAATTTGTTTTTGTTTTAAATGTAAGTTGAACGGACGAGTATGGCGCTCGTGTTCTATAAACCACACGTAAATATTGCGACAAACTATTAGAAAACTAATATATTTAAATTAGTTTACAAATGCTTGTGTTGGATTCCTTAAAAATATATATTTTAAGTTTAAAAAAAAATTAATTTCTATTAAACTTCACTCATAAATTTTATATTGAACTTCACTCATTTTTTTCTTTTGGCTAAGGGGCCAAAATAAGGACATCCTCCGAAGGTTGGCTATATGTGGCGTATAGCTAAGTACTTAAGCTTCATTTTGGTATACAATTTATTTCAAACTTAAGTTTTTTTTAGAACAAAGTTTGAAAAATTAAATTTTTATTGAACTTCACTCATTTTTTTCTTTTGGCTTAGGGGCCAAAATAAGGACATCCTCCGAAGGTTGGCTATATGTGGCGTATAGCTAAGTACTTAAGCTTCATTTTGGTATACAATCTATTTCAAAATTAAGTTTTTTAAGTTTGAAATAAATTGTATACCAAAATGAAGCTTAAGTACTTAGGTATACGCCACATATAGCCAACCTTCGGAGGATGTCCTTATTTTGGCCCCATAGCCAAAAGAAAAAAATGAGTGAAGTTCAATAGAAATTTATGAGTGAAGTTTAATAGAAATTTATTTTTTTTTAAACTTAAAATATATATTTTTAAGGAATCCAACACAAACATTTGTAAACTAATTTAAATATATTAGTTTTCTAATAGTTTGTAGCAATATTTTAATTATTTATTATTTTATAAATATCATTTCCGGTTTTACTTTGTTATCTTGTTAAAAGCCGAAATACTCTCCCATACACCGAAAACAAGAAGAAGATATTATTCTCTATAAAATGGCTAAAGTTGCCATATCTATTCACAATATTTCGCTTTTTTAACTTGGCCGCACCTAAGTTTAGTTCTCCTCAGCCAGAAATACTCTATTTTAATGAGGAGAAGAGAGACATATTTTGTTGCTCTCTTTCTTTTGAGTGAAACAAGATTCACTTTGTTAACTACTTTGTTATCAAGGCGAATTTACACAAGGTAAGTGCAACTCTACAACTACAAAAAGCCCCATGTATTTTGTTTATGAAATTTTCCCTCTTGTTGTCAAATTTAAGTATAGAAACAAAACAATATTTTGACGTTTCACCGTTTTTTTAATTCGCCGTGGATACAGCTGATGAACGGCTGACGAGATGAGTTTACCTTGTGTAAATTCGCCTTGTTTGTTATGTTCACGGAGATGCCAAAGCGAATTCCTGTAAACGGTGGTGTCGATACTACACAATTAACAACACAACAATGTATTTCTTTGTTGCTTTCGTTGATGCTTATGTCAAAACACAAGGAATTTTTGACATTTCTCTCTCTAATTAAGAAAAAAAGTTGTGCTGTGCTTTCAACGCCACCTGAAAAATGAATTCACCTTGACATAGGCGAAACAAAAAGGAAAATGTGTTTTGTCTGCATGTTTGTGTGGCAAAAAACAAAAACCTAAACAAAAACAAGGCGAATTTACACCAGGTGAACTTATCTTGCTACTTAAGCAACAGCTGATAACTAACATTGTGTCAAAATGGTAAACCGTTCTAGTGGTTCTGGGGAATCTTTACTAAATTCTATAATTTTCGCTTAAAATTATGAAATTTAAAACTTTTTTAAGTTATTACATTTTAAAACACAAAATTTAAAATTGAAAACAAAATGAAATATTTGCTTGAATTCTTGACACAACGTTAAAATATTTTACAGCGTTGTAAAACATTTTCAAAATAAAACCACCTTGTATGAATTCGCCTTGAACAAAAATATACATGTATAAGGAAAATATAAACAACTTTTAACATCGTTGACTGCCCGTCTATACCAAAGATAATTATTGCGACATATATTGCAGTAAATATCAAAATTATGTTATCTTTACCCCGGGTGTCCACGTAGCAATGTTTATTGCGGCAACCGTCAAATTTGATTTCTCCATTAAATTTGCGACGTATAGACCGCATATTGCCATGAGTGGCTATCCATTGCGCAATGATTGCTCTTCTGATTGCTTGAGCAATTATTGCTTAGCAATCTGCTCTCAATTTAGTTGTCATTTATCTGACATTTCATTTCTCTGTACGGTTGTTTATTTATTTCTGTGTTTATTTAATAAAAAAGCACTCAAGAGCCGCCAAGTGAAAAATCCTTCAACAAAAAACAGTATGTATATTTTATATTTTTAATATATTATTATATATGTATTATATTTTTAAATAAACGTCAATATCAACAAAAGTAAACGGCGAATTTGTTTTTTTTTTGGATATTTTTGTATATTTTTATTTTTTATTTTTTCAATAGAACAATACAAGTTCTAGGTTTTTTTTTTCAAACGCAAACTAACAAAAAAGTAATACAAAACACAGCTACGACAATTACAATTAATTATTTTATTAATTTAAAAAAGAAAATTTAACAACCACTTCAAAACACAACATAAAACATTTGTAATAAATACAGCCACAAAACTTTATACAACTTATCGCGGTGAAAATTGCAAATATATGGCAAAGCAATTTCAAGTGTTCTCCAGCAATATAATCAGCAATTATTGCTTCAGTGTTCTGCCATTGTTCTGCCGACGTTTTTGCTTGTACTAAGAAATAAAAATTGCTACGTGGAGACCCAGCGTTAATGTTGACAGCAATTTTGTATACATATTTATCGCCGGCAATTTATGTTGCAATAATTGTTAGTCCATTTTTGTTGACAATTATTGCTAACATTAAACGTCAAATTTGGCTGTCAATTGAAAAAAAGAAGCAAAAAAAGTTAAAAAAAAAATAGAAGCAAATTATGTGAG
This sequence comes from Pollenia griseotomentosa, assembly GCA_963931875.1. Taxonomy (NCBI): domain Eukaryota; kingdom Metazoa; phylum Arthropoda; class Insecta; order Diptera; family Polleniidae; genus Pollenia; species Pollenia griseotomentosa. The sequence continues at coordinate 719,477 of OZ007560.1, forward strand.
AAAGAAATTAAATTTGTGAAATGGTAACAATATTTAATTGTAGTAAAAGAATTAAATAAACACTAAAAAAAATTGCAAAAATTATTTTTTTTAATATATTTTTTTTCTTATTCGATCTTTATTATTTAAATTTATAAATTTTAATGTTGAATTTATTTGACCTTTAAATTTGCAATGTAAATGAAATACTTGAGCTCGAGGTCAGTTGTTTAAATAATTTTTATTTTATTTTTCCGATATTTCGAAATTCATCGAATTTCATCTTCGTTTGGTATTGCAATACCAAATGACGATGTAAAAAGAACTATAGCTAAAAGTTTATTTGTTTGTGTAATTTTTACAATTATCCCTGAAGATGAAATTCGATGAATTTCGAAATATCGGAAAAATAAAATAAAAATTATTTAAACAACTGACCTCGAGCTCAAGTATTTCATTTACATTTAAATTTATATTAATTTGAGTTCTTTTTTATATAAAAATATTAATATTCAACATTTTTGATTTTTCGAATTTATTCTATGAGTTACATTTCAGTTATGTATTTTATAAAGCTTTTTTGTAATAGTTCTATTCCTACAAAAAAGCTTTATAAAATAAATTCGAAAAATCAAAAATGTTGAATATAATATAAAGTAACCTACGAAAGGAGATAATTCCCAGTTTCTATTTGTTAAAAATATTAATTTTACTTCAACAAAAAAAAAAAAATAATAATAAAATTAAAAAAAAGACCTCAGGCTTAAAAAAATTTAAAATACATTTATATAATAATAAAGTCGAATAATAATTTTTACAAGATAGCGCCAGTTTTTACACTGCACCTTCTTCCTTGAATTTTTTCAAATTATGAGTTAACATAAATACGTTTTCCCATGCCTTTAACATAAGCTGAATAATAAGAAATTTTGCGGTGTTATTCTGCCAACGTTATTGCCAACTTGCTAAGGTATAAAGCAAATAAATATCTAGCTTCTTGCGCAGACCTATTGGATAGACCTTGGTACATTTAATGTACTTTGGTGTTTTATTAAGGTATATTTACATGGTAATACAAAAAATGAAGACAGTGGAATCAATATACATTTTGTGAAATTTTCTCGTGTATACCCAAGGTCTACACCAAAGGCAAATATCTCAGCAGTTTGGCAATAACGTCGGAGGAATAAGAAGCTGCAGTGTAAAAACTGACGATATCTTGCAAAAACATTTTTTTATTAACACAAATTCTTTTTTATTCGACTTTATTATTTAAATGTACAGTAAAAATTCCATAATCCGGATAATTGATTGCAGACTCCAATCCGGAGTAGCGAATTATCCGTATTACCGCATTTATTTATTGAAATTATAATAATTCATAGCATGTGCAAACAAACTCATATCACACTATTCTAACTGTATTTTTCAAAGCATACTGTGATTTTAATAAAAATAAATAAGAACTGGTGTTATTAACCCATTACTGCCTGACCCACGAATTCGTTGTCTGATTTTGATAAAATTTCGCACAGACGGTATTTAGGCTATTTAGATTGATATGGAATTATAATATTTTTTTTATCTGTGGTATCGGCACCTGTGGCGTCTGGGTATTTTTCTACCCACTTCGGCATAAATGTGTTCTAAATACACTTTTTTTAATAAAACAATCTGGCTACGATTTGGCTACAAATATTGGGTTTTAGCTTCAGCGACAGGATACTGTTACATTTTTATTTTTGCCTCTGCTAACAATGATGCTAATTATGGTCTTGGAGAAAACGTTGTACTGCGATTATTAGAAAATATATCGGATCCATCCCAACACAATGTTACATTTGATAACTTTTTTTAACAAGCCCCAAGCTGCTGTGCACATTATCTCAAAAAGGCTACTTTGCGACCGGTACTGTTCGCGACAATCGAACCAATTACGTATTGCTGGAAGATCACAAATAAATGAAAAAGAAACCTTGAGGTTCGTCTGTTTTTTGTTTCGATAAAAGCAATAATTTGATCGCAGTGCGTTGGAATGATAATTCGGTAAGTATATAAATATTTATATAATCCTATATAACATACTTCGATATGTATAACTTTTGTTGTAGGTGGTAACTGTAATGTCCAATTTTTTTGGCGTGGAGCCAATGTGCCGTGCGAAGAGATTTCACCGTAAAAACCGGAAGATGGCCAATATTGAGCAACTATATCTAGTCCACGCATACAAGCAACGAATGGGTGGAGTTGGTTTGTTCGACAATGCCATGAAAAATTACCGCATCCGAGTTCGAGGGAAAAAATGGTATTGGCCGCTGCTCATAAATGCAATGGATGCAGCCATGGTGATTGCCTGGAATCTACACTGAATGTGTAGAAGATGTGAAGGTGCGACAATAATAAGCCAATTGGACTTTCGCTTGAGTGTTGTTGAGTCATTGGTAACAATTCCAGAAGGCCGATGTGGTGCTTCTGGAAAAAGTTTCACAAATGCACAACAAATTGCAATGCGCACGGATAAATTTAATCACACAATAATTAAGATTGGAAAACGTAGCCATTGTGGACAATGTGGTGGCAAGACAGAGTTCGGCTGCTCAAAATGTAATGTAATTTTACATCCAAAGGAATGTTTTGTACAATTTCATGACTGTGTACCAAAAAATATTAAAAAAATAAAAAAATCTCAATAATAAAACAATTATTTTAAACGGAAACTGGCAGAAATACATAATAAAACAGTTTTTGATCTCTTAAAAAAATTGTTTTTTACTTAAAACTTATTATTTGAGAACTCTTTAGTGTCGAAGTGGGTATTTAAATACCCATGCCGTTATTTTTTACATATATTCCAAACGAGTGGAGCAACTAAAGTAAATGTTTTTTTCATAATGGAGCATATATAGGGCTATGTAGGCCCAATAGGATTTATGGGATTTTCCTTTCCCTCCTTTTACAAAGCCGTTCCTTTTAAAAAAATTTTTACATTACAAATTGGCCTACTTTTGATTTGTTAATTTTCCCCCCAAAATTTAATGCTAAAAAATTCCGTTAACCTGTTTTGCATGGTTCAATTCCTTGTCTATCAGTTTATCAAACCAGAATTTCGATATGTCTCACCTAACTTTAAATATAATTTTTCTAAAGTGGCTCTATTTTTTGGGTATTTTTCTACCCATCCGGCGTTAATGGGTTAAATCCGGACTATAGAGTTGCAATCAATCCGGATTATAGAATACGCAATGAGCTGCAAAATTCTGTCCGGATTACCGAATATTCTGGATTAGTGGAGTCCGGATTATCGTATTTACAATTTATATTAATTTGTTTTAGCTTTAGGTCTTTTATACCCTCCACCACAATAAGTTGTGAAGAGGGTATACTAAGTTTGTCATTCCGTGTGAAACTTTTTTATTTTTCATCTCAGACCCCATAAAGTATATATATTCTGAGTCCTTGAGTAATTCTTAGTCGATTTAGCCATGTCCGTCTGTTCCAAACACGCTCACTTTCGAAAAACTCAAAAGAAATAACCAAACTTGGTGTAAAATTGCTTGTAGTTATCCTAATAAAATACATACTATTGAAATAGAAGCGAAATATGTATGTAAATCATTTATTATCAATATCAAATTTTTACTGCTTAAACTGTGTAGGTTCCAAAAGAAATTATACAGCTTTATGTTTAATAATTTAGCCAATTTTTATTATACATTACGCAGATGTGGTGGTCATTTAAATGATATAGTGTTTCACACATAATGTCAACGTTCAAACTTTATAATAAAAAAGAAATATCATGAAAAAAATATTTTATATGGATAACCCTTTATAATATTGGTCCAAATTCCCGCCGGTTTTTTTGATACGTATGTGCGTACCAATAACGTCTGGGAAATATTTAAATGTCTTAAATTCTTAATAAAATTTCCGTATGACCTGCTAAATTCCCAATTTTTCTTATTTGATAAATACACTGAAATTTATTGTTAAGGGAAAGCAAGCTCCTATGCGCATTTCACTAGTTGCTTAGGCCAGATCATCAGGTAATCTTTTCCAAAGATTTTAGAAAAGCTAAAAATATTATACAAATAAAAGCTTAAAGCGAATTCGAATTATAAACACTCAAAGTCTCACTTGTAACTACATCAAAGCTTAAACAAAACATCAACAATAAACAGTGAGTTTATCTTTTCTTACATTCCCCTACAATTGGTTGGCTTTTTTCCGACTCGAATTGTAGTTGTAAGTGGGTAAAAAGAAAAAACAATATTAAAAAACTAATTGCTTCATTTTATTGTTTTCGTAAGAAAACAACAAAAAAAAAAAAAACAAATTTGCCAGTTCAGTTTTTTGCACGGGCACATGCAAGTATATTATCAAAGTTATTTTTTGGGGAATACAAAATTTATTATTAAGATTATTTTTTAAAATTTTTATTATTAATAAGAAATCTTATTAATAATAAATTTTGTATTCTCAAAAAATAACTTAAATGCTAATTAGGATTGCTTCCTCTATAACGGATGAAGGCATTTTAATTTTTCTATTGCCCCAGCGAGCTAAGGCACGAGCCACTCTGGCTGAAATTCTACACACTGTTGCTTGAGAGAACCCATGAAGATCGGCTGCATCATCCTAAATCTACAAATTGTTTTTTTAACTTCAATTTAATTTGTTATTAGCGCTTTTTTGGTAATTGCTAAAATTAGTTTTTAAATTTATGAAATTATTAATTTAACCCTCTAATGCCTAAGAGTGCCTCAAGGCATGCTTTACAAAATTTCTACTGACGCCCAATATATAACTAATTTTTATTAATTTCCATTTTTTTACAATTGCTTAAAGATCTAGAAAAATATTTGTAGAAGCTTTGAAAGCTCTTAAAAGCTGTTAAAGCATTGTAAACCATCTCGAACACAATGCTTTTGTTCAAAGTGCAAACTTCATTAATGATGCTCAAATAATAAAATTGTTTTTTTTAATTATCATAAACAAAACCAAATATTTTTAATTTGATTCATTACTTTTTATTTTCAATACAAACTAACAAACAGAATTCTCAAAAATTAAATGTGTTTTTAATACTAGGTACCCAATGGTACCTCAAGGTACTCCTAGATGTTTTCTTACCTGGAACGTAAACGACTCAACGTACGGGCTTAAAAATATTTTTTTTGAATTCAGGGGCCCAAAAATACCCTTAAAAAATTGTTTTCATAATAAATTCCCATTTATTCTAAAACTTGGCATTAGAGGGTTAATTTCGTCGGGAGGTTTCTGGTAGGCACATTCTTACAAAAATCTAATTTTAAATCAATTCCAAATAATAATAATGGCGCCCTCTTTTTTAACATTTAATCCCTTTTTTGATATCTCAAATATATTAAAAGATATCGAGTTCTAACATTGCCTTTAATTTAATTTTACGGTTCTCTAAACATTGTTTTGCTTCATTCGTCACTTTTTGTGCTATGAAGCAAATTTTCGATACAAAATTTCAAATATTATTGCTTGTAATTGCTGTGCTGCATGTTCCATTCAAAGCATGTAGATCAAAACGTTTTTGTTCCGTGCGGCAAACCAGTAACCAACAGACGATACACTATGTGGCTTCTACTTTGTGTTTGCTTTAACAAATTCTTTGTATTTGAAAGACATTTTAAAATATAAGTGTAATGAATGGTAAAAAAAGGTTTGCATTATTTGAAATAAATCTTAATAGCTTTTTATTTTTTATGCAAGAGTTACAACGACTTTAAGTTTCAACAGAAAACATATCTCGCGGACCCACGTTATATTAAACAAAAAAATCTATCGAGCTGTTTATTTTTAAAATTAATTCAAACATTAATTCAAAGCTTTTAATTTCCTTTACAACTCAGTGCAACCCATGTGCCAAGCAAGTTACATGTAACAGTTTTGGATTAATTGCGTTAAGCCAACTGACAGTCGTAACTATGTAAGATGCAGCATCGGTTAAAAATTTAAGGATTTTTTGACGAAATCTTTAAAATCTTATATTTAAGCAGAGCTCCAAAAAAATTTTTTAGTTGATTTTAAAAATAATTTTTAGGAAGATTTTTTTTGTATACAATTTGGAAATTTTTTTTAAGAACTTTTTTTTATAATTTGGAAATTTAAAAAAATATATCACTCAAAAACGTTAAAATATGCAAAAATATGCGTTTAAAACCAAAATATGCAGAAATATGCATTTTCACCAAAATATGCAACAATATGCAAAAACAAATCGATGCCATTTTAACGCAAATTTAATGATGCGGAAAGATAATTGGTCGACATCGATCTTAGACTATCGACAAAAAACATGCATTTGCATGGAAATCGCATCCCTATTAATGACTTAGAAAGCTGCAATGATGCGTTATGAATTAGACTGTAACAATGCAATACAAAAAACATCTGTTGTTTCTGTTGGCTTTGGATTGTTTTAGTCTTGCCACCACCTGTAATTGAATTTACCTGGTGCTAATTGTACTGTTACGTTACTGCCTTTCAATAACGTTTTGGTTTATTTCCTTTATAATAAACCGTTTCGAGTTCTTTATTGCAACTTTAATAAAATAAATAAAACACAAACACTTTAAAAACTGTTTACAATTTACTCAACTCTACTTAGTACTAAGTCTTTTTAACAACCGTAATTTATAGCTTTTATTCACAACCAACTATAATTTTCTCAGCGTTATGCGTTATTGACAAAGTCTGAACTAAGAATGAATTAATTACGCTAGTGGCCGCTAGTATTTATACCGCAATTTGGTTGTCTAGAACATTCGAAATGTTTTTCGAAGGTTCGAGGCTTTACTATTTCACCACACTTTAATTTGATTTATGGCACCACTTTACATAATTTTACCTCTTATACTGATGAAGCTTTTTTAACGGTCATTTCTAGGGCTTTCTGCACATTGGGATTGAAGTGTACTAAATTATAACAAAAACGATGTAAACTAATAAAATTACTTATGAATACAAGTTAACTAATAAATACAAGATAACTAATAAATTCAACTAATTCTTAACTAATAATTACAACTAATTCTTAACTAAAGTTACTTTCGTAACAGTACTTTTTACTTTTAATGCCGAAATTTGTGATCTTTTGTAAACGTAAAATATGAAAAACTTCTTGAAAATTAGGGGCGCATTTAAAAATGTTGCCAATTCACATGTAACACTTATGCAACACTTTTTTCAGAAAAGAAAACGCCATAATATTTAAGAACAGATTATAAGTAATTAAAAAAACTTTTGTTGAATGTAAATATTTTGGCATTTTTTCAACTATAAAATTTTTTCATACAAAATCTGAAATTATTTTATTCTACAAGTTTTATACAAATGTATTTTATTTTGTTTCTTTGAAATAAAGTTTTTTTCAAACAAATTTGTGTGCTTTTCTATTGATTTGAATATATTTTTATAATATTAATTTGAATAAAATAAATTGAAATAACAGTGAATTTAACTTCCAAGAGAAGAAATGAAATTTGAAAGACATTAAATAAATTTAACATACCTATTTTAATTTTTGAAAAGTTACAAACTGTAAAAAATTCATTTTGATTTTGAATTTTTGATGGATTTTTATTCCCTATATCATAACGCATATCTGTGCTAAATTTTGAACATGTAATATAACAAATGATCAAGTGATTACAGTTTTTGTGCCTAGTAGAGGTCTGCACAAATGTATTTGGTAGCCAAATGATTGTTGTGTGTGTTTTTGATATGTGTATCAAATGTGTAAAAAAAATGAGAGCCAGTCATTCACGCTCAATCAATTTAAATGAGAGATAAACACAACACCGTTCATGAAAATGTAAGCCACATACACTAACCCTAATTGTGTGTGTTTGATGAACTCAAATTTATACATCTTACAATAAAACAACATGATTGAAGTTAAAAATCACACTATTCATTCGTGTGTTTCTTGCCTTTCTTATTTTATTATTAAAAAAATTTTAAATTTTTCAACTTCTTATATTAAAAGTGTAGGTGAATCAGCGGTTTATGGGCAAACTCAGCGATTTACCGCTTTTTTGTTTGTTTTATTTTTACGTTTCTTATAAACAAAACGTTGACAACATTTAATAAAATTAACAAAACAATAACAAAAGAAAAAAACTAAAAAAACTTTGTTAATATTTTTTATAGCTTGCTCTTTCTAACAATTACCGTTTTATTCCATCAATTCTAGCTCAATTCAATGAATAACAAATGTTTTGTCATAACGGCTTAACGAAAATATTTGAGTTGCTATATTAAACAGAATTTTGCGCACGCATACATACCTATGCTCAATGAGTTAGAAACTGAAATTAGTGCACAAACGGAATAAATGTTTATTTTCATGTGTTTATATTTTACAAAAATTCCATTTGTTAAAAAATATATTTAAAACTACTTCTTTTTGCTTGTAAAAAGTTGGTATCACTTTTTAATGCAATATCTTTTTGCTAATATTTTGTTTTCAATACGATAAAAAAAAATTTTTAAACACAAAACACATGTTGTGTTGATAAAACACAATGTGTACATCGTCACACAAGTGTATTTACACGAATAAAAGAGCATTTTTGTTATTTATACCTGTATCAAATATTTCTCTCGCAACACTCAAATTAATAATTGAACGCTTTGCACACATAGGTTTTTTCTTACACACAATTAATTGTGTATGATTCTTAAATCACACACAACACACTACTTGCTAGTTTGATATGTGAATTCATGTGTCGTTTAATTGCACACATGCAGACCTCTAGTGCCTAGAGGACCGTTACGCACTAAAAAAAATAGAAAAATAAATCATCAAAAATCACGATAAAAATTTAATTTTGTTGCATAGTGTAATTTAAACAAACATTAAGTACTATTTTGCTTTAACTAGTAAAAGAAACTATAACTGTTATTATTTATGTATATAATATTCATATGTACACATAAAGAAGTTTTTATTTATTCATACTAGTTAGTACTGCTGATAGGTTATTTGGTTTCAGATTTTTACAATTCCAAAAAACCTAAGTGACATAACATAAGCTGTGTTTAGAAAAACAAAATTTTCTCAACCGATATACATATATTTCTTGTTTCACTTTAATCAAAATATGTAATTTTCGTTTCAATATTGTAAATAGTTTCAATTTTACTTAAACGGGCTTAGCATTAGGTTAGGTTAGGTTCCATTGGCCGTTATAAAGCGCAGCTCACGTGGGTCCATTAGCAAGTTCCCGTTGTGTTACCATGTCGAACCGTCTCCCAAGGGTCCTATGTTAACTGGCTGCTAATATTCTCACTCAGTCACCCAGTCGATTCAATAAAGGAGTGGATCCTATTTAAATCAATATTAGAGAGACAAGTTTTGTCCACAAGGGTTCTTCGACCAAACAGTCTAAGTCTTAGATCTCCGAATGCCAACAATGACAAAGATGTTCCGTTGAATCTTCCTCCTCCTTCATTGTAAGGGGGCCCTAGCCTTTGGGCGTGCCTCCCAATGGGCCAGTTATAACCGCAATAAGGTTTTTTAGGTGATGTCGGATTTAGCATAACATTCCTGTGATATTTGGAATTACTCTTATCATGTATAGAGTGCCCCGGTAGGCTAGCTGGTAGTGAGCTAGTATATCAGAGCCAAGGTTGCGGGTTCGATTCGTGCAACTAAAGGTTACTCATCTTGTCAAGATAATGAGGCGGGAGTGAAATGCACACTTCCGGTGCATTATCAGTACATATAGCACGGCGTGCCAGCCCGCGGGTTCGCCCCTTGCAAGGTGGGGGCTTTACCAGTGGTTAGGGCGTGAAATATGCGCTTTGAAGGACAACGTGGTTGGTATCAGTGCCGAGGTCCTGGGTGGCTAGTTAGTGCGTAAAGAAACTAGTCGTTAACAGCTTCCCTCAGCGTCAGGGCAAAGCGCTGTTGTATGTAAGTCGCCTAGTCCACGCACGCCGTCACTTCGTGGTTCGGTCCGTCAGTACGAGCATACTTGTGGGAACAAAATGAAAACCTCTTTAAAAACAAAAACGGAAACAAACACAACAACTATTAAGGACACGATGGAAGGGATTGACCAGGGTCAGTCGGACGTCACGACTGTTCATGAGAACATAATTGTGCAAGAGAGACAGGTACTGACCGACCTATATCCCAGCGGGAAAATGAGGAATTGATTACACAATTAATTGAAAAAATAATGTATCATTATTGAAAGAATAATAATGCATTCATTGGAATCGAGAAGGTAATTTTATCAGACAAAATAATTATGAAATGATTACCACTTATATTCCCACATTTGCAGAACATGGAATGAATTGTTTCCGTTCGTGAGTATTATTCGTGTTTTTCTATTGCATATTTTCTTGATAAAAATCCGTTATGTTTTGCTGTTTTTATGTCGTCTACTAATTTTTATTTTTAAGGATGAATTATTAAATTCATTCGCAGGATACATTAAAATAATTTGTTACAATCCTAGGACATCGTCTGTGTTAAGAATGATGAATTCCGGAATCAAATATTACACAAGATATGTATTACTTTCTCGATTCCTGTTGATTACCTTTTCCCGCTGGGATGTGGATATTCTTTTTTTTTTTTAAATTTCCTAAGCTATCGAGTGACTCCTGTGGTGAAACCGGGGCTACTCAAGGGTTGGAGAGGCTGACTCTTCTCTCTGACACGGAGCATGATATTGATATATCAGCTCACAGTCAGACTACAGAGCCTGCCACTCTCATCTGTGGGGCCAGGGGACATCATAGGGGACACTCAGGAGAAGATTGTCCACAACTTAATCGGCAGGACGCCGTGGAGGATGGGCCAAGCGCCCCTTCACGAGACATTAAGAACTCCAGCCGAACGAAGGAGAAGGCGCAGAACGGAACAAGGAGCTCTCTAGCATATCTGGATAAGATGGCGAAGAGAGATCCTTCAACGTTCTCCGCGAGAGATAGGCACCTTCTGAGAAGGCACCAACAAAGCGTCGCTAAATTCGAAAGAATTTAAGGCCCTGTCAGTACCTTGCTTGGTTGGCCCTATCCTTGGAGAAAGCAGGTGGATAAAGTCGCCGACCCGGACACTACTCAAAGGAGTACAGGGCCGATGGCGTCGTCAACCTGCCGTGGAGAAGTAGAGAAAGGAGGGGTTGCCCCGATGACCATAGCGCTCATGTCTTCGGAACGAGCTGCGGAGGATAAGGAGGCGATACCCAAGAAGGAAAACAAAGTGGCTAAGGCAGCGGACACGGGGAAGACTGGGAATCCTCCGTCCGATTCCACTAGTGGCTCTCGTAAGAGGGCCAATAGGGGAAAAGGCGCGGGCAGGAACAAGCCTTCTAAGCCAGTCGTGCCGAAGTCACCTAGCTCATTGAAGAGGGCTGGTACATCTCCGGTTAAAGCTCCTAATGCCTCTAATAAGAAGACCATTAAGAGGGTCAGATCTGGGGATGATCAGCCTTCTTCATCGAACAAAAGAGTGAAGTCGACGAGACTGGAGGGTCATCTGCAGGTGGCTGTCATCGATCGGAATGATCCGGATGAGAGGATCAGTGCCGAGCAATGTCAGTTAGTGGAGGCTAGGCTTATCGACGAATTGGCAGCATTCAGAGGCAAAGAGGAGGATGTATCCTTCAATGGTGCGGACTGGGTTAAGGGAGTAAAGGTTGTCAAATGTGGTAACAAGAATTCATTGGAATTCTTAAGAACCACAATTGGCAAATGCGGCGACATTAACCCGTGGGCAAGTTTTGAAGTCATACAAGCCTCAGATTTGCCAATTAGATACATAGTGACAGTGTGGATTCCACCTCCCGTACGCACGGTGGAAACTATACTGGCAGTATTGGGCAACCAAAACAGTAGGCTTCTTACCGACCAATGGAGGCTGGTGACCTCACTGGTGTGTAAGGAGAATACCGGCAGGGACTTCCGTTTCGCGGTGGATCGGAAGTCCATGGAATTCTTGGAGGAGGTGGGGGGAGGTTGTTAAGTTTGGTTTAGGTAACGTCAGGTTCCTGTATCCGCAACATGACAGGACCAAGGAAGCTGTTAGTGGTGCAAATAAACTTGCACCATTGTGAAGCAGCCTCAGCCGAACTAGTAACCTTCCTCACCAGCACTCGGACGGAAATAGCCCTTATCCAAGAAACTTGGATTAATAAAAATAAGGTTTGCGGTTTAAGGGTTGCGGGATACACTCTGTTTGTCCCGTCCACAGAGGACAAGGTAAAAACGTGTATACTACCGAGGAATGAATTGAATTTTCTCATCTTTCATTCTTTCAGGTGCGGCGACTTGAACACAAATGAGCGTGTTTGATGTTGTTCATTGAATGCGGATTTTTTGCAATCACACAAAGCCGTTCTCTGATATGTACCAATGCAAGTTAAACAAAAACAGAAAAAGGTTATATTTGCAAAAAATCACAAAAAAAAGTCGCGAAAACGCGCAACGTTTTTTGATTCTAAAAGTAGTGATTTAAAATTTTATCGTGGTGTAATACATTTTTATGATCGCGACTGCCTTCACTTTCAAAAACTTTTTAATTTTTTTCTAAAGTGAACAAAATGTTTATATTCAAATTATTATTAATTTGGATTCAAATATTAAAATCAAACAATTGAAAAAGGTTTGAGAATTGTGCTTGACATAAAGTCATTTCATATCAAAGGTTTGACTTCGTATTTGTTGGGTGTTGGCACCCGAGTTACCTATCAAAGTGTCGGCATACGAGTTGTGTACTATGGTCGAATGCCTCTGCGTATTTGTGTCATATTCTTATTATACTACAATACATAGCAATATTTGAAAACCATAGTTAATGTGTATATTTATTAATAATAAGACAAATACAATTAATTATATTATTTAACATTGGAATTCGAAAATGTAGAATATCCTAAATATAGAGAAAATATTTTTGAACCATTGCTCACTTTCATAATTCAACAATGATACTACATACTTTTTTTTTACTGTTTTTAACTATATTATTATTGGACCATGTTCTGGAAATCGAATACGAGTGAAATTAAAATCTAAAAGATTTTAAAAGCAACTTTATTTTAAAAGTTCATAAAATTATTCCTTTAAATAAATTTCCTACTTTGTATACCAATAATGAGCTGACGAATTATCTTTACAAGAACAACTCTTAAAATTAGAAAAACTACAATAGTTTTTTAAATAATTGAACTAAAAATTTCGTTCCTTTTTAATTCAACTCGATTTTGATTTCCAGAACTTGGCCGCATATGTATACATATTTTTTATTTTAAAATTTTTCTCCACATGTTTTAAGTATTACGTATTTTTCCGGGAACATAATTTTTATCTATAACACTTTCCTGTAAAAACATATGAAGACACCTTTCATTCTGCGCCAAAGGGTGACCGGCTATTTTGTTTATAAAAGCCTCTAAGCCTTTGCGACGTTCCTCTATAAAGTTCTCATCAAAAATTCCTTCATCGTTGCGGAATGGCATTTGTCTTTTCCAGGCTTTACCTGGTAATGGAGGTACGACAATCTATGAAGTTGAAAAAAATAATTACTAATAAATTGTCTTTAAATTTCAAATAGTTTTCTTACTTTGCTGTCACGTTCCAGCTCATTTCTAAGCCATTCAAAATCGCTGTAGCGACGGCGCACACTAGAATCTTTTACTTTAAATACAGGAAGGTTGGTCTGAAAAAGTTGCGAAATATAAGGTGTTATATATATTTAAATAAAAAAAAAAAAAAAAACAACAATAATACACTTCAATAATTGTACAGTCATGGTCAAGGCTTGTTTATAAGGTGCAGGCACCCAGTTCAATCAGTATTCAATTGTTATAGGAGTGATATCTACATGATATCTATTTATTAATAATTTATCTTTATAAAAACAGACATCAGCATTAATATTGGTTGCGGTTTAGACCTATATTAAATTATTGACCGACAATCAGAAAGTTGTATGCTTTTTTTTTAGCAATTTCAACCAGCTTGAGTAAAATATCATGATTCGTAACAGTTTAAGCCGAACTTAAATGATTTTCAGGAGACGAATTTATATTGGAGCCATAGTAAGTTATGAACCAATCATCCCAAAATTCTGCAGTGATTTCTGGTATTAAAAAACATAAATTTCATAACAGCGGTGAAATTAGTTTTAGCGTTTACAGTGAATTTCAGAAGGCAGCTAAATTTGGGATCTAAGGTAAATTATGGACCGTATATCACAACATTGCATAATATTTTTCTGGCCATATGAAACTAAGTTGGAAGAAATGTCCACAATAAATATATCTGCTACGGTTTTAGGCGTATTTAATTGATATACCAGAGTGGGCTTTATATGGGGCCTATAGTAAATTATGGACCGATCATCACGAAATTTATTAGTGTGATTTCTAGTCCTATAAAACTGTGAAGTATTCAATTTTATTCTGATAGCATTATTTATTACGGTTTAAGGCGATCTAAACTGTTTTCCGGGAGTAGGGTTTATATGGGGCCTAGGGTAAGTTATGGGGCGATCTTCACGAAATACCAAATTTTGTTATGCCAAATTTTGTTATGACAGCATTATTAATTATGGTTTAGGCGTTCTAAACTGTTTTCCGAGAGTAGGGTTTAAAAGTGTCCTAACTTGGTGGCCACACGATCAAGTTTTGCCTTTCAATTCCATTCAATTTACTCAACTCTCTCATTTTTTTACTAACACACTCACACTTTTTAAATTGACCACGAGATGGCTTTCAATTTCACCTTTCCATTTGTTTGACAATTTAACAGCTGAGTACATGTTTGTCTTTATAAATTGTTTTTTTTTATGGCATCTTGAAAGTAAATTGAGTGCCACCTACGTCACACCTCTCAATTTTTGTAAATTTTGACAAGCAGTATATGTAAAAGACTATCAAGAACAACTTGATCGTGTGGCCGCAGGGTTAAGTAAATTATGGGCCGATCTTCACGAAATTTTACAGTGTCATTTCTAGTCCGATAAAACTGTGGCGTGCCAAATTTTGTTGTAATAGCATTATTAATTATGGTTATGTACCTACATTTATGCATATGGGTTGTGGTTACAGCAACTTTACCACGATTATATGTATGTAAGGAATTGCAAATCTTAGGTCTGGAACAAAATAAAGTAGTTGTAGTAGTATTTAAAGCAGACAAATGCTCTGTAGCTCAACAAAGTTCCAAATTTCGAATTTTGCGCTTCAACTGCAACGACTACTACAACTACGTATTCTGTTGACACTACTTTGAAACTGCCGTTTTTAACTTTTGACAGCTTGCAGCGCTATTCTTATCGTTGTACTACAGCGACTTTTCTGTCCCACACTTTATTGTTACCAATTTAGCTATCTCGTTCCGTATAAAAATGCATAACAAATTATTACAGGTTGTTTGAACGTCATTGTTATTACTCCTCTTCAAACACTTTAATTTAGCTGCTTTTTTATGCAGGTAACCACAATTGCGTACCTGCACATTAAGACAGCTAAATACATTTAAGATAGCTTCATTTTTGATTTACCTGTACAAAAAATCGTGCAAAGAAGATTGTGCAGCTAAGTCAAAATTACTGTATTACTGACACTCTTGTATAAAAGAAAAGTAATTTCAAAACAAAAAATTCGAGTTAGTCTTCACATTGGGTTGATTTTGGGTCATAGTCATAAGCTTTATAAAATTCTTGGTATAAGGTCCAGGGTTTCACCTCGGCACTACTAGCAATTGTTGAGAATTTACTTTGATTCCGTGGGGAATTATCAATATTTAACTTCCAGGGCTACTGCCAGAATTTTATAACCATAAATATCTCTGATAGAAAAATAAAAAACCAAATCAATTGGAGCGTATTTTCCTTCATATTTATTGAACTGTAGATTTTTTATTTTGGTGTCCCAATCCTTAGTATCAATCACCGTAGATTTGAATGTATAATAACACTGATTTATTAGCTCGTTGGGCCACACCTTACAGGATATAAAAGAGATATCTTGTCAAAGAAGCGACCAGGGCCCCGTTTCTAAAAACTACAAGTTACAAATCTACAACTAAAATACTGTTACGTTACTGCCTTTCAATAACGTATTAGTTTCGAGTTCGTTGATTGCAATTCAAATAAACACAACACTTTAATGTATAACACTTATTTATTAAGAACTTGGACACTTTAACAACCGTAATTTACAGCTTTTATTCACAACTTACTATTGTGATCAAAACACTACAATGTTTTTATTTTTCTCTGCGTGATGCGTTTCAACTTGACAAAGTCTGAACTAAGAATAATCTTATGCCATCTCTTGCGATTCTATTTATACTCTATCCAGTGTAGATGATACTATTAACTTCTAGATGGTTCTAGAAAGTTCGCCTCCTAACGGCTATTTTGTTAATTGAACTTCTTTATCTATAGTAATTATCTATATGGCTGAATTAATTAAGTTATTATGCATAATAAATTAAGGCATACTTTTAGGAGTTACAATAAATTTAGATAACTTAATAAAGAACATTCTAGTATTTACAGTGGGGTTGAAGTACAATTATGCACAACAATTTTAAAATTACATCTGTACATTGATGTTTACACTAGAAGTGTGTAAATAATAACAATTTAAACTAATAAAATAACTAGCAAAAACTAAATAACTAATCAATACAAGATAACTAATAAATTAATCTAATTCTTAACTAAAGTTACTTTCTTAACAATACATTAAAAAAGCAACATCTGACAACATCGGTTATGTGCAAAGTTATGAATTTTTTTTTTATTAAACCCTTTGTAACCTTTGTTAATGGTTCATCTACCCACAAAAGCGTTTAATGATATCTTTACTGGTTCAGAAGTTAACAAGAGTAGCTATGTGTAACTCATATACAAAATGTTCGTACAAAAACATGTGGTAAAAAAATCACAACTGTTTTTCACAAAATGTAAATTTTAACTAGTATTCAGTTATTTTGTGTCAAATAATGGTGTTCCTGTAGGCTTGTTGGTAGTAAGCCAGAGTATCTGGTCTGTTTCACATTAACGAGCAGAAGGTCTTCGTTACTATTGCTCGGTTAGTTAAGTTTATTTTATTTGTAATTTTATAAATAAATAATATATAAGAAATCCTTCGACCAACCCGTTTATGCACGCTTTTTAAGCATTCCATGGGGATAAATCCCAAAAATAATGAAAGACTATTTTTCGATCTTCTTTACTTTCAACACCACATAACAAACTTCTTTCAGTTTTTTTCTCCGCTAACATGTTTGGAGGCAACAATAATATGGTTGTGGCTTCTTGATGGATGACTACTTTAACCATAATATGGTTGCCAATGACTACATTATGGGTAAATTATCCACAATATGTTTAAAATTTATCGTTAATAATAACTTTGTTGGAGGTGGCCATATTGTGAAATATTATATCACTCAATAAATATAAGCATAAAGCATTCCACACACTTTGTTATAATTCAAATTGTTTGGAGCTACCTTGGTAAACTAGATTTGTTCCCAATATTCTCCTCTCCACTGTCTTCGCTAACTAGAGCTTCTCTACATAAATTTTTTTATTTGAAGCTGGGTCCTTAAACTATATTTAAGCCAAAAAGAATGTGTTTTTGTTGTGACAAACATATTTGTTCTCGATTCTTGACGAGCATTGAAAATTCTTGTAAGCTATGAAAAATTCAGGCCGTCTGGCAAGCCTATCTCACAGACAGTGCAACACTAAACTAAATACATAAGTATAAAAAACAAAGATATTTTACTTATGTGATTATTATCACATAAATCATTTAAGAAACAAATTTACATATTTGTTTCTATTTTGTATGTTTTAATTATTACTATAACAAAAAGTCTTATCGCTAATGTAATTATTTTTATATAAATACGCCCTACCATTGTATGTTTTTTGTTGAAAATCACCCGAACACAAATGCTATGTATATGTACATATTTTTTATATCAAAGAAATGTTTAGTTTTAACATGCTAAATAAAATGTCAATTTGTTTGTCTTTAATTTTGTCATTGTTTTGCATGCATTCAAGTTATCATTTTTTAAATTGCACTAAAAAGGTACTCCCTAAAACAAGCGATACCAATTTTTTATACACATACATATGTAACAAAGAAATATACAATAATCATTTTTTGCATACTAACCCGCATCTTTACTTCATAATCAGTATATCTTTTTTTCCCTGCTGTCATCGTAGTTTGGGGATTAACAACATCTATTTCCAAAAAATTTGCTGGCACCGCATAAGCATCATCTAGCGTTTGCTTTTTCACATTAAGTCTGCGAGTGGCATCAGTAGTACCATCCGATTCCACCATCATTGCGTAGACTTAAACCGTAAATTTATAAATATTTTAATATTGTTGGTAACAAAATATTTTCATTAAATTATCAAAATTATTGGGCGTTTAAAATTATCAATTAAAATTAAGTTTTTTTTTCGTTGTTATTCACAATGTAAGGTAAATTTTAGAAATTATTTTACACGAATTCTTATTATGATTTCCTTATAATTAAGAAATAAAATTTTTGTTTTTCCATCGGTAGTGATGTTAAAGTAACGAACTGTGGTAACGAATGAATCATGCTAATTAACCCAGAATTCCGGTCGGTGTCACCAACAGTGCTGCCAATTCAAACTTTTTATCCAAACAAGACCATTTTCAGGGCTGCCAGCTTTGGGGTTTTGACCCCAAATTAGGGGTTTTCTTGGTGCTAAAAGGCAAGGTATATTTACACAAGGTAGACTCATTTGGGAGTGTAGACATTTTGCTCTATAAAAGGAACCATGTTGTCAAAATTGTCTTCATATAAAACAAAAACAATTTAACGCACACATGTACAAATTTTGGCTCATATACACGCAATTTGACGTTGTGGTTCCAACTATGGGTAAACAGCTGACAAACATATGGGCCAACGAGTTTACCTTGTGTAAATATACCTTGCTAAAAGGCACAAAAATTAGTATTGGGGATATTTAATAAAAAAATTAGGATATTTTGGGGAAATAACATATATGAGTTTAATTTATCTAAAAATAATAATAACAATGAGCGGCGAGCAAAAAGTTTCTTTTTTATGTAAAAGAATATCTGAATAGTTTGAAACTAACCTGTCAATAATTCGATAATTTTTGTATAATAAGTCCAAAATAATCAGTATTGTGGTTATTTTGTTGAACTATTCATGGTTTTCAATCCAAATTTTTAATAATTTTAATTAGGCCTAAGTTCATTAAATTTAATTTTCATTAAATTATTTTCATGAAGAAAGGAATTTTACAACATGAAAATTAATTAAAATTGTTATTGATAATCTTTCACTCTTGACCGTGGCCGGGGCTCGAGTGGTTGCGATCGAAACATGTCATGGTAACCTGCCGGCCCGGGTTTCATTTAAAAATTAAATTCAATATTAATGATATTTTTCATTTTAATTTTTTGATTTTTTTTCTTTTACAGACTGCGCCGCTTATCTATTTGGGAGAAATAGCTTTTGTTAAAATAAAAAACAATACAGTTTTAGTTGTTTTACGACGTTCTTAAGAACGTTCTTTTTTATTTAAATGAATCTTACTTAATATTAAACACACTCGTAAAACTGCTCTGAGTGGAGAAGCAGCTCGCGCTTTTTGTCATTATTTCTTAAGGACAAACAGGTCGTTCTTGTTTGTCTGCTTTTCGTGCGTTTTGCGTTGTCACCCCGCATTGGTTAGTGGTTCGGCGTCGTATAACTGTACCGAGTTACAGTTTTTGCGGTTTCCACATTAACTATATGTAATCGTTTTTAACCTCAATGTTTTAATGTGTTGTCTAAATTAACTCAATGTGACTGGTGGATAACCATATATAACTCAGACGTTTTACTGGTGGAGTACCAAGGAAATAACTCAGAAGTTTACTGGTGGAGACCAAAATACTCTGGAGCGGATTCTGGAAGCTCTCGCCTTCCTATACGAAGGTTTAGGTCGAACGAGGTTTTTTGTGGTTGAAGCTCCAAAAATTGTGTGATACCCTGGCATTATAACTTAAATAGTTCGCCAAAAATTTTTAGTTTTAAGCAAAACCAAAAAAAAAAAAAAATAATACTAAACATTTTTAAGTTTTTTATGTTTAAATATTAAAAATATCAAATTAAGCTAAGCGACGGTAAGCAACAAAAATGCTTACGTCGCTGTCTGGCCAAGTTTCGCACCCCATTTTTAACCGTGAGTTTACTATACTTTCTCACAAAAA
Organism: Pollenia griseotomentosa; assembly: GCA_963931875.1. Lineage (NCBI taxonomy): Eukaryota > Metazoa > Arthropoda > Insecta > Diptera > Polleniidae > Pollenia > Pollenia griseotomentosa. The sequence goes on from OZ007560.1 coordinate 739,756, forward strand.
TTTTACAGACACACTTTTTCTGTAAATATGCGAGTAATTTTTTTACGCGACAGCCATTACACAGCGTTTACATTTGTCAGTACTGGCAAGACAGTAAGCATATACATATTAGTTGGCAAAACAATGCAAAAACAAAATAGCTGTAAAAGTGTTTATGTATTAGTGAAAAAGTTTGAATGAATTGCTACTGTCTTGCCAGTACTAGCAAATGTAAACGCCATGTTACTCGCCAAAAATTTTACGGACGAAGATAAGAGAGAAAAACAATTGTTTGTTTAAATTTATGGCATGTTTGTTTCATTTCGCACGTTTTAATCGAAAAGTTTCTCAACGCGGGAGTTACAGAGCATGAACACTGCCAATGAGTTATCATATACTCACGACTTTTCCAACACTAATGCCTAATAAATCACTGATGGTTTAAACGCTGGTTTAGTTGAACTAAACTTGAATTTATATGTAGTTTAAACTCAATAGCCATAAATCAGTGTCCCATGTATTATAGTTGTTAAAAAATAACATGTGGCAGCACTACGACAAATGTTGGCAATAGGTGCGTTTGAGTACTTTTACAGTATAGTGCAGTAAATGAGAAAATTGTAAAATTTGCTCTCACAAAAAGCTGTTGTCCAAAAAAGTACGCGAACGCAAATTTTGTAAAAATTCGTAAAATAAAGGCAACAGCTGATGACAAATAATTAAAGTGTTGAAAAAAGTTTTACACTTTTGACTAAACTCGTTTTCTTATCGGTACTCGATTAAATACTTTTTATAACAAAAAAATTTTTGGAAAATTCAAACAAATTATTTTACGTAATCTTTCATATTTGTTTGTTTTTTATTTTATTTGATGTTACTAATTTGTGGAGGGTTAATTTATTTAAAAGAACATGAATAATTTTGTTGCTATTGATTACTTAAGTAACCAAGTACTTCACACTTTTACAACTCTAAACAAGTAAGAAAGTATAGTCGGTCAAGTCCGACCATATGATACCCAGCACCACAGTATTTAAAAACACATCATGCTTATGTGTCCATATAAATATGGATTTCTCAATGTTTAAAAACTTCATTAAAATCGGTTTGAAAGTTTGTGAGAGGCAGAAATTGCTTCCTACATCCCCTTGTGGTCCTATTTTTGAAAAACTGTATAGCTTATGTGTCCATATAGATATGGATCTATCCATGTTTTAAATTTCATTAAAATCGGTTTGATAGTTTCTGAGAGGAAGAAATTTCCCCCTATCTTCCCTCGTGGTCCTACGATTTGGCCCATTTTCAATAGGCTTGGTCCTTGTGCCAGTAAGAACCTATGACCCAAATTTTATCAAGTTATCTCCAAAGTTGCGACCTGTACTTTGCGCACAAGGTTACATGGACAGCCAGCCTGCCAGCCAGCCGGACGGACATCGTTAGTTCGACTCAGAAAGTAATTCTGAGTAGATCGGTATACTTTAAGGTGGGTCTAGGACCACTATTTTAAGGCGTTACACACATCAGCACCAATGCGTAATACCCTCTCCACTATTGTGGTGTGGGTATAAAAATTAACATAACAAAAAAAAGTTTCAAAAGTTAGTATTTAGCCAAATAAATGTTTCACATACAAGTTTTATAAATTAATATGTATTCACTTTTTATTCTGGTATAATTTTTATTTAAATTTTTCTTTTATTTAACAATTTTTTCAAAATTTGTAAGCTTTACTTTTGTTTGTTTATAGTATTTTCACATTTGGCTTCTTAAACGCGTTTAAGCAGTTCGAACGTGATTATTTTTTTTTTTTTTGGATTTTGCTTAAAACTAAAAATTTTTGGCGAACTATTTAAGTTATAATGCCAGGGTATCACACAATTTTTTTGGAGCTTCAAACACAAAAACCTCGTTCGACCTAAACCTTCGTATAGGAAGGCGAGAGCTTCCAGAATCCGCTCCAGAGTATTTTGGTCTCCACCAGTAAACGTCTGAGTTATTTCCTTGGTACTCCACCAGTAAAACGTCTGAGTTATATATGGTTCTTCACCAGTCACATTGAGTTAATTTTGGTTCTCCACCAGACAACACATTAAAACATTGAGGTTAAAAACGAATGCATATAGTTAATGCAGAAACCGCAAAAACTGTAACTCGGTACAGTTATACGACGCCGAAACACTAACCAATGCGGGGTGACAACGCAAAACGCACGAAAAGCAGACAAACAAGAACGACCTGTTTGTCCTTAAAAAATAATGACAAAAAGCGCGAGCTGCTTCTCCACTCAGAGCAGTTTTACGAGGAATACGTCGAACGTGATTAAGCTCTAATGATTAGAGCAAAATCGAGATGATTACCCATGCATTGAAGTGATTTGTTAATCACTTCAAACTGACATGATTACAACTAAATCACTTCATAACTCACATAGAATCCACTGAACATACCTCAAATGTAGAATCGCCAACATGATCGTGTACAACCGGCCTCGATTTCTGCTTAATGTTTTTATTTTTTCCTTAAATAAATCACAAATTTTCACAATTTCATCATTAAAATAATCTTCTTATAATTTTATAAAAGTGTTTTTATCCATTTTTAATAAAAAATTAAAGAAATATAAATTTGTTTGTTGTGTTTTTTTTCTAATCATCTGTCATCTTAATCATTTCAAATGTAATGTGAACGGCTTTGATTAGCTAAATCAACATTTTGCTTAAACGCGTTTAAAACCTAAGTGTGAACTTAGCATTACCTTTTGAAACATATGTTTTTTTGTTTTACTAAATTTTACTGCAAACATTTCTGCAGTAAAAGTTTGTAAATACTCAGACAAGAACTGTCACTTTTCGCTCTCAATTTGTTTTCTCATTTACTGCATTTTGTGTACTCGAACGCAATTTCGTAAAATGCAGTAAAGTTCAGTAAAAAATAGTAAAAACTTTTGTGTTCTCGAACGCAGCTAATGTCTCATGATTTGTACTGGTAAACTACCAATTTCATGCGCTTAAAGATGGTTTATATGTTTAATGATTTATAGATTTGTTGGCTTAAACACACTTTAAACCAAGAAGAGAGTTTAACTTGCTCTGATTTTTTAGCCCTTACGCTGGGTCTGCACGTTGCAATATTTATTGCTAAGTACAAGCAAAAACGTCGGCAGAACAATGACAGAACAATGGAGCAATAATTGCTGAATTTATTGCTGGAGAACACTTGAAATTGCTTTGCCATAAATTTACAATTTTCACCGCGAGTAGTCGTATAAAGTTTTGTGGCTGTCAAGATCAACAAAAGCAAACGACGAATTAATTTTTTTGTATATTTTTATTTTTTCAATAGAACAATTCAACTTTTTTTTTAACGCAAATAAACAAAAAAGTAATACAAAACACAGCTACGACAATTACAATTAATTATTTTATTAATTTAAGAAAGCAAATTTCACAACCACTTCAAAACACAACATAAAACATTTGTTATAAATATGTACAGCCACAAAACATTATACGACTACTCGCGGTGAAAACTGCAAATTTATGGCAAAGCAATTTCAAGTGTTCTCCAGCAATAAATTCAGCAATTATTGCTCCATTGTTCTGTCATTGTTCTGCCGACGTTTTTGCTTGTACTTAGCAATAAATATTGCAACGTGGAGACCCAGCGTAAAAAGCACTAAGCACAGTATGCAAAGCGCCGAGTTGACATTCTATATTTTGACATTTCAACTAGAACGACGGCGAATTAAAATGTAAACAATAATAGATTTGACAACTTAACTTACAACACAGCGAAAAACACTGTGAACAGCATGCCTAGTGAGCCCACCTATTCTAACATGGTTTTAATAAACATCTAGGCGAATTTGTATAATTCAGTAAACATGGAGCAAAGGGAGCAGTGCGAGACAATGGAGAAACTCTTAACTCCGGATAAAGTAATGGCAGAAGTTCAGAACTACCGTTTAATAACAAAAGCGAGCGAAGAATTCGATAGGTTTGACAAATTTTCAACGATGCAAAATATTATTAGGTAGTAAATTAATATTTTGCAGATGTAATTATGACACTTGCTTGGAGATTTTGAAACAACTTGAATCTCTAAATGATAATGATATCAAGCTGTACCACAATAAAGCTGTAGCCAGATTTTACAAAGATAGTTGCAAGGATTACATGGATTTATTAAACCAACTAGGAAAAGTCGATACTAAACAGGTATGATTGTTTTTTTGGCTGAAGTGCACTTTACGGGGCGTACGAAAAAAAAATATAAAAAATATGCCACCCGATCCAGAATTAAAAAAAAAAAAAACCAAAATTAATATTTAAGGGGGCTGAGGCCCGTGGGGACCCCTGGGTCCAAAAAACCGCACCGCCCACTGAATGGTATGTGTGGGTACTCAAATTAAAGGTAATTGTGCAACAAAAACGAAAATAATAAAATTTTGGGTGGGCGGCACTTCAAGGGCCCTCTGAGGCAAAAAAAGTTTCCCCCCATAACACTTATGTATATCTGTGTGGGTACTCAAATTAAAGGTAATTTGCTCACGATTGCCAATATGTATTTTGTTTTTGTATTCGTTTAATATTTTCCTCTCTAGGTTAATTTATGTATCTTTTATAGGTATGCAGAGAAGTTTTAGTTAGCGAAAGCGGTCTTTGTTATACCATAGAGGAGAAAATCCTTTTACCCGGCCGACGGCCGGCTATGCAGAGAAGCTTTAGTAAGCGAAGCCGGTCTTTTTTATACCATAGAGGAGAAAATCCTTGCGTCCGGCCGAAGGCCGGCTATACAGAGAAGCTTTAGTTAGCGAAGCCGGTCTTTGTTATACCATAGAGGAGAAAATCCTTGCGCCCGGCCGAAGGCCGGCTATACAGAAAACCTTTAGTTAGCGAAGCCGGTCTTTGTTATACCATAGAGGAGAAAATCCTTGCGCCCGGCCGAAGGCCGGCTATACAGAAAAGCTTTAGTTAGCGAAGCCGGTCTTTGTTATACCATAAAGGAGAAAATCCTTGTGCCCGGCCGAAGGCCAGCTATACAGAAAAGCTTTAGTTACAAAAAAATAAAAAAAAATTAAATAATAACAAAATATTTACAATCGTAAGCAAAATACCTTTCATTCGAGTACCCACACATAGTTATAAGGGTGGGAGGGGCAATTTGTTTGCCCCCCCAGAGGGACTCAGAAGTCCCGCTCGACCTAAATTTTATTAATTTCGTTTTTTTTACACAATTACCTTTAATTTGAGTACCCACACATACCACTAAGTGGGCGGGCCGCTTTTTTTGATCCATGGGGTCCCAGGGGCCTCAGCCCCCTTAAATTTTAATTTTGGTTTTTTTCTTTTTTTATTCCAGAGGGGGTCCAATTTTTTTTTTTTTTTTTTTTCGTACGCCCCGTAAAGTGCACTTTTGCCGTTTTTTTTTTTATTAATTAACTTTTTATTTACAATCTGTCCAAGGACAATAAGCAAATCTGTTCAGTAGTATATACATACATATTTACATCACAGAGTCTTAATAACTCCAATAAGATATTAAGCATAAAATTAATATTAAAATAGGTATTTATAATACAAAATATTACATTTAATTTAGCAATGATTTATAATATTATTTGACAATGATTTATTTATAACTCGACTTAACAATGTACATAGTTTAAATTTGTACGGGATTCATATTTCCTTTTAATAATATCTATATATTTTTCAACCTTTATAATTTGCAGTATGGTGTTCTAAACAGTTGGCACATTGGGGTGTTATCAGTGATGTTAACCGTACGGTAATTACCCTTTTTTAGGGTAATTTTGGGCCTCAAAAGGTTGCAAGGTAGTTTTATTTAAAATACGGTAATTTAAAGAAATTTGGATTTTTGGTATAAATATATTTCTTTACATATGTAGGGTTTAAAGTTTTAACTTTTGAGAGGTGGTTTTCAATTTAAAAATACATAGATAAATATTATAACAAAAAAATTAAGAGCATTATGTTTTTATAAATGTTTTCGTAACACCGATAAGTGCAAAATAAGAAAAATAGAATTACTCTTGTATATTATTAATTTTATATTTAACTTTTTGTTTGTTTAAAAATCAACAATTCTTAAACATATGAAATTGCCGCAATGTTATAAGTTTAACTATAATTTTCGGATTATATTAAGTATGGATCAAATTCAAAATTATTTTACTACCTTATTCATAAAAAATACAATAATTTTGGTTAAAAATGTATTTTATAAATAATGCTCTTATGTGCTATTAACAAATGACAGGCGATGGACTGAGTGCGTTTTATATAAATTTTACTACACAATCAATCGCCTGTTATTTGGAAACAGCACATTAATGTTTTGATTAAAAATCTTTGCGTACGGTAATTTGTTCTCAAAAACGGTAATTTTTAGAGGGCCGTACGGTAATGAAAAAATAAAAGTAAACATCACTGGGTGTTATATCCTCTGATTTACGACAATTGTCTGTGGGATGATTCAATCCACATTTTACCCATGCCATCATGTTAATGTATTAACAATTGATATTGCTATACGATTTCAAAAAGAATTTAAAATATGTATAAGAGCACTGACTACTTCAATTAATCACTGTCAAGGATAGATTTCAAGGATTTCCATCAGTCATCATGAAAGGTATATAAATATATCGTTTCTTTAATATAGAAAAGCCCTAACTAACATGTTCCTTACTTTACAGAAGAAGGAAAAAACTCAATAAAAATTATAGTCTTGTAGTCGCGATTTTTTTTTTAAACGCAGTTTTTTATTAAACTCTAAACAATTTAATAAAAAACTGCATTTAAAAAAAATCGCAACTACGATACTACAATTTTTATTAAGTCTTTTCCTTCTCCTGTAAAGTAAGGAGAATGTTAGTTAGGGCTTTTCTATATTAAAGTAACGATATATACATACATATTAAGTTTGAAGAACTTAAAAAAAATTTTTTTTTGCCACGTCCTTAAATACAGCGCGTTTTTTATATATGGGTAATTCCAAAGTGTTGAACGTGACAGTCGTACGCAACAAAAATGCAATAACATTTTAAACAACAAATATTTTTACGTTCTTTTAGCCCTTAAATTATAGCACTAAGAAATCACTATTATCTATGCTAAAGTTTATGGGGGGCGCGATTCTAGGTCAAAGATATTGGCAAAAGAAGTAGCGTTTCGAACGTGAAAAAAATAGAAGTAATTTTGTGGCCATGTATAAAAAGGAGTAATTCAGCGAAACCTGGCACAATTTTTTAGTCAAACTACTTTCAGAATTTTACGTAGCAATGTAACATTAAAATGTCTTTGGTTTGATTCCAAAATCTTCTTATTTTTTTTTTTTTTAAGCCAAAATCTGGTTCGATACTTGACATTTCGAACGTGAAATTTTTTCCATAATAATTTAATGGAATAATCATGGTGGAATAAGCAGGTGGCATCGTTACGGCAACAAATACAACATTACAACATAAATGGAAATTACATCACCGTTTACGTCAAAAAATACTTTCAACAAAAATCAAAGCTTGCCGCTGAACGTGATGAAATAAATAAATGTTTAGCCAATTTTTATTTAATTATGGTCAATATCTTATTAATTTTAATTTAAAATTATCAAAAACTTTAATAAAATACAGTAATCACAGCACAAAACGTTGACTTTTTGTAAACATAAACAAAACTTTGACATAAACCTAGACAAACAATGCAAGAGCAAAAAATCATCATCTGGCGTAGTGCTGCCATCTGTTTATTTCACCATGGGAATAATGATTAAAAAAAATAAGAATTTACCGTTAATCCGAATAACATATTTCTCTTCGAAACTTCCTTAGATTACAGACCACGTAAGAAAATTTTTTTGAAATAATTTTCATTAAATATCACCTCTTTTAATTAAGATAATATTAAAGAAAATATACAATAAAACATTCTCACAAATAAGAAATTACGTTTGCACAACTTTGCAGTCTGATTGTTTATCTAAGTGAACAAATTTATGGGTAAATTTATAAAATTAGTAAAATCTAAATATTTCTCTATAACAATATTGTAAAATAATCAGCTCTTTATAACTTTTAAATTTTCGGTCACGGTGGACTTTTTGACTGAAATGCCCATATGGGGCAATCAATCCAAGTCAAATCGGACAGTTTGGAAAAAAATATTTTTTGATTTCCTTTATTTTTTACTATGTTGATGTTCCTTCTCAACTGCACATTTTAGCAAATTTTCAGATTTTTTTTTTTGCTTATATGAGATATCAATTATTAAAAAAATCGCGTTATAAAAAACTATGTTCAAAAAAACACGCATAACGTTTTTTTGTATTTTTTCTTTTTTGTCTACTATCCAATAAAATGTAGAAAAAAATTTTGCACAGTGGGCTTGGCTGCGATTTTCGAGATTAAATATTTTTAATAAATTTTTTTTTTACTGTTTATACTTTTTGATTTTCTTGAATTTTTTTGTATTAAATTATGATTTTTTTGAGTAGGTCTTAAATCAGTTTTAAAATGTTCGAAAACACCCCCAAACTTCGGAGTTATTTCGAAAAAACCATTTTTGGGTAGGTTCGAGTACTTATGTTATGTTTTTGCACTTTTGCTTTTTTGCAAGGTTGCAACTTGTGACGTGAATACCCTTACTATTTTAAATTTGTGAAAAAGTTAGTGTTACTTAAATATTTTAATTAACAAATTAAGTTTGTGTTGTTTTCTTAATCTTTATTTTTTATTTATTTTATTTCTTCAATTACATAACCGAGCCCTTAGGGCCTTTTATGGTTAATAAAAGCTACTAATTAAACAACAAACTTCAGGTATTAATACAAAAATATAATAAACAAGAAAATAATTTTACTTATGTATATAAAATTTAACATACCTATCTTACAAACGATAAAGAAAACTTAAGTTAAAAAAAAAAAAAATTAATATATTAAATAACAAAGACATAAAGAATGCTATATATTCTGTTTCCATATTACGCAGATAGAAAATTCCAACACATTGGCAATTATTCGTTTTCGTGAACTAACAAGTTATTTAGCTCTGCAAGTTCCAACAACTTAGATTTAAATAAATGCAGCGAATAAGAAAATTTTCTTAGATCTCTTGGCAAAGTATTCCAAAGTATTCTTTAATATAAAATTATAAAGTGGATTTTTATTTCTACTGCAGTGCGTGGTAAGCGTAATAATTTTTGTTTTATCTTTGGTTTATTAGCTGACGAAAAAACATCAATAAAATTTTAAAAATAATAAAGCCTTGGTTACTTCTTTAATGTGTTTGCATAACCTGCTCTAATGCACTTAAACAATGTTAGTCTAAAATTTTTATGAACTAACCTTTACTATTCTCTGCTCCAATGGTTCGGTATCATAAAAATTTTCATAAGCCAGGAGATTGTTACTTCTGTCAAACAAACACAGTTGGCTATACGTACAAAAACCGTGTTCGTATTAATTATGCCAAAGTGTTAACTGCACTAAAGCCAAGAAAAACGTCTTAAAAATTCCACTAGTGAGTACCGAAAAAATAATTTTGTCACCATAATATCTCAAATTGGGATACAGGAAGCTGGGATAGGGAAAGCGATGCCTTTTTACATTTAAAATCAGTTTTTCCAAGAATAAGTTATGCAAAAATAATAGTAAAAAGATAGTAAAAATGTTTTTTGATAATTGTTCATGATTGACAAAGCCATATTTTAGCCATTAACACTGATGTCCGATACGATGAAATTGTACTTTAAATGGCGATGCTGTATATATAAAACAAAAAGCGCTGTATATTAGGGCGTGGCAAAAAAACAATATTCCTGTTATAGGGCGTGATTGATGAAATTTTTTTTTTGTTTTGTATTGGCTTCTACCCAGCTAGCATTTTGTATCATACAGGGGTGTGCTGGAAATCGCAAACGCAAAACGCAATAATTTTAAAAGTCGTTTTTTAGTAAGTTTTCTGTAATAAAAGAATTTTATGACAAATATTATACAAACATTTCTCTATTAAACTGAATTTTATAACAAAAATTATAAAAATTAGATTAAAAGAGTATTAAAAACAGCCTCCAAATTCTTGCGTTTTGCGTTTGCGATTTCCAGCACACCCCCTATAATCTAATCATTTATGAATCAGCTTCAAGGGCAAAAACCCGTATATGAGCTCATTTTTTAATCATAAATGATACTCTCGTTATGAGAAAATGGTACCCTACCGATGAATCACCTAAAAGAATCATTTGTGATACAATTTTCTGATTCCTTTTTGATAAGTTTAATTTTAGTTTTTCTAATCATAACTGAATCGTTTTTGTCTTATTTTTTAATCGTAAATTATATAGTTTTTGATTATATGTATTTAATATACTTTTTTAATTGTCATGTTTTTTTTTTTAATTTTTCTCCGAAAAATCAGCACCATTATGGCTTTTGAACCAAACCAAAGTAATTGGTTTTTCGCAAAGATGATAAGAAACACCATTTTCACTCACATTTAAGTTTATAAATTGTCAATAATTTTTGGGCTTCTTTTTTAGCCAAGCTTTTTATTTGTTTGGCTGGCATGAAAGTTTCTATTTTTTCATTTGGCAAAAACAAAAATTCTAAATATTTAAAAATCATTATTAAAACATATAAATGTATCATATATGGATCCTTTTTAAATCACTCAGGTGATAAATCAGTTTTTAATCATCAAAACTGATCTGAAAAGAATCATTTGGGTGATTTTTACAAAAAATAATCAGCCGAATGCTAGCTGGGTACCTGGTTAAATGTTATATGTATGTGAAAAAGAAAAAGGGACTTAATTTGTAATCTTATTTAAAGCTATGCATACTAAGTTTTAAAAGGACTTTTTAGACACGTGAAAAAAAATTTGGGGCGAGGATCCGAGATGGCACAAATGGCGTCCAGAATTTGAAGTCGGATTAAAAAGTCACCTAAGGCGAAAATGAAGCCACTGTCAAGCCATGAACAACGATATGCGATCGGACTTTAAATGGCAGCGCTACATATAAAAAAAACCAAAAGGGCTGTATTTGGGGGCGTGGGAGAAAAAAATGTTTCGTGTTTTAGAAACTTCATTGACATATCTTTCATTTTACGGGGTGACTGGCACAATTTTTTTTTTTTATGGAGGTCGACCCGGTCTATTGACCAATATTTTTAAAAGCTAAATGTTTTACTTCTGAAAAACCTTAATAACTTTAACTTATAACTTAATAGCTTCAATGAAATTTATACATAAGGGTATGTTTCTAAACAAACTAATTTAAAAAAATGGCGCTAAAGTTGAAAAACCTAGAAAAAATAAAATTAAAATCAGATATAATTAAGAATATCACTACAAAAATTGTATAAACATACCAAAGGGCAAATATATTTAGAAAGGCACATTTCTCTTCTTTCTGAAACCGTTAAAAAAATATCCGCTAAAAAGCAACGTGTTCATAAGTACTCGAACCTACCCGAAATGGTTTTTTATTCGGAATAACTCCGGATAAAAAACCGAACTTTTTAAAATTGATTTATGATCTACTCAATAAGGTCTATAACCTACACTAGGTCGCTTTTCAAGTATTAAAAAAGTGCTCATTTGTAGCACCTGATGTTCTTTGCCTCTACAAATTCCGTGGTAAACAACACTAAGTTCACTTGATGCCCTTATCGTCTAAGCAACTAAGGACTTGGTGTTGTATTCAACTTTTCTATCTCGGAAACTACGTCAGATAATACCTTTGGGAATTCACATATCGATAGAAGAAAAATTCTGATTCCAACAGTATAAAAAACGTATTTTGAAAAAAATGTGAATTGGTGTAGCTTATCTCTAAAGAACTATTGTTACATTTTTTAGCACTGTTTGCATAAATTTAATAAATTATTATAACTTTCAAAATATACTAAAGTTAAATGATTAATTTTCCTGGTGGGCTATAGTGTGTTGCAGAACTAATTCGAACCCATATGGATTGTAAAAAACTAGTTTCATTCGAAAATCCGTAGCAAAACTCGTTCGTTCCAAAATTGAATCTAATATTTTTTTATATTTCAGTTGGTTTCAATTTTTAGTAATTAATCAAGAATGGCAAAACACTTCAGAATCAAAAAAGTTCAACTTGGTCCATATAGCGCTCGATTACGCTATATGTTTTTTGCATTTTCCTAAAATTCGAACAAAGTGTAAAGAACGAGTTTTGCATCTGACCTACTCATATGTAAGTAACTATATTAAAGCTCAATGCGGCACGGCACGTATTTGATTTGAAATATCGATTTGCAATTTTTACAGAATCATTTTGTTAAATTATATTTAAAAAAAGAGTTTTAATTCAAATAAGGACCAGTCCATATACATTAGCATCAAGGTAAGAGTAGGAGTCGGAGTCGTGCTTAAAAAATTTCAGCGGATGGAGTCGAAGTTATCACTATTTCTTGACGACTCCACAGCCCTGCGGCTAACTGAGCCTTAACTTTGACATGTTTTATGAAGAATCTTAAAATAGTAACCTGTTTATTTTTAACTTAAATCTCAAGGGATGGTCTACACCTTTCTAACGACGTATTCACTTTTTTCGAATTGGAAAGTATCAAAAAACTGACATAAACATCGCTATCTCGAGTCTGTGGTTAGATTTTTAAAATGTTGTAATGCAGAATCGAAGAATTCCTTAATATCTATCGGGCATGTTCTGACAATCGCAAAACGCTTAACATTTGCGATCCTGACTTGAAATTGCATAAACCGTGTACTGTAAATCGCAATCGCAAGAAGTTTGGTGAATTCAAATTGCAAAAGTATGCTTAAGAAAACTTTAAGAAACTATGGCAGATCGTAAGCAAAACGCACGAGTTTCAGAACACCATAAAATAAATCTGGCGTTTTGCGATTTCAAATCGTGCGATTGTCAGAACATGGCCGTATTATATTTGGCGACTCATTGGTCAAAAAATGATTTACCAAATTTTTTATTTATGCAAAATACCATTTCTAGACCCTTTTTTGACGCGGCTTAGCTCACGGGATATTATCAAAATATTTTGGGATAAGATGATTCCCAAAATGTCAAAGTTTATTTTCACGGTGGTACAACTTTAACTTTTTTTAAAAGTGAACATTTTCATTAAAACAAAAACCAAATTTATGAAATTGTTTTTGTGTTTATCATATAATTTACCGTTTTTTAAAGAGAGAGAGAGAAATGTGTCAAAATTCTCACGTTTAATTAATGTTAGAAATTTATGATAAACAAAAACTATTTTTTAAACTTTGCTTTTGTTTTAATGTAAATTTGTATTTGTTCGATGAGTTTTCAATAATAGCCACCAATATTTGCAATAATTTAACTATTGTTTGGTGAATGAGTGTTATGACAAAAATAATTAATACAATGGTATAATTAAAACATGGAAGAATAACAAGAATCTGTAGAAAATTTAAATATTTTTTTAAACAAAACGTACTTTTTTCGATATAAAATTGGTTTGATATTAAACATCCTTGACATTTAATGTGTTGACTAACGGCAGTTTTATTCATCTTTTGGTAAGCAAAAAAAACTTGTTTCCATTTCCAGGTTCATACAGTTTTTTAAGGGGTTGAAATAAATAAACCTCAATTTCCAACAAATTTTAAATGTGTGAAAAAGTACGTTTTGTTCTGCGGCTCCTCATATGTATCTAAATATGTTTTTGCTTTGACCTTTTAAATTTGAAATAAATTAAGTAAATACAGTCAAATCCCTATAATTCGTACCCCGATAAATCGTAATTCCCGATAATTCGTAATAAACTGTCGGTCCCTTGAAAAAATCTCGTTAATTCGTAAAATTTCCATACATTTTGGTCCCCTCACTAATTCGGAATTTTTTTTTTCTAAAAAAATCTTCTTTACCTATTATAAATCGTAATTGTTTGCTAACTACCACTTATAATTCGTAATAAAAACAACAGAAACATGGAAAGAATGATTTTTTGTTTACCGCTATTTTTTTGCGTGGGCTTTTTCTTGTGTGTGTGTTTATTTACTTAAGATCAGTTTGTTACATAAATAATTTGTATATATTTTATTTTTAAGAATTGTCTTGTATGTTAATTCGTATTTATTTTATTTTAACCCCGTTAAATCGAAACCACGCTAAATCGAAAACCCCTATAATTCGTAAGAAATGGCCGGTCCCTTGCGATTACGAATTATCGGGATACTACTGTAATAGTATGTACATTAGGGGAATAACCAAATTTTGGCCCTAGCACTACTCGATAGCGAATATTGTGTTGTTTACGAAAACAATTTGTTTGGGTCGTTTGAAAATAAAAACCTCACCCACAAAAGCGATTTTCTAAAATCCCTAAAGAAAAAAAGATAATAAAAATTTTAAATATTTTATTAATAAATGAAAAAAAAAGTTTTAAAGTTTCTTAATTATTAAAGGACAAGAATTTCAAATTTAATGTAAGTGTTGTTTTGTTAAAGTTTTTGGTTAAATTTTTAAGTACAAATAAAAATAAAAAAAAATATTTTCCAACTTTACCGCGTTTTGTGGGTGACCTTTTTTGAAAACCGCGAAAAATTAATATCATTTTTTTTAATAGTTTTCAATGGACTATTCGACTATGCTAGGGCCATTTTGATATTAGCAAAAAATGGGAATAAGTTATGCCCCTAATTTCTCATACTTAGAAAATGAGAAGTGAAAAGGAGACAGTGTTTTTAATTTCATAAATTCTATGCGAAATTTTTTGAAAAGAGATCAACGATTAATTGTAAGGATTCGAAATTGATAATAGTTCGGAATATATCCTTTTATTCAAATACATATATATAAAAATTTATTTTGTATCAGAAGTTCAATGTTTTCATATTAAAATTGTAAAATAGAAAAAGAGTTCTTCAAGTTTGTACTAAAATTGTCTGTTAATAAACATGAGAAATAAAAAGAAGCCAATATATTAAAACTTTAATTTTCCGGGTTTTACCTAGAATTTTTAAATTTATTTTTCTCTACAAACCATCTCCCGAAAATTTCGAATCAAATAGAAAAAAATAAGCTAACTAAATAGCTCCAGCCGTTCTCACGTGATGCGATTACATACATGGACCGTTTCATTTTTATATATGTAGACTAGCTTAACCCAGTGTGCTTCGCTACCCCCATTACAATAAAATATGTATGTAATTTTTTCCAATACTGATCTTGTGCTTTGCTTATGAAGTTATTTGTACCAAGTTTGAATACTCTTGATGTTACCATTCACCAGTTGCACAGAAATCTATATGGCATTTGTATTGCAGTTGCCCAGCATATGTCTACAATAAGGCAGTGGGCCTTTTACATATATTGTTCATTTTTAACCAAGCTATTTGTTCCAAATTCGTAAAATGTAGATGTGGCCGTTCCTAGATTTACAGAAATCTAGTTTGATCCTCGCCCACTTCTCGAATCCCACACATTTCTTACAGATGCTGTATGTATATTGATAACCACTCTAATTGTACCAAAGTGGGACAATTTTACACTAACCGTTCTTCAAATATGGAATTATATTTTGTGCAACGCCCAACTTTAGCTTTTACCGTTCTCTAGATATACAGAAATCTATTTATCCACTCCCACCTTCTTTTAAACAGATGTTGATTATCGATAATCCAGATTTGTGTACCAAATTTGGACAAATTTTCTTTTTTTAAATAAATGTATGTTATGTCACGCCCACATCTTCAACCCCCAAATTTTATCCGATGTTCTGTATGGATAACCAAGATGCTTGTAAAGCGGCTCATACACTTGCAATAAAATTGTTCAATTTTATATATTGTACAATTATATCGCTTATTTGTATGTGATATTCAAAGGTGGCACAATATATTGGCAACAATCAAAAGACTTTTGATTTTTATTGCACAACAAAAAGAAAGTGAAATTTGTTGGCAACATTGTACAATGTTGTTTATGTTATTCCTATAGGTTATGTTTACCTTTTTATTGAAAGAATGAAACCATTGTGCGACTTATTGCATAATATAGGACAAAATGGAAATAATATGGCGAATATCATATACAATAATATAGCAAGTGTATGGGCCGCTTAACAAATTATTAAGCTTTAGGTCTTTCCGATCTCCAGATATACAGAATTTATATTGTATTTGTATAGCAAGCAGGTGCCACTCCTACTTAAAAATATATGGCCTATAGATCCTTCCAGACTATCAGTAACATACTGTAAAAGTTTTATAAAAATCGGTTCAGCGGTTTAGGCGGCTATAAGGTACAAACAAACAAACAAACAAACTGACAAACAAACAAGTAAACATACATTCATTCATTTTTATATATGGGGCAATCCAAGTCAAATCGAACAGTTTGGAGAATATATTCCCTTATTTGTTACTGTGTTGATGTTCCTTATCAACAGCACATTTCAACAAATTTTTAGATTTTGTTGGCTTGTGGTTACAGGGATATCGAATATTAAAAAAATCGCGTTAAAGGAAACTATGTTCAAATAAATACGCATAACTTTTTCAATATTAGTCCAAATAGAATAATATTTTTTTGTATATTTTCTTTTTTTTGTCTACTATCCAATAAAAAGTAGAGAAAACTTTGCACAGTGGGCTTGCATGGTATTTTCGGGATTTAATATTTAAAATATTTTTTTTCATTGTTCGTACTCTTTGATTTTCTTAATTTTTTTTGTATTAAACTATGATTTTTTCCACAAATTTTAAGACTTATTTGGTTCTGGAATTCAAATAACTACTATTTAACAATTTAAAATTTGTTAAAAAAATGTTTTCTCGATATAAACCACTGTGCAAAAAATTTCTAGGATTTCGCAGGATATATTTTCAATACTTATTCATTTATGTTGTTATTTACATTGGCTTTGTCAAAATAGTCATAAATTAACTAAGAATTTTTTCAATACGACTTTTTACTTGTATCTAATCCAAATATATTACAGATCATTGCACCCTTCACCCTTTTCGAGCAAACTTAATTTTATTTCATGATAGGTGTTTACAGCAGTATTAACTAATAACGAAACAGTACCTCTAGTGCAATATAGAGACAGCTTCAAACGGATTTTGTGTTCTTTTCCATCATCAGAGTGTTATTTTGGGAAATGTTTAGAAATGAATAACACTTCTTATAGCTTAGGAGCTGGATATATCTAACCGCTGCGGCTATTAAAAATATCCTAGCAGATTCTGTTGAGTAGCAACAGCAACTAGAGAAGTTCATCCCTCAGGCCGAACTTTCCCACAAGTGTTAAAAATCCGCACTTAAGTGGAATTTTTAAAATCCCATTAAGATCTCATCCTTAAAATTGTCACAATTAACGTTTTCACTAAAAACTTTTTCTTTTTCACTTTTTCTGTTCTTATACAGAATTGATTGTTTTTCAATTTTACGTTTATAATATCTTTTACTTTTATCAGGTTGGTTCCATGACAGAAAATTAATGCTTATTTTTAATAATTTTCAATATTTGTAGGTAGGTGTTCACGGACTCGAAAAACTTGCAACGAGAGAGTGAAAAAGAGCATAAACATTTTTGAAACAAATTTTTTTTTTAAATTTCTGCCAGTAAAATTTTTACTAGAAAGAATTATTCAACCATCTGTTTCATGTTTTTGTTCACAAAATAAACTTTTAAAAATGTGAAAAAATAAAAAATCGCTTCTAATCAGCAATATTAAAACTTAAAAATTGTTTAACTCGTTACTCAAAAACAAAAAATTTAACTTAAAAAAAATTAAAATTTAATTTAAAAAAATACTAAGGTGTGGTTTATAGAACACGAGCGCCATACTCGTCCGTTCAAATAATATTTAAAACAAAAACAAAATTTCCAAATTTGTCAAAATAGTCATAAATTAACTAAGAATTTTTTCAATACGACTTTTTACTTGTATCTAATCCAAATATATTACAGATCATTGCACCCTTCACATTTTTCGAGCAAACTTAATTTTATTTCATGATAGGTGTTTACAGCAGTATTAACTAATAACGAAACAGTACCTCTAGTGCAATATAGAGACAGCTTCAAACGGATTTTGTGTTCTTTTCCATCATCAGAGTGTTATTTTGGGAAATGTTTAGAAATGAATAACACTTCTTATAGCTTAGGACCTGGATATATCTAACCGCTGCGGCTATTAAAAATATCCTAGCAGATTCTGTTGAGTAGCAACAGCAACTAGAGAAGTTCATCCCTCAGGCCGAACTTTCCCACAAGTGTTAAAAATCCGCACTTAAGTGGAATTTTTAAAATCCCATTAAGATCTCATCCTTAAAATTGTCACAATTAACGTTTTCACTAAAGACTTTTTCTTTTTCACTTTTTCTGTTCTTATACAGAATTGATTGTTTTTCAATTTTACGTTTATAATATCTTTTACTTTTATCAGGTTGGTTCCATGACAGAAAATTAATGCTTATTTTTAATAATTTTAATAATTTTCAATATTTGTAGGTAGGTGTTCACGGACTCGAAAAACTTGCAACGAGAGAGTGAAAAAGAGCATAAACATTTTTGAAACAAATTTTTTTTTTAAATTTCTGCCAGTAAAATTTTTACTAGAAAGAATTATTCAACCATCTGTTTCATGTTTTTGTTCACAAAATAAACTTTTAAAAATGTGAAAAAATAAAAAATCGCTTCTAATCAGCAATATTAAAACTTAAAAATTGTTTAACTCGTTACTCAAAAACAAAAAATTTAACTTAAAAAAAATTAAAATTTAATTTAAAAAAATACTAACTGCCTGTTTTTAGAAAACGTAAACAAGTGAGTGAGTGAGAAATTATATTGAAAACAACAATAAAAAACGAAAATTTGTTTTTGTTTTCAATATAATTTCTCACTCACTCACTGGTTTACGTTTTCTAAAAACAGGCAGTAAATGTAAATATACAATGTACTAAAAAAATTAAATGTTGTTTTAGGGTATTTCTGAAAAAGGTGTAACTCCGTTTCCATTTACAAAATATAATAAAGCTGTAATTTATTATCATCGTCGAATGTATAAAGCTGCTTTTGATATAATGGATCCACTGTTTAATAACAAATATACGTATGATGAAAGCGTTCTAGCTGTGCTTGGAATTTTGGAGTTAAGACTTCTTTTAGCGTCCAATCAGCCAAAAAAAGCCTTTTTTTTTCTTGAGGAACTGCTACAGAAACTGGATATAAATATATTACATCTAACATCAGAAGAGTTTAATTCTCAAGAGACCTTGCCTAGATTAGAGGATAACATTTTTAAAGGTTTAAAACTTTTGACCCTATTAACACTAATTGTTAATAAAAAGGCCGTATTAGTACCAGAGGAAAGCGTAAGTAATACTTATACTAAGACTGGATGTAAAAAGAACGTATTTTTATATTTAAAAGCTTAAAAGCATTTACAAAAAAGTTCATGAAAAATATTTTTGTTTATTCCGTTTGCAGTAATGGAAAAAGAAATTATTAAAATTCAATTAAAGTTGCCATCTTAATTAAAAATGTTTGTTTAAAAACGTAAAATTTACGCTCTTATTTGCGTCCCTATATACCTACATAATTTTAAAATAAATAATTGATATTAGTATTTACAAAATTAGTTTCCTGAGTTTTCAGCGTTAAAGGCTCATCAATATTACATTATGAAAGATTTTCAAATGGCAGCGAAGCAATTGAAGAAAATTAACGTTTCCGCATATATGAATGGGTAAATATACTTAATGATTAGTATTTCCTGTAATAAAAAAAAAACTTCAATAGATATGAGTTCATTTTATTAGCTCAAATGAATCTTAATTTACATTTTTAAACCCTTCACCACAGGTTAAAACAATCAGCCGGATTATGGTTGGCGTTGTTGTAAACCCCTAAGTCGTTTTTTGTAATAGATTGAAGTAACACACAACCTGTGTTCTTTAATCTATTACAAAAAATTACACAGGCATTTACGCCAATAATAATCAGGGCGACTATTGATTTGATCTTAGACCCGTGCCATGGTGAAGGGTATATAAAATTCGGCAAAGCTGAATATAGTACTTTTACTACATTAAATAAATCTAACAAAAAATTTTAGTTTGTTTAATCAAGAATTAAATACTCTAATTGCTAACAACATGGGAGTTATTCATTTACGAGTTCGACATTATGCGATCGCAGCAAATTTCTTCCAAAATGCTATCTCTTTTGATAAGCATATCGCATTAGATATTCGCAATACGCAATTACATTATATGAGTTCAGCAAAATCTTGTGAAATTTTGTACAATTTGGGAATTGCTATGCTGCACTTAAGACGACCCACGGATGCGTTTCAATGTTTTCTTGTCCCACTTAAAACATATCATTGTAATCCTAGACTATGGTTTAGAATTGCGGAAGCCTGTATAATGAACCATGAAATTGTAAGTATTATTTACCAAATACGAAGTACGTTTAAATAATAAGAACTTTAAAATCTTATTAGTAAAGCGGTCATAACAAGCATGTTTATATTATGAGTGAAAATTTGTTAGTTTGTGTGACGCCGATATTACGCTAAGCACACGTACATGAGCTTGACAGCAAGGATTTTGATCGTGTATGGATCCTTAAAAAAAATTTCAGGCTGATAAAAAATTGTTCTATGAACATTTGTTAAAAGCCTTTCTATAAAACTGAAATGTTTTTTTTAGAGTAAGTGTTCAAACAGAACAGAGTCTTCAACTTCAGGCAAAAATTTACAAGCCCATAGTTAAAACGTTGTTCACAGCTTACTCTGGCATTAGACAAGGCCAAAAAACGCTAAAAATTATTTTGAAAATGCTAGAAATAATTCTTAAAGTTTTTCATGATTTTTTTTTTAAATCTGAATACATTTTAGTGCCTCATTTTAAACAAAATTAAAATAAATGGTAATATTTAAACAATTATTTAGGTAGATTTGATATAGCAGCAGATATAAATAACACAGGTGGTTAAATTTGAAACTGGAAGGCCCTTTGATAAAAACAAAAAAAAAAAAACGGTTTTATTTCCATTTCGATTTAAAAGAATTTATAAAAAGATTTTTAGACCAGTTTATTTTTTTTATATATTAAAAAGTTATCATTGATTGGGTAAAAGTTAGTTTAAAATAATTTTAAAAAAAATATTAGCTTAAATCGCTGAGACTATTCCTTCCAACTTTTCAAATTTATCAAAAGAAGCTTAAAACATTTTTTTTAAAAAGCTAAATAAAATGCCAAATAAAATTTTTGCAGCTAAACCTAAGTTTTTGGTGCTGAATTTACCTGCAAAAATGCCAAAATGGTCACACTACTTAAAAGTCTTCACATGCAATGTTATCACCTTGTAAAAAATAACATATTCAGTGAATATTAGAAATTCCCTCATCATCTAGTTTTACGATTTTTTTAACAAAAAGCCGCTAATATAACGAACAGCGATCAAGTCTGTCGTCATAATATTAAAAGCAATCATTGCCTTTTTATTGTTGACATGGATAACATACTAGTCAGCTTTTTAGACAATTTATACAAAAATAAATTCAAATACATATATGTAATATTTTTGCACAAAATTGATTTAAAAGCAGTAACAATTAAAGCAATTGTTTGGTATGTTTATGTTGTATTATTGATAAATAAAAATCATTAAAGTAGATTTGCGACTTTTATTCTTCAAAACAACAGTTTTTTGCGACTTTGCGTTTAATAATTTCCAACGGTAACTCTGCAAACATGTAAAATAGTTTGTGTGTCGGCATTGCAATATTTTTTGTTTGTGTTTTTTTCATTCAAAATATGGAAGCTTCTTTTGTTGTGAACTTCTTTTCTTTAATATTTCCTCCTCTCTTATACACCAACAAACATATGTACTTCAATTGACCATTAAAATAAATTTATTTCACGTTTAATTTACTCATATCAACAACAGCCGTCTAGATGGTGTGTCCCGAATAATTTTCTATTGGTTTGCGGGTTCGAATCCCACTTTAATAAACTTTATTTGTATTTGTAAATTTTTTTTATCTAAACAGAAATTGATCAGTTTTTGGCTTCTTTATATATATAATTTATATATTTATTTATTATTCCCTTTTTTATTTTATTTTTATAATTACTTTTGTTTTATCAAATAGAATCTGGGAATTTATTTCTCATTGCGAGTAACATTTATTATATACATTTTCATATTTATTCGAATGTGTATTCTAAGTCAAATAACAATTTTAAAAGCTTTTGTACTTTAATAGTCTAATTCCTTCAATATTTTCTAGGTATATTTTCTATGCACTATTCGAATTTTCGTTTGTGTAAAGTAAGCCTCGTAACAGAAATATACAAACGAAAATTCTGATAGTGCATAGAAAATATTAAAGGAAATAAGTGAATTTTAATACATTTTTTGTGAATCTTATCGTTATTTAGGGTTAAAAAAACAATTTTTTACTGAATTAAGTACAATTTTAAAAATGTAATTTATTATCCCTGGTATGAATACAAAGGATTTTTAGAGGTTTGTTCCTAAAGGGAATTCTTTAGATATAAATAAATATTTTTTGAGCCATGTTTAGCCACAGTTTATGTCTTAAATTCTTCTTCACTTGCAGAAGTTTTATATATTAGCGGTATTCACTCTTGGTAGTAATCTTTTTAATAAAATAAAGAAAAAACCCACACATGCGTGAATGTATCAGCGTCTATCCCAGCAAACGATTAAAACATCGGGTGCGTTAGTAAATGCATCACTGCGCTGCATCAGAAAAGCAAACTTTTTTTAAAGCCGATATAAAAATAATTATAATTTTTTTTATTGTGTGACTATTATTTTTGTGGAGTTTTTCACAATTTTTTAGTACACATTAACTTCACTGATAAATATATAAGCATTTGAAATCACTGATGCATTTACGAACGCGCCCATCTTTAACATCAATTGTTACATATGCAATTCTTTGAATATTTAAATAAGAAATTAGGTAAATTTCTTCCGATCTTTAAGATATGAAACGGTGTTATTTAAACAAAAAAATTAATTATAAAAAAAATATAAACAAAATTAATTATAATAAAAAGAAAGTTATTAGGAAGACACCGTCTAAGGCCGAGGCCACGCAATGAGCGGCTAAGCGGTGAGCGGCTGGGCGGTGAGTGGCAAAAAATTAAAACATATGAAATACTAATGAAGTGGGCACGCAATGAGGGGCAAATAAAAATATAGCCGAGAAATACATTTTTTAGGGAAGAAACAAACAATTTCGAGGACAATTTTCACAATAGGGATAAATATAAAAATTTAAGCAGCCTTGTTTCTAAAGATATCTTTTTTTCTATTAAACAAACATATAAAAATATTTACAATTATCTTATTTCGAAGACTAAGGGGCTTATAGTGTAAAACGCAATGCCAACAATTTCATTAAAAACAAAAATAAAATCAAAAATATTTTATAAATTTGTTGTTGCTTTCTACAGACATTCATATTATTTTTTTTTTCAATTTTCAACGCCACAAAATAGAAGTGTTTGAAATTTAAAAATTCAAGATGAATTTCTATAGAAAGTAACAACAAAATTATAAAATATTTTTGATTTTGTTTTTGCTTTCGTCACTTTTTTAGAAAAAATCATCAAAACGTCACTTTGTTAATATCGGAACAAAAAATCGTCAAGATGACGATAACTCGTCAAATCTGGCAGCCCTGTTTTTATTATATTTATTTCTTTTGTTGACGTTTCGCTTTTATTTGACACTTAATTACTGGAAATATTCCAGTATAAACAGAATTTGTTGTGTCTGTTTTCGCATTCAAATACAGAAACACTTTTATCTCATAAATCGAGAAACGATGGAATTTTTTGTTTCACATTTCATGTAAGAAATTTTACGATGCGAGAAATACAGAAACGAGCTACAGTATTAAAAATTTGCATTTAGCTGGGCCTATGCAATTCGTTTACCAAATTTGATCCCAATTCACTTAACGGCTTTCGCGTCATTGGGCCGCAAACAAACATCCAAACTTTCACGTTTGTAATATTAGTTGGATTAACACTTAAAATAGTTGCACTCAAAGAGAAATTATGTATGAAAATGAATGATTTCTTTCTTAAAAACCATTTGGATATAAAATATTTAGTAAATCTTAGGAATGTCCTAATAATATTGATTGTAGAAATTATTTGCCATTAAATTGCATATAAACGTACAAATAATTTATATACTTACATAGTTGCATTTAAAAAAAAATTTAATTTTGATCAAAAGAAAAAAATTCTATAACATAAATTTTTGGACATTTCATGTTTATTTAATCTATCAATGAGAAAATTTTCTTAATATATACGTACATATGTAAAATAAACTGGTCTAAAAATCTTTTTATTAATTATTTTTAAATAGTTTTAAATTGCACCCGTTTTTACCTCTTAAATATTTGACAATGGGTATATGGACATTTCCATTGTGTCGTGACGTGATATTTATACGACAAAATGTAAAAAAAAATTAAATGCAGAAGCCAAATTTGTAAAAAGTTTTTTTTATATTTGCAAAGTAATGAAGTGACACTATATTCAGAAATTGACAACAATCGACCATAAGGATTTGAAGATATAAGCAAAAATATGCGCTGGCGTGACGTTACAAAAAACAGAAGTGGATTTTGACTTGCATAAATAAATCTGCAAGTCAAAATTGAGCAAGTCTTTTTGTATAAAACCTTTTTAAGTAAGCTTTGGACTTATTAAGATTTATTTTCCAATTTATTAAATTTAAAAATCTTTGCTCGTTTAAAGGTAAATATGGGCATTTCCAGCGAAAAGTCTACTTTTTGTATTGTAACGCCAGAATGAAAATAAGCTTGTATTTTAGGACCAAGTTGGTTAAATGTAATCCCTTTTGTTACTAAATGTAGAGCTAGTTGCGCTTTATACCAAAATATAAAAAAGTAAATAAATACACCTACATTTTTTTGAAAAACAATTTAAATTACTTCTGGTGTTACGTTACAAAAAGTAGATTTTTCAATGGAACTGCTCATATGCTGTTCGTCTACCAAATTGCATCCAAATCCAATACATAATAAAATTTCGCGTGATTGCACCACAAACATACAAACTTTTACATTAAGATAGTTAATATACATACCCACTATGATTCTGTATGTAATATAATAATATTTTTTTTTTGTTTACATGTGTATGCATTTACTACATATATACAATTTTAGAATAGATCAATTGATAAAAACAAAGGGATTACAACATCATTTTCAAATAGAATAAACTATATGTAAGTATTTGTAAATTTATAAAAATGTATCTTAGCAAACTAGAATAATAAAATGTAATAAACACTTCTACGTAAGAGAGAACAGTCAATCCCCGGGTGTACTTGAACCTACCATGGCTTTTGCTGCATTAAGCCTCCGAAATGCTTTGACTTTTACTCAATTTTATTTAAAAAAAATGAACGAACAGCACACAAATGAAGATATGATGCTTCACCCTCCAACAAGGCAAAGTTGGTATGCAACTAAGGACAATAATTTTTGTCCTCCTTCTCGGCCGATTGCAAAACAATCATTTCATATTTTACTATCATCTATATATGCTGCTTATAGTTACGTTTCTTTGAGATTGGGTGATTATGTAACAGCATTAGAAATGGCCGAAGATTTGTTAAAAACTGAAGATATTTCAGATGCACACAAGTGAGTAAAACTGTGTTACAAAATATAATTTTCTTTTTCATATGCTTTTTTTAAGGATGCTAGCACATATGTACGCCGGAGAAGCACTTATTATGGTGGATAAGTTGTCTGAAGCCAGATCTCATTTGGAACCCACATTTGTTTCTAATCTAAATTCCTTTGATTTTGAAACAAAAGATTGGCAAGTTAAATCTTTAGATGCTGCTCAAAACGTAGTGCGATATAATTTGGCTGTGGCTATCTTTATGCAAGGTGATGTAGAAATGGCTCGGGGCCTTTTGAATACATGTACTCATCCTATTGTATCACATAAGGTATCCGTTTTTAAAAAAATGCAAACAACATTATCAGCACCTTCTTCATCTTCAACAATTTTCTTAAGTCGAAAATTTAATTAATCCCAAATATTAAGGGCAATCACGATGGTCATTGTGCAAATTTGCAGTGCGTATTATGATTGATCGTAAGCATACCATTTTTATTTTTTGTGCAATTGTGCTTTTTTTCTAAAAATTTATTCTGGCAACACAAAAAACTTCAGACTGCACTGTACAAAATCTGCATTTGTTTTCAATTATACACAAATTAAAATAAATTTTTTCTTGTTAAATTATTTAAGTTTAATTCTCTATTTTATATTAAAACCCACGAAAAAGTTAAATTTAAAAGTTTCCTTAAAAAACAATATGGCGCTTAATATGTCAAATGTTATTGTTTACAATTGTTTGCAACTGAGCAAATATGCACTACTGATTTTGCTCATGGTTTTTTTGAGTGCAAACGAAGTAAAATAGAGCAAATTGCAAATACGCATGTACATTTTGTTGTTGTTGTGTTGTGCAAATGTATTTTTTTTAACGCTTTTGCACACTTTGCACTACCCATCGTGATTTACCTTACTTTTTAATGAAATTTATTTGTTTATTATTTAGAATACCTTTAAACAAAAATTTGCAAGTGTACACAATTTAAATAAATATAAGATGATTGCCAAAAATGTTGAATAAATCAGTGGGTAATCAGTATTTGGTAAAATTATAAGGGTCTTTTGATTAATGAGATAAACAATATTCAGTCGGCCCTTCCCCTACTAATACAAACCACAGGACATTTAATATATACATACATGTGTTTGTGGTGTAGCTGAGGTGACAACCCTTGGTCGATGTCCTGGGGGCTCCGAGTCGTTCCGGTGCAAAGAACCGATTGTCGTGCGAACGTTAAGGCCGAATTTTCCAGCTGAAGCAGCGGAACTTGCGGAGGAGCGTGACGATCTTCGCCGAACCAACCCCAGCGATCCCAGCATTGGTGAACTCAACCGGAAGATCAGCATGTTGGTATGCGAACATAAGAGAAACAAGCGGGTAGAACATCTGCAAACCTGTAACCTCAGCACAGGAGCCAGAAAGCTGTGGTCCACGGTCAAATCTCTCTCTCGAACCCGACTAAGCGAGACGATAGGATTTCGATATAATTCGCGGACAACACGATATTATAACCAAAGAGGTGTGCGTGCAATTTTAGCCGGCAGTTCATAGAGCACCCTGAAAGATATAAGGCGAAAAGAAGCTTCGTCAGGAAACTACACGGTCTTCGAGTCAATGACGACCAGAACCGCCCTTGTGAAAGGACGATTCTTGTGGCACTCGATCTGTCGAAGGCCTTCGACACGGTTAATCATGCCATCCTCTTCAGAGACATCTCAACATCCAGTCTCCCAAACAGTAAGAAGAGGTGGATCGTAAACTATCTGTGTGGCCGCCAGTCTTTCGTAGAGTTTCGAAATAGACGATCAAAACTCCGTAGAATTAAACAAGGAGTGCCACAGGGTGGAGTTCTCTCCCCGATTTTGTTTAATCTCTACCTTTCGAAGCTCCCCACTCCACCAGTGGGTGTAGACTTTATTTCCTACGCGGAGACACAACATTATTGAACTATGCGGTAAGGTGATCGATTATCTTTGCACACAAACCAGTGGGTGTAGACTTTATTTCCTACGCGGAGACACAACATTATTGAACATTATTGATCGATTATCTTTGCACACAAACCAGTGGGTGTAGACTTTATTTCCTACGCGGAGACACAACATTATTGAACTATGCGGTAAGGTGATCGATTATCTTTGCACACTAACGAGCTTCTTCACTGATATGAACATGAAACTGTCACCCGCGAAATCATCCGCGACACTTTTTACCACATAGACCTAGGAGATACTACTGGAACTGGATGTAATAGTCGATGGAGTAAAAATTCCGACACTGAACCACCCGAGGACAGCCTTTTCTCGTCCTCTGCGCATACCACTGCAATATGCAATAAATTGCGGAGTAGGAACAAGGTCCTCAGGTCACTAGCCGGCTGTACTTGGGGTATGGACAAAGAAACCTTGTTGGCTACCTATAAAATATGCTGCGCCAGTGTGGTCCCCGAGTGTAAGTGACACTCAGTGAAAGAAACTCCAGAGCTGGCAGAACGCAGCGCTCATAACAATCACCGGCTGCGTTCAAATGTCCTCAGACTGCCATTTGCATGAGGAAACGAAGATCCTGAAGGTAAAGCAACACAGTCATATGCTGACGAAACAGTTCCTGCTGGGATGCCATCAGAGGGGACATCCGAACCACCATCTGACGGAACTAGACCCCCCGAGGCATGTCAGGAAGGATCTTCGGATATATGAGAGTGAAATCCTAAGATACAGTGGTGGCCAACATATTAGGACACGTCATATCACTTATATATATCTGATAATTTTTACACCTTATCGAAAAATTTTTAAATATATGTTATTTTTTCAAAGATCCTAGTAATGTTATAAAAAAAAATTGACAATAGTTAACTACGTATATTTTGTTAGAAAATTTTATTTACATATTATACAGATTAAATCCAGTTTAAGCCTGGTCATAAATTTAGGACATAGGCAAAATAAAAGTTAATTCACTAAAGTAAAGCTCAGCTTCATAAAAGAATTTTAGTATTTGGTGGGAAATCCTTTATTTTGGATCACAGCAGCACATCTCCTCGGTAAACTTTCAACTAATGCCCTACAACGTTCCTTTGGAATGGCATACCAAGCTTTTTGGATTTCTTCCCATAAATCGCCCAAATTTTTTGCCTTCACTGCTCGTACATGCTTCTCAACATCATTCCACAAGTTCTCAATTGGATTGAGATCCGGTGATTGAGCTGGCCACTTCAGAACAGTGATATTGTTTTCCTCTAAGTAACTCTTAACTAGGCGTGAAGTGTGCTTAGGGTCATTATCATGCATAAATTTCCATATTAAAGGCATGTTGTCTTCAGCGAATGGCATCATAATGCTCGTCAGTATGTTTTTGTAAATGTGTTGGTCCATTTTGGTGCTAATCTTGTGAATGGGACCTACACCATGCCAGGAAAATGCTGCCCACACCATGACATTTCCACCACCATGCTTAACCGTTTTAAGGGTGTACTTTGGGTGATGCTCTAGGTTTGGAGGGCGCCATACGTACTGTTTTCCATCAGAACCGAAGCGGCAAAACTTTGACTCGTCACTCCAGAGTATATTTTTCCAAAACGTCATCGGTTTATTAAGATGTTCCTTAGAAAACGCTAGTCGAGATTTAATATTTTTTTTTGACACAAGTGGTTTACGTTGTGCAATACACCCACGTAAGTTTTTTTCGTTTAGACGTCTTCTTATTGTCCTGGACGATATATTAATACCAAAATCCGATGATAACTCATTTCTAATTTTACTTGAGCTCTTGAAAGGATCTTTAACAGCTGCTTTATAAATTAAGCTATCCTCCCTGGGTGTAGTTTTTCGGGCTCTAGGTTGCTGTTTGACATTTTTGGTGGTACCATGTTGCTTGATATGTTCCAGGGCATTGTAAATCTTCGATCTGGAACATTTAAGTAGCTTGGAAATCTCCATTACTGTTTTTCCATCAGTATTCATTTGTTGAATCAGTTTTCGCTCGGCATCCGAACTCCAAGTACCTCTGGCCATTTCTAACTAAATATTTTGATGTATTCCAACATAAAATAGAATAAAACATTCATTTCTTACCTTTAAGCTTCAAAAAACACTAAACAATCACTTAAAAACCAGATAGGTCTAATATGTTTTAAATTCGTGGCCAGCCTTAAATACCCGTTTTTACAATAATATAATAAAAACAGTAACAAAATTTTAAAACAAACAAAACCAAATAACGGTACTTTTTCTTAACATTACAGGGTACACCAAAAAATAAATAAAATCTAATTTGATATTGCAGGGTTGTAAAAATGATCATAACTAAGTTCGTTACATATTGTGTCTTAAATTCGTGTCCGCCACTGTATGTCGTAGAACCACTGGACCACTTTTCATGCAGAGCAACTCTCAATGATACCCACCTAAGCACGGTAGAAGCAGCTGTAATATCATACCGTGATAACATCGTTCTTGGAGGCCGCCCACCACCTGTTGCAGAAGAAGAACGACGTGTAAAGATGTAAAGAAAACTCTAAGTATTTTTATTAATATTTAATTTACTTGATCTTTTATTATTTGATTTATGAACAGCCGCTTGTGCGACTGTTCTTCTCTTGCTTGTGTTTTACAATTGATTTCTTAAAAATTATTCTTAAGTCTAGATACTTAAAATTACACTAATACTAAGGCATTTATTTTGAACAAAGAATCATTAATATGATACTTTGTTCAATGCCACTTACAAAACATTGTTGGGAATGTGCTAGTCAGCATAATCCCACCAATGAGTTTGGCGTGTGTGGACATTGTTGCTTCAACAAAGTATGAAGCTCGCGTTACATACAGAAGGTATGGTAACAGCGACTAGTCAAACACACTACACCTCCCTTTTTCGGAAAAGAATAATCAATACGAATAATTGATTATTCTTTTATATATTACAAAATTTTGGTATACATTTTTTTTTTTTTTATTTAAGTAGGGGCTTTGTTGTCCAGTTCCTGTGACCTTTACATTTCCTTCCCCCTTTTCGAAAAATTGAAAACACTTAAAAAAGTTTTCAGTTTCAAATTCTTAGTACTCATGAAGTGGTAAAAAAAGGCTTGTTGTAAGTGACAAATAAATGCAATGAATTTAATAGGAGATTTTCTTCTAACATTGAATTAGGGTAGAGAGAAAAAAAATATTTTGTTGTTATTAAAAAAAAAATAAATGCGATAAAGTTAATGAAGTGGTTTCTTCTAACTTTGAATCACAATTATCAAGAGGAAAAATATTTTAATTATGTATTTATACAAAATAATTAAATTAATATTTGTTTAATATATGCTTTATGTAAAATTATATATTTAGGAGAGGAGAAAAAAATAAATTTTGGCCGTTTCTTGTTTTATTAAGTCAAAAGAAGCGGTCAAAAGAAAACTTATTGAAAAGTAATTATTAACGTTAATGTGAAAAATTATAGGTTCACTATAATTAAAATGGGAAATGAAAAAAAAAAAAACATAAAAATGTTTTTGGATGTCTAACTGAGTGACTACACATTACTAGGGGAAAATTCTCCATTATGGAGGTTTTTGACTCTGTTCTTATGGACTGTGAACAGTTTACCGTTAGTATCCATCAATGTGACATTATTTAAGAGGTCAATTTCTTTTACTGTGAAGGGGCCTTTATAGACTGCATCCAGTTTATGCCCTCCTTCATTGCGGACTAGAACAGAGTCGTTAACATAGAGTGTGGTTGGATTTGAATCTTCATTGGAGAACTTCTGTCTTAGAAGTTTAGCATTTTCAATTAGACTAGCGGCTCTACGTTGTGCTACTTGGAGTCTGAATTTGACTTCCTTTTCATATGCATCAACGTTATATATTGGGTCTATGCTGTTAGTATTGGTAAAATCTAGCTCTCTGGGGGCTTTTCCATAGATTAATTCGAATGGACAATATCCATGAGCTGTAGATGGAGTTGTATTGTAACAATATACAAAAAATTTTAACCAATTATCCCAATCGGATTTGTCTGATGATACATAAGATCTTAAATACTCGTTGAATGTTCTGTGAGATCTCTCAACAGTACCGAGCGTCTCATGATGGTAGGCTGTAGAGTTTAATTTCTCTATCTTCATCAGTTTGCATAGTTCCGTGAGTACTTGATTCATATATTCAGTACCTTGATCCGTTACTATGGTGTTCATTGGACCATATATTAAAATAAAATCTTCCATAATGGCTTTCGCTACATTTCTGGCAGATTTATTAATTATTGGGATAGCCACTAAGTATTTTGTTAAATCGCACATTATAGTCACAGCGTATTCATTCTGTGAATCTGACCGAGGGAGAGGTCCTATAGTGTCGATAATCACTCTTTGAAAAGCTTTTAAAGGAGTTGGTGTTAAAACGAGAGACTCCTTGCCTTTAACCGTGGTTTTGTTGGTTTGGCATTGAAGGCAATGTTTGACGTACTTGGCTATGTCTCTAGTCATGCCTTTCCAATGATATTGAAGTCTAATTTTTTTTGTCATTCGAGTTATGCCTGGATGTCCACCAGTAATGGGATCATCATGATATTTATGCATAATTCTTAGTTTTTCAGAATCAGAAGAAACTTTAGTAAGTTTTGGAATGAGCACAATAGTTAAGTTAAAATCTTGCAAGATTATATTACCTTTACTTTTGAAGGTTTCAATATCTGTTCCTAGGTAAAATAGCATACTGTCATCTAGTGAGAGTAGCAATGTTGTTAGACCAATATTATTAGCTATTTTTGCAAGCTTTAGAAAGAGGTGACCTAGGTCGACTTTTCTATTAATAATGAGGTCCGTCAACTTAAAATCGGAAAGAACTTGCTTCCCTTTATGGATAATTACTTTATCCTTAGTAAAATACAATCTAGGTATTTTACGGTGCTCATGGGCATTTATAGCCTCATAAATTTTAAGATTATTTGATTCTGTTGGCGGTATAGAAGATTTATTTTTAATTGACACGCCTGCTTTAGTCTGAAGTCTGGTTGTAACCTTCAGAACTGTGTTGACTTCAATGTTCTTAATATCCTGAAACTCTATGCGTGACAGCGCGTCTGCCACTGTATTTTCCTGACCCCTAATATACTCGACTACAAAGTCGTATTCCTCGAGGTCAAGTCTCATACGCGTGAGCTTGGAGGATGGATTCTTTAATGAGAATAGGTAGGTGAGTGGTCTGTGATCACTTTTGATCACAAACTTTTTGCCGTAAATGTATGGTCTGAAATACTTTACAGCCCAATGTATTGCAGTTAGTTCCTGCTCTATGGTAGATTTGTTACTTTCGCCTTTAGTGAAAGATCTAGAAGCGTATGAAATTGGCATTAGTGTACCGTGTTTTTCTTGGCTTAGGACAGCGCCACAAGCGTGTTTGCTTGCGTCTGTGGTAATAAAAAAAATTTTAGAAAAATCGGGGTATTGCAAAATTTTAGGACTTAGTAATTGGTTTTTGAGGTACTGAAATGATTTTTCACAATCTTCATTCCATTCGAAAGGTACATTTTTTTTCGACAATCTAGTGATATGTCTGGATGATTCAGCAAAATTTGGTATGAACCTTCGGTAATAATTACAAAAGGCTACGAAGCGTTTAGCTTCATCACCATTTTTTGGTGTTGGATAGTTTTGTACTATGGAAAATTTGCTGTCATCAGGCAATATACCTTTGTCAGTGCATTTGTGGCCTAAAAATGTAACTTGTGTACAGAAAAATGAACATTTATCTGGATGTAATTTCAAATTATATTTTCTGCACAATTCAAATACGTTTGTTAGATTACGTAACATGTGTTCCTTAGAACAACCAATTACTACTAGGTCATCCATATACACGAATGCTTGTGCCGGAGATAGACCCGAGAAGGCTAATGACATCATACGTTGAAATGAATTAGGGGCTATTTTAATACCATACGGCAATCTTTTAAATCTGAAAGATCCTTTATCAGTGGAAAAGGATGTAATATCTCTAGATTCTTCTTCAAGTTCTATTTGGTGAAAACCTGACATCAGGTCAAGACAAGAAAAGAATTTAGCTCTACCTAGTTGATCAAGAATATCGTCTATTCGAGGCAAGGGAAATTTATCAGCTACCAAATTTTTGTTAACTGCTCTGTAGTCTACTACTAATCTCCATCTTTTTTGAGTGGTACCAGGCAAAGGTTTCTTTGGTACTAGAAGTATGGGGCTGTTGTGATCTGAAATTGATGGTTCAATAATATCGTCTTTAATAAGCTTATCAACCTGGTTGTTTACTTCCTCTTTTTGAGAATGGGGTATTCTGTAATTTTTTATATAAACAGGTTGTGTATTATTCACTCTAAGCTTTTGCTTATAAAAATTATTAACCGATATGTGTTCAGATTCTAAGGCAAAAATATCTATAAATTTATGGCATAAGGATTTTAAATCTTTTTCAACGAAAGATGGAAAGTTCTTAGACAGTCTTTCCATTTTTTCTTTAGAGTTAGTAGGCATAACATTTTGTTTCGCGATTTTGTAATCTTTGAGATTTTCAGTAACAAGATTAATATCAGAAATTATTAAATCTTGCTCAGTGGTATTAATAATTTTTACTAGAGGGTTTGATTTAGAAGTAATAGTATTGGCGACATAAACGCCGTCTTGAATTGTTTGATATGGTATCAAAACGGTTTGTTCCGGTGATTCAAAAGGTATTGATCTTATAACTTCAGATCTGGCGGGAAGTGATATTGAATTTATGGAAGGACCGTTTCTAAGTGGTATTCCAATGTCATGATCAACTTCATTTGATCTAATAATCATTAAATCTTTATCATTGGAATATTGTAAAATACAATTATACTTTCGTATGAAGTCCATTCCAATAATTCCATCTGCCTGTATTTTGAAATCATCTTTAACTACATGGAAAATGTGTTTTATCAAATATTTGTCTATTTTTAATTCTGAACGTACGCTACCTAACGTTGAAATTATGCCCTGGCCAATGCCGTTTAAGTTTTTTTTGTTATAGACATTTATAGATTCATTTAAGACCTGGTTGTGCTTGATGACAGAAATATCAGCACCAGTGTCTATTAGAAAGATAGAAGTAGTATCATTTAGAGTAGTTCTACAGCGCAAATAGCTACATAAATTTAAATTGATATTGTATGTTTTGGATTCTACTGAGTATTTAGGGGTGGTTGCCCGTTTCCCGAGTTGTCTTCTGCAGTTAGATTGATATTTCGGTTTTGATAATTATTATGGTTTGTATTGCGGTTTCTGTTATCGTTATTATTACGAGTTGAACCTGAGTTATAGTTGTTATTATTATTACGATAAGAACCTGAATTATTGTTGTTATTACCATTATAACGGTTACTAAGGTTTCTGTTCCGATTGGAACCATTATTATTGTTCCTATAATTGTTGTTTGAAAAAGTATTATTTCTATTTAGGTTACTATTATTATTAGAACCTGGGCGTCTAAGACCATAACTAAGGATTGAATTTTCTTGACCATATATTTCGGTACAACTACTTATAAATTTAGTTAGTACTTCATTCATGTTGCAGAATGTTCCTGATTCCATGATCAGTTTGACTCTGTCGTTGGACGCATTTTTGGTTATTGCCGTTACTGCTGAACGAGTAGCATATTTATTAGCTATTTCATGAGGTAATCCGTCTCTAATATAGGCAGTTTCTAATTTTTTCGTTAATTCCTCCATTTCTTTGGCATAAGAATTAACGTTTTTACCGCTTTGTCTAACGCTCATTAATTTTGCGTTAATGACATCAACGGATTCTCCTTTTACTGTAGCTTTTAGTTTGGAAATGATTTCGGATAATGTTGATTCAGAAGAAATTAAATTTCTTGCTGTTCCTTTAAGTTTTGTTTTAATGAGGTTAACAGCTACTGACTCATGAGTTTCCTTTATCGAATCTACTAGGTTAATAGCATCGATAAAGCTCTGCAGGTTTTCAGAATTTCCATCGAAATCTGGGATTAACCTTGAGGCAGTATTTAGGAATTCTATGAGTGTTTGAGGCATGGTGGATTTTTGTTTTTGTTCTATTTCCGGTAAGCGATTGAACACTATTGGTTCGTGAAGAGAGTGTGGGACAAAAACTTTAATATTTTTCCTATAACTTACGGAAATTAATTTTTCACGTAGGTCAGAATAAAAGGTCTCAGCAGATGTTTGATGTGCTTTTGTTAATCTACTATAATTTGTATTTAGTAGTACTCTAAGCTTTTCTAACTGATTTTGGAGGATGTTTATATGCTTATTGACAGTTTCAGGTTTAGTATCCCTGTCAACGTTTAAGCATTTATGAGATTTAAGAAATTCTTCTCTTATTGCTTTAGCTTTAGATACAATTGTTTCCCATTCCATGAATTATGAGACAATTTGCATAAGAGGGTAAAACATATAAGATGATTGAATTTCTTTAAGTATTTGATAAAATCAAAATCAATAAGGAGTAATAATTGTATTATTAAACGCAAATAAAAAAAA
Source organism: Pollenia griseotomentosa (assembly GCA_963931875.1). NCBI lineage: Eukaryota > Metazoa > Arthropoda > Insecta > Diptera > Polleniidae > Pollenia > Pollenia griseotomentosa. Next base: position 775,974 of record OZ007560.1, read on the forward strand.
ATAGAATTAAAATAATACCTAAAAAAAAAATTTAACAAAGTGTTGTTTATTTAAATTATTTATTAACATAAATAAACAAGGAACTTTATTTATTAATATGTAAGAACTGATAAAACTAGGAATCCTTTTTTTCGCACAATAAAAAGGTTAGACTTTGTCTAAATTAGTTGCTAAGGAGGCGGCTCTGGTGTAAGACTTTCTCAATGATCTTTTGTGTAGTTGATAAAGAGTAACTAAGAGTTGCGTAGCTATAAGACAAATAATTATTATAAAATAAACGGCTGGGAATTCAACTTTTACTATGATGTCATTAATGACATTAGCGTTTGGTTTTTCAACCTTTGAATCAGTACCGCCCATTGTAAGGAAAACTTGTAAAAATTAAGAATATTATTAGCTTATTACGCAAAATAAAATGAGTAAGAGTTTAATTATTAATAAAGACAATCAAAAGGAATTCTATAGAGGTTTGATGTGTCTATCTTAATAGAAAACAATTTTGGTATTAATCTAGTGACTATAGTAATATTTGAAGATGTGCCAGCGATATCTTGGCAAAATCAGTACTATAGGAGGATTCACTTTGATTAATGTTAATTAGTTATAAGGCTGAATTATTTATAAGGCTGAATTGTCGAATTCATTTATAGCAGAGTGTGCTGAATTAAAAAATAGATACAAATAAGAATAATAATTGTATCGCAAACAACTGGAGTTTTTATAAGAGTGATATAAATTATTTTAAATACAATAAAAGAAGGATTTATTAAATAAAGAATATAAATTTTATCCACTGAATTATTTTAGTGGAAGAATTATCATTATTATATATCCAGTAGAAGGATATAATCAAACTATTGGAAGTGACGAGGCCTTCTTATAATTAGGTTTTAGGTAAATTAACTTAGAGAGATTTATAAAATTAGCAAAGAAAGTTACTATATTAATACCATAAATAGGTATTACTCAATAAAGATACTTTGTATTCGAAAAGAGAGTTGAAATGATTAAGCTAAGCTTTTCGGAACTGTTACGTCCGTTAGTGGCTAGACCGTTTACATTTGCAATGGCAAGTTTACATTAATTTTTACTTAGACTAAGTTTACACGGCCAGCGACTTGTTAGTTTGTCTTTAATGTCCTGGGGCGTATTAGTTCTTAAATTTAAAGGAACTTATGTCATAACGACCGTCACCATTGTTGCAGGGTGATTAGTGGTCATGGCATAAGTCGGTCATCACCAAATGATGATCGAGAACGGTTAGATCTTTTAGGTTATACCACTGCAGGGACACGTATGTATACAGCGGTGAATTAGTTTTTAGTAGAAGTATTATTTAATTATTGATTTTTATTTTATTATACCATTTTTAATGGTTATTTAATAATGATTATTAATTTTTCTTGTTAGGGTTAGTTGTTAAAAATAAAAATTAAAAGTTGTATATATAAAAAAAATAATTTTAAAAATATTTCATTTATTTAATTTAAATCACTTTTTATTTATATATTTTCTTTGCTTTTTTAAAAAAAAAAATTATTATATAAATTTTTCGCATCATTTTTTTTTAACTTAAAAACCTCATTTAAAATATTTAATTAGTTTTGATTAATTTTAAACTTTAATTAAAACATTAAGTTACTTTACGTTAATTTTATTTTTTTGTTTGTATAAAAATTAACATTAAAAAAATTTTTTTTTGTTTTTATTTACTTTACACAAGAGTTTTGTTGTTTAAAATAATTGTTTTTGCTCTATCAAATATGATTTTTGTAGAAAAATTAAAACTTTTAATTATATAAAAAAAAATTAAATAAAATAGATTAAATAAAGAATTTTGGATCTAATTATGCTGTTGTGAAGTGTTATTAAAAAAAATTTTTTTTAAATCCTTTTATTTAGTTATTTTTTTTTTTTTTTTTGTAAATCCTTTTTATATTTTTAATATGAAATATATAACGATGTTTATCAGGTGTTGTGAGGTTAAAAATTTTCATTAATTTTTTATTTAACTACTTTATTTTTAATTTTAGAAGTTAGATATATGCTTTTATTTTACTTAGAACTTTCAACATTTTTGTATTTTATATTTTTTTTAATTATTTCTTTTTGTTTATAATGTGTAATGATTCATATAGTAGCAATATTACATATATAGATTAATACATAATATGTATATAAACTATTTTTGTTTTCTCATTAACAGAATTATTAATGTTTAACTTTATGTTCCATTCCACCACTTTTTTTTTTTTATTCCCTCGTTGGCTGGTCCTTGGCCGACCAGACTGGCAGGATCGCCATGTAAAGATGTAAAGAAAACTCTAAGTATTTTTATTAATATTTAATTTACTTGATCTTTTATTATTTGATTTATGAACAGCCGCTTGTGCGACTGTTCTTCTCTTGCTTGTGTTTTACAATTGATTTCTTAAAAATTATTCTTAAGTCTAGATACTTAAAATTACACTAATACTAAGGCATTTATTTTGAACAAAGAATCATTAATATGATACTTTGTTCAATGCCACTTACAAAACATTGTTGGGAATGTGCTAGTCAGCATAATCCCACCAATGAGTTTGGCGTGTGTGGACATTGTTGCTTCAACAAAGTATGAAGCTCGCGTTACATACAGAAGGTATGGTAACAGCGACTAGTCAAACACACTACAGACGTCTGCCCTGGCCCAAATTCGGTCTGGGTGGTGCGCTCGACTTAACTCATATTGATCGAGAATTGACTCCAACACCCCAAACGTCTGCCCTGCATGCGGTAAGGGCCCGCACGACGTCATCCACCTATTCAATTGCAGGGCAAACCCGACTCATCTGGACCCCGAACCAATCTGGACTCACCCGTTAGAGGTAGCCCGGCTATTGGGTCTGGATCTAGATAAGTCAGCAGAACTTGAGGATGAATAATAAAATACAACATATGTACATACATTTACAGGTCGCGCTGCTACAACAACAACAGGACATTTACATATGTACTGTGTGCGTCAAATTAAAGTACACGCTACATACAAATTTTAAGTTTTGTGGAATATTTGTATCAGTGTTTTCAGTCCATATGTAATTACACATATTGTGTGTAATTTTTACTTGCATGTGTGGGCCATGTGTAATCTATGTGTAATTTTAATTTAAGTTCTATTTTACCATTAATTTTTGACAGCCAAGATTTGATTTTAGAACATAACGTTTTGGTAATTGCTTTCAGTTTCCATCGCAGTCAAGCTTGCTTTTTAAACCCTGACTTTTTTTCACTTTCCATAACATGTTCTATTTCCCTCTCAACAATAAACATAAACTACCTGCAAGAAGACTTTCATAGTTGAACCCAGACTAACACCATAGTGTAGACAGCTAAACGTGCTGTGCATTATTTAAATGATTTAAAACCAGCAGCGAATGTGTGTGACTCAGCAAGTTTGATTGTATAAAAGCATTCGTTTGTATTTATAGTGTTCATAAAATGTGAATTTTTTGCAATCACACAAAGCCGTTCTCTGATGTTCGTCCAGTTCTTTCCAGTTCTTAAACCTAACCATTCAATTGCAAATATGGAATATCAATAAGGTTTTGCAAGATGAATTCATTCTATCAAAAACACTTTTTCGATGTACATATATGTGAAATTTTTCTTCAAATATGCAATTTGGTACGCAGTCATGTGTAATTTCCGAATTCTTCATTGGCAACACTGATTTGTATAAAAATACACTTAGGTCTGTTTTTATGCGGATTTAAAGCTACTCTGTTTTTAATCGACTTTTTTTTTGAGTTTTCATAATTATTTTGTCATTTTAAACATTTTTAAAAGTTAACATCACTACTACAGAATAACTTTAAAAATTTGACAACGTATATGGACTAGAGCAGCCCATGATGGAATAAGGAGGTGGGCTCACTAGGTCTGCTGTTCACAGTGTTTAGCCGCGTTGTAAGTTAAGTTGTCAAATCTGTTTTTGTTTACATTTGAATTCGCCGTCGTTCTAGTTGAAATGTCAAATTATAGATGACAACTGGGCGGTTTTTATACTGTTCTTAGTCCTTTTTAAAATTTGCGACGCAAAAAATTCATTAGCGAAGTGGGTTATTTTTATACCCTTCACCGAAGGTAAAAGGGGTTTGTAATTTCTACAATATTGATCTTAGACCCTATAAAGTATGTTCGTACACGTTCCTTTTCGCCCTCTATATTTACAAAGATCGGCGTTTAACATGGATATGCCATATAGAAGCTAAATTAACCCAAATGAAACTCAAAGCAATTCAAATTAACTGGCTTATTGGAAGAAATTCTGTTCTTAGTCTCGATTGCACGCTTATACTGTACAACTCTATTTTAAAGCCAATATGGTGCTACGGTATTCAACTGCCTCGGCCTCAAATATCGAAATAATTCAAAAGCGCCAAAATAAACTTCTTCGAATAATCAAAGGTGCCCCTTTTTTTTGTTAAAAACTTAAATATCCACAAGGACCTCAATGTGCCACTGGTAAGGATTATTATTACAAAGTATGCGGTAAAATGTTTAAAAAGGCTAGAGCAGCACCCAAATCCACTAGCTCGAAATATTTTAAATGATAGCGGCCATAGTCTGGCACTGGCAGGACATAAAATAAAGAATTAGGATAAGATTTGATTAATTATTGTTAGTTCATATTTAATATATGAAGATTCAATAAATAAATAATGAAAAAAGCATGTTTGGTTTTGGTTTTGATATATCTAGGTTAGTGTTATTAATGTATTTGTAATATTTAATAATTATAAACATGATTAAGCATGCTCAATCAATTCACTGAAAGAATTTTCTTCACAATACCAACGAATTTCGACATTAATCTCATTAAAAATTGCATTAAAAAGGAACCTATGCAGCGCTTCGTTGGATCAATGAAACCTGTTTCATTAAAATGTATTTAATGAAACATTACATAAGATCTATAAATATTATTCATTGGATGACTACTTTCAAAAAAGTAAAAAAAAATTTTTTTTTTTAATTTATTTATTTTATATATAACTTTTTGTTTGACCTTTTTTTTATTTAATTACTGATTTTACTATTTAAGCTCTTGGTCTTTTTATAAAAAATTTTTAAAAATTATTTATTTTTTCGATATTTCGCTAACCATTGGTTAGCATCTTCAGGAAAAATCAGTAATTATTTATTTTATTTTTTTTTTTTTAATTTTTTTTCTTTTTTTTTTATACCCACACCACAATAGTGGAGAGGGTATTATGCATTTGTGCTGATGTGTATAACGCCTTAAAATATTGGTCCTAGACCCACCGTAAAGTATACCGATCGACTCAGAATCACTTTCTGATTCGAACTAGCGACCACAAGGGGAGGTAGGGGGCAATTTCTGCCTCTCACAAACTTTCAAACCGATTTTAATGAAGTTTATAAACATAGATAAATCCATATTTATATGGACACATAAGCATGATGTGTTTTTAAATACTGTGGTGTAGGGTATTTTATGGTCGGGCTTGACCGACTATACTTTCTTACTTGTTTTATTTTATTTTCCTTTTTTTAATTTTTTTTTTTTTTTGCAAGGGCAGCTTTCGAAGAAAAAGACAGAAAGCTTTTTTTTGGTTGTGAAGTGGCAATGTGTAAAAACAGGCAGCAACAATCAACACAAATGGCATGATCAAGGCGAATTCAACTACAGGTGGTCTCGGAACTACAACAATCCAAAAACAACAGAAACAACATAGGGTTTTTTGCATTGCATTGTTAGTGCCATTAGCTCGAAATGTCAACCATTATTAGCAAAACACTAACAAATCAAAACAAATAAGTTCGAACTGTCAAACTCAGATGCCGTTTCGACACCACCTGTAGTTAATTCGCCTTGGGCATGATCAAAAAACTTAAAAGTTAATTTTTACAAAAGCTTTGCAAATAAATCTGAACTAAATAAATTTGTGTTCATTGTATTGCGGCATAAAAGATGACGCAAAGAGAAATGCAAAAAGGGCAGCTTTCTTAAAAAGAGACAAAAAAAAATACGCAAAATCTTCCGTCTCGTGACAGTTCTGTAGTATTCTGTGCTACCAGCTAGCCCACCGGGGCAGTGTAGTTTTTGAATAAAAAAACTATGTTTTTTGCCAATACTCAATTAAGAGCGTATATATGAGATTAAATTGCCCATAACAACAATAACAACGTTGATTTTTTTTTGCTAACGAATAATAAAAAAGACCACATAAAGAGAGAACAAGCTTTTTCGTATACATCATTTGGTTGACAACAGTTTAAAATAAGGGTGCGTTTTTTTTAAGGGGAACATTTGTTTGTTTATTACTTATTACCAGGGAAACCAGAAATATGCTCTAAAAACACGTTTTATGTGCACTAAATGTGCAGTAAAAATTTGAAAATATGCTCTGAAAACTGTGACGATCAAAGTCACCGGGGCTCGTTTTGGCCGCACCAACGTTTTTAGATTTAAGTATGATATTGAATGAAATGTATTTATTTGTTTGTAGTAAGTTTATGTATATATTGAATTAAATGTATTTATTTGTTTGTAGTAAGTTTATTTATTATTTAGTTATTTTGTATTTAGTATTTAATATTATTTGTAAGTCGATTTGAAATTAACGGATATGTGGTGAAGGAGCTGGCGCCACCTGGTTGTCGAGGTCGGTGGTATACACCGTTGATATACAACACTGAATAGCGACAGCTGTTCTATGTTGTTGGCTGGCAGGTGTGTGTGTTTGCTTGTGTGTGTGCGACGCCATGAGTATAAAAGACCGCACATCGATGGATAAGAGCAGGGTTGTCAGACTTGGGGATTTATCCCCAAAGTTGGGGATTTCATGTGAACAAAAAGGACAAGGAAAGTCATTTGGGGATTGGGGATTTTTTTGGGGATTTCAAAAAAGATTTCGGGGATTTTTTGGGGATTTTACACTTTTTTATTATTTTTTATTATATATGAATAAAAATAGCAAAACTTTTATCTTACTCTTATATAGTGTAAAGGGTCCTAATTAACATTATCATTTTTATTAAGTGTGTAAAAGGTACCTTATAAACTTGTTCTTTTTCTTGAGTGAGTGTTTAAAAAAAAGAATTTTAAAATAGAATCTAAAATCGTTGAAAACACATAAAATTTTTGATTTTTTAAAGACAATTTTGAAGCAAATATGAATGTATTCCCCAAAAATAAGTAAATATGAAAAATCATATAATAAAGATTGGGAAAAAAATGCTAAGCTATTGGTTAGTAGTTATGATGCATTATATACAATACAATATGATGGATCGAAGTACTAAATAAATTTGGATATATGTATTTTTATTGTTGATTATAAGGATAACTTTAACCGATTGAACAAGCTCCAAATTCTTATAAACTGGCTCATTCGTCTTCAAAAACAGCATATTGTTCTGCTTGTAATTCCTCACTGGAATCGCATAAAAAGGATTTAAGAAAACATACAGAAACCAGTCCCTACAAACAAAATAAAATAATTTTTTTTGACTAAAAATTTTTATTTGGGGATTTTTGGGGATTTCTTATTAACATTTTTCTTACCTTTTTTTAAAAAAAATTTTAAATTTGGTCAGAAAAAAAAACAAACAAAAAATATTAATTTTTTAAGGTTTTGTTTTTTGGGGATTTGGGAATCTGGGGATTTTTGGGGATATTTTTTTAATTTTTTGGGGACAAGGACAAAAAGTACCTGGCAGCCCTGGATAAGAGGTCAGTCAGTTGACAGACTTGGGCACAGAACTGTCACGAGACGGAAGATTTTGCGTTTTTTTTTGTCTTTATCATTTTTCTTTGCATCATATTTTATGCCGCAATACAATGAACACAAATTTATTTAGTTGAGATTTATTTGCAAAGCTTTTGTAAAAATTAACTTTTAAGTTTACCACAACACAAGTAAATAATATTTAAGTAAATAAATAACATAATAAAACAAAAAATATTAATAAATACATTTTTTTTTGCACAAAACACAACGTTTGTTGAACTAATGCATTTTTTTAACGTGGTCTGTGTTTTGTTATTTTTGTTTTGATCATGCCATTTGTGTTGATTGTTGCTGCCTGTTTTTACACATTGCCACTTCACCACCAAAAAAAAGCTTTCTGTCTTTTTCTTCGAAAGCTGCCCTCGCAACTGATTTGGGCCTTTTTCACACGTCACTTTTTTCAGTTCTGTGGTATTCTGTGGACTTGGGTGAGTTAAGATCTACTTACGATAGTCTATAGTAGAGATTAAATAACTCAGTCTTGACACTAAACAATATTAGGGTGAGAGGTGAACCTCACAATAATATTGTGGACTGCTGTAGATAGTTGTGACTGCTGCGGTGGGGTTAATATTGACGGGAGCGGTGTACCTCACGTCAATATTAGTCACGACCGTCACTGAACCTCTGAGGGCAGTGGTAATAGTAGTATTGGGAGTGGTGAACCTCACGATATTGGTATTGCTACCATCAGGGCGTACAGCATAGAGCGCGTCACTACGCGAGCATCATTGACGGGGCCTGCCAGTTTGCCTCTCCACCAAACCAGGAGCAAGCTCCCTCATCACTTAGCCGACTAGCGTTGAAAGCCGCAATAAAGAAATTTATAACGTGTTAACCAAGAGTGTTTCTACTGGCTGCAACGAATCAATCGACCATGGACACCGCTGAGTCTACCCCAGCCACCGGCGAGAAACGTGTCGTTACAATGGCGCCCGAGCAGGGACCTAAGGTCCAACCACAACAGCAGCAGCATTGTAGCCCGAAACCTACAAAACAGGCAACCACAATAAAAACCACGTGGATTTACTACTTAAAAAGAGACGAGCTAATCAGTTACCTTCACCAGTTCCACCAATGCACTGTCGGCACCGTTGACGAGATGCGCAAGCGGCTGGCGATATTTGTAGTATCCGAGCAAGCAGAAGAAACCATCACAGAGCTGCGGCGGCTGCAAGCACAATACGAGCTGGCACTGCCATCGTCCCCGGCGGTCTCTCTAAGCGTCCCGGGCATGATAAAGGAACATCACGAAAGCTCTACTTCGAGAGAAAAAATAGTGCCGCCACCAAGCTGCAACGCTTTACCCATCAGCAAAAGAGAAAGTCGTGTAATGATAGTAGAAGTGATCCGCAAGTGGGGTTTGACCTATAATGGTGGTAATAATCCGTTGGGGTTTATAGAACGTGTCGAGGAATTGGTCGTCATGTATGACATCACATTGTGCGATGTCCTGCCCGTCATGTCCGAATTGCTCCAAGAGAAGGCTCTAGTATGGTGGCGGAATAACCATAAGGGGTGGAACCAATGGGCCATGTTTAAAAATGATTTTCTGGAATTCTTCTTGCCCCCACGATATTTTGAGAAGCTTGATGATGAAATCCGAAAAAGGGTTCAGCGTCCACGCGAGAATTTTAAAGACTTTGTCTTGGCCCTCCAAGATTTAATGCGGCATGCCAATATGGATGAGGAGCAAACAGTGGAAAGAATTTTTAGAAATTCACACCCGGATTACCAATGGTATATTCGGCGAAGAGACTTTAACACACTGGAAGACCTTATACGCATGGCCGCCGACCTAGAATGTATTCCAGCCCAGCATCACAGTACGCGAGGGGAGCACCATCGCTCCATTACCACAAAAGTTCACCACCCCAGGAAACGAGTAACGAAGCGACAGCGCCATCGAATAACCACCTCGGTATGTCCCACAACCCGGCTTTACTGGGAGGACAAGAAGTTAAAGGCGACCATAGGAATCGGAAGCCAATATTTTTCCGGCATTATCGATACCGGTGCAACCAGAAGTTTTGTAACACCCGAAACCCTTGATCATGCAGCCAAAACAGAAGGTCGCCGACATTGAAGTGTTCTTAGCGGGTGGTTCGAAGAAAAATATAACTCGGACTGTCACTTACCACGTCCACTTTGGCAGCAAGACACTCCCAGCCGAATTTTTGATGAGTGAAGCCACGGAAAATGTCATATTAGGCGCGGATTTCCTACACACGTTCCAGGCCACCATCCATTGTGCGGGATTAAAGAGTACACACGTAGAAAGGTAAGCCAGACCAGAACTAATAAAACATGCATAATATCCATACAGGGGGACAGAGAAAGTGGTCGTCAACAGCAAATCGATCAGTTTCTCGAAACCGAGCTGGCTGAGTGCCGAAAGGTTAGTGGGCTATCCACGGTCGCTGTCCATAGAATCGTGATGAAGGATGATCGACCCGTAAAAATCCGTTACGCATCCCGCAATGCAGAAAATAATTGACGAGGAGGTGAATAAGTTACTGGAAAAAGAGTGTATTGAACCCTCGTTTAGCCCTTACCTGGCGTACCTGCATGGACTTTCGGCAACTGAATGCTAGATCAGTACCAGATGCATACCCTCTCCCTCGCATTGATACTATTTTAGATCGCTTACGGCATGCCAAATATATAAGTAGCATAGATTTGAAGGACGGCAAATACCGATAGAGGAACAAAGCAAGAAATATACCGCCTTTGCCGTCACTGGCCCGGGTTTGTATCAATGGCGAGTCATGCCTTTTGGCCTACACTCAGCTCCAGCCACTTTCCAGCGGGTTCTTGATAGCGTTATTGGACCAGACATGGAGCCACATGCTTTTGCCTATCTCGATGATATCATCGTCATCGGGAGAACATTCGAAGAACACATGGATAACTTACGGCAGGTCTTCCAACGATTACGTGCCGCGAATCTGAAAATCAACCTAGAGAAGTGTGAGTTTTTCAAGAAGGAAACAAAATATCTGGGCCACATCGTTACGCAAGACGGTATTAAGACCGATCCCGATAAAGTGGCCGCGATCCTAAACATGCCATTACCAAAAAGTGTGAGGGAGATACGGCGCTTCCTCGGCATCACCTCCTGGTACCGCAGGTTTATCCCAAATTTTGCCGAAGTTTCACAACCTCTGTCGAGTTTGTTAAAGAAAGGAAAGCATTGGAAGTGGGGGGAAGAGCAACAACGAGCGTTCACCACATTAAAGAGTAAGCTGACCGAGGCCCCAGTACTGGCCTGTCCCGATTTTGATAGGCCATTTACCCTTCAAACGGATGCTAGTGATTATGGTCTGGGAACGGTACTAACGCAAGAATTTGGTGGTACGGAACACGTCATTGCATACGCGAGTAGACATCTCAACCCAGCAGAAAAAAATTATTCGGCCACCGAAAAAGAATGTTTGGCCGTAGTTTGGGGTGTCCGGAAAATGCGGCCCTATTTAGAGGGGTATGAGTTCACCATCCTCACCGACCACTTGGCACTCAAATGGTTGAACTCCATAGAGAATCCCACCGGAAGACTAGCTCTTGATTTACAACAGTATAAATTTGCAATTAAGTACCGAAGTGGTAAACTCAATATAGTGGCCGACGCCCTCTCCCGACACCCGCGACAGAGGTTCATCTGATGCAGACAGCCCCGGAGAAGCCCAACCACTGGCTCGAGCAGCGTATGGCCCAGGTGCGCCAAGACCCGGAGAGCTACCCTGACTTCACCATCAACAACGGTCACCTGTACAGACATTTCAGTACGACTAAGCATGATAAAGATGACATCCCGTGGAAACTGTGTGTCCCTGGATCCTTGCAACAACAAGTCATGCGGGAAATTCACGATCAGGCAGCAGGAGGGCACCTAGGCATCAGAAAAACCCTCGACAATCTGGCAAGTCGGTATCACTGGCCAGGAATGTCCCGGGATGTCCGACGATACGTACGGAGCTGTCAAACGTGCCAATGCTACAACGTTTCCCAACAAGCCCCAGCAGGGGAGATGCTATCACGTAGGCCAGAGGAACCATGGGCCCGGGTTTGTGCGGATTTTGTCGGTCCCCTCCCAAGAACTAAGCATGGCAATACTATGCTACTCGTATTTTTTGATAGTTTCTCCAAATGGGTAGAACTGGTTCCCCTCCGAAGGGCAACTGCTGAAGTGGTGGTAAAAGCGCTGCGAGAACGAATACTGTCACGATATGGGGTACCAAAAGTACTTGTGACAGATAATGGATCGCAGTTTACGTCCAACGTGCTTAAGAGATGCTTACGGGAGTTAGGGGTAAAACAACAGTTCACCGCACCATACACTCCACAAGAGAATCCGACCGAAAGGGCGAATCGGACGATCAAGAATATAATCGCGAAATTGTCAGGCCAACGTCATACCACCTGGGACGACTTATTACCCGAAATCATGTTAGCCATCAACACCAGTAAGTCGGAATCCACGGGATACACCCCCGCCTACCTTACACAAGAATTTGGCAGCGGTCACAGTTAGACAAAAACACCATTACGACCCGCGGCGTCGAAGATGGCACCCAGCGGTAGGCGAACAAGTGCTAGTTAGACAACACCCCCTATCACGAGCGGCAGATAATTTTGCGGCTAAGCTAGCACCCAAATACGCAGGTCCCTATATTGTGAAGGGATACGTCTCACCAGTTATTGTAGAGATTTAGGGCGTAGAAAGAAGTGATGTGCGCAAAGCGCATCTTAGTGAATTAAAACGATATTATTTACCCACGGACTAAAGTCAATTTTTTTTCCCAAGATGGATAAGAAATTTGAAGAAACCCGTAAGCGATTCCGCCAGAATATGGCACAGGAAGCGGCGAAACAACGACGGACGATCTTTCTGCACGAGGACGAGATACCCAGCACGAGTACTGGGCGCAACAGAAGACAACCTCCACAAAAGACAACGCGTCAATCAGCCCGAGCCCAGCCACGACCACCAGCGCCCCAAACGCAACAACCGGAGCAGGTATTTATTAACCATTTATCCACCCCACCACGGACTCGGTATTCCATATTAAGTGTAAAGATAATATATCATCACAAAAAATAGCACTAGTAGCCCACTGTAGAGAAAGAGGACACACACCTAATTTTGAAGATGTTAACATATTACAAACTGAAGAGAAATATAATAGAAGATACACACTGGAGATGCTACACATAATCAACACACCGTTAATTAATTCAGAAGAGAATTAATTTTAAGAGTGACACTGATAACTGCGCTCAAAGTTACAGACACATTTTTAATAAGAATAAAAAGCAATAATAGATCTACAAACTAATTGTTGTGTATTTTTGTGACTCGTTGTAAGTGTTATAAAAAATTTTTTTTTGTTTACATATGTTTATGTTAATGTTGTTTAATATTTTTTAGTGATATTGAAATATGATTTATGTTTGTTTTGTATTTATTTTAAGATTCCTGAAGATGACATCCAAAGGATGTTGAAATATTGAAAAATAAAGAATTAAAAAACTGACCTCAAGCTTGAAGAAATTATTTATTTTTAAAAATTATAATTAAAAAAGGTCGAATAATTAAAAAACTTAAAAAGAGATAAATTATTTTAAAAAGAATTATTATTACAGTGATATGCCGGGCGTATATAAGCTACCAGCCTGGAAGGACGATGTAATCGAGGAAATACAGCGAGCGTTCTTTGGGTTTGATGACACTACCATTGCTGTCAGGCCTACACCAACACCCTCACCGCCCTTAATGCATTCCTCAGCCTCCTTAGATTGGGAAAGTGAGAATTTTCGTCCGCCTACGCCTAAACGTCGGCAAGGACTGGGGTCGTGGGAAGTCGAAGACCATCACTATCGGTATATGGGTTTCCGGTGTTACGAGAGGACGTGGCGAATGAAGTTATTGGTGCCTGGAACAAACTTCCCACCGGAGCTTGAACCACCACCGGCATCCACATCGGTTGCGGGTAGTATATTTCCCAATTTTCCCAGTCCAACTGCATCCTCGGGAACGGGAATTCCCAGGACCCCCGGTCAAGAGTATATGGCGACGTATAATCCGCAGCCACTTAGTCCACAGCACGCAGGCAGGGGGAAGCGGACACCAAGAGGAATCACGATAGAAAGGTTAACCGACCGGAGGGGTCCCCTACCGAGGATAGCGGTTGAAGAATTCTCCCCACCCACGTCACGGGTAACATCACCAACCATGTCACCTCGACCCTCATCCACAACAAGCGGACCGGCGGCAGTGTCATCACCTGCAACCACCATCAATGGGTCATCGACTGCTTCATCAGCCTCATCCACCACCAGTGGGTCATCAACTGCATCATCATCATCACCCTCATCCACGTCCACATCGTCCTCCGCTACAACAGTTTCGAACGGATCAGTGACACCATCCGGGTTTGCCCGGGAAACCACATTGAGTTAATTTAGACAACACATTAAAACATTGAGGTTAAAAACGATTGCATATAGTTAATGTGGAAACCGCAAAAACTGTAACTCGGTACAGTTATACGACGCCGAACCACCAATCAATGCGGGGTGACAACGCAAAACGCACGAAAAGCAGACAAACAAGAACGACCAGTTTGTCCTTAAGAAATAATGACAAAAAGCGCGAGCTGCTTCTCCACTCAGAGCAGTTTTACGAGTGTATAATTTTATATTGTTGGTTTGTATTCTTTGTGCAGTCTTAAGGAATGTTAATATGAGATTCATGAGATTCGTGTGTGTCACTCCTCCCCTCTTTAGAAGGCACAATGTCCTCATTGTTTTTTTTCTTTATTTTTTTACAAATCTCTTGCCTTTACAATTTTTAGCAAATAGAAAAATAATTAAGAATAATATTAGAAAAATTGAAATTAGAAGACCAATTAAATAGTTTAAATTTTTTTTATTTACATATTCAATGTGCTTTTTTAAGATTGGCAGAGATAAATTTAGCTTTACAATGTTTTCAATATTCTTAACACTAGGTAATATGATGGATTTTTCGTTAACTTGTAGCACTTCTACTTCAAAAATCTCTTATTTTAATTTAAAATTATATAAATTTATTATATTATTGTTTTTAATTGTTACATTTAATTCGTTACAATTTTGTTGTATTTGTGTTAATTCTAAATTTTTTGTTACAATAATATTTGGTTCAACAAATCCTATAAAGGATTCAATGTTCTTTTTGAATTGACACTCGGTCTTATTATTATTTAAAATTCTTATGCAGTTATTTTTAGTTTATTCAATTTTATTATTTTTAAATTCAAATATCATATTGTTTTTCCTAACATAATCACTATCATTTAACACTAATTCTTCCTTATTTTTATCTGGCATTGGTATAATTTTAATTTTTTGACAGAATCGAATGCTGTAGGTATTGAGAGGACAAAGAAAATAATTTCTTCATCTAACCAAACCGTAGCTCTAATATTTTCGAACTCTAAGTCGGTGAGAGTAGTAATGGTGGGTAAGTCTATTAATTTTGGATTTATTATTCCCTTTCGTGCCAGTTGCATGGCTAATTGGATATCTTGAACATGTTCCAAATACAATTTTACCGTGTCAAGGAAAAGATCAGACAGAACTTTTTCTGTTAATTTATTTTGAAGTTTAAGGGCTTCAGTTTCAAATTTTGATATTAATTTTGTTTCGTTGTTAATAAGGTCAATGATTTCGTTAAACTCGTTAGTCGAAATTGTAGTTTTCCTAAAATCCTCTATTACGAGCTGTATTTCGGCTCTATCTTGCTTGTCCATAGTACCAAACAAGAACCTTAGTCAATTACCTACAAAATTGGCAAGACCTCTTTTGTGTCTGTTAAAAAACATTTTCTTCTCTTTGTTTGCTAACGAAAGATAATTCCTGATCATATTAGTTTGATAGCATTTGTTTTTGTTAAATTTTTCCAGAAGCGTATCATAGGTCAAGTCCAAATAAGTTTTATTAATGGTTAGTACATGGTATTTAAAGTTAGTAGGTTGATTGCCGACTCCCTGTTCTATTATCGTCTAACCCATGTCAGTGTTTATTGAGTTTATTTCAATTCCTTGGCTGTTGACTGTAGCATTCAAAATTAACATTGTAGAAATTATAATTCCAAGGGCCTTAATGCCCCTCAATTGCCTTTGTTTCCTAATTATATTTAATTCTGAAATTGTAAATAATTCTGTTTAAATTCGCTGTTGCGGATTTATTGTAAGCTTAATTTATTTTAACTAGTTGGTAACTTCTTCTTTCTTTTGAACTGATTTTCATATTTCCTAACATTTCTATTTCTTAACTTAACTATAAAGTGTTCACCGTCGTCTTCTGTTCTCAGCCGTTCTGCTTTTTTAAAAGGGTTATCAATTTTATTTAATCTTCCTCTTAATTTCTGCACTAACAAAATTTGTATCTACGGGTTTTTCCATTCTTTTCTCTTTTTCCATCTGTGGGTTGGTTTTAGGTTTTAGTTTGTTAAAGAAAATATTATAAGGTGTTTCTCCAGTGGTGGAATGAACTATATTATGCTTATAAGTAAATAATGTTTGTTCTATTTTCAAGTAATCTAATTCCTTATCGTTTGCCGTGTTTATGATTCTCAATTTCTCATTCATTGTTTTGTGTAATCTCTCTATATCTCCTATTCCGGTTTTGCCTGTAGTGATTTCCAATTTAATTTTTAACTCCTCACACCATTTTTTTATATTTATGTTTGTTGAAACATGAACATGATATTCATAAATGGTACGCATGTGTGCGACCAGTAAATAGTTTATTTTGGTTTAGTTTAAGATTAGTTCTGGTTAGTTTTAAGAATTTTACATTATTTCAAAATGCACACATGCATAGATAAAATAGTTTATTTTGGTCTTAGTTTAAGATTAGTTCTGGTTAGTTTTAAGATTTTTACATTACTTCAAAATGCACACATGCATGGATGAAGTGGATTATATTTGTTTAAAATATTTAAAAATTACTGATAACGAAAATACACATCTGCCCAGCGGGAAAACTCAGAAGACCTTCTTACTTCAGGCTTTTTTAAAGGCCTGCTTAAAAGATTTTTTGATTCAATTACTATTCTTATCTAACTGCTAAAGAAGGCCTCATAGAAGGCCTCGGCTCTTTCGTATAAAAGATAAGATACACCTTCCACACTCGCTTCTATGAGAAGGGAGTAACATTTTTTGTATTGTTTTTTTGCACAAGCAAAAGCAAAATCAATTTTTTTTGGTCTCGTTACCCTTCTTATGTACCTGCTGAAGAAGCGAGAGCGGAAGGCCTTCTCCGCAATGACAACGTGTGTAAAAAAGATATGAGTATGGAATGGAGCAAGAAGGCCTTGTACATCCAAAAGAAGGGGTACAGAGGCCTTCTAGAAGGCCTTCCTACTCCTTCTTTTTCCCGCTGGGTGTCTTCAGTGCTCTTATCATGTGTGTGTATTGTTACCACACGCAGTGATAAGACACATGTTTATAGTTTTAAGATTTGTTATGTTAGCACTTAAGAAAAATATTTTGTAAAATAAAGTCAGTATAATACAAATGCTCAAAAGGTTTAGTTATTTATTACGTAAATAATAAACATTTGGTCCTTCGAAAAAAGAACTATTGAAGAAAATAATTTATTAAAAACATAATCTTTCGTAAAAAAAAGAAGAGTTCGGTACGGTTTTAATAAAATATGATGGCTCATAAAATGAAGTTGTTAGAACGACAAAAGGTCATTGGTGAAGATTTGCTGATTATCCTGGAAAAACTGGAAACTGGAGCAATACGCAAAGTTCAAGTCGAAGAAACTCAAAAGAGAGTGGAATTGAAATGGGTAGAGTTCCAAGAAAATCATGATAAATTGGTAGATGGCGGGTATAAAAATTAACATTATTTTGAAGTAAATTACTTTGAAGAAGTAAAAAAATATGTTCAAGATATTCAGCAACATCTAAACCCAAGTCAACAGCTAGAAGAATCCATCTCTGAAGCTGCTATAGAGCTGAAGAAAAACGTGTGCGAAATCAGCAGGGCGGAAGGTGGTTCATTAGAAGGAGGACCCCAACTGGTCTGTCAGGAAAAAACGGTGTTATTTAAAAACAACCGTGTTAAAAGTACAGAAAAAATTTCGTGGTTTAATCGTGACATGCTAAATTTGATGGATCGATTGATGGAAGCCACAAGTGAAATTCAAGGCCAAAGCAAATCGGTTTTGGAAGTAGTGAAGATGGAGTTAAATGAAGAATATAAGAAGCTCAATTCCAAGTTAGAAAAATTAGAAGATGAAGATAGAAACGCTTTTTCGGAAAGGTTCTCAGAAGTGAGAAGCCTTTATTATAAAGTACTAAGGAAGATTGGTGAAAAAGAAGGCACCGATCAAATTGCAACAATTCCTCAACCAGCTACGAAATTGCAGGAGGTAAAGATCCCTTATTTTCATGGAGATTCAAATGAGTGGTCATCATAATATGATTTGATACATTGGTGAATCAAAACAAACAACTAAGTAATGTAGAGAAGATGTACCGGCTTAAAACATCAGTAAGAGGCGATGCTGCAAAACTTATACAACATTTGAGTTTAACTGAATATAATTATAGAGTGGCACTTGAGATTTTAAGGGAGCGATACGAAAACAAAAGATTGTTGTTTTCTATACTGGTTGACAAATTGCTGGATCAACCAAACATGAATAGTGAGAAAGCTGGCAGCATAAGGCAACTTTTAGATACCACAAATGAATGTGTGAGGTCCATTGAAGCACTCGGCATGGAAATTGAGGATGCAAAACCTTTCATTGGCAGAATAGTTATACTGAAATTTGACAGCGAGGCTATGCGGCAATTTGAATTCAACACCAAGAAAACTCGGCAAATACAGACGTTAGAAGATGTATTGAATTTTCTAGCACAGATGTCGCAAGCTCAAGAATCTTTAAAGGAAAAAAAGATTGCAGGTAACAACCAACAGCGGGGTATGCAAAATCATCAGCAGAAGGGGTTTGCAAGGCAATCAAGCAATTTTCCTATCGAGGTAGTGTGTGTATTCTGCAAGAATAAAGGCCATAAAATTTATGATTGCCGGAAGTTTGCACAGCTAAGTGTACATGAGAGACGGCACTGGGCAACCACTTCAAAGTCATGTAAGATTTGTCTACATCATACGACAGATCAAAAATGCTTCAAATCAACGTTCAAATGTAAAAAGTGTAGTAAAGATCACAATTCGCTTTTGCATTATGAGCAAACAACTCAACCATCTGACAAGAATGAAAAGGCAGGCGTATATATGACGAAGAAAGATGAAAACACAACAGTATTACTTGCTACGGCCTTGGTAAGAATTAAATCACTTCATGGAGAGTATATGACATTGAGAGCTTTGGTAGATCAGGGTTCCCAAAGAACTACTATATCTGAGGAAGCAGCTCAGATTCTGCAGCTCCCGAGAATCAAAGCCAAAACAGAGTTGTATGGGCTAGGTGATCCATTGGTGGGTGTATCAAATTCAAAAGTACAGCTGGAAATTCGGCCTAGATTGCATAATAAT
Source organism: Pollenia griseotomentosa (assembly GCA_963931875.1). Taxonomy (NCBI): domain Eukaryota; kingdom Metazoa; phylum Arthropoda; class Insecta; order Diptera; family Polleniidae; genus Pollenia; species Pollenia griseotomentosa. Next base: position 795,331 of record OZ007560.1, read on the forward strand.
GCGGTATTTAATTTAGAGGCGCTGGTGCTAAAATCATTATCGAAGCCACAGCCAGACGCATCATTCGAATACGATGTAGCTAAATGGGATAACTATTTCTTGGCAGATCCAAACTTCCACAAATCAGACAGAATTGATGTACTGATCGGCGCGGATATGTACCACGAGATACTAGAGGATGGCATAAGAAAAATAGATATATAATAGAATTTTTCATTATTTCAAAATGCACACATGCATAGATAAAATAGTTTATTTTGGTCTTAGTTTAAGATTAGTTCTGGTTAGTTTTAAGATTTTTACATTACTTCAAAATGCACACATGCATGGATGAAGTGGATTATATTTGTTTAAAATATTTAAAAATTACTGATAACGAAAATACACATCTGTCTTCAGTGCTCTTATCATGTGTGTGTATTGTTACCACACGCAGTGATAAGACACATGTTTATAGTTTTAAGATTTGTTATGTTAGCACTTAAGAAAAATATTTTGTAAAATAAAGTCAGTATAATACAAATGCTCAAAAGGTTTAGTTATTTATTACGTAAATAATAAACATTTGGTCCTTCGAAAAAAGAACTATTGAAGAAAATAATTTATTAAAAACATAATCTTTCGTAAAAAAAAGAAGAGTTCGGTACGGTTTTAATAAAATATGATGGCTCATAAAATGAAGTTGTTAGAACGACAAAAGGTCATTGGTGAAGATTTGCTGATTATCCTGGAAAAACTGGAAACTGGAGCAATACGCAAAGTTCAAGTCGAAGAAACTCAAAAGAGAGTGGAATTGAAATGGGTAGAGTTCCAAGAAAATCATGATAAATTGGTAGATGGCGGGTATAAAAATGAACATTATTTTGAAGTAAATTACTTTGAAGAAGTAAAAAAATATGTTCAAGATATTCAGCAACATCTAAACCCAAGTCAACAGCTAGAAGAATCCATCTCTGAAGCTGCTATAGAGCTGAAGAAAAACGTGTGCGAAATCAGCAGGGCGGAAGGTGGTTCATTAGAAGGAGGACCCCAACTGGTCTGTCAGGAAAAAACGGTGTTATTTAAAAACAACCGTATTAAAAGTACAGAAAAAATTTCGTGGTTTAATCGTGACATGCTAAATTTGATGGATCGATTGATGGAAGCCACAAGTGAAATTCAAGGCCAAAGCAAATCGGTTTTGGAAGTAGTGAAGATGGAGTTAAATGAAGAATATAAGAAGCTCAATTCCAAGTTAGAAAAATTAGAAGATGAAGATAGAAACGCTTTTTCGGAAAGGTTCTCAGAAGTGAGAAGCCTTTATTATAAAGTACTAAGGAAGATTGGTGAAAAAGAAGGCACCGATCAAATTGCAACAATTCCTCAACCAGCTACGAAATTGCAGGAGGTAAAGATCCCTTATTTTCATGGAGATTCAAATGAGTGGTCATCATAATATGATTTGATACATTGGTGAATCAAAACAAACAACTAAATAATGTAGAGAAGATGTACCGGCTTAAAACATCAGTAAGAGGCGATGCTGCAAAACTTATACAACATTTGAGTTTAACTGAATATAATTATAGAGTGGCACTTGAGATTTTAAGGGAGCGATACGAAAACAAAAGATTGTTGTTTTCTATACTGGTTGACAAATTGCTGGATCAACCAAACATGAATAGTGAGAAAGCTGGCAGCATAAGGCAACTTTTAGATACCACAAATGAATGTGTGAGGTCCATTGAAGCACTCGGCATGGAAATTGAGGATGCAAAACCTTTCATTGGCAGAATAGTTATACTGAAATTTGACAGCGAGGCTATGCGGCAATTTGAATTCAACACCAAGAAAACTCGGCAAATACAGACGTTAGAAGATGTATTGAATTTTCTAGCACAGATGTCGCAAGCTCAAGAATCTTTAAAGGAAAAAAAGATTGCAGGTAACAACCAACAGCGGGGTATGCAAAATCATCAGCAGAAGGGGTTTGCAAGGCAATCAAGCAATTTTCCTATCGAGGTAGTGTGTGTATTCTGCAAGAATAAAGGCCATAAAATTTATGATTGCCGGAAGTTTGCACAGCTAAGTGTACATGAGAGACGGCACTGGGAAACCACTTCAAAGTCATGTAAGATTTGTCTACATCATACGACAGATCAAAAATGCTTCAAATCAACGTTCAAATGTAAAAAGTGTAGTAAAGATCACAATTCGCTTTTGCATTATGAGCAAACAACTCAACCATCTGACAAGAATGAAAAGGCAGGCGTATATATGACGAAGAAAGATGAAAACACAACAGTATTACTTGCTACGGCCTTGGTAAGAATTAAATCACTTCATGGAGAGTATATGACATTGAGAGCTTTGGTAGATCAGGGTTCCCAAAGAACTACTATATCTGAGGAAGCAGCTCAGATTCTGCAGCTCCCGAGAATCAAAGCCAAAACAGAGTTGTATGGGCTAGGTGATCCATTGGTGGGTGTATCAAATTCAAAAGTACAGCTGGAAATTCGGCCTAGATTGCATAATAATGCGGTATTTAATTTAGAGGCGCTGGTGCTAAAATCATTATCGAAGCCACAGCCAGACGCATCATTCGAATACGATGTAGCTAAATGGGATAACTATTTCTTGGCAGATCCAAACTTCCACAAATCAGACAGAATTGATGTACTGATCGGCGCGGATATGTACCACGAGATACTAGAGGATGGCATAAGAAAAATAGATATATAATAGAATTTTTCATTATTTCAAAATGCACACATGCATAGATAAAATAGTTTATTTTGGTCTTAGTTTAAGATTAGTTCTGGTTAGTTTTAAGATTTTTACATTACTTCAAAATGCACACATGCATGGATGAAGTGGATTATATTTGTTTAAAATATTTAAAAATTACTGATAACGAAAATACACATCTGTCTTCAGTGCTCTTATCATGTGTGTGTATTGTTACCACACGCAGTGATAAGACACATGTTTATAGTTTTAAGATTTGTTATGTTAGCACTTAAGAAAAATGTTTTGTAAAATAAAGTCATTATAATACAAATGCTCAAAAGGTTTAGTTATTTATTACGTAAATAATAAACAATGTTATTCATTCCCTGGTCTTGATCTATCTTTAAAACCTTTGGAGGGCCCACAGTGTTAAATACTTTCAAAATAGCCTTTTTAGTTTCAATCCAATTCAATGATTTTACTGGTTCAATTGTCGGCTGTATTTTCAAGTTGGCATCTGAGAGCCTTTCAAACACCTTTTTTATTGTGCTAATGTGCTCTTGCAGAGAAGTGCTGAAAATAATTATATCGTCCAAGTAGACTAAACAATCTTTTTCTACAAGATCTCCCAAAATTGTATTCATCAATCGTTGGAAGGTTGAGGGGGCGTTTTTAAGGCCGAATGGCATTCTTAGAAATTCGTAATGCCCGTTTTGGGTGGAAAATGCAGTTTTTTTCTATCAGAATGTTCCATTTCGATTTGATGGAACCCTTTAGTAAGATCTAGGGTAGTAAAATATAAGCATCTACCCAGTTTATCTAAAATATCGTCCATAATTGGTACCGGATATTTATCGTTAATGGTTACATCGTTTAACTTACGATAATCAATTACAATACGCCATTTTTGTCTATTAGAAGCATCTAGTTTTTGGGTACAACCCAGATCGGTGCTGAATATGGCGATTGACTATGGCATATAATATTTTGGTCTAACATTTCCTGAATTTGTTTATTAACCTCTTCTCTGTGGACTTGAGGGTAACGATAAGTTCTAAAATATATTTGATCTTCATGGACAGTATTGATTTTATGCTTGGCAACATTAGTGAAGGTTTACTTATCTCCTTCTCTATAAAAAATAATGTTGTACTTTTTTAATAATCTTTCTTAGTTTGTGAATTCCTCTCTACTGAGTGTTCCAATTTAAATATTGATTCATTGTACTTGCTATTAATGCAATTCACCAATTTATGATTATTAATTTGCGGAATATTAGTTCTTTCATTTTTAATTTGAGGTTTCTTTTTTTGATCGAACCTTACATCAGAACTAACATTTTTATTAACCGAATAACTTTCAATATCTTCCTTTCGATTTTCATTCAAAAAGAAATATTTAATATTATTTAATCTTACGAACCCCATGGGGATATTTATTAAAGCATTTAATTTTTTTAAACTGTCAAATCCGAAAAGGCCGTCATAATTAGTGCCAAAATCGAAAACAAAAAATAATAGTGTTGCACATTTTATAGGACTAAAAATTTCCTGTGTTTGATCAAGAATTATATTTCCGGTAGCAGTTTTAACGCAAATGGGATTTACTTTTATCAGGGGGTTTAGAAATCTTTTAGGTTTTATTAAGCTGATTGACGATCCCGTATCAATCAGAAATCTATAATTTTTGTTATTAATTCTCATTGCGATGGAGGGAAGTGATTGGGGGCAATGGAGTGACAATTTCCTACTTCCATCGGAACTGGCACTCCGAATCTTCGCAACATAGACTGGTTAGAATCTTGCTCCCTCATTCGTTTTGGATTTCGATAATTGCCATCAGGGTTCTGAAAATTAGTTTGATAATTACGACTTTGGAATTTATTTTGAAAATTTTGGGAAGGGGTTTGGAAATCGTTCCTGGGATGTGGTTAAAAATTATTTTGTGGATTTTGGAAAGATGGTTGAAAATTACGAAATTCATTTATCTGTGGGCGTACATTATTCCGTGACAGATTCCTTTGGTTATTGGGTTTAAAGTAATTGTGGGTGTTATTTTCAATTTCATTATTTTCCCTGAGGATCTTAATCCCTGATCTAAAATCGGTCACTAAGTTGGCGTTAAGTAAAGCCACTAGATGAATGGGTAATTCTTTTTTTAAAACATTCAAAGCATTAAGTTCACTTCATTTCTAAAAAATAATTTGCTTTCCTCCGTTTCACTACATAATTCGATTGTATCCTTTATTCTACAAACTAACTTATTGATTTCATCACAAAATATTTTACAATTACCTTTAAATTGAATGTTGTTAATGCTTCGAATTAATTGCGGTATTGGTTGATGTTCTCCAAATTCGTCAATTAAAATTAACTTCAATGTTGCCCAATCAGTCGGCTGCTCTCTCCTTACTACGTCCAAAGCTCCGTCATTCAGAGTCCTCAAAATAGTGTTAAAGAAAAGAACCCGATCATCCCGGGGCATTGCTGTGATATTAGGTATTATACTTTCGATACTTCGTATAAATACTCCCAGTTTATCTTTTTCCCCAGTAAAAGGATGCACCATTCTTAGGTTCTGCATGATAAAGTTCCTCTGTTGTTCTACGTTGACGTTATTATTCATGTTGTTGTTGTTATTCATATTGTTTTCGTTATTTATGTTTAAATTCTCGAGATCGTTGATAATCTCATCCATTAACAAATTCGTAAAATTTTCAAATAAAAATTGTATCACTTATGTAGGTTTTCTTTTAACACAACCAGTTTTTTTTGTTTTTATTTAATACTGTTTTTCCTTTCTTTTAATATATTTTCATTTATTATTAACATAATTTTCTTTTAATTTCCACACGGACTTAATTTTTTATTAAGTATTTAAAACTATATTTTTTTTGTCCTTTAATTAATTAATTATTACACTATGTGATTTTTTTTATAATTTACTTTATTATTTTCTACTAGTAAACGTTACCCGTCGTTCGTTCAAGGATCTTTTTCGCAGATCCTACCGACTGCGCCAGTGACAAATTAAAACAAGTGTTTTATTTTGGAGTTGATATTAAACTGATTTAACTTTATTTCCAAGTTACTTATTCTACTTAATTCTATTACAAATATAATTTTATGAAATATGATTACAAACATAAATTTATGAAATATGAATTTTTAATTAAACAATATGATTTTTAATAAACTTTTATTAAACAAAAAAAAAAAAAAAAAGACAGAATATGAAACCTTTGTTGTATTTAATTTTATATTGTTGGTTTGTATTCTTTGTGCAGTCTTAAGAAATGTTAATATGAGATTCATGGGATTCGTGTATGTCACTTGCTTATATGTATATAAAATTTTAAAGTAAAAAAAAACAGTTATCTTTAACGACAAACTGCTTTGTCTTACAATTTAAGAGGAAAAATTAAATGTAGATGCCGAAATTGAAGCAACACTTTGGGAATAAAGATAAATATTTAAAACAGAATTTCGCAAAAAAAATTTTTTTTATTTATTGCAAAAGCTCTTGTAGGCATCAAAAAAAACCTTACATCAAAATATGCCTTTAAAAGGCAAAATATACGCTATTAATCTAAAAAAAGGCCGCATTAAAGCTCTTTTACCTAAATTATGCAAAAAAATGCTGCAAACGGTAAAATATGCAAAAATATGCACTAACAAATCGATGCCAAAATTCATAAAACGCTCTAAAACGGATAAATGTATTGTTTCTGCCTTTATTGGCCGCACAAGGAAAAGCATGCAATTGCATATTTATGGTTTTCCTGCTTATTACGTACTATATGTAGGTAGGTACGTACATGTTAAAGAAAACTAAAAAGATACATATTTATGGATTGGAAGTTTTTGTTTCATTACTATAATGACAATTTTCATTGTCATAATTAAAGCGTACTTTTTCGAAATATTTTTATACTTTTAATTATTGAGACAATAGAGTTATTTGAATGTTAAAAAAAATTTTTTAAGGAAACTATAATTTTGTATTAATTTATGAATATAGTTATGTTTGTATATTGTTTTTTTATGTTCCCAATTAAAATTTTTTGTTTAACTTGGATAAACTTAAGTTTTCATATATTCAATGAACATTTTTAACGTAATTACGAAATCCAATGAAGCGATTTTAACGAAAATACTTCATTATAACTATGAAATTCCATTTAGACAATGAAAATTTTCATTTAACCAATGAAAATTTTTTTAAGAAAACGATTCATTAAATATATGAAGCATTTTTCTTTCAGTGTAGTTTGAATTCCACAATTAATCATATTTTTGGTAGAGTCCCGTCATATTTCATTAGTTAAAAATTTATAAATAAGGGGCTCAATTATTGTTGACATAAGCACCCGTTTGTTGTTGAATCGTTCTTTTAATGTGTTCCAAGCTGTCGTGTAGTTGTATTCGATAAGAGCTAAATGTCGGAAGAGGCGTTCGGCTTCTCCCGTTAAATGCGTTTTTAAATACCACATTTTTTATACTGCTGAGATAGGTTGCTCGTGTACAACCTTTTGAAACAAATCTGAGAATGTTGGCCATTTTTCGCAATCACCTGCAAATTTCGGTAGCGAAATGTTGGTGGGTGTGGCTGGCATATTGTCTGTTGCTTTCGCCAACTTTCTGACCCCTCCTTCCAGTTGGATATACCGTGTTATGTCATAGCCTTGTGTTGTAAGGCTCTCAGACATATCTGACAACTGGAAATGTATGTCTTTAATTGGTTGCCATAACCTCGTGGCGGCTATGGCATCTGTATGAGCGGATTCGTCCTCCAACATCCTTTCTAAAGATGACATCAAGGCAGATTGTCTGCGCATGAGTTTCACAAGCCCGCTGTGATGCACCGTGGAAACTTCTTCAGACTTTTGCATTGGAGATAAGGGCTCTGATGCTTTACATACTTCTGGTGGCTGCATGGTTGCTTCGTTTATTCTCTTGATTTGAGAATCTATGTTATCCAATGTTTCCCGGTACTTTGCTCCGAGTAGTTGATGGAGATTGTTGACAATGTATGGATCATTGTAGCCGAGTGTTTGATCTCTACGGTTGGATAGTTCTTCGGACCTTTTTTGGTAGAAGTCAAGTCTTTTCCGGTCCAGTGGAGCTTTTTTACGTTGGCAATAGCCTTCTCAAGCTCTATTGCCTTTTGTTCTTGTAAACTAATTAGCTCTTGTAGATTTGTCATGGTAGACTATGTACTGCAAATGTATGGTTGAATATTTATGCTCAAATGTGTATGCCTGCTGGCTTGTAGTTGATATTGCAAATAATGATCCGTCACCTGGATCACGTCGGGGTCACCAAATTTTATGTATGATTTATGGGTTTCCTTGTTGCGTTTCACAGCAAGGATTTGTTGAACTGATAGAACGGCAATTGTAAAGCTAAGATCCCACTATCGGCGCAATGCACCAAGAGTTCCTATTTAGTTAAATGTAAATGTAAGTTAAGTATTTGTAAATGTAAGTTAAGTATTTCACAATTGCCCCGGTAGGCTAGCTGGTAATGAACTAGTCTATCAGCGCCGGGGTTGCGGGTTCGATTCCCGCCAGACACTCTGGTATATGACCGCAGGATTAGCTTTAGGAAATTAATAATAAAAAAAAAATAATCCAAATGACAGGCAAGTGATTGTGTTTTAAAAATAACTTTTAATTTTTTGTTTACTTAAATTGAATTATAATTTCTTAAGTATTTCAAGAAGTATTATCCTAAAGCAATTTACTTGGGTGTATTATGGGAAACTTTTAATTGAAAATTTAAGGCAGCAACATTAAAACTTTTTTCAATTCAATAAAAGATTTCAGCATGTACAAATAAAATGTGTGGATTCGAGAAACGCATGGTTTGAAAAAGGCAGGCTTTTCTTGCTATTTTGTAAAATATATAGCAACAAAAACTTGATTAAGTAGCCGTAGAATTAAAATTAATTTGTTTTTGCTGTATTCGACTGAATTTTTGCTCACTTTGTTTGAGTAATAACTTTTTGCTAAAACCAAGAAAAATAAGAAATTGTTGGCTTGGGCGAGAATAGTGCAACATTTTCTTGGTCCAAGCGATATATTTTGGTGATTTAGTAAATAATTCTTTCCGTGAAAATAGATGTATTTATCGACATTATATTCGACACAAAGAACTCTTATACGAAGTTAATGCTCATAACCAGGGAAACTATAAATATGCAATTGCATGTTTTTTCTTGAGCGACAATGAAGGCAGAGACAATATATTTATCCGTTTTAGAACATTTTATGAATTTTAGCATCGATTTGTTAGAGCATATTTATGCATATTTTACCGTTTGCAGCTTTTTTTGCATAATTTAGTTAAACGAGATTTTTTGAGGCATATTTTGATACATATAAAATTTTTTTTAGATGTCTACAAGACCTTTCGCAAAAAATTTTATTTTGCAAAATTTTGGATTTTTTGTTTTAAATATCTATCTGTACACCAGAGAACTGAAAAATCACTATTTTTCTGATTTATTCATACGCTATAATTTACATTAACTCTATGCCTGCAAAACAAAGTTAAACGTTGGTAATTTTGTCATCGTTTTGTACACATTTGATTTGTGCATGTGTGAGTTTTTTATTGAAAGTGCTTTGTTTGCATTTATTGTTGCGCACGCAGTAACACAATTGCACAAAATCAATTGACAGACATTTTTATGCTTTTGCATTCAAGTAGTCATTGCCCACTCGATGAGACAAAGACGAATGTAAATTGGTATGAGTACGAGTCGCTTTGTTGGTATGATTGTTGTAGGCATAAGTTCAAATAAACTCGTTATTGTGTCCAATTTGTTTTTGTGTTTACCCTGCAAATAATATTGGACCACCGGATTTTGATCAAATTGACTACTTATTGGACTAGTCCGATGTAATGCAAGCATGGACCATGTCATTGTTAAAAAGTGTTTGTAGTGAGACGACATGTCTTCGTTTTTTAACGACATGTGTTAATTTTTAAGCGACTTCAAAACAAATCCTCTTGAGTATATCATGGAGTAGTTTCAATACTACTCCTTTGTAATCCAAAGCTGGGTTATATGGTCCTGCCCTAGGACATCGTAATGTTAAATAGACCATGTTTTTCCATACGTTTGGGTTACTTTGGACTAGTCCTAGTCCCTTGTGGGCTAAATTTTACATGCGTGTTTGGACTAGTCCTATTAATTGCAGGGTAGTTTCAAATAATATTGGACCACCGGATTTTGATCAAATTGACTACTTATTGGACTAGTCCGATGTAATGCAAGCATGGACCATGTCATTGTTAAAAAGTGTTTGTAGTGAGACGACATGTCTTCGTTTTTTAACGACATGTGTTAATTTTTAAGCGACTTCAAAACAAATCCTCTTGAGTATATCATGGAGTAGTTTCAATACTACTCCTTTGTAATCCAAAGCTGGGTTATATGGTCCTGCCCTAGGACATCGTAATGTTAAATAGACCATGTTTTCCATACGTTTGGGTTACTTTGGACTAGTCCTAGTCCCTTGTGGGCTAAATTTTACATGCGTGTTTGGACTAGTCCTATTAATTGCAGGGTAGTTTTTAAAAGCGAAACAAGCAACAATACTTTTTAAGAAATGATAAAAAATAAAAACAGTCTTCTTGTTTCTATGGAAATTGTTTGTTCCTATGTGCGTTTAGTTTCATTTAAATTTTTTTTCTTTCGAATCCAGCATATGAAAAAACTTTAATACGTACTACATACAGAGCTACTGCTGAATAGGCATCAGAGCAATAATTGACGAACGAAGCTAAACATGGTATGAATGGCAAGCCATCACGCTGTGCATGACTTGTATGAATTTTAAAACAACACCAATGTGTGTGGCTGAGAAAGTTTGATTGCATGAACAAAAATGAGTGTACTTGATGTTGTTCATTGAATCCGAATTTTTTGCAATCGCACAAAGCCGTTCTCTGCTGTACACCCAACATGTTGCTTCAATTGCAAAAAAGCAGCAGGGTTAACGTTGAGAAATTTGAAAAAGTCGCACAAAAAGTCGTTTTTAAAACCAAAAGGTAGCACAAAAAAGTCGTTTTTTCATTTTATTTACTTTAATTTAATTACCAACCGGGTGATATTTTCGGTTTTATTTCTTTAATAACTCTCTTAAATTTCCTTCATATAAAAAGAAATTGTTTTCGTTAAAAAAAACTGAAAAAAATGTGTATGACAAAAACTTCTTAAAAAAAACCGAAAAAAAGTTGTGTGACGCTAACTTGTTCACATCGCTTATAGACATGCATTAACACCCGGTTGGGTATTCGTAAACGATGTACATAAAAATCTTTGGTAAGGTGATGTTTAATCAAAAAAAAAAAAACACAAAACAAAAAGGAATTAACAATAAATATCGTTTAAATAGCTGATAAATAATTCGTTAAAAATGTGTTTAAATACACTTTTGTGTATTAATTTTACATTTGATTGACTTTTAATAATGTGTTTGTATATCTATATACATATATACAAAAAAGTTGTCCTAATTTCGTGATTTTATTACTCGAGAAACACTCAACCGATTTTCAAACGAGTACATGCGTTGGAAAGGTCTACTTTCAATGATGGTTTATAAAAAACTCCCAATAGGTGGCGCTGATGTCGTGATATTTAAATATTTTTTATTGATGGTAGATAGCCCTGGGGTCAAGTTATTAACAAAATGCTCTAGTATTTCATTTTTTATTTTTATTTAGAAAATCCCGAGCAGCGCCGGGACCAAGCAGCTAGTACTTTAATATATGTTTAAACTTTACGTTAAATATTTTTTAACTTTTTTTGTATTTTCGCACAAGTTCATTACTTGGCATCCAACCTTCTATTTCAGTATCTAGAAAATTTAGAGTTGATAGCATGGACTCACAAGTTTCTGCTTTTAACCTGTTGATGAAGTTATTTTTCATTTATTCTAATTTTGAAAAAAAAAATTGTTCCTTTAATTCCTCGCGTTGTCTTTGCTACTACACATGTAGCATTCTGAAAATTTTTTCTCTTGAAAGCAGCGCAGCGGCATCGAATTTGAATTTTTAACGTTTTTCAAGCAAATAGCTTGTTGATTTTTGTTCGAGCAAAACAGGTTCTGCTTATGAACAAACACCCCCACAACTTGAGGCAACGAAAATCAGCCGACGACGAGGAAACTTCATCAGGTGGTGAGGATATTGAATTTTTCGACACCGGTAACATTCACATGGCCGAGATGGACAATATGTTAGCACAAATGCAAGCTCTACAACATGAAGTCAACACTCTCAGAGAGTTCACATTCCGATATTCAACAAACACAATCCGCATTTGTGGTTTGCACAAATTGAAAGATCGTTTGCTTTGTGTGCCATCACATCGGATTCGGACAAGTTTGACCTTGTCTCTGTACGTCTTGAGGATGAAATACTTTTGTCAATTGAGGACCTCGTAACAAATCCTCCTCAGGTTAATAAATTTGGGACATTCGGAATCAAAACTACGTCGTTTATTGCAGGGTTGTGAAACCGCGGGTAAGAAACCTTCGGAAATTTTATCGACGATGAAGCGTTTGGCTCCGGGTCGACATAATGAAGAGATCATTCGTACACTGTTTCTGGGCAAAATGCCGGATTCAATTCGTCCCATATTATCCGTATGGAAGGACGATGATTTGGAAAAACTTTCCGAAACGGCCGACAAAATGCTCGATGCTAATTACAATGCGGCAAGTTCCGTATCTGTAGCACCTTTGCGTTTTGACGCAAGTGTTCCAGTGGATGCAGTTGCTCCTCAAATGAATTTGCCGATGTTTGCCGGGCGATAAAAAGTTTAACGGATGAAGTTAAAAAAAATTCAATTACAACAAAACGGAAATGGAGGTGGATTTAATCGACAACGATCCAGATCTCGTAGCCGTTCACGAAGTTCTCACCAGAATTAAACTGAGACACAACTGTGCTGGTATCATACAAAATTTGGTGATGCAGCTCAGCATTGTAAACCAAACTGTCCCCGCTTTTTTTCAATTACTTGCGGAATTTATTGATATTACAACAACAACTTTAATTCGTAAACCTAATGCTGAGGCAATAGTTATCCATCATATTGAAACTACAGGCAAACCAGTTGCTGATCGTCCACGAACACTGTCTGGGGATAAGCTAGCTGCGGCAAAAGCCGAAATCGATTTTTTGTTGGATCATGGTATATGTCGACCCTCTAAGAGTCCATGGGCCAGTCCAATACACATGGTCGCTAAAAAAACTGGTGGATGGCGAGCGTGTGATGATTACCGAAAACTTAACTCTCAAACAGTTCCGGATCGGTACCCTATAGCCAACATAAACGATTTTTCTGAGAAATTACATGGTAAGTCAATTTTTACAACTGTTGATCTTGTTAGAGCCTACTACCAGATACCAATGACCTATGAGGACATTCAGAAGACAGCCGTTTGTACTCCATTTGGTTTAGTAGAATTTTTATTTATGCCTTTCGGACTACGAAATGCCACGCAGACGTTCCAAAGGTTTATGGATTCTGTGTTAAGGGGTTTTGATTTTGTATATTGCTACATTGACGACATCATATTATGTCCGAATCTGCCGATGAACACCAATGCCATTTACGACAAGTATTTGAACGCCTTCGCCATTATGGTTTGACAATCAACGTTAACAAGTGCATTTTTGGTCAGTCCGAGGTACAGTTACTTGGCTACATAATTAATGGTAGTGGTTGCCGACCTCCCACTGATCGTGTCACTGCCATTATGAATTACATCAAACCTGAAACCATTTGCGAACTTCGTAGATTTCTCGGTGTTATTAATTATTATCGACGATGCATTCCTCATGCAGCACAATTACAAGCGCCACTAAATAATTTTCTAACTAACTCGAAAAAAAACGACAGTAAACGTAGTCTTGGTGAAGCCACAATGCTAGCACACCCAGCGCCGGATTCGGATCTAGCTCTTATTACAGATGCTTCTGACACAGCTATTGGAGCTGTCCTTGAACAAAAATTTGATAATACGCGACCCCTCGGGTTCTTTTCTCGAAAATTATCATCAGCCGAGAAAAATTACAGCACATACGACAGGGAATTGCTTGCGATTTATGAAGCCGTGAAATATTTCCGTCACATGCTTGAAGCACGACATTTTGTTATCAAGACTGATCACAAACCACTGGTTTATGCATTTTCTCAAAAACCGGAGAAAGCTTCGCCTCGACAATTAAGACATCTTGATTTCATTTCACAGTTTACAACTGAAATGGTTTATTTGTCCGGTCCTGAAAATACAGTGGCAGATGCACTGTCTCGCCTCAACGCAATTTCTATGCCAGCAACAATTTCAATGAAAGTACTTCAATCAGCTCAAGAAGTAGACGAAGAAATGGTTTATTTGTCCGGTCCTGAAAATACAGTGGCAGATGCACTGTCTCGCCTCAACGCAATTTCTATGCCAGCAACAATTTCAATGAAAGTACTTCAATCAGCTCAAGAAGTAGACGAAGAGTTAAAAACTTTACTGGAAGGTAATAATTCTCTGAATCTTCAAATCGTTCATTTTGATTCTACATCAATATACTGCGATGTATCAACTGGATATGTACGTCCATATGTTCCTGAAGAACTTCGCCAACAGATTTTTTATATGATACACAATCTGTCTCACCAAAGTGGCAAATCCACTCTTCAACAAATTCGGAAAAATACGTATGTCCTGCAATTAAAAAACAAATCATTAATTGGTCTCGGAATTGTTTGTCCTGCCAAAGGGCAAAGATTACAAGGCACAAATAAAATCGATGTTCCAGACAATCGTTTTGACCATGTCCATTTGGACATCGTAGTGATGCCACTTGTACAGGGTTACAGATATTGCCTTACAATGATCGACCGATTCTCATGATGGCCTGAAGCCGTGCCGTTAAGGGACATGTCTGCTCAGACTGTCGAAACAGCATTTTGGTCAACTTGGATATGTCGTTTTGGTTGTCCCAAAACTATCACTACTGGTCAAGGTACTCAATTTGAGTCCGGTTTGTTCAAATCACTTGTTAATTTTACTGGCTCAAAGCGTTCACGAACAACTGCCTACCATCCTCAATCCAACGGCATTGTCGAAAGGTGGCACAGATCGTTCAAAGCTGCTCTAATGTGTCATCCTAACGTATCATGGGTTGATATACTACCGACTGTCCTACTTGGACTTAGAACCGCATTCAAAGAAGATCTTCAAGCATCACCTTCCGATTTACTTTATGGCGGTTCATTGCGTCTTCCGAATGATTTTTTTGATGAAGCCGATAATCCTGTCGATTCTTCTGAATTTTTACAAAAACTTCGAGAATATTTTAATCTTCTGCGCCCTACACCAACAGCTCATCACAATAAAGGCAAGACGTTTATCTTAAAAAATCTCCATGATTGTACTCACGTATTGATGCTGTTCGAGAACCTCTTCAGACACCCTACACTGGTCCCTACAAGGTAGTAAAGCGCCTTTCAGACCGATTATACCATTCGAATCAAGGAGAAAGATGTAAACGTGCCAGCAGACAGATTAAAACCAGCTTTCATCATAAATGATATTCAACAAAACATGACTTCAGGAATTCTGAACACACCACCACAAGCACAAATTTTACTTCTCAAAATGCATCATCTGCTCCACAACTTCCAGCCGCCGCGAATGTTGCGCAACGTAGTCCAACGCCTATAGAAATATCGTTCCAATCAGATCCTGACTTTGTCACTGGAGAGGAAGTGGATGTGGCAGCACCGAGCCTGCCTAATTTACAGAACAAATAGTCTGGCAACGCGTCAGATTTGGGCAAAGGAGTTGACAGATGAAAACAGAAATTATTTCCTCGGGTTGTCTTTGTTACTACACATGTAGCATTCTAATCTTTTTATAAAACTAATGTAAATTCTTTTTGATATCGATTGAATTAAAATAAATAGTAATAAATAGTTGTTAAGTGTTAAATATTCGTGTTTCATTTTACACACAACTATAAATACATGCACTACTTATTTGTCTTAATGAAGGTACAATGGTTATTTAAAAGCAATTTTTAGCTGTTAGGATTTTTTTTTTTGTTTTCAAGCAGTGTTGTCAACAAAACTTATTGACCAGCGGTTTACTTTTAAATTTTATTATTATTTTTTTTTTGATGAGAATCTATCAAAACATTAATTTTAATTTGGTGTCATAAAATCCAATGTTATGGGTTTTTTGTTCGAACTGAAATTAGTATCGGCTTTAGGTGTCACAGAAACCAAATCGGGTTTTATTGAAAATAAACGAAGCAGCTACAGCTCTTGTTTTTTTATTGGAAATAAATATTGTTGTTTAAAGCTTAATTTTACTATTTTATTGTATTCAACAGTTAGATTATTTCCATAGATGGAAGTAAATAAAATTGATAAATAGTTAAAATAGTATTTTTTGCATGTTTCCGGCAGCGGGCTGCTGAAAATTTGCAAAAGCCTTTTCCTTACACAAATATAAACAACATTTGAATGTTTACTGTATTTCCACTTCTTATTTTCATTTCTTTAATTTTCATTTATTAAAAAAAACAAGTATTAACAATATTTTACCGCAAAAATCATAATTTACAAAATTATTAAACAAAAATTGCATTTGAAGCTGTAAACACATGAGCCAAAACATAAAACAGCTGATTTGATTATCGGTCTTATTATAAAATAAAAATTTTAATAAATTTTAGAGAATGCAAATAGAAAAAAATCAGCGCATAGTTCCGAATATTCGAGTGTCACGTGCTGGCTGTAATACGAATAGTAAAATTTGCCGTATAACTTGCCATCTAATGTGTTAACTAAAACAAAATTAACGGTCAAGAGGCATGTTGGAAGATTTCCCTGCTAGCTATGCATCCGGTGTCATTGGTTCTCAACCCTCAAATTTTTCTACACGTGAACATATAACACACTACACATGCCTAAAAGTAATAGTGTGCAAAAAAAAGAAAAAAAAAAGCAAAACTTCTTATTAATTCACTCTGTCTAGTACAGAGACCGTGGCGAGATAGTGAGCCACGTTGGGTACAATGATTCCCACCCACTGACCCTAAGTCAGACACCATAACAGACGAAATACCCTTACAAGTTTGCCTGTCCCTGATATTAGACTCGATCAAAACCTACTACACTTCATACTTTGCTACGCCTACCATTCCCCAAAAAAAAAAAAAATTTACAATTGCATCTTCTTTTTTGTTATTTTTAAATTAACAAATTTATGATATTTATTGCAGTAATTCAAAAAAAGGAAATATCATAAATATTTAAAGAATGCACCAATGAATGATGTTGTTCAACAAAAAAAAATGGTTAATTAAAAATTAATTAGATATAATGATAAGTAATAAGGTTAGCGTATTATAATTAAAGGTGAAATAATAAAATATTGAAATAAATATATGTATATATATTCCTTGTACATAAGAAATGTTAAAGTTACTCACAAATTGTTTGGTAGAATCTTACTCATACCGTTGTGTCCACAGCATACGTTGATGGGCCCAGCAATTTCTGCATGATGACGTAAACCTTGATTTGAAACTGAATTAGATAACTCGCAGGAGTCAATGAACAATTTGCCAGTTTAAGTTTTAACAAATCTAATATAAAAGAAATCTTATTTTTTCTTTTACATTTGCAGTTTAAAAAAAAAATTCACAATTATATAAGGTTAATATTATAACATCTATATTATAGAATATATAATATCCTTGTGGTCTACAAAGTATTTGTTGTTTCATAAATCTTGTCTCTTCCTTTTTTTTTTTCCTTTTTTGTAATTATATTACACGAAAAATTTGTTTTGTTTAAATTTCACTTAATAGTTAATCTTAAGTTTGCTTATGTTTTAATTTATATTAATGGAATTCATGAAATTGAATTTTTCTTTCAATTATTTCTTCTTTTTTTTTTGTTTTAATTTACTAATGTTAATTTTTTTTAAAAAAAAGGAACAATAGCTACAATACAAAACAGAAGTTCACTAAAATTTCAATTATTCGGAAGTTCAGGGCTTATAAATTCGTAGCAACAAAATAACTTTTAATGGCCTATGCAACAAGCCAGATTACGCAACATTACGAATTTTCGGGTTTTTCTTCTTTTTTTTGTTCCACGTGGTGGGGGAGAAAACAAAAGAAAATTCCTCAAATTTCCACACCATCTATTTTGGAGTCAGGAAACTCTAAATGGTTGCCAATAATGCTCCAAGGTTATGTAACATAACCTATTTTCCTGGTGGCAGCCTCCCACGTGCAGGGAAAACTTGAACAAATTCCCTAATAACTTAAAGAAAATAATTATTAGTCTAAGTAACCATAAAATTCAAAACCTTTATCTTCCTACCTATCCACACTTGTTTGCTCCAAGAATTCCAAGGTAAATTTCGCTTCCACACACTTGTGCAATCCGTCCTTTCATTTACCATATGCCCTCTGCCTCACCTTCTACCTTTCTTTAATTTTGATTTTTTTTTTCACCTAGGTACTTCACTATTTTTGACTTTTACCCTTGAGAGTTCACTTCCACAATGATTTTATTTCTTTAAAACTACAACCAAGAAGCAATTTTTCTTCGTTTGTCTGACTCTTGCTTTAATGTTCCGTTATAAATTCACAAAAAAAATCTTTATTACATAAGAATGAAATGGTAACGAGACATTCAAATTAATGTGGTTGAATATGGGTTCACCATAACATAATGTACAAGAAAGATCTGCTCTCTTTGAACCATAGCACAACAAAAAAAATTGTATTTACCATTTTTATAAGTTGAGGCATTTAACACAAAAAGAATTATTATCTTTTTAAGAGACAGCATTTAATAAAATTCTACTCTCTTAGAAATTAAACCTATGCAATTAGCCGCAGACACAGAAATTAAATAGTAACATTGTATCCATTGTTTTTGCATGTAAAGAGTAGATTATCTGCTGATATTTTTTTTTTCTTTTTTTTTTTTTCTTATATCTTTTTATTTCAAGTGCTATTTAAGACAGGTGCATTACCTTGAAAACTTCTTTTTCTTTTTCATCTTCTTCTCTAAGCAAATCATATGGAAGTAATCCCAGCAAACAATTTGGTTATATTTAATAGGAAAGTTTGTAAAAATAAAATTAAGTGAATTTAAGCAAAAATTAAAAGAAAGGAAAAATAATCGTAACAAACCTGCTTCCAACTAAAACTTTTCCTAAATTTGAGTTGAAACAGGACCCGATTTTTTTTCTTCTTTATATAATAAGGTGTTTCCGCACAATTTTTATAATTAAGTTAAAAGTGTGGCACGACCCACGAAAGCCGGGCAGAACTCATACTTTTAAATCGGTTGCGTGGTATTTACCCACATATTTCCCACTTTGATCCTCAAGTTCATATAAATTACTGCCAATTGTATTTCTTATCCTGCACTTAATATACTTTGGCATAAATTTCCTGTTTATTTGTTTAGACCTGTTGCTCAACATATAGTTTTTTCTAAATACGGTTTGCCCCCTAAAATACTTTATAGGCCTACTTCGAAGATTATAGGCCTTTTCCGCCCTTTTGTGGGCAATAGTTAAATTATCGCGGATAACTTTTCTGACCCTTGTCAATTTATCGATATCATCTAATATAAGAATATCTTCGCCAGATGAGCATCCTAACATATCAAGAATTTTGTAAGTCGAACCATGCTGAACCATATTCTGTCCGAAGGTAGCATAATACGGAGAACATTTTATTGCCGCATGATAATCGCTCCGCAATATTGATAAAATCTGAGGAAGGTATTTATCCCATTCCCTATGTTCCTTATGGTCCCGTAAAAAGAATCTTATTTTCGTAATAATCTCGCGATTCGCCCTTTCTGATGCATTAGAATGCGGTGCATAAAACCCTGTGGTAATGTGTTTTATCTCATACAAGTTATAAAACTCGTTCATTTCCTTTGAGATGAACTGTTTGGCATTATCGCTATGTATGCACCTAGGTACACCAAAACTCGGAAATAATTCAGATTCAAGAAAAGATATTACATTTGACGTTGTAGCACTTTTTAATGCTTTTAAAAATACAAATTTTGTCATGTGATCCAAACATATAAAAATAACTGAATTTTTCGCTTTCGTATAGGGGTACGGCCCCAAAAAATCACAATAAAGTCTTTCAAACGGTCTGCAAGTAAGAATTTGGTAACCCATTTGAGGTCTTAAAACCCGATTTGGAGATTTCATGCTTTTACATTCGTCACACCTATCAATGTAAGTTTTAATATCGCAAACCATAGTCGGCCAGAAATATTTTTGGCGTATTCTTGACAACGTTTTCATGAAACCACCATGGCAAGAAAAGCTTGAATCATGAGCAAATTTCATGACCGATAGTGTTAGAGATTTTGGAATCCATAAGCGCCACTGAGAAGCTTCACTATCTTCTGCACTACTTTTAAGATTTAGACGCTTCAAAATTAGATTTCCTGATAGAGCAAGATCCGGTAATAGCTCCCTTTTCTCCAAGATGGTTTTTCTGAGCTGTTGGTATTCATCATTTTCAAATTCTGGCGAAGAAAGATCGATTTCAGAAGATATCTTCGTTAGCGTCAAGTCATCTACTTCCATTCTGGATAAACAGTCCGGAACAACGTTTAATGACCCTTTTCTATGTTCAATTCCAAACGTATATCGCTGTAATTTTAGGCTCCAGCGTGCCAAACGCCCACTTAAATCTTTCTGTGACATAAGCCACCTTAAAGAAGAATGGTCCGTAATAATACGGAAACGTAAACCCTCAATATACGGCCGAAATCTGTTAACACTCACAACCGCTGCCAAACATTCTAGTTCGGTTACCGTATAATTCCTCTGCGACTGGTTGAGCTTCTGTGATACATACGCTATTGGATGTTCCTGTCCCTTATCATCATATTGAATTAAAACGCCACCCACGCCTACTTTAGACGCATCGCACTGTATGATAAATTCCCTACTGAAGTCCGGCTGGGCTAACACCGGGGCAGATGATAGAGCACTCTTCAGTTTTTCAAACGATCTCTTAGCATCCTCTGTCAATGCAAATTTTCCACCAGACTTCCTTAAACAGTCCGTTAAGGGGCCAGCTAAATCCGCAAAATTATTTATAAAAGAGCGGTACCAGTTTGCCATACCCACAAACCTACGTATTTGTTTTGGCGTTTTGGGTAACGGGAAATTCCTTATTGATTCAACCTTAATTGGATCTACTTTCAAACACCCATAACCCACAATATAACCGAGGTACCGTATCTCTTTCTTGCAAAATTTGCTTTTGCCCACGTTAATAGTTAACTTGGCCGATTTAAGACATGATGCTACTTGAGATAAAAGACTAATGTGGGATTCAAAATCGGGACTACAGACCAAAAGGTCGTCCAGATATATAAAAACGTTTTCTCGTAATCGTGAAGGGATGACCTTGTCCATAAGGCGGCTCATAGTCTGAGGGCCGTTACATAGCCCAAAAGGCATGTATTTATAATGATACAGCGGTTTTCCAGGTATCGCAAAGGCAGTCTTTTCCCTGGAGGATTCAGTCAACTTTATTTGTAAAAATGCATCCTTTAAGTCAATTCCACTAATATAGAATGTGTCCTTGAGCCTACTCAGGAGTCCATTTATATGAGGTAAAGGGTATGAATCCTTCTTAGTAACCTCATTTAGTTTCCTCGAGTCTATACACAAACGCACTTTTCCTGGTTTCCTGACCAGTACGGCCGGGGAGCACCAGGGAGAATTAGATTCCTCGATGACACCCAGTTTTAACAATCTTTCAATCTCTTGAAAGGCTTCCTCTTGTCTAGGAGGCGAAAGAGGATAGTGCCTACATTTTATTGGGACTGCGTCACCCGTTTCTATGTGATGCTGTAATAATTCAGTGCTTCCAAGACCCAATTTTTCAAATGACGGGAATTCTAATACAGTTTTTTCCAAAGTCAACCTTTGTTCTGCTGTGAGTTCATGAAAACTTGCATCCGAATTGGGATCTGTTAATATTTCCGAAATATTTCTAGGATTAGATGGAATTATGTCAGGGGCTAACGCGAAATCACGCCAGAAATCAGTACCAAAATAGGCATACTGACTTAGTGATGGCACTAGATAAAACTGAACATTCCTTGTAACCCCCTTAAAGCACACCGGTAGGGTGCAGAAACCTATGACATTTTGTTTGGTACCATTTGCTGTACGGACTGATGACTTAATAGGAGTATAAGTTATCCCATTTTTTTTTAGAAATTCCTGACATTCTTTGCCCAAAACTGAAACATTTGCTCCCGAATCGAGTAATCCCATTAAAGTATCGTCCAATATTTTTACCCTCGCAAATGGCCTATCGTCAGATCCATTTATAATGGTTGACTCTAAAAGTTTGCGAAAATATTTGCGTTTTTTAAAACGCATTCTGCATTTCATTATAGAGAAGGAAGGGGTTCTTTTAATTTTGCCATTGGTAATTTTCCCAGCCATGCATGTATAATTATCCGTTTGAGTGGCTTTACCCTCACACAAATGGGGATTAAAATATGATTCTGTTTGGGTAAATTTACTTGTGAAAAATGTTCTATTTGTTGTGCTAGATTTTAAAATGGTAAAAGTATTCTCAGATACAGAATCCAAGTTTAGTTTAAACTCGGGGTGTGATGGGGTGGACGAGTGTCCCCGGTAGCCAGATCGCCCACTTTCCGATTTCCCAGAATCCCGTGTTTATTTTGGCATTTTGGAGTAAGAGTGCCCTTTTGGCCACATCTAAAACAAAACGGTTTTTTTATTTCTTCGGAGCAGTATATATATGAATGCCCATACTCCATGCAATTCCAGCATTGAATACCCGAATAATCAGGTTTAGGCCTCCGATTGGAGAGCTGAATTGCCTCAAGTTGAGGATCCGCTGCTTCCGTATCTGAGGTATCCTCAGAAGTTCCGATTTCACTGACATTCCTCGGCTGAACAACATTAGTATACTGAAATTTAGTTTCCCGCAATACCTTTTCCGCTTTTCTAGCGATATCCCGAAATTCATTTATATTACGTGGTTCCGAATTAAACAATAAATACCTCAGGTTTGGACTTAAATTTTTTTTCATAATATCTATGAGTGACATATCCGGTAACGGATTTTGAAGTCTTAAATTCATGGTCACCACAGATGTGTGAAAATCGTCATATGTTTCCTTATGTTGTTGTCTTCGCAACGAAATTTTTAATAAGACTTCATGGTCGGACTCTAAGTGTCCAAACTCTTTGATTAAAGCGTGGCGTAAAGATGCGTAGGTAATATTTCGATTCTGCCTCGTGAAGAGCCAATACCACTGCTCAGCGCGTCTATCTAGGAGAATATGGAAATTGGACAACAAGTTCTCGTCAGAGCATCTTGAACGCGTACAAAGAGTTTCGACTTTAAAAAGGAAGTCTGAAACTGATCCAGAGCCATCATACGATACCTTCCACTTTTCTAATTTAACATTAGAATTTTCATACACGGGGCCTTCATTAGATAATCGATTAGAATTTAAGGTAAGGGTTGGTAGAGTTCCCGAGGTTCTGCCTGCTGTAAAAGTCTGAGCATTACCAATTTGTGATATACTCTCCCTTATAGAAGTTAATTCCCTTCTAAATTCCTCTTGCGTACTCCTCATCGTCTGTTCCATAAACGCGAACAGAGAATCGAATGAAGTAGCTGTATTGGAATTTATATTATTCATATTAGAAACCAAGGGTGCAGTATTACCCGTATCCGAGGGGCATGTAAATGGATCGACGTTTGGATCTAGGGAGGATCTGGGGAGCATTTGCTCCGAAGCCATAGCTAGGTGAGGCTGGGAAGATAAACTATGATCATCCATAACCGTTAAGTCTGGAAAGTTATAAGCAGATGATAAGCTAGTTGAGCTTTGAGTACTAACCACCTTTGGAGGTGCCACTAATTTACCCGCAGGTGAGTGCACAACTTTAGGCTTCGCACCGTGAGTACCGCTCTGGAGTTCAATAGATATATTGTTTCCCGAAGCAGATAAACTCCTTCCTTTGCTAAGAGAACTATTTTTATGCCCTTTAGAAGAATACCTAGTATTCATACTAAATTGTCGAAATTAAAGACAATAAGAAGAATTAATGCAATGCCAATAACCTTGCTCCGACAAAGTCAAACCAAGCAACAAAAAAATAATAAAAAAAAATTGATATGTAATAAAAAAATAATTGATATGGTATCAAAATAACAAAAAAAAATGTTTTAGGTTAAAGTTGTTTCTAAATATTTCATATAGGTGTGGGGAATGATTTGCCGCAAAAATATAAAAACGTAATAAAAGAACATCTCTTGTCAAAATATCAATGAATAGCATGTAGTCAATAAAAATGTGGAACGAAAATTGAAATTCATTAGTCTTTATCTGTTCTACTAATACTGCATCATAGATACACTCAAAAAAAATATATATATGGCCTCGTATAATATCACCAGCCTGATATAACTTGCCACCCTCTATGCAACACCCGGGTGGAAAATACAATACATCTACTGCAATTAAATCTCACACTGTTCAAAATTTTCTTCTAAATTGCAATTAGATCCCAAGGCTATTTAGCCCGATAGAACTCTAAGACTTAAGTCGAATAAATCCGTCCAGCGCGACCGTTAACAAAAATAAACCAATTTAAATTTCTAGTTCGTACTCTCAATACCTTAAACATTGAAAAGTGTTCTACAAAGACTACAATGCCTCGCCTTGCTTTTCGTTGGGCGCCATATATGTCACGTGCTGGCTGTAATACGAATAGTAAAATTTGCCGTATAACTTGCCATCTAATGTGTTAACTAAAACAAAATTAACGGTCAAGAGGCATGTTGGAAGATTTCCCTGCTAGCTATGCATCCGGTGTCATTGGTTCTCAACCCTCAAATTTTTCTACACGTGAACATATAACACACTACACATGCCTAAAAGTAATAGTGTGCAAAAAAAAGAAAAAAAAAAGCAAAACTTCTTATTAATTCACTCTGTCTAGTACAGAGACCGTGGCGAGATAGTGAGCCACGTTGGGTACAATGATTCCCACCCACTGACCCTAAGTCAGACACCATAACAGACGAAATACCCTTACAAGTTTGCCTGTCCCTGATATTAGACTCGATCAAAACCTACTACACTTCATACTTTGCTACGCCTACCATTCCCCAAAAAAAAAAAAAATTTACAATTGCATCTTCTTTTTTGTTATTTTTAAATTAACAAATTTATGATATTTATTGCAGTAATTCAAAAAAAGGAAATATCATAAATATTTAAAGAATGCACCAATGAATGATGTTGTTCAACAAAAAAAAATGGTTAATTAAAAATTAATTAGATATAATGATAAGTAATAAGGTTAGCGTATTATAATTAAAGGTGAAATAATAAAATATTGAAATAAATATATGTATATATATTCCTTGTACATAAGAAATGTTAAAGTTACTCACAAATTGTTTGGTAGAATCTTACTCATACCGTTGTGTCCACAGCATACGTTGATGGGCCCAGCAATTTCTGCATGATGACGTAAACCTTGATTTGAAACTGAATTAGATAACTCGCAGGAGTCAATGAACAATTTGCCAGTTTAAGTTTTAACAAATCTAATATAAAAGAAATCTTATTTTTTCTTTTACATTTGCAGTTTAAAAAAAAAATTCACAATTATATAAGGTTAATATTATAACATCTATATTATAGAATATATAATATCCTTGTGGTCTACAAAGTATTTGTTGTTTCATAAATCTTGTCTCTTCCTTTTTTTTTTTCCTTTTTTGTAATTATATTACACGAAAAATTTGTTTTGTTTAAATTTCACTTAATAGTTAATCTTAAGTTTGCTTATGTTTTAATTTATATTAATGGAATTCATGAAATTGAATTTTTCTTTCAATTATTTCTTCTTTTTTTTTTGTTTTAATTTACTAATGTTAATTTTTTTTAAAAAAAAGGAACAATAGCTACAATACAAAACAGAAGTTCACTAAAATTTCAATTATTCGGAAGTTCAGGGCTTATAAATTCGTAGCAACAAAATAACTTTTAATGGCCTATGCAACAAGCCAGATTACGCAACATTACGAATTTTCGGGTTTTTCTTCTTTTTTTTGTTCCACGTGGTGGGGGAGAAAACAAAAGAAAATTCCTCAAATTTCCACACCATCTATTTTGGAGTCAGGAAACTCTAAATGGTTGCCAATAATGCTCCAAGGTTATGTAACATAACCTATTTTCCTGGTGGCAGCCTCCCACGTGCAGGGAAAACTTGAACAAATTCCCTAATAACTTAAAGAAAATAATTATTAGTCTAAGTAACCATAAAATTCAAAACCTTTATCTTCCTACCTATCCACACTTGTTTGCTCCAAGAATTCCAAGGTAAATTTCGCTTCCACACACTTGTGCAATCCGTCCTTTCATTTACCATATGCCCTCTGCCTCACCTTCTACCTTTCTTTAATTTTGATTTTTTTTTTTTCACCTAGGTACTTCACTATTTTTGACTTTTACCCTTGAGAGTTCACTTCCACAATGATTTTATTTCTTTAAAACTACAACCAAGAAGCAATTTTTCTTCGTTTGTCTGACTCTTGCTTTAATGTTCCGTTATAAATTCACAAAAAAAAATCTTTATTACATAAGAATGAAATGGTAACGAGACATTCAAATTAATGTGGTTGAATATGGGTTCACCATAACATAATGTACAAGAAAGATCTGCTCTCTTTGAACCATAGCACAACAAAAAAAATTGTATTTACCATTTTTATAAGTTGAGGCATTTAACACAAAAAGAATTATTATCTTTTTAAGAGACAGCATTTAATAAAATTCTACTCTCTTAGAAATTAAACCTATGCAATTAGCCGCAGACACAGAAATTAAATAGTAACATTGTATCCATTGTTTTTGCATGTAAAGAGTAGATTATCTGCTGATATTTTTTTTTTCTTTTTTTTTTTTTCTTATATCTTTTTATTTCAAGTGCTATTTAAGACAGGTGCATTACCTTGAAAACTTCTTTTTCTTTTTCATCTTCTTCTCTAAGCAAATCATATGGAAGTAATCCCAGCAAACAATTTGGTTATATTTAATAGGAAAGTTTGTAAAAATAAAATTAAGTGAATTTAAGCAAAAATTAAAAGAAAGGAAAAATAATCGTAACACGAGTTAACTTAATTATATTAAATATATATATTATTTAGTTTTATTTGACCTTTCTTTTTTATAATTATTTTGAATTGTTTAAGCTTGAGGTCTTTTTTAAAAAATATATTATATTTATTTATTTTTCTCAATATT
The DNA here is from genome assembly GCA_963931875.1 of Pollenia griseotomentosa. Lineage (NCBI taxonomy): Eukaryota > Metazoa > Arthropoda > Insecta > Diptera > Polleniidae > Pollenia > Pollenia griseotomentosa. The sequence continues at coordinate 822,448 of OZ007560.1, forward strand.
TCGCTAACCTTTGTTTAGTTTACAATAAAAAATTATAAAATTTTTTTTTTCAATTATTACTTATAAACATATTTGTTATATCAAGTTTTAATTAAAGAGATATTTATAATGACTTAAAATATTTTAAGGTCCATATCTCCAAAACTAAATCCTCAGGCGCAATAAGAACTAGATAAAAAAATTTCATTTTTCAAAGCAATTTTAGTGCTGTATATGTAAATATTGTATATGTATAAAGTATTTTACTTTTTGTACAAAAGCGCCGATATCGTTATGTATTGGCGTTTTCAAACAAGAATGTCAGCAACATGTTTTGGAACAAGACTGTGAGCAAAATCAAAACAAATAATAATTTGCATACATACATACATATGTACGAGTACACACATACACTTCAACACCATATGACACGTTTACGTATTTTTAGTAACTACAACTATTTCAAGTCGACCGCAACGTTTACGTATCCGCAACAGTTACGTAAGAGTAACGAGGCCTTAAGAATGTTTGCCTTTTGACTTAGAGGAATTGTGTTATTGCGTGCACAATAATAAATGCAAACTTTCAATAAAAACTCACACATGTACAAATCAAATGTGCACAAAACCATGTTAAAATTACAAAAGTTGAACTTTGTTTTGCAGGATTGAGTTAATGTAAATTTAAGCGTAAAAAATAGCGGATTTTGCAGTTCTCTGGTTGTTACTAAAGATAAATGTTTTTTGATACTATCAAATTTTATATAAAGGGTGGTTAAATTGTAAGGGCCGATGTTGAATGTGAACCACACCTAAACGCCAAGTTTTCTTCTGAATTTTATTTGACATTTCTCTATTTCAGACTTACTCAATTTGAACCATGGAGAGATACACAATCCAACAACGTGTTAAAGTTATCCAGACTTATTATGAAAATGGATGATAAATTTCGAAGAAAATCATCTTCAGTGTTGAGGCACATTTTCACCTCAGTGGATTTGTCGATAAGCAGAATTTCCGCATTTGGGCGAATAATAATCCAAGAGTGATTGTCGAAAAACCAATGCACCCACAAAGAGTGACTGTTTGGTGCGGTTTATGGGCTGGCGGCATCATCGGGCAGTATTTTTTCCAAAATGAGGCAGGTCAGGCAGTTACTGTGAATAGTGTTCGCTATCGTGAGATGATAACGAACTTTTTATGGCCCGAATTGGAAGATATGGATGTGGACGATATGTGGTTTCAGCAGGACGGTGCCACACAGCTAACGAAACAATGGCTCTTTTGCGCAACAAATTCAATGGCCGTGTTATCTCACGTAATGGCGATGTCAATTGGCCGCCAAGATCATGTGATTTGACACCGTTGGACTTTTTTCTTTGGGGTTATTTGAAAGAAAAGGTGTACGTCGATAAGCCAGCAACAATTCAAGAGCTAAAGGATGAGATAATTCGGCACATTAACGGCATAGAACCTCCATTATGCCTCAGGGTCATCGAAAATTTGGACCATCGGATGGAGGTGTGCCGCCGTGGTCGCGGCGCCCATTTGGCCGATATTTTGTTCCATACATAATTGAGTAATACCAATATATCATAATAAAATAAAATTACAATAATTTCCTAAATAGTTTGTGTTTTATTCAAAATCAACATCTTTATAAGGAAAAATCAATTATATACGTTTTTGGCGATGTGTGTTATACATAGAAATCTGGACCAATCATTTAGTATACCGATCGACTCAGAATCACTTTTTAAAGTGATCTAACGATATTCATCCGTCCGTCTGGCTGGTTGTTCATGTTAACCTTGTGCGCAAAGTAAAAGTTACGATCTTGTAGATAATTTGATTAAACTTGGTAAATACATTTTAATTTTAATTGTAATTGTAATAAGACGAAGTCTGTGTAACTTCTTTGCAAATTGTAGTATTTGTTTCCGTTAACTGTCTAGTTATGTTGGTATTTATATTAAATTCGCCCCAAAAATATTTTACAGCAAATTAAATTATTTTCGAATCAGTTTACATTTGCCTAAAGCTCCTTTCCTTAATTCTTTTTTACTTCCTTTTAAATGTTAACATTAATAAAAAATTTAGTGACCGTCCCTAAAATCTCTTTAAGACAAAAGATCTTATATGGATGTTAATATCTAGATAATATTCCTTTCCAAATAGGGTAAAATCTCGAAAATTCCTCTTTAAATACTATGGTGTTTGGGATTTACCGATTATAATTTTAGGATTGTTTTTATTAATTGGAACTGTTATTAAATTGTTGAATATTTTGTTTTCAAATTAGCAATTTTGAAAAATTTTTAGGGCATATTTTAAAGTTTTTACTGCACATTTAACGCGCATAAAACGCGTTTTTTAGAGCATATTTCTGATTTCCCTGCTCATAACATAATTTTGTTATGGCGGGTCAATGATTGCCCATGGGGCTCAAAAAGGGAGCACTCGACAATTTGTCTGTATAAACTGTGGGGTAGGGTATCAAATATCGTGCTTGACCGTCTTTACTTTCTTACTTGTTTTTGATTAAATTTTAGGTGATACAATTCATAGAATAATTTGTTGTTGTTTATATATTATTGCAAATGGTATTTTTTCAACTTCAACTTATTTGATAAATATAATTAAAAATCGCAGATAATCAATGTAGTAAAGACTTTAACACATATAAAGATAAAGCCTTTAATTATTTAAAAAAATATTTCTTATCATTAATTCCTGATAAGATATTTAAATCCACTCGATCTGAATACTATCGCAAATATTTGGATTATTTGCTAATTATATTTAAGCAATTCTCCCATAATACTTTTAAATAGCTGTTCATTAATAACAGTTCATCTCTTCCAGTATGAAGCATTTTTTGTTAATCCTAATTATTTTAGCTGCCTCAGCTGCCTCAGAACAAATGGATTTTAATTCTTTTGTTGATATTCCGTTTAAACCTATTAAGACTTCAGTAAGTAGCACCAGGCTTTCGAAATACGTTAAATTAAAATCTTCAAATTATAGGCAGATCGTATACGCGAACATGGATATCCTGCTGAATCACATTTTATAGAAACCTCAGACGGATACGTTCTAAATATGTTTCGCATACCATATTCTCCCAAACTAAACGTTAGCAATAAAATTAAACCTGTGGTACTAATACAACACGGCCTATTTTCCTGTTCCGACGGTTTCTTGTTAAACGGGCCAAGTGATTCCATTGCGTTCAACTTTGCTGATAACGGCTTTGACGTCTGGCTTGGGAATGCCCGCGGCAATATATACTCACGTAAAAATACAAAAATATCATTGAACCATCCAAACTTTTGGACATTTAGTTGGCACGAAATTGGAAATATTGATATTCCAGAAATGGTTGATTATATATTAAATGAAACTGGAGAATCACAAATACATTACGTTGGTCACTCTCAGGGAAATACGGTGTTCTTTGTTATGGCTTCAACACGCCCGGAGTATAACAACAAAATTAAAACTGCGCATATGTTAGCTCCACCGATATTTATGGGTAATGTTACAGATGATTTTGTAGTTGGTTTAGCCCCTTATGTTGGTACACCCGGAAAGGCTTCAGCGATTTTAGGTAATCAACAGTTTATACCCTACAATCCCATTTTACAACGTTTGCTTGATACTGCCTGTGGGGGTAATCCCAAATTTCCCAAATATTGTTCTACATTATTTTTTTTATGGGCAGGATCGGAAAATAGAAATTTAAATGTGGTACTATAAAACTAAATAACTTAATATAAATATAAATATTATGCTAATACACTTTTCTATTCCAAATTTTACAAGACATTGCTTCCACTAGTGGCGGAAACTCATCCTGCTGGCATTTCCACAAATCAGGCTATTCACTATATACAAGAAAACGTTAGTAAGGAATTTAGACAATTCGATTATGGCAAAAAGAAGAACAATATTAAATATGGCAGACCAGAACCCCCAACATACCCAATTGAACTTATCACATCCAATATGTATATCTACTACGGTCTCGCAGATACATCAGCTCATTATAAAGATATCCAACGACTTCGTAATCGTTTGCCTAATATTAAATTATTCTATGAGGTACCAGATCCTTTTTGGAGTCATTTAGACTTTATATTTGCTATGCAAGTTAAAAAAATGATAAATAATCCAGTTATCCAAATTTGTAAAGAATACGAAGAAAGTACAAACAACTAAAGGCTACATGACACGATTCATTCGTATTTTGAGGAAAATACAACCCTGTCATGATAAGTGTTTATTGTTTCTTAAACATTTTTAGACACTAATTAGATTAGGAAAGCATTTTCGTCTAAATACGTAAGAATTGTGTGATAGTGTAAAATACCCTTAAATAAATACATGCTTTACTACGTTCTTACATATGTAAAGTATATTATATTAATATATATATATATTCAACTTCAATTTGTTTTTTTTTTTTTTTTTTTTTTTTTTTTTTTCTCATTATTTATTTATTGAATCTTCATATATTAAATATGAACTAACAATAATTAATCAAATCTTAACCTAATACGTTATTTTTTGTCCTGCCAGTGCCAGACAAAAATTTTCTTCATCACGGGTTCTGTTCACTTATATAGGTGTTTATCGCTCATCTAATTGGATAAGTGCTGCAGTGTCTCTTCTTCTTAAGCGAGTGTGGCCGCCATGATTTAAAATATTTCGAGCTAGTGGATTTGGATGTTGTTCAAGCCTTTTTAAATATTTTACTGCATTTTTTGTTATAGTAGTTTTGACTAATGGAACATTGAGATCCTTGTGAATATTTGAGTTTTTTACATACCAAGGGGCAGCTGTGATTATTCGAAGAATTTTATTTTGGCGTCTTTGAATTTTTTCTATATTAGAGGCCGAGGCAGTGCCCCATAACTGAATACCATAGCACCAGATTGGCTTTAAGATGGAGTTGTAAAGAAGAAGTTTGCAGTCGAGACTAAGGACAGAGTTTCTACCAATAAGCCAATGAATTTGAATGGCTTTTAGTTTCATTTGAGTTAATTTTGCCTCTATATGGCATTTCCACGTTAATCGCCGATCCAGATGTATACCGAGATATTTTACATGCGAATGTTGAGGAATTATTTGATTGTTGATTGTAATATGGGGGCAAGATTCCCGGCGCAAGGTGAATGTTATATGCACGCATTTTTGCTCATTGACCATTATCCTCCATTGTCTTAACCATATTTCTAGTTGAAATATATGATGCTGTAAGTAACGAGATGCTTCATAACGGTTTTCGTGGACGCTTAGAAAAGCTGTATCGTCTGCAAATGTTGAAGTTTGGGTGTAGTTGCTTGTTGGCATGTCCGAAGTATAAATTAAGTATAATAGAGGGCCCAGGATGCTGCCTTGCGGGACTCCAGCACCAATGGGCTGAGGTGAACTTAAGAAATTTCCTTCTTTAATAATAAATTGACGACCGACTAAGTAGCTTTCTAGCAGCTTGTGTGTGTTTGCTGGTAAATTTTTCTTCAATTTATGTAATAAGCCTTCATGCCAGACTTTATCAAAAGCTTGCGAAACATCGATGAAGAGTGCTGAGCAATATTTTTTTTCTTCAAATGCTTTTCTTATGACATTAACTATTCGATGAGTCTGTTCGATTGTGCTGTGTTTTCTTCTAAATCCGAACTGATGGTTTGGAATACATCTATTTTCACTTAAAATCGGTGTTAATTTTGAAACTAATAATTTCTCAAACAGCTTTGACATATTTGATAATAAGCTAATAGGCCTATATGACTCAACTTTTGTATGATCTTTACCTGGCTTTGGTATCATGGTAACTAAGGAAACCTTCCATTTTTGAGGATAGTATTCAAGGCGTAAAATAGCATTAAAAATAAAAAGAATAATTTTCTTTGCTGTGCGAGGTAGCTCTAAAAGCATTTTATTACTGATTTTATCAATACCAGGTGCCTTCTTAGTGTTTAAGTCACAAATAGCCTGTTCGATTTCTCTAATCTCAAATCTGAGGGGAATAGCTGCTCTAGCAGCAACAGGTGGTAACTCGACCGCAATATTGTGAGATATATTTGGTGTAAATACGTTTTTCAAGTGGCTAACAAACAGATTTCCTTTTTCAATATCGTTTCTTGCCCAACTACCATTCAAGTTTCTTAATGGTGGCTTAGATATAACTGGCCTTTTTAGATTTCTAGCTGCACGCCATAATGAGTAGTCAGATTGTGGAGTTGCATCAAGTTCCTTAAGATATTTTTCTAGAGAAGCCGTTTTCTGAGTCTGCAGTAACTTTCTTAGCCTTTTTGTGCACTCTTTTAATAAATTCTTAAGTTGCGGGGATCTGTACAGTTGCCACTCTCTTCGAACTCTCCTTTTTTCAGTCAAGAGCCGCTCGACATCTGAAGAATATATTTTATTATTTTTAATTTTTTTGGGGGTAACGCTGGAATGTTGAACAGCTAGTTTAAGATAACTGTCAAAGTTAACAATAGAGACATCCACATTCTCCGGTGTACTAAGCGAAATATTTTCTAGGCAATGGGCACTGAGAAATTTTTTATATTTTAACCAATTTATTTGTGTGGCTGACGTCGCTAAGTAACATGACGGAGATACAATTCTATTTGGGTTCGATATAGTAACAATTGTAGGTGTGTGGTCGGATGATAATTCTAAGGAAGCTTCAACATGAACCGTTTCTGTGGGGATGTTTTTAACCACGCCAAAGTCGATAACATCTGGAATTTTTTGCTGATCAGTAGGCCAATATGTTGGTTGTCCGCTCGCGACCACGTTTAAACCCATTTTAGAGATTGTGTTAAACAAAACACGACCTTTTGGTGTTATAAGTCGTGACCCCCAGAAGGTATGTTTAGCGTTATAATCGCCAGCGGCGAGGAAACAGGGTCCTAATGATTTAAAATATTTATAATATTGGCCTTCTGATATGGCAAATCTAGGTGGAGAGTATAAAGAAGAAATTACTAAGTTTCGATTAAGCTCTTCAACACAAATAGTCGTTGCTTGCAGATAATCTTCACAATGATCAAACATTAAGTAGTGTTTGATTCGGGCTTTTATCAAAATGGCAGAGCCTCCACAAGCTCTATCTCGAGGGTCCTTAGTATCATATAGTATATAACCATTGATTTTAAACGTATTTCTTGAGGTCAAGTGAGTTTCAGAAACCAACATGACATCAATTTGTTTATTTTTTAGAAAGTATTCTAATTCATTTTTATGTTGGCGGATGCCGTTTGCGTTCCAAAAACAGATTTTTAAACAGTTCATGGCTTGTTAAGTACAGCTTGCAATAACATCGATTGCATTCTTAGGATTTCCTGCATCATATTACCCATTGTGTTCGTAAAATTATTAACTGTTTGCACTAATGTTTCCATGGTTTTTTCAAGACGACTTAAATTAGAAACTGGAGTTTCTTCATTAATTGGCGAAGAACCTTGCATTGGCACATGGTTTGATTTTAGAATGTTAGCGTAGGAGGTTCTGTTATTACTAGGCTGTGGAGCCTGAATGTCATTAGTGTTTAGCTGATTTGTTACCTGCATTTGAGGGGAATTAGTTTTCGGTCCAACCGACTGCTTTACGATAGTGTATACAGGGCATCCTCTATAATTGGCTGTGTGATTACCGCCACAATTGCTACATTTTTTAACGTTGGGGTCATTTTTAGATTTATCGCAAAGAACTGTACCGTGTAGCTCACCACATACTACGCAAACAGGGGGTAAGTAGCAGTATGCCTTAGTATGGCCAAATTCTTGGCAGTTCAAACATTGAACGGGACCACCTCTCTTGTGCGGCTCCTCTATAGTAACTTTTCTGTACAGAATGTATTTTAAATCATAGATGGGATGCGTTTCATTTTTTTTAAGCTTTACGTCGCCGGGTTCAAACTCCACTCGAAAAAGTGGTTGGGGAATTTTTTCTCTATTTTTAATGTTTGCTACATGTTTTACCTTGAAGCCTTTTTCTTCTAGGAATGTTTTTACCTCTTCTGGGTCCACACATGAGTCAATACCCTTAATCACTACCTGAAGACCTTTACTGCTTTTCAGTTGGTATGTATAAAAGTTTTTTTTTAGTGCCTCAAAGTTGTTTATTATTTTTCGAAAATCATTCTCATGATTGACTTGAATTTTTGTCTCGTTTATACTACCACGCTTGATAGCCGCTACGTAAAACGAATTTTCACCTATCACTGATATCAAACTCTTTATGAGCTCATTTGAATTTTGTTCCCTAAGATATATCGGGGGAGGCTTGGACGATTTAATGACGTTTGGTGCTTCAGAGGATTCATCCTCCAGAATCGCAAAACGATTTTGAGAATTTATTTTATCAAAAGTTGGTACTTTTGAGGCCGAAGCAACTGCTGCAGAGGTAGGGCTGCGTCCCCGTTTGAGCACTGTTATGTACCTGTCCATACCAACTTGTACTGTAGGCTTTTGAGAAGTTTTTACTTGAGTTACTGAGTTGTCCATAGCGGCCGTTTTGGGGTTAACCGTATCATCACTTATTAAAGTTTTTTTTGGCTCTGCGGCAGCGCTTGCAGTTAACAAACTTGTTATTGTATTACGATCGACCGTATTTGTAAATAAAGAGGGTGAGAGCGAACGCGTTCGAGTAATAGGTTTAGCCGTTAAGTAATTGCTATCATCGATTCTTTTTTTTGTTTCTACTTTTGTTTCGTCGACACTCACTGTAACATATGCATTTCTTTCATTATGTTTTATTGTTTTTGCATTATTAGCATTCATAAGCGTTTTTTTTATATATTACTGTTTGTTTAATTGTGCTCTTCTTTTTATTTGTTGTTTAAAAACCCCGAGAATAAAAAAAAAGAATAAAGAAAAACAAGAAATGTTTTTGCTTAAAATGTATGTATGTATATGTATGTGTGTACATACATATATTTTTGTTATTTGTAATTATTAATATTTGTATTATAAATATTATGTTCACTAATTTAAAAATTATTTTAAAGCGTCCATTCATTCGCTGATCTTATATTATTTTTTAAAAAAATAATATGATATTATAAATATACAATTATTTATGTTAAAAAAAAACCGTATGCCGAGTTAAAAGAGAAAGACACGTCTGCATTCAACGAGCACGCAAGCAAAAAACTTCAATTTGTGTCTCACTTTACTAAAAACTCGCTTTTCTTTTTTAAAATGTTATGGAAATATCAAAGATATCCTAGGAGAAAAGGAACTAACACGAACCTTGTCACGTGACAGCTCTTAAGTGGTAGGGACCGGTTCTAGTTCTAACACTTTATACGAAGGGGACTTGTCGCATTAACGTGGCACCTTTTTGACACATGGACACATTCAATTGCGGTTATGTTTACTGGAAAACTTAGCAAAGTTTATAATCGTTTAAACGTTTACGAGATTATTAAACAACATATCGTTGGTCTCATGTAGAACGGCCCTTACTCTCATAATTGCAACTTTACACGAGGAAGTAAAAACTAAATAGAAACTGTATGTATCAAAATGTAAAATGGCTTCTTCAATTGCTTGTTAAACTGATATTTTTGTTGCTATTGGATTAAATTCTTGCGCAGGGCTGCCAGGTACTTCCTTGTCCCCAAAAAATTAAGAAAATATACCCAAAAATCCCCAAAAAACAAAACCTTAAAAAGTTAATATTTTTTGTTTTTTTTCTGACCAAATTTAAATTTTTTTTTAAAAATAGTTAGAAAAATGTGAATAAGAAATCCCCAAAAATCCCCAAATAAAAATTTTTAGTCAAAAAAATCATTTTCTTTTTTTGTAGCGACTGGTTTCGGCATGTTTTTTTAATTCCTTTTTATGCGATTCCCGTAAGAAATAACAAGCAGAACAATATGCTTTTATTGAAGAAGAATGAGCCAATCTTTAAGAATTTGGAGCTTGTGCAATCGGTTTAAGCCATCCTTATAATCAACAATAAAAATACATATATCCGTCATTTATTTAGTACTTCGATGCATCATAACTACTAACCAATAGCCTAGCATTTTTTCCCAATCTTTATTATATTGTTTTTCATATTTACTTATTTTTGGGGAATACATACATATTTGCTTTAAAATTTTCTTTAAAAAATCAAACATTTTATGTGTTGCAACGGTTTTAGATTCTATTTTTGAATTCTTTTTTTTTAAACACTCACTCAAGAAAAATAACAAGTTTTTCAAGTACCTTCTACACACTTAACAAAAATGGTAATCTTTATTAGGACCCTTTACACTATATTAGAGTAAGATAAAACTTTTGCTATTTTTTTATATTTTATATACGAAACAAAGAAAAATAAGCGTAAATAATAAAAAAGTGTAAAATCCCAAAAAAATCGCCGAAATTTTTTTTTTAAATCCCCAAAAAACCCCCAATCACCAAATGATTTTCTTTGTCCTTTTTTCACATGAAATCCCCAACTTTGGGGATAATCCCCAAGTCTGACAGCCCTGTTCTTCCGACGAGGTGTATTTGTGGGAAATGTCCCAGCGGGAAAACTCAGAAGACCTTCTTACTTCAGGCCTTTTTAAAGGCCTGCTTTAAAATTTTTTTGATTCAATTACTATATTTATCCAATTGCGAAAGAATGCCTCATAGAAGGCCTCGGCTCCTTGGTATAAAAGATAAGATACACCTTCCATACTCGCTTCTATGAGAAGGGAGTAGAGAAGGAGTAACATTTTCTGTATTGTTTTTTTTGCACAAGCAAAACCAAAATAGTTATTTTTTTTGATCCCGTTACCATTCTTATGTACCTGGTAAAGAAGCAAGAGCGGAAGGCCTTCTCCGCAAAAACAACATGTATAAAAAAGATATGAGTATGGAATGGAGCGAGCAGGCCTTGATTATCTAAAAGAAGGAGTACAGAGGCCTTCTAGAAGGCATCCGTACTCCTTCTTTTTCCCGCTGGGTTGTTGGAATCACTAAAAAACACAATACATATACATATGTCTATGAAATACATACAGTGCACTCGGGAAAACGTCAAAGCTCGTTTACGTCAACATCCCAAAACGTCAACCCTTTCTTTTTGACATTGTCTGCTCTAAAACGTCAACCCAACCACAAAGCTCTAAAACGTCAACTCTGAATAAAACAAAATTTTGAATTTAGCAGCAGTTAAAATACACACATTTGTACACATACCCACTTATTTTATAAAATAATATCAGAAATTGGGGACAAGTTGTAAGTTACAACTGAGTGTACTTATGTATTGTCTTTTTATTTATGTTCAGTTGCTTTTTTTTTCTCGTAAGTATCACATTAACAAAATGAGCTCAAAACAACCGAAATTGCGTAATCTACAAGAAAAGGCAAATATTTTGGACTTATTAGAAAAGGGTACAAGTGCGGTAACTTTAGCGAAGCAATATGTTGTAACAAAGTCAACCATTAGCAAGATAAGATTTTCTTTAAATTCATATGTGTGCATGTAAAATTAAAAATATGATCTCATTTAAAATGTATTCTTTTGGTTCTAATTGTCTTCTATGGTTCTAGTCAGGTTGAATGACTTTTTTGTTTCCTTTTTGAATTTGTTTATGTTTGGTTTTAGTTTATAATCAATAAAAACCTTTAAAAGCACATTATCGATAAGTTTTTTATTTAAAAGTTTTACATTCGTAAATGTCAACAATTTGTTAAACGTCAACACCCGCGGTTTGAATTAGTTGACGTTTTCCCGAGTGCGCTGTACTATTTTTATGAGAACCAATATTATTTAAGTATGCGACAGTAACATCGACTGATGTTAAACACACATCGACGGCTTATATTCAATACCCGCCATCCGCCAAAATACAATTTTTCAGGAGAGAGAAAAAACAGTTTCTTTCCAAAATTCTTAAGGTATGAAGTAATCTTTCTTCTATAATATTTTTTAAATATGACTACTGAGTCACCCTTATACAAAAAAAATAGAACTTTTTACTCCATTCGTAGCGATATGGTTGATGTCGGGTATTGCAACTGAAATCTTCAAATATTTTTATGACATATAGCGGTTATTGCACAATAATAAAAATATGTTTTTTTGCTTTAATATGTAATTTTATTAAATTAAGCATCTGTTTAACGTTTTTCTAACATAAAAGAACTCTATAACAAAACAATAACAAAAAAATAAACATAATCAAAAAAAAAAGGTAATTCAAATTGGACATTGTCACATTGCTTCTTTTTACTTTGACTCCATCTGAACTAAATTATCATAAAAGAAATTATATTCTACTGGTATAACCGGTTTCAAATCTTGAAGGTGTCTCCATTTACTAGGCTGGATTGGAAGCTCAGCAGTATGCAAGGGCTTTGGTTCAGTATATTCTGTGTAATTTTTAATTCTGTTGGGTAAGTTATTGTATTCTTCATTAAAGTTAACTTTAAATTGAACTTCTCCACTTGGCAAATAGTTTAGTGATCTTAATTGAGAAACTGTTGGATAATTTTTGGTTCGACCAGGTCTAATGATCGAAAAGCGAATAAGTTTGGCATCATTGAAGATCTTAAAAAAACTGTAATTTAAATACATGGCATCGAATGGTTTAATAATGATAATACTTTCTTCTAGGAACAGTATGCAAGGTAGTCTCGGTAAACGTATGCCTTTGTGGTAAATGTTGTGGCAATATAGATTTTATTCGTTTCTTTACGACAGTAATGGCTTTCCACTTTGTCCAATTTCTGGAAATATTCTTTATCATCGGTTCTTTTAAAACGTGGATCGCTGAGATCGTGCTGGCGACTCATTGTCTCCCGGTTTATCTTTGGATGTTACCCATCCTTTAACCATGTCCCTTTTTATCGTAAGAGTCGACAAAAACATAAACCGGCAAACTTGTAATGAACCATGCTTGTATGGTAGTTTAAACAAAAAGCTGTGCGTTTTTTTGAATTTTCAATACGTTTTCTTTTTATTGGTATCTGTGATACGTGGTTCTTTGCAAACACTTGTTTAGATTCCCAATTTAGGTTCCAAAACATTGAAAATATTTTGTATAGTTTCCTCATCAAATTCTTGGCAATATCTTGATTGAGTTTTCATACAAAACACCGATGAACATGTAAGCCCAATATCTTTTCTAGCTTTTGGTGAGTAATGTTTAAAGGTTCCCCCACCCTCCGAAAATCCCATATATTCTTGCCCCTTCATTCGCTTTGTTGCATTTTCAGCTCGTTTTGATGATTAACATGTATGTGTCCTTTTAGATCTACGGCGAAAGATCTTATTGTTTTTATATTGCTCGTCTTCGGAATCTGGCCAAAACAATTTTTACCCTGCATTAATTATTGTTCAAACATTCTTAAATTGGATGGTCTCCAGTATCTTGATCATCCGGCGATGGATAGTCAATAGCAATAAGTTGTAAGACATTCTAACCTGTTATTAGAATTTTTTTATTGCATTAAGTTATAAATTGTTTGGTACAAAATAATTTAAGGCCTGTAACCATAATAGGATTTCCTTGTAGAATGATATGATTCCATGTAACCACAATTTGTCGGCATCAAATTATTTTTTCTCTGCGTGTATACATGTATTACTTACCGAGAAGAAAAAATTAAGGGTAATCACGATGGTCTTTGTGCAAATTTGCAACTTGTAAATTTGCAGTGCATAATTTGATTGATCGTGAGCATACCACTTTTATTTTTTGTGCAAATGTGTTATTTTTCTAAAAATTTATTCTGCCAACACAAAAAACTTCTGGTAGCACTGTTAAAAATCTGCATTTGTTTACAATTATACACAAGCATATTAAAATAAATTTTTCCTTTGTAAATTATATAAATTTAATTCTCTATTTTATGTTAAAATCCACGAAAATGTTGAATTTATAAGTTTTCTTAAAACCAATATGGCACTTAATATGTCAAATGTTATTGTTTACATTTGTTTGCAACTGAGCAAATATGCACTACTTATTTTGCTCATGGTTTTTTAGTGCAAACGAAGTAAAAAATACCAAATTGCAAAAACGTACATTTTGTTGTTGTTTTGTGCAAATGTGTGTACTTTTGTACGCATTTGTATCGTTTGAACACTTTGCACAACCAATCGTGATTTCCCTTATTATGGTAGATCAATAAATTACATTGATTTGATTAATAAACGATATTCACCAAAATAAATAATGTAATTCTTTCATAAATTATTTTATTAATTTATAGATTTTTAAACTTTTCACTTCTTTTTTATCTGCAAATGCATTTAATTTAACTGTTCTGCAACCAAAATTCCATAACACGAAGAAAGAAAATCAAACGCACAACTAAAAGTAAAAGCAACAGAAAAACAGTCGCAAGCTTATTGTTGTTGCGTATGGCGGGTATTGTATTGATTTAATGTAAATTTAAGCGTAAAAAATAGCGGATGTTGCAGTTCTCTGGTTGTTACTTAAGATAAATTTTTTTTGATACTATCAAATTTTATATATAAGGAAAAATTAATTATATACGTTTTTGGCGATGTGTGTTATACATAGAAATCTGGACCAATCATTTAGTATACCGATCGACTCAGAATCACTTTTTAAAGTGATCTAACGATATTCATCCGTCCGTCTGGCTGGTTGTTCATGTTAACCTTGTGCGCAAAGTAAAAGTTACGATCTTGTAGATAATTTGATTAAACTTGGTAAATACATTTTAATTTTAATTGTAATTGTAATAAGACGAAGTCTGTGTAACTTCTTTGCAAATTGTAGTATTTGTTTCCGTTAACTGTCTAGTTATGTTGGTATTTATATTAAATTCGCCCCAAAAATATTTTACAGCAAATTAAATTATTTTCGAATCAGTTTACATTTGCCTAAAGCTCCTTTCCTTAATTCGTTTTAACTTCCTTTTAAATGTTAACATTAATAAAAAATTTAGTGACCGTCCCTAAAATCTCTTTAAGACAAAAGATCTTATATGGATGTTAATATCTAGATAATATTCCTTTCCAAATAGGGTAAAATCTCGAAAATTCCTCTTTAAATACTATGGTGTTTGGGATTTACCGATTATAATTTTAGGATTGTTTTTATTAATTGGAACTGTTATTAAATTGTTGAATATTTTGTTTTCAAATTAGCAATTTTGAAAAATTTTTAGGGCATATTTTAAAGTTTTTACTGCACATTTAACGCGCATAAAACGCGTTTTTTAGAGCATATTTCTGATTTCCCTGCTCATAACATAATTTTGTTATGGCGGGTCAATGATTGCCCATGGGGCTCAAAAAGGGAGCACTCGACAATTTGTCTGTATAAACTGTGGGGTAGGGTATCAAATATCGTGCTTGACCGTCTTTACTTTCTTACTTGTTTTTGATTAAATTTTAGGTGATACAATTCATAGAATAATTTGTTGTTGTTTATATATTATTGCAAATGGTATTTTTTCAACTTCAACTTATTTGATAAATATAATTAAAAATCGCAGATAATCAATGTAGTAAATATGACTTTAACACATATAAAGATAAAGCCTTTAATTATTTAAAAAAATATTTCTTATCATTAATTCCTGATAAGATATTTAAATCCACTCGATCTGAATACTATCGCAAATATTTGGATTATTTGCTAATTATATTTAAGCAATTCTCCCATAATACTTTTAAATAGCTGTTCATTAATAACAGTTCATCTCTTCCAGTATGAAGCATTTTTTGTTAATCCTAATTATTTTAGCTGCCTCAGCTGCCTCAGAACAAATGGATTTTAATTCTTTTGTTGATATTCCGTTTAAACCTATTAAGACTTCAGTAAGTAGCACCAGGCTTTCGAAATACGTTAAATTAAAATCTTCAAATTATAGGCAGATCGTATACGCGAACATGGATATCCTGCTGAATCACATTTTATAGAAACCTCAGACGGATACGTTCTAAATATGTTTCGCATACCATATTCTCCCAAACTAAACGTTAGCAATAAAATTAAACCTGTGGTACTAATACAACACGGCCTATTTTCCTGTTCCGACGGTTTCTTGTTAAACGGGCCAAGTGATTCCATTGCGTTCAACTTTGCTGATAACGGCTTTGACGTCTGGCTTGGGAATGCCCGCGGCAATATATACTCACGTAAAAATACAAAAATATCATTGAACCATCCAAACTTTTGGACATTTAGTTGGCACGAAATTGGAAATATTGATATTCCAGAAATGGTTGATTATATATTAAATGAAACTGGAGAATCACAAATACATTACGTTGGTCACTCTCAGGGAAATACGGTGTTCTTTGTTATGGCTTCAACACGCCCGGAGTATAACAACAAAATTAAAACTGCGCATATGTTAGCTCCACCGATATTTATGGGTAATGTTACAGATGATTTTGTAGTTGGTTTAGCCCCTTATGTTGGTACACCCGGAAAGGCTTCAGCGATTTTAGGTAATCAACAGTTTATACCCTACAATCCCATTTTACAACGTTTGCTTGATACTGCCTGTGGGGGTAATCCCAAATTTCCCAAATATTGTTCTACATTATTTTTTTTATGGGCAGGATCGGAAAATAGAAATTTAAATGTGGTACTATAAAACTAAATAACTTAATATAAATATAAATATTATGCTAATACACTTTTCTATTCCAAATTTTACAAGACATTGCTTCCACTAGTGGCGGAAACTCATCCTGCTGGCATTTCCACAAATCAGGCTATTCACTATATACAAGAAAACGTTAGTAAGGAATTTAGACAATTCGATTATGGCAAAAAGAAGAACAATATTAAATATGGCAGACCAGAACCCCCAACATACCCAATTGAACTTATCACATCCAATATGTATATCTACTACGGTCTCGCAGATACATCAGCTCATTATAAAGATATCCAACGACTTCGTAATCGTTTGCCTAATATTAAATTATTCTATGAGGTACCAGATCCTTTTTGGAGTCATTTAGACTTTATATTTGCTATGCAAGTTAAAAAAATGATAAATAATCCAGTTATCCAAATTTGTAAAGAATACGAAGAAAGTACAAACAACTAAAGGCTACATGACACGATTCATTCGTATTTTGAGGAAAATACAACCCTGTCATGATAAGTGTTTATTGTTTCTTAAACATTTTTAGACACTAATTAGATTAGGAAAGCATTTTCGTCTAAATACGTAAGAATTGTGTGATAGTGTAAAATACCCTTAAATAAATACATGCTTTACTACGTTCTTACATATGTAAAGTATATTATATTAATATATATATATATTCAATTATTTTCAATTATTTAAGCTTGAGGTCTTTTTTTATAAAATATTCTATTTATTTATATTTTCAATATTTCGCTAACCTTTGGTTAGCATCGTCAGGAAATTTACAAATTTGAATAAAAATAACAAAAAACGATAACAAAATTATGAAAAAATTTTTTCTCATAAATTACATTCAAAAACCTATTTGTCTTAAAAATTTTTTCAAAAACCATAATAACAAAAATAAAATATAACTAAAGTATAACAATTCAGGATCAGGAAATAGCTAGAAATAAATTATCAACTATTTTGGACAATCATTTAAACAAAATGAGATTAGATAACAGAGTTAAGTTTATATTAGATAAATTTAATAAGACGCAAAGTTTTTTAAAGAGAAATAGGAATATATTAGTATTAAAGGCAGATGAGGGTAACACAACCGTGGCTATGTATAAAGAAGATTATGACATAAGAATTAATAATATCATAGAAGATGATACTAAATATAAATTAATTAATAGGGATCCCACGAATAAATTGGGAAAAACTAATAATGAAATTATAGAAGAACTTTTTAGGCAAAAAATTATATCCGTATCCGAAAGACATAAACTAAAAACGAATATTGCTACTTCTCCAAAACTTTATGGTTTACCAAAAATCCACAAGGTTGGTTTTCCTTTGAGACCAATATGTTCTTTTATTAACTCACCTTCTTATGAATTGTGTAGATATTTAACAAATATTTTAAAAAGAATAACTGAACATTCTATATATAATGTTAAAGATTCAGTGCAATTTAAAGAGAAGTTAAGTAATCATTTTATACAGACAAATGAAAAATTAATTTCATTAGATGTGGTATCGCTATTTCCGAGTGTACCAGTCACTTTGGCACTTGAAATAATAGAGCAAAAATGGAACATAATAGAGCAATATACGAAAATTGACAAGGGATTGTTTTTAAGAATTTTAAAATTTTGTATAGAGGACAACAGATACTTTAGTTGTAATGGGAAAGTATATACACAACTGAAGGGACTTCCAATGGGATCTCCTGCTTCTCCAATTGTAGCAGATATTGTAATGGAAAGGTTACTTGATACATCTATTAAAAAACTAAATATTAAACCTAAAATAATGATTAAATATGTTGATGACATATTCTGCATTATTAATGAATGTGGAGTAAATAACTTGTTAGATACATTTAATGAGTTTAATAGTAATATTAAATTCACTTTGGAAATGGAAGGTAGCTCAAAATTACCTTTCTTGGATACTTTAATAATAAGAAAGGGAAATAATTTGTTAATAGATTGGTATCAAAAACCAACAGCATCAGGCAGACTTATAAATTATTATTCTGGACACAGTAAAGGGATTATTATAAATACTGCTAGAAATTTAATTAATAGGGTACTAACAATTAGTGACAAGGTTTATCACAGGAAAAACATAATTAAAATTAAAAATATATTAAGGGAAAATAATTTTCCAAATAGCTTAAGTAATGGGTTAATTAATCAATATAAAGATAGGAGTAATAGGAATATAAGGATTACGAGAACAATAGAACCAATGATATATAAATCATTATCATACATAGCCAATGTTTCAGAAAGAATAAAAGAGTCGGGAATCTTTGACACTAACAAATATAAGGTAGCATTCAAAGCTTATAACACATTGAATTGTTTATTTAGCAAGACAAAAGATAGAACTAGTAAATGGGATATGTCAAACATTATTTACAAAATTCCTTGTAAGGGAAATCATAATGAAAGATGCAACCAGGTTTACATAGGTACAACGAAGAACAAATTAAGGACTAGAATTGCGGGACATAAATCCGATCAAAAATATAGGGACATTAATTCTAAAAAGACAGCATTAAGCCATCATTGTCATCAATCTAATCATTATCCAAATTTTGAAGAAGCATCGGTTTTAAACACTGAAACTAACTACAAGCGCAGATATATTTTGGAAATGTTACACATAATTAATACACCAACTGCACAGAGAATAAATTTTAAATCAGACACAGAACATATAGCGAATAATTATAGGAATTTAGTTATTAGGAGATAGAAGATAAGATATATTAATATAAATATACCTATCACAGCCTTGGAACAAGAGAGTTCACTTTGCAATTAAATTACATGAAAATTATGACTTTCTTGTCCTTAGGTCACGATACACATATTAGTTTGTAAGAATAAAAATAAGGATAATTAAAATGTTTTTATAAGTATGTAAGATAAGAATAAGTATAGTTTAAAAATTTTTATATGTTATAGGAATTTTCTTTAGCCAGAATATTTATTATTATTGTACATACGGTTCTTGAATTAGTTTTATAGATAGGAAATTTTTTCAGTTTATATGAATTGTTATACTTTAGTTATATTTTATTTTTGTTATTATGGTTTTTGAAAAAATTTTTATGACAAATAGGTTTTTGAATGTAATTTATGACAAAAAATTTTTTCATAATTTTGTTATCGTTTTTTGTTATTTTTATTCAAATTTGTAAATTTCCTGACGATGCTAACCAAAGGTTAGCGAAATATTGAAAATATAAATAAATAGAATATTTTATAAAAAAAGACCTCAAGCTTAAATAATTGAAAATAATTATAAATAAAGGTCAAATAAGAAAAAGAACATATATATATTCAACTTCAATTTGTGTCTCACTTTACTAAAAACTCGCTTTTCTTTTTTAAAATGTTATGGAAATATCAAAGATATCCTAGGAGAAAAGGAACTAACACGAACCTTGTCACGTGACAGCTCTTAAGTGGTAGGGACCGGTTCTAGTTCTAACACTTTATACGAAAGGGACTTGTCGCATTAACGTGGCACCTTTTTGACACATGGACACATTCAATTGCGGTTATGTTTACTGGAAAACTTAGCAAAGTTTATAATCGTTTAAACGTTTACGAGATTATTAAACAACATATCGTTGGTCTCATGTAGAACGGCCCTTTCTCTCATAATTGCAACTTTACACGAGGAAGTAAAAACAAAATAGAAACTGTATGTATCAAAATGTAAAATGGCTTCTTCAATTGCTTGTTAAACTGATATTTTTGTTGATATTGGATTAAATTCTTGCGCAGGGCTGCCAGGTACTTCCTTGTCCCCAAAAAATTAAGAAAATATACCCAAAAATCCCCAAAAAACAAAACCTTGAAAAGTTAATATTTTTTGTTTTTTTTCTGACCAAATTTAAATTTTTTTTAAAAATAGTTAGAAAAATGTGAATAAGAAATCCCCAAAAATCCCCAAATAAAAATGTTTAGTCAAAAAAATCATTTTCTTTTTTTGTAGCGACTGGTTTCGGCATGTTTTTTTAATTCCTTTTTATGCGATTCCCGTAAGAAATAACAAGCAGAACAATATGCTTTTATTGAAGAAGAATGAGCCAATCTTTAAGAATTTGGAGCTTGTGCAATCGGTTTAAGCCATCCTTATAATCAACAATAAAAATACATATATCCGTCATTTATTTAGTACTTCGATGCATCATAACTACTAACCAATAGCCTAGCATTTTTTCCCAATCTTTATTATATTGTTTTTCATATTTACTTATTTTTGGGGAATACATACATATTTGCTTTAAAATTTTCTTTAAAAAATCAAAAATTTTATGTGTTGCAACGGTTTTAGATTCTATTTTTGAATTCTTTTTTTTTAAACACTCACTCAAGAAAAATAACAAAAATGGTAATCTTTATTAGGACCCTTTACACTATATTAGAGTAAGATAAAACTTTTGCTATTTTTTTATATTTTATATACGAAACAAAGAAAAATAAGCGTAAATAATAAAAAAGTGTAAAATCCCAAAAAAATCGCCGAAATTTTTTTTTAAATCCCCAAAAAACCCCAAATCACCAAATGATTTTCTTTGTCCTTTTTTTCACATGAAATCCCCAACTTTGGGGATAATCCCCAAGTCTGACAGCCCTGTTCTTGCGACGAGGTGTATTTGTGGGAAATGTCCCAGCGGGAAAACTCAGAAGACCTTCTTACTTCAGGCCTTTTTAAAGGCCATCCTTTAAAAGGCCATCCGCCAAAATACAATTTTTCAGGAGAGAGAAAAACTGTTTCTTTCCAAAATTCTTAAGGTATGAAGTAATCTTTCTTCTATAATATTTTTTAAATATGACTACTGAGTCACCCTTATATAGGGTGGCGCATATGTAACGTTAAGATTTATTCAATGTATAACTCTTTTCTTTCTGCTTTTATTTAACGTTGGCATTTATTAAAATTTAGAATATAGTTTGGAAATATGTTCACATTATGTTTTAAAGATAATATCTTTCAAATGTAGCCCATTGTTTGATTCTACCTGAAGTGCTCTTTCCAAAGCATTTTCCATAACTTTTCTTAGAATTTCAGGTCCCAGCGCCCCCACTTCTTCTCGGATATTGGCCTTAAGTTGTTGGATGGTTCTAGGCTTATTGGCATATACCTTACCCTTTAGGTAACCCCAAAGAAAAAAATCGGGAGCCGTTAAATCAGGCGAACGTGGTGGCCACTTAAAATCAGAAAAACGTGATATTATTCGACTGCCAAAAATTTCGCGCAGGATAGCCATAGTTGGACGAGCTGTGTGAGCTGTGGCTCCATCTTGTTGGAACCACAAATCTGGATAGTTTTGCACCGCTGGCCTTAACAAATTTTCAATCATTTCCCGGTATTGAATGCCGTTCACATTAATCGCAACTCCTTCGTCGTTTTCGAAAAAATATGGTCCAATGATCCTCTCTGAAGTTATTCCACACCATACTGTGCATCTAAGTGGGTGCATTTGATCTTCAACAATTATTCTTGGATTTTCGCTGCCCCATATTCTGCAATTTTGTTTATTCACGTGACCATTTAGGTGAAAATGAGCCTCATCGCTCATTATGAGTTTGTGAATAAACTCGTTGTTTTCTAGGCACAATTCTTGAAAACGGCGACTATATTGAATGCGTTCTTGTGCATCATTTGGTTTTAACTCGTGAACCAATTGCATCTTATATGGGAAAAGATGTAACATATGTAAAATTCTTTGCAAAGACCGCCTAGACATCCCTAACTGCTGAGAACGTCGCCTGGTGGAAGTTTCGGGGTTTTCCTCAATACTTGCTTGCACTCGAGCAATGCTCACTTCATTTCGAACTGCACGAGGTCTTCCAGCACGCGGAAGATCACAGACAGCCCCTTGTTGCCCAAAACGCTGAACCAATCGGTAAATTGTTGGAGCGCTAGGAGCATTTCGAACATGAAAGAAATTTCGATATGATCTTTGTGTCTGAATAATCGAATGCTGACTTTCAAAGTAAAATTGAACAACTTTGGTTCTTTGTTCTGTGCTAAGCCTTTCCATCATAAATTTCCCAAGTATTATTTAGTTAATTCTGTAAAGAGACGAAAAAAAAGACTTAAATTAAAAAATGTATTCACTGATCAAATCTTAACGTTACTTATGCGCCGACAGTGTTCACAGTGCTCGTTGAATGCAGACGTGTTTTTTTTAACTCGGCATACGGTTTTTGTTTTCTTTTAACATACTTAAATAAGTTGTTATAAAATCATAATATTATTTATTAAATAAATAATATAATATCAGCGAATTGGACGCTTAAAAATAATTTTAAATTTGTGAACATAAACGTCAATAATTAAAATAGTAAAAGTTATAATTTAATAAAAAAATGTATGTATGAACATACATACATAAACATACAAACATACATTTTAAGCAAAAACATTTTTTTGTTTATTCTTCTTTTTTATTATCGGGGTTTTTAACAACAAATAACAAGAAGAGCACAATTAAACAAACTGTAAAATAAAAAAAAAAACTTATGAATGCGTACAATGCAAAAACAATTAAACATAATGTAAGAAATGCATATGTTACAGTGAGTGTTGACGAAACAAAAGTAGAAACAAAAAAAAGAATCGATGATAGCAATTACCTAACGGCTAAACCTATTACTCGAACGCGTTCCCTCTCACCTTCTTTGTTTACAAATACGGTCGATCGTATTACAATAACAAGTTTGTTAACTGCAGGCGCTGCCGCAGAGCCAAAAAAAACTTTAATAAGTGATGATACGGTTAACCCCAAAACAGCCGCTATGGACAACTCAGTAACTCAAGGAAAAATTTCTCAAAAGCCTACAGTACAAGTTGGTATGGACAGGTACATAACAGTGCTCAAACGGGGACGCAGCCCTACCTCTGCAGCAGTTGCTTCGGCCTCAAAAGTACCAACTTTTGATAAAATAAATACTCAAAATCGTTTTGCAATTCTGGAGGATGAATCCTCTGAAGCACCAAACGTCATAAAATCGTCAAAGCCTCCCCCGATCTATCTTAGGGAATTAAATTCAAATGAGCTCATAAAGAGTTTGATATCAGTGATAGGTGAAAATTCGTTTTACGTAGCGGCTATCAAGCGTGGTAGTATAAACGAGACTAAAATACAAGTCAATCATGAGAATGACTTTCGCAAAGTAATAAACAACTTTGAAGCACTAAAAAAAAACTTTTATACATACCAACTGAAAAGCAGTAAAGGTCTTCAGGTAGTGATTAAGGGTATTGACTCATGTGTGGACCCAGAAGAGGTCAAAACATTCCTAGAAGAAAAAGGCTTCAAGGTAAAACATGTAGTAAACATTAAAAATAGAGAAAAAATTCCCCAACCACTTTTTCGAGTAGAGTTTGAACCCGGCGACGTTAAGCTTAAAAAAAATGAAACGCATCCCATCTATGATTTAAAATACATTCTGTACAGAAAGGTAACTATAGAGGAGCCGCACAAAAGAGGTGGTCCCGTTCAATGTTTGAACTGCCAAGAATTTGGCCATACTAAGGCATACTGCTATTTACCCCCTGTTTGCGTAGTATGTGGTGAGCTACACGGTACAGTTCTTTGCGATAAGTCTAAAACCGACCCCAAAGTAAAAAAATGCAGCAACTGTGGTGGTAATCACACTGCCAATTATAGAGGTTGCCCTGTATATACTATCGTCAAGCAGTCGGTTGGACCGAAAACTAATCCCCCTCAAATGCAGGTAACGAATCAAGTAAACAGTAATGATCTTCAGGCTCCGCAGCCTAGTAGTAACAGAACCTCTTATGCTAACGTTTTAAAATCAAACAATGTACCAATGCAAGGCGCTTCGTCAAGTAATGACGAAACTCCAGTTTCTAATCTAAGTCGTCTAGAAAAAACCATGGAAACATTAGTGCAAACAGTAAATAATTTTACAAACACAATGGGTAATATGATGCAGGAAATTCTTAGAATGCAATCGATGTTATTGCAAGCTATTCTTAACAAGCCATGAACTGTTTAAAAATTTGTTTTTGGAACGCAAACGGCATCCGCCAACATAAAAATGAATTAGAATACTTTCTTAAAAATAAACAAATTGATGTTATGATGGTTTCTGAAACTCATTTGACCTCAAGAAATACGTTTAAAATTAATGGTTATACTCTATATGATACCAAGGACCCTCGAGATAGAGCTTGTGGAGGTTCTGCTATATTAATAAAAAACCGAATTAAACACTACCCAATGTGTGATCATCGTGAAGATTATCTCCAAGCTACGAACATTTGTGTCGAAGAGCTAAATCGAAGCATAGTTATTTCATCTCTATATTCACCACCTAGATTTGCAATATCAGAAAGCCAATATTACAAATATTATAAGTCACTGGGGCCCTGTTTCCTGGCTGCTGGCGATTACAACGCAAAACATACCTTCTGGGGGTCACGACTTATAACACCAAAGGGTCGTGTTTTGTTTAATACAATCTCTAAAATGAATTTAAATGTTGTCGCGAGCGGCCAACCAACATATTGGCCTGCTGATCCGCAAAAAATTCCAGATGTCATCGATTTTGGCGTGGTTAAAAACATCCCCACAGAATCGATTTACGTTGAAGCTTCCATAGAATTATCCTCTGATCACACACCTACAATTGTTACTATAAAAAACACCAATAGAATTGAATCTCCCTCTGGTCACATAGCGACGTCAGCTACACATATAAATTGGATAAAATATAAAAAATATCTCAGTACACATTGCACAGAAAATATTCCGCTTAGCACACCGGAGTATATAGATCGCTCTATTGTCAATTTTGACAGTTTTCTAAAACTAGCTGTTCAACATTCCAGCATTGCCCCCAAAAAAACCAAAAATAATAAAATATATTCCTCAGATGTCGAGCGTCTCTTGTCTGAAAAAAGGAGAGCTCGTAGAGAGTGGCAATTGCACAGATCCCCTCAACTTAAGAACTTACTAAAAGACTGTACAAAAAGGCTGAGAAAGTTACTGCAGACTCAGAAAACGGCTTCTCTGGAAAAATATCTTAAGGAACTTGATGCAACTCCACAATCAGACTACTCATTATGGCGTGCAGCTAGAAACCTCAAAAGGCCAGTTGTCGCTAATCCGCCATTAAGAAACTTGAATGGAAGTTGGGCAAGAAATGATGTTGAAAAAGGAAATCTGTTTGTTAATCATTTAAAACACGTATTTACCCCTAACATATCTCACGATATGGCGGTCGAGTTACCACCTGTTGCTGCTAGAGCAGCTGTTCCCCTAAGATTTGAGATAAGAGAAATCGAAAAGGCTATTTGTGATTTAAACCCCAAGAAGGCTCCTGGTTTTGATAAGATCAGCAACAAAATGCTTTTGGAGCTACCCAGCATAGCAAGGAGAATTATTCTTTTAATTTTTAATGCTATTTTACGCCTTGAATACTATCCTCAAAAGTGGAAGGTTTCCATAGTCATCATGATACCTAAACCAGGAAAGGATCACACAAAAGTTGAGTCATATAGGCCTATAAGTTTACTTTCAAATATATCAAAGCTGTTTGAGAAGCTGTTAGCGTCAAAATTAACCCCAATTCTAAATGAAAACAGATGTATTCCTAACCACCAATTCGGCTTTAGAAGAGAACACAGCACAATTGAGCAAACCCATCGTATAGTAAACGCAATAAGAAAAGCCTTTGAAGAAAGAAAATATTGTTCCGCTCTCTTCATCGATGTTTCTCAAGCTTTTGACAAAGTCTGGCATGAAGGCTTATTACATAAATTGAAGCTAAACTTACCAGTAAACACACACAAGCTGTTAGAAAGCTACTTAGTCGGTCGAAAGTTTATTATTAAAGAAGGTGATTATTTAAGCTCTCCTCAACCAATTGAAGCTGGAGTCCCTCAGGGAAGCATCCTAGGCCCACTTTTATACTTAATATATACTTCGGATATGCCAATAAACAACTACACCCAAACTTCAACATTTGCTGATGACACAGCTTTTCTAAGCGTGCACGAAAACAGTCAAGAAGCATCTCGATACCTACAGGAACATATATTTCAACTCGAACTGTGGCTGAAGCAATGGAGGATAAAGGTCAATGAGCAAAAATGCGTACATGTAACATTTACCTTGCGTCGGGAAACATGCCCCCCTATTAAAATCAATAATCATTTAGTGCCTCAAAATTCGCATGTAAAATACCTCGGTATTCATCTAGATCGCCGTTTAACGTGGAAAAGCCATATAGAGGCAAAATTATCTCAAATGAAACTAAAAGCCATCCAAATTCATTGGCTTATTGGAAGAAACTCTGTCCTAAGTCTCGACTGCAAACTTTTACTTTACAACTCCATCTTAAAGCCAATCTGGTGCTACGGTATTCAACTATGGGGCACTGCCTCGGCCTCTAATATCGAAAAAATTCAAAGGCGCCAAAATAAACTTCTTCGTATAATCACAGCTGCCCCTTGGTATGTTAAAAACTCAAATATTCACAAGGATCTCAATGTTCCTTTAGTAAAAACTATGATTACAAAATATGCAGTTAAATATTTAAAAAGGCTTGAACAACACCCAAATCCACTAGCTCGAAATATTTTAAACCATGGCGGCCACACTCGCTTAAGAAGAAGAGACACTGCAGCACTTACCCAATTAGATGAGCGATAAACACCTATATAAGTGAACAGAACCCGTGATGAAGAAAATTTTTGTCTGGCACTGGCAGGACGTAAAATAACGTATTAGGTTAAGATTTGATTAATTATTGTTAGTTCATATTTAAAATATGAAGATTCAATAAAAAATAATGAGAAAAAAAAAAAAAAAAAAAAAAAAAAAAAAAAAAAAAAACTTATGCGCCACCCTTTACAAAAAAATAGTAATGGTAAATGTTGTGGCAATATAGATTTTATTCGTTTCTTTACGACAGTAATGGCTTTCCACTTTGTCCAATTTCTGGAAATATTCTTTACCATCGGTTCTTTTAAAACGTGGATCGCTGAGATCGTGCTGGCGACTCATTGTCTCCCGGTTTATCTTTGGATGTTACCCATCCTTTAACCATGTCCCTTTTTATCGTAAGAGTCGACAAAAACATAAACCGGCAAACTTGTAATGAACCATGCTTGTATGGTAGTTTAAACAAAAAGCTGTGCGTTTTTTTGAATTTTCAATACGTTTTCTTTTTATTGGTATCTGTGATACGTGGTTCTTTGCAAACACTTGTTTAGATTCCCAATTTAGGTTCCAAAACATTGAAAATATTTTGTATAGTTTCCTCATCAAATTCTTGGCAATATCTTGATTGAGTTTTCATACAAAACACCGATGAACATGTAAGCCCAATATCTTTTCTAGCTTTTGGTGAGTAATGTTTAAAGGTTCCCCCACCCTCCGAAAATCCCATATATTCTTGCCCCTTCATTCGCTTTGTTGCATTTTCAGCTCGTTTTGATGATTAACATGTATGTGTCCTTTTAGATCTACGGCGAAAGATCTTATTGTTTTTATATTGCTCGTCTTCGGAATCTGGCCAAAACAATTTTTACCCTGCATTAATTATTGTTCAAACATTCTTAAATTGGATGGTCTCCAGTATCTTGATCATCCGGCGATGGATAGTCAATAGCAATAAGTTGTAAGACATTCTAACCTGTTATTAGAATTTTTTTATTGCATTAAGTTATAAATTGTTTGGTACAAAATAATTTAAGGCCTGTAACCATAATAGGATTTCCTTGTAGAATGATATGATTCCATGTAACCACAATTTGTCGGCATCAAATTATTTTTTCTCTGCGTGTATACATGTATTACTTACCGAGAAGAAAAAATTAAGGGTAATCACGATGGTCTTTGTGCAAATTTGCAACTTGTAAATTTGCAGTGCATAATTTGATTGATCGTGAGCATACCACTTTTATTTTTTGTGCAAATGTGTTATTTTTCTAAAAATTTATTCTGCCAACACAAAAAACTTCTGGTAGCACTGTTAAAAATCTGCATTTGTTTACAATTATACACAAGCATATTAAAATAAATTTTTCCTTTGTAAATTATATAAATTTAATTCTCTATTTTATGTTAAAATCCACGAAAATGTTGAATTTATAAGTTTTCTTAAAACCAATATGGCACTTAATATGTCAAATGTTATTGTTTACATTTGTTTGCAACTGAGCAAATATGCACTACTTATTTTGCTCATGGTTTTTTAGTACAAACGAAGTAAAAAATACCAAATTGCAAAAACGTACATTTTGTTGTTGTTTTGTGCAAATGTGTGTACTTTTGTACGCATTTGTATCGTTTGAACACTTTGCACAACCAATCGTGATTTCCCTTATTATGGTAGATCAATAAATTACATTGATTTGATTAATAAACGATATTCACCAAAATAAATAATGTAATTCTTTCATAAATTATTTTATTAATTTATAGATTTTTAAACTTTTCACTTCTTTTTTATCTGCAAATGCATTTAATTTAACTGTTCTGCAACCAAAATTCCATAACACGAAGAAAGAAAATCAAACGCACAACTAAAAGTAAAAGCAACAGAAAAACAGTTGCAAGCTTATTGTTGTTGCGTATGGCGGGTATTGCATTAAAACAAATCGTGCGGTTGATAGCGATATTGAAAATATTTAAAAAAAGGACTTATATTAATTTTTCTTTTCTGAAATTTTTGTCAGAGATAAAGCTAGTATCAGTGAACAATTTTCCATCAAAAAGTAATTTTCCAAAAATTGGTATATGGCGGGTATTGAATATAAGCCCTCGACACACATATATTTTCCACCGAAGATAATTTCAATTTGAAAACTTGAAAAACATGATTATAGATATTTTGTAAAAAGCGTATGTTCAAATAAAACTAATAAAAAATTAGCTTGTGTATAAATAAAAATGCTTTTTCTTCAAGCTCGAGGCCAGTATTGAAAATAAATTTTATTTTTAAAAGTTGCCGATATTTCGATACTCTTTGAGTATCATCATCTGGGCTTGTCTATAAATATAAATATAAGTACAATGTAAAACTCATACAAAAAATAACAATTATAATAAACGACATAGAAAAAACAACAATAACCATACATGTACAAATTAATACGTAAACTTACAAATAAATAATAATTTATATTTAACACGAAAAATTATTGTTCATTTCTTTGAAGCGTCTGATGTTAAACTAAACTTAAAATACTACATATTGCTAACTCTCTTCCCCTTGTTAATCAAATGTTTGTAGCTTTGAGAACAGTTCTCCACATCAATTTTAAAATTCATTTTTTACAAAATTACAAATATGGAAAAAGCAAATGTGGTATATCAGATCCCCTGTATAGGTAATGAAACTGACGAATATCAAACCAGAATGAAACATATAATTGGAGATATGATGACTTACCAACGGGTGAATAAGGATCCCACAAACGGACTTCAGAAGATAAATAATGAGCTAGTAGAAGAGATGTTTAAAAATAACATGATTTCAGAAAACCAAAGGAAAAGACTAAAGACTGACACAGCCAATGCTCCTAGAATTGATGGCCTCCCAAAAATTCATAAAGAGGGCTATCCATTAAGACCCATCTGCTCCAGTATTAATGCCCCATCAAGTGAATTGTGTAAGCATATTACTAGTGTCTTAAAAATGATTACTGAAGAATCGAAATACAATGTGAAGGACTCCGTGCAATTTAAAAATAAGATAAAAGAACTGACTATTGAAGACGATGAAAGATTAATTTCGTTTGATGTTGTAGCTTTGTTTCCGAGTGTGCCTGTTGATTTAGCGTTAGTAATAATTGAGGATAGATGGTATGAAATTGAAGGATATACAAATATATCAAAATCATTATTTTTAAGAGTTGTAAAATTTTGCATTAAGGACAACCGGTACTTTACATTTGACAAAAAAATATACACCCAAAAAAAGGGACTACCTATGGGATCTCCAGCATCTCCGATAATTGCAGACATAGTTATGGAAAAACTTTTAGACTCCGTAATTGAAAACTTATCTCAAAAACCAAAAATATTAACGAAATATGTGGATGACATTTTTTGTATAGTAAGGGAAAGTGCAATCGAGGAGATGTTGACCAAATTTAATAGTTTTAACAATAGGATTAAATTCACGAGCGAATTAGAACGCGATTCAAAGTTACCATATTTAGACATTGTGATTATAAGAGAAGGTAATATATTAAAAACAGATTGGTATCAAAAACCAACAGCGTCGGGCAGGATTATTAATTTCTTCTCTAAACATCCAAAGCGAATTATAATAAATACTGCCAACAATATGATACGGAGGGTGTTACAACTTAGTGATGTGGAATTTCACAAGCATAATAAGAAGAAAATCCAAAACATATTATCTGACAACAATTTTCCAAAAAAACTAACAAACAAACTTATTAAAGATTATGACAAAGACAAGGAAAAGAGGACTAAATCAAGTGAAGAACCTAAAATATAAGTTAACAACAAAAACATTTCTTTTAAAATTTTATTGCTTCACTTTCATAATTGTTCTTTTTGTTGTTTCTCTTCTGAGTACAACGAACCATAAAGTCGTTGTACTCCAATATGTTTATTATTGCATTTCTTATTAATTTGTATTGCTCAACTTTTCATTACTTTTTCTTTTGTTTATTAAAACCCAAATATTTAAGTGGAACATTTAATTGTTTCTTTAAGCACTTCTCATATTACAGATATGTGGTTGTTGACTTTATCGATTTGACTTGTAAGCAATAACGATAAATAATAATTTTGTAGTTGTAGAATAATTTTATGATTCGTAATCAATAATTGTAAACAACAAATTTTGTAGTTGTAGAATAAGTTTATGATTTGTAATCAATAATTATAAGCCACAGAATTGTAGTTATAAAATCATTTTAAGATTTGTAAGAAAAATAAAATTCAGTTGAAGTCAAGTACTCAAATTGTAAAAACGTGTTTTATTATAACTGGCGCCCAACGTAAAAAAGGATTATTTTTTAGCAAAAAACACCCCATAGGCTGTAGCTAAAAAAGGATAAATCCTAGTGAATAAAGTGAAAAAAGGTCCTCAAGAAGTACCAATAAAGTGAAAAAGGTCCTCAAGAAGCACCCAATATTACTACAAGTTAAAGTGTAAATAAATAAAGTGGTCCTCAAGAAGCACCCAATATTGTTACAAGTTAAAGTGCGAAAAAAGCGGTCCTCAAGGAGCACCCAATATTGTTGCAAGCAAAAAAAAAGAGACCAATTTAATAAGTAAATATCAAATGAGAACTAATTGATTAAGTAAAAACGTTCCAAAGTAAATAAAAATAAATAAAAATTTTTAATATTTTTAATTAGGCTTAAGTTCATTAAATTTAATTTTCATTAAATTATTTTTATGAAGAAAGGAATTTTACAACATGAAAATTAATTAAAATTGTTATTGATAATCTTTCATTCTTGACCGTGGCGGGGGCTCGAACCCGGGCCGGCAGGTTACCATGACATGTTTCGATCGCAACCACTCGATCTTCTCAAATGGATTTGCCGTTTTACACTCGCAGCCATCGAAGGCTGCTGACGTCAATAGTCAAACATCAATCCTTAAACCAAATTGTATTTTTTAACCTTTGGTAGATCGAAGTTTGCTTTTTTTTTTTTTTTTTTTTTTTTTTTTTTTGAATGATTATCTATTTTTTTTTTTTTAATTGATTTTACATGTTTTTTCTTACTTCTGTTTTTTCGTACTTTTGTCAAGAATTTTTCTTGAAGTCCAAAGTACATTTTTTTTTTTTTTTTTTTTTGTTTTTTCATTTTTGTCTTTCTTTTTCTTGTTGACCTTTTTCAGCACAACTTGAAGGACAAATGAACACATAGAGCTCGTGCCTTAGCTTTAACAATAATTAGTATTGTGGTTATTTTGTTGAACTATTTATGGTTTTTTAATCCAAATTTTTAATATTTTTAATTAGGCTTAAGTTCATTAAATTTAATTTTCATTAAATTATTTTTATGAAGAAAGGAATTTTACAACATGAAAATTAATTAAAATTGTTATTGATAATCTTTCATTCTTGACCGTGGCGGGGGCTCGAACCCGGGCCGGCAGGTTACCATGACATGTTTCGATCGCAACCACTCGATCTTCTCAAATGGATTTGCCGTTTTACACTCGCAGCCATCGAAGGCTGCTGACGTCAATAGTCAAACATCAATCCTTAAACCAAATTGTATTTTTTAACCTTTGGTAGATCGAAGTTTGCTTTTTTTTTTTTTTTTTTTTTTTTTTTTTTTTTTTGAATGATTATCTATTTTTTTTTAATTGATTTTACATGTTTTTTCTTACTTCTGTTTTTTCGTACTTTTGTCAAGAATTTTTCTTGAAGTCCAAAGTACATTTTTTTTTTTTTTTTTTGTTTTTTCATTTTTGTCTTTCTTTTTCTTGTTGACCTTTTTCAGCACAACTTGAAGGACAAATGAACACATAGAGCTCGTGCCTTAGCTTTAACAATAATTAGTATTGTGGTTATTTTGTTGAACTATTTATGGTTTTTTAATCCAAATTTTTAATATTTTTAATTAGGCTTAAGTTCATTAAATTTAATTTTCATTAAATTATTTTTATGAAGAAAGGAATTTTACAACATGAAAATTAATTAAAATTGTTATTGATAATCTTTCATTCTTGACCGTGGCGGGGGCTCGAACCCGGGCCGGCAGGTTACCATGACATGTTTCGATCGCAACCACTCGATCTTCTCAAATGGATTTGCCGTTTTACACTCGCAGCCATCGAAGGCTGCTGACGTCAATAGTCAAACATCAATCCTTAAACCAAATTGTATTTTTTAACCTTTGGTAGATCGAAGTTTGCTTTTTTTTTTTTTTTTTTTTTTTTTTTTTTTTTTTTTGAATGATTATCTATTTTTTTTTTTTAATTGATTTTACATGTTTTTTCTTACTTCTGTTTTTTCGTACTTTTGTCAAGAATTTTTCTTGAAGTCCAAAGTACATTTTTTTTTTTTTTTTTTTGTTTTTTCATTTTTGTCTTTCTTTTTCTTGTTGACCTTTTTCAGCACAACTTGAAGGACAAATGAACACATAGAGCTCGTGCCTTAGCTTTAACAATAATTAGTATTGTGGTTATTTTGTTGAACTATTTATGGTTTTTTAATCCAAATTTTTAATATTTTTAATTAGGCTTAAGTTCATTAAATTTAATTTTCATTAAATTATTTTTATGAAGAAAGGAATTTTACAACATGAAAATTAATTAAAATTGTTATTGATAATCTTTCATTCTTGACCGTGGCGGGGGCTCGAACCCGGGCCGGCAGGTTACCATGACATGTTTCGATCGCAACCACTCGATCTTCTCAAATGGATTTGCCGTTTTACACTCGCAGCCATCGAAGGCTGCTGACGTCAATAGTCAAACATCAATCCTTAAACCAAATTGTATTTTTTAACCTTTGGTAGATCGAAGTTTGCTTTTTTTTTTTTTTTTTTTTTTTTTTTTTTTGAATGATTATCTATTTTTTTTTAATTGATTTTACATGTTTTTTCAAAAATAACCACAATACTAATTATTGTTAAAGCTAAGGCACGAGCTCTATGTGTTCATTTGTCCTTCAAGTTGTGCTGAAAAAGGTCAACAAGAAAAAGAAAGACAAAAATGAAAAAACAAAAAAAAAAAAAAAAAAAAATGTACTTTGGACTTCAAGAAAAATTCTTGACAAAAGTACGAAAAAACAGAAGTAAGAAAAAACATGTAAAATCAATTAAAAAAAAATAGATAATCATTCAAAAAAAAAAAAAAAAAAAAAAAAAAAAAAAAAAAAAAAAAAAAAAAAAAAAAAAAAAAAAGCAAACTTCGATCTACCAAAGGTTAAAAAATACAATTTGGTTTAAGGATTGATGTTTGACTATTGACGTCAGCAGCCTTCGATGGCTGCGAGTGTAAAACGGCAAATCCATTTGAGAAGATCGAGTGGTTGCGATCGAAACATGTCATGGTAACCTGCCGGCCCGGGTTCGAGCCCCCGCCACGGTCAAGAATGAAAGATTATCAATAACAATTTTAATTAATTTTCATGTTGTAAAATTCCTTTCTTCATAAAAATAATTTAATGAAAATTAAATTTAATGAACTTAAGCCTAATTAAAAATATTAAAAATTTGGATTAAAAAACCATAAATAGTTCAACAAAATAACCACAATACTAATTATTGTTAAAGCTAAGGCACGAGCTCTATGTGTTCATTTGTCCTTCAAGTTGTGCTGAAAAAGGTCAACAAGAAAAAGAAAGACAAAAATGAAAAAACAAAAAAAAAAAAAAAAAAAAAAAATGTACTTTGGACTTCAAGAAAAATTCTTGACAAAAGTACGAAAAAACAGAAGTAAGAAAAAACATGTAAAATCAATTAATAAAAAAAAAAAATAGATAATCATTCAAAAAAAAAAAAAAAAAAAAAAAAAAAAAAAAAAAAAAAAAAAAAAAAAGCAAACTTCGATCTACCAAAGGTTAAAAAATACAATTTGGTTTAAGGATTGATGTTTGACTATTGACGTCAGCAGCCTTCGATGGCTGCGAGTGTAAAACGGCAAATCCATTTGAGAAGATCGAGTGGTTGCGATCGAAACATGTCATGGTAACCTGCCGGCCCGGGTTCGAGCCCCCGCCACGGTCAAGAATGAAAGATTATCAATAACAATTTTAATTAATTTTCATGTTGTAAAATTCCTTTCTTCATAAAAATAATTTAATGAAAATTAAATTTAATGAACTTAAGCCTAATTAAAAATATTAAAAATTTGGATTAAAAAACCATAAATAGTTCAACAAAATAACCACAATACTAATTATTGTTAAAGCTAAGGCACGAGCTCTATGTGTTCATTTGTCCTTCAAGTTGTGCTGAAAAAGGTCAACAAGAAAAAGAAAGACAAAAATGAAAAAACAAAAAAAAAAAAAAAAAAAAAAAAAATGTACTTTGGACTTCAAGAAAAATTCTTGACAAAAGTACGAAAAAACAGAAGTAAGAAAAAACATGTAAAATCAATTAAAAATAAAAAAAATAGATAATCATTCAAAAAAAAAAAAAAAAAAAAAAAAAAAAAAAAGCAAACTTCGATCTACCAAAGGTTAAAAAATACAATTTGGTTTAAGGATTGATGTTTGACTATTGACGTCAGCAGCCTTCGATGGCTGCGAGTGTAAAACGGCAAATCCATTTGAGAAGATCGAGTGGTTGCGATCGAAACATGTCATGGTAACCTGCCGGCCCGGGTTCGAGCCCCCGCCACGGTCAAGAATGAAAGATTATCAATAACAATTTTAATTAATTTTCATGTTGTAAAATTCCTTTCTTCATAAAAATAATTTAATGAAAATTAAATTTAATGAACTTAAGCCTAATTAAAAATATTAAAAATTTGGATTAAAAAACCATAAATAGTTCAACAAAATAACCACAATACTAATTATTGTTAAAGCTAAGGCACGAGCTCTATGTGTTCATTTGTCCTTCAAGTTGTGCTGAAAAAGGTCAACAAGAAAAAGAAAGACAAAAATGAAAAAACAAAAAAAAAAAAAAAAAAAAAAAAAAAAAAAAATGTACTTTGGACTTCAAGAAAAATTCTTGACAAAAGTACGAAAAAACAGAAGTAAGAAAAAACATGTAAAATCAATTAAAAAAAAATAGATAATCATTCAAAAAAAAAAAAAAAAAAAAAAAAAAAAAAAAAAAAAAAAAAAAAAGCAAACTTCGATCTACCAAAGGTTAAAAAATACAATTTGGTTTAAGGATTGATGTTTGACTATTGACGTCAGCAGCCTTCGATGGCTGCGAGTGTAAAACGGCAAATCCATTTGAGAAGATCGAGTGGTTGCGATCGAAACATGTCATGGTAACCTGCCGGCCCGGGTTCGAGCCCCCGCCACGGTCAAGAATGAAAGATTATCAATAACAATTTTAATTAATTTTCATGTTGTAAAATTCCTTTCTTCATAAAAATAATTTAATGAAAATTAAATTTAATGAACTTAAGCCTAATTAAAAATATTAAAAATTTGGATTAAAAAACCATAAATAGTTCAACAAAATAACCACAATACTAAATAAAAATTATTTAAAGAAAGAAATGAACTCTAAAAATATAACTAATAATTTAAATAATAAAAATTAATAAGTGTAAATAACTGAAAATACACAATTCAAATAAGCTACAATAAATTAAAATTAAAAACTTTTGAGAAACTACAAAAGTAATGATCAAAACAAATTTACATTTAAATCTACATTAAAAACCATCATTGTCAAACATAACTAAACTAAAATATGTGCGTATGAAAAAGAAACTATTTACAAATTGCACAAACAGAAACTAAAAGCCAAAGTGGAAAATTTGAAGAATCTAAAAACAACAGGAACTAAAAGCCAAAGCGAAGAATTTGAAGAATCTAAAAACAACAGGAACTAAGCAGAGAATTTAAAGAAGCTAAAAGCAACCACAAAACCAACAACAACATGATAATTTCAACAACACTTCTATTGTAAGTTACCAATAAGATATATTTTTTTTTATATTACTTTTAATACCAAGGTGAATAATACAATTAAAATTAAACAAATCAAAAACTCAATATAAATTCATTAAAAAAACTCTATAGTGTATTTTTTCTAAATAATCAAATTGTCAATTAAATTATTTTTTTTTCCACCAAAATGTCAAATCCTGAAAATTTAATTCGACCCCCAATCCTAATTCCTAGTACCTCCAATCCTAACATTCCTAATCCCCCAATAACCCAAAATGCTCAATTCGAAGCGAATATTGTTAATCTGGTAGCTAAGGTTTGCAGGGAACAGTGTAAAGGTTTAGTAGAAAATATATTGAATCCCAGCGCGAAATTTCAGGGTCTGACCAGGGTATAGACGAACAATATAGAACGAATCTTACGGATTTTGACAAAGTACCGGATATTGTCCGATGTCTTAGAGAGTTTTCAGGGAATAATTCGGAGTTCAGCTCCCGGAGAAAGAGCGTTGAGAGAATTTTAAATATCTATGAATCCACAAAAGGTACTCCAAGATATTTTGCGATCCTTAACGTTATAAGAAATAAAATCGTTGGAACGGCTGATGCCGCACTCGAATCCTACAACACCCCTTTAAATTGGGAATCTATTTCGCGCTGTCTAGCATTACACTACGCTGATAAACGTGATCTCGGTACTTTAGAGTACCAAATTACCACTCTTATTCAGGGAAATAATACGGTCCAAGATTTCTATCAGGATGTTTATTCCCACCTGTCACTAATTATAAACAATATCTCGTGCATGACTATCGGTAAAGAAGCCATGGACATCTTAATCCAAACCTACAGAGATAAAGCTTTGGATACATTCATTCGAGGGCTTAAGGGAGACCTTGCTAAATTATTATGCATTCGGGAGCCAACAACTCTTCCACAGGCACTCCATTTATGCCTGAAACTACAAAATCAAAATTTCCGTACGGAACACGCCTATGGTAAAAATACCAAAACTCCACAACACCCAAAAGCCAACCAGAATTTTAGACCCCAATTTGCCCACAGAACTCACGAAGTTTTTCCTCAGGTACCCTCCAGAACCCAACACGTTTACCAACAACGTCAATATTCGAATAATAATTCCCAACCCCTACAATATTTTAATCAAAACCAACAATTCCCGACCCAAATGCAGCGATACCAAAATGCCAATCCCACCTACAATAACCCACCTCCACGACCATTCGCTCCGAAACCACAACCAAAGCCTGTCCCGATGGAAATAGACCAATCAATGCAATCACGTGCTGTTAACTACATGAATAGGCCAACACAGGGTAATGATTTCGCAGGGAAAAGGCCACTAGAACAAACGTATCAACAACCCCAAAAATTCCAACGAAATTTTTTTATAGTCTTTTTATATTAACTTTATTTTAATAAATTATAAATATTAATTAATTATAACAACTTGTGTCCAAAAAATCAAATACAAACTTAAAAGTCATTAGGACTTATTTGTTCCTTTATCACCACCACAAAATCTTAAACGATTGTCCTGGCCAAAGCCACCACCCAAATTGCCGCTAGCTGTTAAACGAACACTCCTTTCATAACGATCGCTTCGCACATGACCTCTGTTGTTTCCTAAGAATCCACCACCACGTCCTGTGAAGCCGCCATCAGTACGCCCTCCTTTACCACTAGCTTTATGATTACAACTTTTTGGCGGTGTCACTTTTGTATAGTAATTTTTTGTCTCACTACTTCAGTTACAAATTAATTAATTAATTTAATCGATTTTTTTCTTTAATACCAATGGCAAATATTAAATTTAAGAAATTCACAAATTTTTACACGCGTATGATAAAAATATATTAAAATATTGGCATCATTTGGGAAATGTTAGTTGTACCATTCTAACATACATATATGTAACAGTGGAACAACTAATGTAAAATTGTTGCAAGTGAGTTAGTCATTTTTTTAGTTTTGGTTATGCATTTCTTGTAGGGTTCCTTATACATATATTTTTTTAACTTTTTTATTTATGTGAAATGCCTGGAATTTATTTTAAGTTTTAATTAAAGTTTGAAAATGAATTATTTCAATTTTAAGTTAATTTGTTAAATAAACAAAAATCAAAAAATTTTAAGTTTCTGCAGTGTTTTCATTATGGAAATATCATTGGTGATATAACTGGTACATTTTAACTAGAGAATAGTTGGGTTTTGCTTACCATTGATCTCATCGGTCTGATCGTACTATACAAATAGTTAGTGTAAATATATTAACAATTTTGCTATAGAAGTAGTGTCAGTTAAATCGCACATCACATGTGATTAGTGAAATCATCAGAAAAACTTTATGCAGATGGAGGCAATTGACTACCGTCAATGTCATCCCCATGTAAAAATTGTTAGTCGTGGGCATTGCTAGTAGTTAGGCTGGTAGTTAATGGTAATGATTGGTAGTTAAGGAAATAGCTAGACATTCGCTAGCTACGCCGACGGCAGGGTTAGTATGCGTAAAATTAAACACTTTAAAATAAACCACAACCACATGGGATTTTTTTTGGAAAAATTACAGGCAGTCGTGGTTTATCTCAGCCATTTGTGGACCGATCTTGCTAAATTTCCATAGCAAGAAATGGTGGAATATATGTGACATAAATGTGCAACAACCTAGCCGCTATCAAGTCTGAAGTCTCCGGAAAACACATATCAAACATAAGAAGGACAGACGGACGGACGGACATCGTTAAATCAACTTCTCTCCTCATAAGGACCCAGAATATATATACTTTATAGGGTCTAAGATCAATATTGTAGAAATTACAAGCGGAATAAAAAACTTATATATACCCTTTTCCACCTGTGGTGAAGGGTATAAATATAAACTAAATAAGAACCAAGAGTTCAAATTTACTTGTTAACCCTTCGTTGTACACATGAGTCTGGCCAGACTTTTTTCAATGTGTACAGAAAATCAAAGCATGCGTAAGCTGGAGGGTTAAACACAACGAAAAGTTTGATCTTTTTTTACTTGATTTAAGAATTTTATACTTATTTCAAGAAATTCCGGGATTGATTTTGGATTGTTTTGAGTACGTTACTTAAAGTAATCATAAAAAACTTGATTTATCCCGAGTGTTTTTCTTTCTGTGTATGTATATGTCAGTGTATACATTTTAATCAAACTAACGTTACGCAATTAACGTAACTATACATACACATGTACATACATATGTATTTACAATACGTACGGATTTAACTAAATTACATAAAACTATTTTATGTATGTATGTGCTTTCCGAAATGAAATAAAATACTGTGTCATTGTCATTGCGTCAACATGAAAATATCGAAAAGCTTTATAATTTTAAAATCGTTTTTTAGGACATAAAAAAATGAATGAAACAAATAGAAGATATCCCCAAGGCAATAGTTTAGGAATATCCCCAAATTGTCATCTAAATGAAAATAATATAAGTATTTTTTTATTTTCTTCCTTTTATAATTTTCGAGAATATTATGCAACAGAAACAGAAAAAAAATTAAACTAAAGGGTGGTTAAATTTCAAGGGCCGATGTTGATTTTGAATAAAACACAAACTATTTAGGAAATTATTGTAATTTTATTTTATTATGATATATTGGTATTACTCAATTATGTATGGAACAAAATATCGGCCAAATGGGTGCCGCGACCACGGCGGCACACCTCCATCCGATGGTCCAAATTTTCGATGACCCTGAGGCATAATGGAGGTTCTATGCCGTTAATGTGCCGAATTATCTCATCCTTTAGCTCTTGAATTGTTGCTGGCTTATCGACGTACACCTTTTCTTTCAAATAACCCCAAAGAAAAAAGTCCAACGGTGTCAAATCACATGATCTTGGCGGCCAATTGACATCGCCATTACGTGAGATAACACGGCCATTGAATTTGTTGCGCAAAAGAGCCATTGTTTCGTTAGCTGTGTGGCAAGTGGCACCGTCCTGCTGAAACCACATATCGTCCACATCCATATCTTCCAATTCGGGCCATAAAAAGTTCGTTATCATCTCACGATAGCGAACACCATTCACAGTAACTGCCTGACCGGCCTCATTTTGGAAAAAATACGGCCCGATGATGCTGCCAGCCCATAAACCGCACCAAACAGTCACTCTTTGTGGGTGCATTGGTTTTTCGACAATCACTCTTGGATTATTATTCGCCCAAATGCGGAAATTCTGCTTATCGACAAATCCACTGAGGTGAAAATGTGCCTCATCACTGAAGATGATTTTCTTCGAAATTTATCATCCATTTTCATAATAAGTCTGGATAACTTAAATACGTTGTTGGATTGTGTATCTCTCCATGGTTCAAATTGAGTAAGTCTGAAATAGAGAAATGTCAAATAAAATTCGGAAAAAAACTTGGCGTTTAGGTGTGGTTCACATTCAACATCGGCCCTTACAATTTAACCACCCTTTATAATAAAACATATGTATGTACGTTATAAATATAAAAAAATTAATCAAATTATAAAATTTAAGAAATTTGTTCTCAAAATATTCTGCAAAAGGTAAATATTTAAATTAAATAAATCTGTTAAGTATTAATCTGCTTCCTTTTCAGTTTAGTAAAGATATTTCTCAACCCTGGATGCAATTTTAAGGAAGTGGTAGGTTTTTTCTTCAAAAATATGGTGGAAACTAAATACCTATTTATGTACATATGTATATTATTTAAATTATTAATTACATGTATTATTTCTAAGTAAAATTTATACGTATACAAAAACCAATTTCATTTTAAATAAAAAGCTGAGTACATAAATGACAATTTTTTAAAATGCAAAATCTTCTTTTTATCATCCCAATGATATTTTGGTTATCTTCCTAGTTTTTAATAAGTGGTTATCTGGCGATATTGCTAGTTAATCACGTAGAAGTATCGCTTTCATATTGCTGAGAAGTATTGCCATCGAGACACGTTTCTTCCCGAAGGAAGTATCTTCCGCAATACGAAATCGATTATTGGCGCAATAATATTTTTCATCCATGCAATACGTTTGGCAATACATAAGGTGTATTTCTGTGTTTGCAGGGATTAAAATAAAAAAAAACAATAACCATACGGGATTTTATTTGAGCACATATCATGTACATTAGACCGACTCACCCTCTGAAAATAAAGATTGATATGTTTTATGATGATTCCCAAAATATTTTGGTTCTAGCGTTGACCATCCGTGAGCTGGACCATTTTTAAAAAAGGTCTTTTTTCTGTTTTTCGAATTTTTTTGTACTTTGCTCCAAGACGACATAAATAAAATTTGGTATCATCGAAAAGAGTTTTTGAAGCTGCATACAATGGTATATAAAATTTGAACAAAAAATATTTTTTTGTGCTCAATTTAGCGAACAAATAACCCTACAAGAAAAGATTGAGCAAATAGTCACTTTTTTACGTTGCTGTTAAGAAAATGATAGAAAGAAATGACCGTCATTTCTTCTATCATTTTGAAAAAAGTTAAAAATGTGACTACTCGCTCATTCATTTCTTGAAGGGAAGATTCATAATTTCAGTTTAATAAAGCATAATGTGAAGTAATTTCTAACTAAAAACAAAGTGAGTAGCAAAAAGTACCGCTGTTTTGGGTTTTGTTTATGTATCATTTTTGTTTGATTATGCTGCAATGATCAGTTACGCATATTCTTTCGATCATGAAAAACATTTGGAGCAACAAATAAAACACAAAGATGCTTTCAAAATCTTCGAAATTTGCGTTTAAAGGGCTCAACAAAATAAGGTTAATTTGTCAACTTTTTTGCTACTAAGAGAACTTCAGGAAGATGTCACAAAACAAAATTTTTTTGTTCCAAAAAAACAAACATTACTCTACAAATTTTTTATGTAAAATTTTCAAGGAAATTAAAAATGAATTTGAACCTATTTTTCATTAAAATTATTTTAGGTTTTATGCTACCATTGTAATGAATTGTACCTTTTTAGTTTTAATATATTATACAAACCTCAAAACATATTTCAAAATAAACGACAAATAATACAGCTCTAGTTATTTACTTATTCATAACATGGGTACTAGACATAAGTATGGCATATAACGAAATTTTCAGTTTAACGAACAGGCATGACAAAGTTCTGGCAATATGGGTATAAAATTTTTTCATTTTTTAATTTATAAAATGTGAAAAATACAATTACAGTAGACGCTCGCAAATTAGAACCGCTTTGTTTTTGAGGCAATTCTAATTTCTGGATGTTTTTATTTCGAATAGAAAATAAAAACTACTTAAATTTTTTTTGATAAAAACAAGAAAACAAAACGTAATTCACTCTAATACATTAAATGTATTTTTTAAAATTAAAAATACCGTGTCGTTTCTTATATTTGGAAAACTATCCATTGCTTCCACGGAATGCATTTTCATCTTTATAGGGATATTCCTCTCTAAATATTTTTTTAGCTTTCTCTTTAAACCACTCATACAGACGACTTACCATATTTGGGTATTCAGCGCTGTGCAAAGATTTATTGCTTGCTTCCTGATATGTGTTGAAAACAGCATTTAATATTGCTGTTCTA
The DNA here is from genome assembly GCA_963931875.1 of Pollenia griseotomentosa. Classification (NCBI taxonomy): domain Eukaryota; kingdom Metazoa; phylum Arthropoda; class Insecta; order Diptera; family Polleniidae; genus Pollenia; species Pollenia griseotomentosa. The sequence goes on from OZ007560.1 coordinate 866,208, forward strand.
TGTGATTTGATATAGCTGATTGAAGATGTCGTAACATTAATATTCCCTTCAAACCCTGTGCAAGCTTTTCTAATATTTTGACCTTCGTTTCCGATGATAAAGTGTTTTTTTACGTTTATTTGACATTTCGAATGATACACTTTCACTTTTTAATAGAGACTTCCAAAATATGTACACATGTTTCGAATTTCACAAATAAACTAGCCAAAAATATATATAAATGCGACAAAAAACCAACAAATAAGGAAACACATCTAAAATTTGGTAATTCCCCTTTTTAGTTTTACATGTTCAAACAGAATAAAAATAAATTGCGGATTTCTTGTGTTCAAATAACAAAAAAAAAAAAAAAACGCTCTGAAATTAGAACTTAAAATTCGAATTTTAGAGCGTTTAATGTATTGCAAACACTGATTCTAATTTCTGGACGTTCGAATTACTGAAAGCTCTAATTTGTGAGCGTCTACTGTACAATAAAAAATTTTAAATTTATAAAAATCTTTTCGCGATTCTATCTTTGTATAAAGTTTGCACGATTCCATGTTGTTTGCCATTTGACCAAATTTTATTTATGTCATCTTGGAGCAAAGTACAAAAAATTCGAAAAACTGGAAAAAGACGTTTTTTTAAAATGGTCCAGCTCACGGATGGTCAACGCTAGAACCAAAATATTTTGGGAATCATCATAAAACATATCAAGCTTTATTTTCAGAGGAGTAACAAAATCACTTTTTTTTGAGTCGCTCTAATGTACATACATACATAAATGTTTAAAACCCACCACTTGTGGTGAAGGGTATACAAAACAACAACCAAGAAAAATGCAAGAAGAGATCAAACGTAGCAACAGCTTCCATTTCTAAAACGAAACACAACAACAACAATTACTAAAGCAATGAACATACATATGTATTTACAATACGTACGGATTTAATTAAATTACATAAAACTATTTTATGTATTGGGATATTTTTTAAGAGCTATAGGAAAGTTTAAAAAAAACACATACAATTCAGAAAAATTCATGAAATCTTTATTTGAATCGATAGTACGGTCCATATAATTTAATGTTTAAAGATTATTTCATGCAAATGTTGACCGTGACTGCGCCTCAAATGGTCCATCCGCTTAGTCCAATTTTGGCATACACTTTCCAACATTTCGGCCGGTATCTCATGAATAAATGCTTCAATGTTGTCTTCCAATGCGTCAATTGAAGCGTTGGATATCATCTCACGGTAGCGCTCACCATTCACAGTTACATTACGATTCCCATCATCTTTGAAGAAGTACGGTCCAATGATGCCACCAGCCCATAAACCGCACCAAACTGTGACTTTTTCTGGATGCATTGGTAGCTCTTGCAATGCTTCTGGCTGATCTTCACTCCAAAATCGACAATTCTGCTTATTAACGTACCCATTGAGCCAAAAATGAGCTTCGTCGCTGAACACAATTTTTCGATAAAAAAGTGGATCGCATTTTGATAATAAAATTCAATAATTTGCAAGCGTTGTTCGTTTGTAAGAAGATTCATGGTTAAATTATAGACCAAACTGAAGATGTTTGACAGTGAAACAAAACACGAAACGTGCGTCAGCTGTTTAAACCAGTGTTGCCACAAAGATAATCATCCTTATTCCGGTTGTCGTTGTCGTAATCGATCAAGTCGTTTTTTATAAGAGATTAAAGTAACACACCACCAGTGTTCTTTAATCTCTTACAAAAAACGACTTAATCGATTGCGACAACGACAACCGGAATAAGGCTGAATAGTTAAAAAATCACCCTTTATGTATATGCTTGCGAAATGAAATAAAACACTGTGTAATTGCCAATAAAATTAAAATATCGAAAAGCTGTATGCTTCGTTCACAATCAAAAAAACATTTTCACTTGGTGTTCATAATAGAGCAACAATTTCTTTTGCAACCACACAAATTTTGCATTAAGAACCCGTTTGCAAATTTTAGCCACAACAATATTATGCATTTATGATTATTTTTTAATACATTTTGTTAGAATTTTCATTCAAAACTAAATAAAATTATTTTAAACGTCAGAAACAATTTCATACAAATTTTTGCTGAAGTTCTAGTTGACTCAACTTAAGTTACATTTTTAAACAAATTTTAGTAACATTTTTGTTTTAAAAATGAAAGGAGAGTATATGCAATATTTTAGGAAGAAAAAAGATAGAAGAAAAAACGAAATTGTTTCTCTGATTGTGAACGAAGCTTTTTAATTTTAAAATCATTTTTTATGACACAAAAAAATTAAAAAGAAATAAAAAAAAATTATTTTCGAAAAACTGGACGATTCAGATTCGAACTGGCAACTGCACGAGTCTCAGGCGAGAACTTAGACAACTCGGCTACGAACGCTTTTGCTGATGAAGCGTTAAACCAAAATATATTGAGTCTACGTGTTTGTTTCTTTATTTGAGCGGCATATCATGTACATACATAAATGTGTATGGGTTTGTATGCGTAAAATTAAACATATTAAAATAAAACAACAACCAATGTGCATCTTTCAGTCTAAACTTTAGACTCTAAAGCCAAGATTCAAATTTGACCTCCTCAATTCATTCTCGCTCAAAAGAGTTAATTAAATTCTCCTTGATGAATGTTGTTTCCGGGCAATTTGAACATTCACCTAAGTGAAAAGAAGTTGTTGCATTAGGACACAGGGTTTTGGCCTCAGTTGGGTAAATTTTGTGAAGCCAATTTTGACATCCTCGTGGTCTGCAGGGCTGTGGAGTCGTCCGAAAAAAGTACTAACTCCGACTCCAAACACTGAAATTTTTTAAGTGCGACTCCGACTCCTTCTATAATCATGATGCCTAATGTATATGAGACTCAGTGATGTTAATTTTTATTTTTTCACTACCGTACGGCCTCGGCCTTCTAAAAATTACCGTTTTTGAGAAGAAATTAGCGTATGCAAACATTAATGTGCTGTTTCCAAATGACAGGCGATTGATTATGTAACAAAATCATATAAAAAACGCTCAGTCCATCGCCTGTCATTTGGTAATACCACCTTCGAGCAGTATTCATAAACCATTTGTTAAAATTTTAAATGTGTTTTAAGAAAAAATTTGATTAGACATTTTTGTTTAAAACACATTTTAAGCAAAATTATTGTATTTTTATGAATATGGCAGTAAAATATTTTGAATAAAATAGATACATACAAACATATATACATATGTATATTCATAATATTCAAAATATTTTTTTTTAATACGCTTAGCGTGCATATGTATGTGATAAACATTAAAAAAAATAATGTTTTCTTTAATTCATTTAATTGTATACTTAAAGAAAGTTATGTACTATAATAATTTTTGAATTGTTACAGTCACAAGAAAAATTAATCCATCCATACTTAACCAAGGCAAAGTTGTGTCAATAGTACGGTAAGTACAGATTTTTTTAAATCAAGTACAGAATGCTTGATTTAAATACGGATTATATAAGTGCCAAACACTTAACTCTAGCCCCATTTAATCCTTGATCCGTACTTAAAATAATCCGAAAACTATAGTAAAATTTATTAGCTCACGGCTATTTGATATGTAAGTATGTTTAAATACTGTTGATTTTTAAACAAACAAAAAGTTTAATATAAAATTAAGAATAACTATACAAGCATAATTTCAGTTTTCTTAATTTGACTTATCGCTGTTACGAAAACATTTGCAAAAACATTACGTTCTTAATTTTTTGTTTTAAAATTTATCTATTTTTAAATTTCAAATCACCTTTCAAACGTTAAAATTATTAAACATTCATACATATGGAAGCACGTATATGTATACTAAAAATCCATGAGGGTATACTAAGTTTGTCATTCTATGTGAAACTTTTTTATTATTCATCTAATAAACCTGGTTTCTTGAGTAATTCTAAGTCGATTTAGCCATGTCCGTCTGTTCAAAATACGCTCACTTTCGAAAAACTTAAAACAAAAGTTCAATCTTGGTGTCAAATTACTTCTAGTTATAATAAGCAGTTTGGGAGTGACATCCAGCAAAATCCGATCAGTAGGATCATAGTTATCAATCAAAATGTAGAAGCACCACCCTTAAAAATTAACAACTTTGTTACAAAAAATGAAGTAAAAGGTGCCATAATGTACTTCTAAAAAAGTAATAAATATTGCTATCATATTTAAATGTGCTTTCGTAAAGATTGGTCCATATTTTAACATAGGCCCTATATAAAATACTAAAATTTATAAAAACGTAATAAATATCGCTATCATAATACAATTTGGTACGTCACAGTTTTATAAGACACTGCAAAATTTCGTGAATTATATGCATATAAGCATTATATGGGGCATTATATAGCAAATTATGGACCGATTAATTTGCTATATAATGCCCCATATAATGCTCACTCTAGGAAATTATTTAAATACACCTAAAACCGTAGCAGCTATAGATTTTGTAAAATTTGGTCCAATTTTGGTGCATACGGCTAGAAATAATACCATGCAATTTTCTGATTATCGGTCCATATTAACCTTAGATCCCCTATTAAGCAGCTTACTGAAAAGCACTTTAAGCGCTAAAACAAATTTCACTACTGTATTGAAATTTGTTCCATTTAGATATTTAATAACGGAAATCACTATACAGGCTTTCTTGATGATCCGTCCATAATTTATTTAAAAAAAAAAAACTCTTATTTCTGAAAAAAACCTTTTTTTACAAAAGTGCCAACATTTTTAAAAGAAAAAACAAAAACATGTTGTAAGGCTTTTTATATTACTGTTAAATAATTAAATGAAAAAAAGTATAAAGAATTCATTTTATTTAAAAATATATAAAAATTGAATCTAAAAATGTATTTATTTTGCAAACGCCCTCGCGAAAATTTTCAATATTTTGCTCTTATGTTGTGTTACTAAAATTAAAGCTCAAGCTATTCATTATAAACTTCTTCAATATCACTCAAATAGACTAGATTTGCCACTTTTTTGCATCTCAAAAAACTTGCAAAAAAAGGGAAAATTTGAGAAATGACATGGCTGCCATGGGATAATATAAATGTCCCTCCTGAAAATCATTTTAGTTCGGCATAAACTGTTACGAATCACGATATATTATTCAAGTTAGTTCAAATTGCTTAGAAAAAAGCATTAAACTTTCTGATTGTCGTATAATTGGTTTGAACTGGAACCAATTTTTATACTGACTTCCGTTTTATAAAGATTATTTAATAATTTATAGCTCTCATATATTCTAACTTTCGGTGGAGGGTGTCAAAGATTCGGAACATCCGAATATAGCACTCTAACATTTTTAATGCATAAGCTTTTAAATGGTTGAATATAGCATAAAAATTATTCTTAAAAATTTCAAATCGATATTTGAAATATTGCATCGTCAATTTCGAATAATTTTTATTTTGGAAAATTTTTCTTAAATTTTTTATGCCGAAAAACTTTGGAGTCGCGAGTTTTTGTGGGTACTACGACTCCGACTCCGGCACAAAAACCTCAACTCCGACTCCTCAACTCCGACCCCGACTCCGACTCCACAGCCCTGGTGGTCTGTTTGAAATATTGCGAATAACTCATTCAGGTTGCAGAGAACCATTCTCTTTTGCATTTGAACTTTCTTGCCATCAAGTCGTACGTACACCCAGTCTTTCATCCCTGGCATCAAGCGACTCATATCATCTCGCTGATAAAACTGAGTTACTAGAGCTTCAGTTTCGCACTCTAAAGTTTCTCCCTTCTTTTTGTTTGGGAGTGTGAAAACACTATGCTCAGCAACCAGTTTTTTTTTTAGCAATTCTTGCTTTTCGTTGAGACTTTCCTAACTCAGTCATTTTTTTGCACAACTCCATGTCGATGGAGCAAGCGTAAGAAGTTGAACTCTTTCAGTTCTGCTCTGAGACGTTTTTTATTTCTCTTTTATTTGTTCAAGAATTTCTTCTGCATCCTTATGATATTTGTTTTGACTCTCATTCTTTGAACGTATACCTTCTATTTACTAGAAAGTTAGAATAACCATCATCATCAACAGTTGTGTCATCATTACCAGAATTACTTTTGTCTTCATCTGGAATAACTTCAATGCAAGGCTTATTACCAAGGCGAATTGAGTAGAAGGTGGGGTCAAGTCAACATATGGTGTTTTTTTTCGGTGGTCGACTTGTCAAAATTTGTATACAAACTAGTTTTTTATGTAAACAAACCTATTTTTTTTACTAGCAATATTTTTTGACAACCCGACCACAAGAGCATTGTAGTTGTAGAGTTGACCTCACCTTCTAGTCAATTCGCCTTGGCTTATTACTATTCAAATCCGGTAATTTGTTCAAATTTTCGAGCTCTTTCCTGCATGGTCCACAAATTTTCAACCGTTTTGACAGCGTAGGGAATTTTTTTAATAAACCGTCGGAAATACTTCGCATGTCCGATGATCTGTGAACTTTTTTGTTAAAGGTATTTAAACAAAAAGAAACAAAAACGGAGCTGTAGACATTGTAAAAATTAATTATGTAAATTACACACGTCTAAACTTTAACGCTGTTTCAAAAAAAACTAAATTACGAAAGTCTTCAGAATGACAATAAATAGTTCTTTAAGATGAATGTGTCTAATTCTCTATTAGGGTGAAGAAGGGCTTAGTGTGGGTTAACCAAATATTACTAATAACAATAAAAATAAGCCACCTGTAAATGTTCACCTTTTAAACATATATTAAAAAAATACCTGTTAACTTCTATCTCACCACCCACATTTAAAGGCAAGTGTATGGCCATAAAATATTTCCACCTGATTTAAAAACTTGTCTCTGGGGCACCTGATATTTTTACAACAAAAATCACATTTAGTATTAGAAGACTGAGTATTTGACAATTTGCAAAACTTAAACACTTCAACAGCTACAATAAACTAATACTATGTTTACACTTGGATTCTTAAACGCGTTAAAGCAACTCGAACGTGATTAAGCTATAATCACATCGAAATCGAGAAGATTTCCTACATATTGAAGTGATTTGCTAATTAATTAATTGAAATAATCTTCTGATAACTTTATAAAAATATTTTTATCCATTTTTAATAATTTAAATAAATATAAATTTGTTTGTTGTGTTTTTTTCTTAATCATCTCAAATGTAATGTGAACGGCTTTGATTAACTAAATCAACATTTTGCTTAAACACGTTTAAAAACCCAAGAGTAAACATAGCATAAGTGTAAAACCTTTATAATTTGTAACATTTCTAAAGCTAAGTCTACACGATATGTTGAATCAGCAAATTTATGTTGAAAAATTTGCTTTCAGTGCCAACATATCGTGTAGACACCAAATTTTTTCAACAATCGTATGGTTGCTAACATATGACAGGCATTTGTTTTTTTAACCAATATCTCTTGAAGTATTAATTGGATTTCAACAATATGGCTGTCGCTGAAGTGTGTTTTTAAGTACCTTTCACATGGTTAAACATGCCGAATTATTAACCCATTAAGAACCAATTTCAAAAATATTTTTACATTAGTAAATGTATTTTAATTTTGTCTTTAAAAAAGTATTTTTGTATGTATAATATTTTATAGAGAACGCTTCAAGCTTTCATATAACAAAACGTATGGGACGGTAGCGTATAAAATTCTGAAGTTATGAAAGTTAACAATTTATATTTTAATAAATCTTTTTGTTTAGTTAATATAAAGGTTTGAGTATACATGTGGTAATAATTTATATACTTTATGTAATTGTTACAATATGGGTATTATTTTACTCAATGGCATGGCAAACACCGGCTTCGCTTATCTTTCTTTATTGCCGATCTTTGACTGGACATAAGGGTAAGTTTAAGGATATGTCAAATACCGGCTTCGCTTAGCTGAGTTAATTTTCCCTTTTTAAACCAGACCCCCTCCAACCCAAAAAAAAATAATATTTCTGTTTGAAACCCTAATAAAAATTGGTGAGATAATAAACCGATTGATATTTAATTTTGCAAGAACTCGTTTTCTATGAATACATACCGAATAACGCTGTTATAGTAAAATTTAATCTGTCATAGTTATAATAGTTATATAAAACTAGAAATCACACAACTAAATATAAAGCCGACTGTGGGAAATCATTTAAATACGCCTTAAACCGTAACAAATATTGATATTGTGGTGACATTTAGTCCAATTTAGATTTAAATGGCTAGAAATAACACGATGCAATTTTGTGATAATCGGCATACAACTCACTATACTTAGGTCTCGTATAAATACGGCCAAACTGATACAAATCATGACAGTTTATTTAAATTTGGTCAAATTAGGTACTATTGTTACGGGCCGGTTGAACACGCGAGGTTTCCGACTAGCTTCCTTTTTTTTATATTGTGACTCTCAGGTGGTTCCAACCCTTCTCGCCTGACGCGTACCCGAACACGAAAAAAAACAAAAATAAACACATCAAAACTGAAACTACAAAAAAAAAACACCTGATTCCACAAACACAAGAATCATCACGATGAGACAGATGTTGGTCTTATTATTTGCCCTCCCAACCTAGCCGAAAAAATCCATCCAAAACCGTTTGATTTTCGACCCCAAAATCCACCTGACCCTACTTTTACTTACCGGTCTACCATTAACCAAACCTTAATTAATTAAGCCAACATTTTTACCTTTAAATTACTTAATCAAAACATAATTTATTCATATGTATAAAATTAAAAGTATAAACTAACAAATTTATAATTCCTTATATTTTATAATTCTATTAAAATAAATTATAATACCAAAATAATATAATAATAAACTAATTCTAATTTCTTTTATTTTCCAGCCGTTACAAATTCTTTAATTTTAAATTCAAATATTTTTTCCTCTATTAATTTGTATATATTTACGTATATTTGAGTTTAGCTCAAAGCAACAAATTCTATATTTTCTAACAATCCTTTTTTTCTTCTCATATATTAATTCCTACTCAGAGCTCAAATTATTCTTCTATTTAATTTTCTCAAAATCTCGACGCTCTTAATTATTTATAAAACTTAAAGGAGCTCCCTGAAGTTCACTATATTTTTTTAAATCCTTATATTTCTTTTCTCTAATACTTTCCGCGCCTAATTTGAGCACTAATCATGGAACTCTATATGTTATTATATATTTTCTTTACTCATATAAATCTATATACAAATTAATTTATATTTTTTTTCCTCTTTCTAGATATTCGTTATTTTTTTAATTTTTTTAATTTTTGAATGAAAATACAACTCTGTGAACATATAATTACACGCTGCCAACCTTACACATTTTTAGTACAAAAAACAACACTATTTTTACTACATTTACATAGAACAAGCAGCTGTCATTACACACGTAAGTATGATTAAAAAAAAAATAAATTTATTTATTTTTATTTTCAGACAATCAGACTAGGTATTTAAACTAAGTAAATAATTTGGACAACACAAAAACCGGTATATACAGATACTTATTGTCAAATTCATACATATTTATTTATATTTGCTTTGCAGAAACAAACATTTCACACAAAAAAAAAATCTACACAAAAACAAAGCAACTTCACACAATGAAACAAAGTAGAAGAAAGTAAAACATAAATATACATGAAATAAAACAAAACCAAGCAAACATTTGTTAATTAATACTAAGGTAACATAGGCAACAATTTAGCGTAAGTATCTTAACATGAAATATCGTCCCTGTTACCTCCGCCCGCAACAAAACTCCGGTTTCTCTGGTGGTAGACAGAGGGAACGGTGTGCGGGTGTTCCGTGAAAACCAACGTGGGGAACTCTCACGACCCTGAAAAAAAGAGTCTCATACTCTACCCTAGACTTAGCCGGGCAATTAAATTGTCAACGCAATATCCAATTCCCGGAAACCTCGTAATATTCTCTCCGCAGTTTTCCCGCTCAAAGAGATAGCCATCAAACGCCATTTCAGATTATGGTTCTCTTCCGAGTTTCTTTCAAGTGAAAAGAAATCGTAGAGATAAAACCCATCCTAATACTAATAAAATATATCACGTTACTGAAATTTTACATCAGCAGGGTACACTTTGGTACGAAATTTAACAAATCGATAGCCCCTTAAGGCAAAAAGAATTAAATCACACTAAATTGTAAAAACTAAGCTTAAACTACAATCGGGTTACATCCCCATCATTCCCTCACCTGCCTTTAGAACATAATCCACTATAAATGGCCAAATATTCTAGACCCCTTTAATGCTAAAAGGTCCAAATATTCTCGTGGTATCTCCTAAACTTAACCATTCACCCATTCCGTTATCAATCTGCAATATAAATGTTCATCCTGAAAATTCCTTTTAAAGTTTTCAATAGATCAGTACAACATAGACTTAAACTATATTGCACAAACCTAAAACCTACTTATAAAAAAAAACATATAAAAGACACCACAACTTAAACACCTATATCACAGTTTTTTGATCACAGAATGACTCGATTCCATATTGCGGTCCCTTAAACTAAATATTGCACTTTCTGGCTATAAACCAAGCTGTGGGTAATAAAATTTGTTGGTTTCATTCCCCATCACAAATCCTACTTGGCTATTTCAATATACAGACAAACAAAGAAACAATTAGACAGACACAAACATTTCTACAAAACACCAAGTGGGAAAGCTATTGGCAACATTAAAAAAAAATATCTTAGTTTCCGTATATAGGCAAGAAAACATTGCAAAACTGATTTTAGTTCAAATTCTAAATTCCGAAAAACAGTCATCTGGAAAAATAAAATCCTTTGAATAAAAATGGAGTGTTCTCCGAAATAAATTTGGGGGAAAACTTTTGGCACATCAAATCTTAGACAAATTTGAAAAACAAAAATCGCGCCTACAACTTACACTCAGATACTAAATGTTCAAAAAAAAAATCTCATATAAAAATTACGACAAAAAAAAAAATAAAATAAAATGCAATAAAATAAAATACTGTGTTAGATTTTGTATACATATATGCTATCATGCAAAATATAAATAAAATTAAATACAACACAAAATAAAAAAGGTACATAAAAAAAAATTTAAATAATAATAAAAAAAAAACAAAACAACATGCAAGTGTATAAATATATAAATAATCAAAGTAAATTTAAAATAAATTAAAAACATAAAAACATTAAGATATATAACAATCAAAATAAAATAATAAATATATAAATAATAACAAAATAAATAAATTATAAATTATAAAAATATAAAACTATAAATAAAAATAAAGTAAAATAACGCTATACAAAAACGTCATAATCTAAAATTTAAAATATCAAAATAATTAAAAATTTTACAGCCAGGCCCACGATGTCACACGTTAACGTTCGCATAGAAAATTACATTTAAAACAAAAACAAATTTTAGAAATTGTTTTTGTTTTAAATGTAATTTTCTATGCGAACGTTAACGTGTGACTGGCTGTTAAACTAACTAAATTATGCATGCCAAAAATTATAAAACGATTAAACAATTTGAATATTGAAAAAAAATATAAATGTAAACTCATTTAGAAATTAGGTAAATATTTTTTTCGGCTTAGGCAATGATGGACGGATGTGAAGGTCAAAGCGGTTTTTTACAAAAAAAATTAAATTCTTTATGTGGTTTACAAACAACACTAAATGAGCCAATTTAGACTAGACTAATTTTTAGTCGGATTAACTTTTGTTCTTTCCAAACTACACTGGATTAATTATTCTGGCATACAATTGTATACGTACACGCGGCTTTGTATGTGTTGGTATTTTTTTGTTTTTTTTGACGTTTGGTGTTCGTTCGCTGTAAACATAAAATCATTTCGGGCGCCTAACACCCTCTGTTTTTATATTCATGTTTACAAGACGGTGAACAACTAACGATTAAAATCGCTCTGCAAAAAAGAAAACACTGAACCTGTTTTTTCATAAGTGTGTATGTATTGGTTTTGTTCTGCTAATGCGGGGTTGAAGCTGGATTAAAAATTATGCCAACCAAAAACGACTCTCTTCACCTCTTTCGCCAACAAACTGTCGTTTTCTGCCAGAACAATTATTCTAGTGTAAATTGGCTCAATCAAAAAAAAACTAAACATTTATTTTAGGGACAAACATTTATAATGCCGATACTACATACATCACGATACACACGATCATGACAGGCTATCAGACATTAATACACATTCAACTCTAAAACAAAATCAAAACAATCATATTCAGGAGGAATGAATAATTCTAATACTACACACTTCACGAAACATATCACGACAGGCTATTAGAGATTATATAACATTCAATACTAAACAATGACTTTACACAAATGAACTCTAAAATTTAAGCAACATACAAATGGAAACGAATACAATACATTTGGGGACACACCAGGTCACTCGCAAGTTACTGTATCACATTTCACTATGAACACATTTCACCGATCACCACATCATCAAGCTACATTTACGTACACATTCTATTACGTCCTAGAACTGTTACATAAATAACTTCCACAACATGATTCACGATTACACTAGGGCTATTTCAAAAACAAACTATTAATCTATTGCCGCATGTTTAGATGTAAACACATGCTTTTCTACAACATTTGATTGGGCGCCATTCTGTTACGGGCCGGTTGAACACGCGAGGTTTCCGACTAGCTTCCTTTTTTTTTTTATATTGTGACTCTCAGGTGGTTCCAACCCTTCTCGCCTGACGCGTACCCGAACACGAAAAAAATACAAAAATAAACACATCAAAACTGAAACTACAAAAAAAAACACACGATTCCACAAACACAAGAATCATCACGATGAGACAGATGTTGGTCTCATTATTTGCCCTCCCAACCTAGCCGAAAAGAATTATCCCAAAATCCGTTTGATTTTCGACCCCAAAATCCACCTGACCCTACTTTTACTTACCGGTCTACCATTGCCCAAACCTTAAATTATTAAGCCAACATTTTTTACCTTTAAATTACTTAATCAAAACATAATTTATTCATATATAAAATTAAAAGTATAAACTAACAAATTTATAATTCTTTATATTTTATAATTCTACTAAAATAAATTATAAAACTAAAATAACATAATAATACTCTAATCCTAATTTCTTTTATTTTCCAGCCGTTACTAATTCTTCAATTTTTCTCTATTATAAATTCAAATATTATTTTTTCCTCTATTAATTTGTATATATTTACGTATTCGAGTTTAGCTCAAAACAACAAATTATATTTTATATATATTTTCTAACAACCCTTTTCTTTTCCTCATATATTAATTCCTATTCAGAGCTCAAATTATTACATCTATTTAATTTTCTCAAAAATCTCGACGTTTTTACTAATTATTTATAAACCTTAAAGGAGCTCCCTGAAGTTCACTATATTTTTTTAAATCCTTATATTTATTTTCTCTAATACTTTCCGCGCCTAATTTGAGCACTAATCATGGAACTCTATATGATATTATATCTTTTCTTTTACTCATATAAATCTATATACAAATTAATTTATATTTTTTTTCTTTTCTTTTCTAGGCTGTTTTCCTGATCGATACACAGATACACTCACAAAGGACACAATATTTTTCACAATATCACCTCTACTATAAATTAAATCTACGATTATTATCTTTCTTTTATAATCTTTTAAACTACACTATTTATCTGTATTTACTTAATTCAATTTTAATGCTTTTTTTTCTTTTAATATTTTTTTTTTATAATCTTATAAGCTATACTAATTTTTCTTATTTAATTCAATTTTTAATTTTTATTTTTTTTATTTAATTTATAAATTATTTTATTTTATTTCACTGTTCGTATATGTCTTAATTATTTTTTTTATTTATGATTGCATGATTTTTTTTATAAAACAATTGATTATTTTATTTATGATTTCAATGATTTACATGTATGTATTTTTATTATTTTTATTTATCTATATAAAAATCAATTTTTGCCATTTTAAAATAAATACTTACTTCAAAATCGCCAATTCACATATCAACGTTTAAATAAAACTTTTTACACTCACACACAAAATTATAGTTTCAACCCACAAGTTTTGATTTTGATCATTTTTATACATCATTTGTTTTAAAAAAGTTTTGTGTAAATTCTAGATATTAGTTATTTTTTTAATTTTTTTAATTTTTGAATGAAAATACAACTCTGTGAACATATAATTACACGCTGCCAACCTTACACATTTTTAGTACAAAAAACAACACTATTTTTACTACATTTACATAGAACAAGCAGCTGTCATTACACACGTAAGTATGATTAAAAAAAAATTAAATTTATTTATGAGTGAGTGCCTCGGTAGGCTAGCTGGTAGCGAGCTAGTCTATCAGCGCCGAGGTTGCGGGTTCGATTCCCGCCAGAGACTCTGGTTTCTTTCCTGCAGACAAGCATAGAGCTTCGCGGGATTAGCATAGGAAATTAAAAAAAAAAAAAAAAAAAAAAAAAAATAATTAAATGAATGAATTAAATGAATGAATGGGAACTGACACTAAGTACGTTCATGGACCTGTGACTGGTCAAATGGTGTCAATTGACCCCTTCCAATTACAAGCCCATGTAAAAGTGACAGGTCTTATTCATATAAAGTGTTAGAACTAGAACCGGTCTCTACCACTAAAGACCTATCACGCGACTACTTCGGTGTCAGTTCGCTTCCCTCTAGGGTTAATATATTTTATATATTTTATTTTTTTTATATTTTTATTTTCAGACAATCAGACTAGGTATTTAAACTAAGTAAATAATTTGGACAACACAAAAACCGGTATATACAGATACTTATTGTCAAATTCATACATATTTATTTATATTTGCTTTGCAGAAACAAACATTTCACACAAAAAAAAAAAATCTACACAAAAACAAAGCAACTTCACACAATGAAACAAAGTAGAAGAAAGTAAAACATAAATATACATGAAATAAAACAAAACCAAGCAAACATTTGTTAATTAATACTAAGGTAACATAGGCAACAATTTAGCGTAAGTATCTTAACATGAAATATCGTCCCTGTTACCTCCGCCCGCAACACTATATGATAAGCAAGTCGTTCAAGTTCGACCATTAAATAGCCTATACCAAGGAAGTTATGGTATTGGTAATATTTTTGGGAGTGGTATTTGAATGGGAACTAGTGATTTAGGTTGTAATATAAGGTTTTTGTCCAAAATTTAGTCTTAATACCAACATAAATATGGTTTATGTGCACAAAGACTTTAATCTGGAAAGAAGTATGTATGGGATTTTTGAGATATTATGGACCGTTCCTCACCATTTTAAATAACAATAAATAATTACAACCAATGTATCAAATTTCATCCAATAATTGCGACCTATACTTTGCGCACAAGGTTAATATGGACATTTAGCCAGCCGGACGGATGTACATCGTTATATCGACTCAGAAAGTGATTAAGTCGATCGGTACACTTAAAGTTCGTTATAGGACCAATATTTTTAGATGTTACCAACACTATGGTGGTGTGGGTATTAAAATTAAACCATAAAACATTCTGCTGGTCGGCCCATAATTTACCATAGGTCAAGCACTGCAACAAATAATAAAACTGGAAGTTTTAATTGATAATTTTTAGATCCACTCCTGAAGTATTCTAACTCTCTGTGGATTTGGCCCAGCCAAATATAGCACTCTTACTGCCTGTTCATCTATTTACGAACGAAAACTTCGATCGCTTAACTTACATTTAAAACAAAAACAAATTATCAAATATTGTTTTTGTTTTACGTGTAAGTTAAGCGATCGAAGTCTTCGTACGTAAATAGATGAACAGGCAGTTACTGATTCAATATACGTAATTATATACTAAAAATATTAATGTTTGCACTTAAAGAGATAATTTATAAACATTTTAAATAAAATAATAAAAAAAGAGAATTGTCAAATTTATTTCTAATTTTTAAACAAATGTTCTCAATACTCAACATACATATCAACATACAAAATCCAACATATCGTGTAGACACAAAAATTGTATGCTAACTTATATCATGGCCCAATAAGTAGGTCTGCGCACAACTACAACAATGCAACAATAGAAAAAACAACACGCGTTTTGTTTGTGTATGCAAATGGTAAGAATGTCAAAAAATTGTCAGCTGTTAACAAAAATTTGTTTTGTATTTTTCATGTATTTATTTTGTTTAATAAAAAATTTTCGGTCAGAATTTTGCTGAAATAAGTTTTTAAAAATAAAAAGTGTTTAAAAGTCATTGTGCGATTAAGAAAATGAAAAGGAAAGGCCAATGGCAAGATTTTAGCTACATCAGTATGTATATTTTATGCAGACATAGAAACAATATTCATAACTACATTTTGCAAAATATTACCAGGTTTTGCTGTTTGTGCTTTAAAATTTTTCTAAAAAAAAATATAAATAATAAATAAAAGAGTAAAAGGCGGACACAATAGAGAACATTTCTTGTCTCCACCCCAGTGATGATACAGCAACTTCAATGTATTTATCATTTGAAGCCGAAAGTTCACAAAAATTAATCTGGAGATAAGATGAAGTGTCCCCTTTGTAAGCATGTTCGTCTGTGGAAGATACTACACCTGTTATTGGAAGGAAAATGCTGACATCAGTGTCTACGTTCGGTTCTACAGGTATGAATGTAAAGGGTGTTTTTTTAAGCCCGATAGAACTTGAAATTGTAAAAAATAACACAAAAAATTAAATTGTAATCAAAATTTATTTTTTATTCGAAAGATCAATACGTGACATTAACATTTGAAAATGATTTCGGGCATATGGGCACCGCGGCTGTTCTTGACGAAGCGCATTCTGGACGTCCAATTTTGGGCCACTTTTTCGAGCACTGCTGTCACTATGTCACGAATAACACGAACAATGCTGGCCTCCAAGGCGTCAATTGTTGCTGGTTTTTCAGCATAAACCAGTGGCTTCACGTAGCCCCACAGGAAATAATCGAGAGGTGTCAAATCGCACGACCTTGGAGGCCAATTGACAGGTCCATTTCTCGAAATCAACTTATCGCCAAATTTTGATTTCAATAAGTCGATGGTTGCGTTCGCCGTATGGCACGTAGCGCCATCCTGTTGAAACCACATCTCCTCCGGATCAATGTCATCCATATTTTCAAACAAAAAATCATTGATCATGGTGCGGTAACGATCTCCATTGACCGTAACGCGAGCTCCGGCCTCATTTTTAAAGAAATAAGGTCCGATGATGCCACCAGCGTGAAAACCGCACCAAACGGTGCATTTTTCTGGATGTAATGGAGTCTGTAGGGTCTCTTGTGGATTGGTCTCGCTCCATATGCGGCAATTTTGCTTATTAACAAACCCGTTAAGCCAAAAATGCGCCTCATCGCTGAACACAATTTCAGCGATGAGGCGCAATATAAGTTGCGCGAATCGACGACTGATTTTCAAAGTAAATTTGGATTATTTCGTAGCGTTGTTCAAGAGTGAGTCTATTCATGATGATTTGTCAGAGTATACTGAAACGATAACAAAAAATATTTCATCAAAATTTAATTTTTTGTGTTACTTTTTACAATTTAAAGTTCTATCTAGCTTAAAAAACACCCTTTATAACAAAAGAAGATTCTGGAATATCGTTTCGAAAACGATATTCTAAATGTAGAAGATTTCAGATAATAAAATCCTGACAACGACACCATTGTTACTACATATTAATATTTTGGAATATATGGGTAAGTTTTTAATTATAAATAAATTTTAATAAGCTTATTAAAAAAGTAAAATTTCAATTTGTCTTTAAATAGAAATAATATAAGAAACCTTAGAAGTACAGAAAGAAAAGACCCATTTATTAATAGACTTGGAAATTGCAAAGCAAATTATCAATAAGAACTTGTCTACTTAACCGAACATTGCCACTTTGGGACGAAATTCATGACGTTCTATGTATGTGTGAATGTGGCTTTACCGCAGAATTTATCTTTTAATTCAATGGCAAAGAACATTCCCAGCGGGAAAAAGAAGGAGTAGGGAGGCCTTCTAGAAGGCCCCCCCCCTCCCTTCTTCAGCAGGTACATAAGAAGGGTAACGGGACCAAAAAAATTGATTTTGCTTTTGCTTGTGCAAAAAAACAATACAAAAAATGTTACTCCTTCTGTGCTCCCTTCTCATAGAAGCGAGTGTGGCAGGTGTATCTTATCTTTTATACGAAAGAGCCGAGGCCTTCTATGAGGCCTTCTTTAGCAGTTAGATAAGAATAGTAATTGAATCAAAAAATCTTTTAAGCAGGCCTTTAAAAAGGCCTGAAGTAAGAAGGTCTTCTGAGTTTTCCCGCTGGGTTGTGTTAGTCTAGTAGCTACCTATACTGACGAAAGATTTTTCTATAGAATATCTTAAAAATTTTTAATTGTTTAAATACAAAGTCTTCTAACTTTTAATGTTTGTTTTTTTTTTAATTTAGCTGTAAGTTTTGAAATATTAGAGTTTTATTACATTGTCATCCTCATTTTTCTAGGAAAAATTAAAAAAAGTTCTTGTACTTATGTTTTTCTTTTAATAGTTTTATTTTCTATAAATTTTGTTCAATTAAAATTATAATAAAATATCTTAAATTTAAATTGCTTTTATTTATAGTTTAAAATAACGAATTAGAATTGAATAAAATAAAAACTAAATAAGTACAACAAGATAAACATTTATTGAGATTAAAGTATGTTAAAGTACTCTTATTATTAAAAATCAAAGAAACGTTTAAGTAAAATTTTTGTTGGAAAAATATTTAGATATTTTGACTATCATATATGTATGTAACTAAGAAAAGGTTTTATTTAAATTATCACAATTTTTTATCACGATTTTTTTTAATACCAAAATATGTATAATGTATATTGGTAATAATTGTAATAACGGTTTCAAATGTATCACAATTTGTAAGTCAAGGGTTTTTAATACTTTAATAAGTACTGCAATTACGGTAATGTCAAAGCACTTTGTTTATTGATTTGTGTTTTGCTCACTAAACACGTTTGTGACAGTGTCGCATTTTAATTTTACTCAATATTTATTACAATTTCGTATTAATTGAGCAATAACTAAATTGCAATTTTATATGGATAATTGAGCTCAATAATGTGATTTGTTGCGTAAAACTCAATTAAGGTACATATCTGAACACGGTATAAGTCTTTTATTCAAATGGCGGACGCGGAAGAAGATTCGACATTTGTAAAAAGAGTTTTTTACCATCTCCGGCAGAGTAACATTTTTACTTTTATTTAAAAGGGTTTGTTTTAAACTGTGGCAGTGCATTATTTCTGTGCCATTCATTTTATAAAAAATGGCTTCCAGTTTCTTTAGTTCTTCCATGAAACTCTCGCTTGGCTTTTTCAAGGATCCCTTTGAAACTTGATCAACCCATGAGAACGAACTTCCGCAACATTCGAATTCTTCAAGATTATGCTTTCTAATAATGTAGCCAGCTACGTATTCTAAAGCATCTTCTTGAAGAATTCCAATATCGTCAGCATTCGTCTCATCGAGATCATCACAATCCTGAACCAGCTCTTCCGGTAGTTCCTCAAGGAAGTCCTGTGGCTCTCCTTCGGTTGTGTTAAAGCATATTTCCACGCTGTTTAGCCAGGATGTTGTGTCATGCTCCACATTTCCTGTGCCGTTTAAATGTTCCGTATTCCTGGCTAAATATGTATATGACCCCAAGTTTATTATTAATAATGTTTAAAATATATTGCATGTTGTTAAAAACTTACCAAGGATATACTTTCGAAGCCTATATTTGAAATCTTTCGGGCAAGGTTGGTCATTTAATCCACCTTTGCTACGTATAGCACTAAAAAAGTTCTCCAACCCATCTTGATTTAGCCGGTATGTCACTATGTACGACATGTTAAAAGTCTTGACATACTGGTGGAGCATTACCAAAGCATTGTTGGAGACTTTTATGCTCTGTTGAAAAGAGGATCCAAACTTTTTTTCCGGGAACGATAGGAACAGACATTAGGCTGTTCATTTTCATGAGAACGTCATGTTGTGAAATTAGAGCAATGCCATATGGTTCCTGCGAAAAATATTTTTATTACGCAGTAAGAATTATAAGCTAGGAAATATAGTTTAATATTAAAATTACTTTGTCAGGGTAATGAAATGTCTTCAAAGTGGAATTATGAATATCGAACCAATCATTAATTATCTGAATAAAATCAGCTGTTTTTATTGGATTATACAATTCCAAGCCAAGTGAAAAGCAACGCCTAATCGCGTTGCAAGTGGTGTGGGAAAATAATTGTGCTGCCAGTTTTACTTTTTGTCGCCCTAAAATTTTTTCAAGTAATGTAAATTTTTTTTTTGTTACATAAAGTTTACCTGCTCCTTTTACTGAAAGATGGTCCTCTGATATTTTAAATGCTATTGACAAATCGGATTGCGATGTGTGCTTGAGGAGATCTGCTATATATAGAAGAAATTTTAATTCTAAAATACGCAACCCTGTTAAACTTAAAACCTTAAAATTAGACAAATATCTTCTATATGAACATCTTAACAAGTATAATTAAATCGAATCTATTATAATTCAATTTAAATCATTAAAAATTGGGAAAACCAAAAATCTTCACATTAAAAAATTTATTAAAACTAAAACTAAATCTAAATAATTTATAATTGGGAAAAACTAAAAATCTTAATATTAAAAAATTAAACCTGCTTACAAATTACCAAACCAGTAAAACTAAAAACCCGTAAATCTAAAAATTTTAATATTAAAAATTAATTAAATGTAGAGTATAAATTAAAGACCTTATCCTTAATTTCCCTTATCTTAACCCTTAAAAAAATCTTGATTACCTATTTTCATTGTGATTTCCTCCGAAGGAGTTAACTTGAAATAACGTTATTTCAATCGATGTCTATTAATTGGCCCACGCTGTTGTTGTTTAAGGATGTGTGTTGTAAGAACTTTTGTGTCAATACAAATTGTGTGTTTTTGTTGTTAGAAGTTTAAAAGTGTTTTTTTATTATGTTAACCCATTTAAGCCCAAACAAAAACTACCGGACAAAAAATAAAATATTGTTTATTTTATTATTTAATTCATTACATATAAACAAAAAACAAAAAAAAAATTTTTTTTTTTTTTTTTTTTTTGGAATTAAAGAGGTGTACCCAAATTTTTTTTGATGTTATATAAATTTCTGAAATTTTAGTTTATCAATAAGGTAAACATATATTGAATAATGTCAAAAACTTTGTCATAAGCCGGAAATAATGAAGTGTTCCCAAATTGGCACAGCGGGCGTAAATAGGTTAAACTTACCTGCGGTAATAATCAGCTCTTTCCACAACTTACGATTCTTTGGCCCTAAATCGCAGACGGTAGCCACCACTGGGAAGCCTGCCTCATTAAGGGCGCAAATCATATTAAATAATACGTCTTTTGTAATATCGCAATCAAACGCATAAAAAACCGGCTGTTTCCATGATTTGCGAAGACCGCGCGCCATAACCACCTGCACATACTTTACTGGTTTTTTTTTACCAAATCTGCTTCTCGATCGTATTCAAACGTTTCGGCAACCTTCATTTCATCAAATGATAAAACCGTAAGTTTTTCTTCTAACGCTAAATTATTTGTGCGTCGCATAAAATCAATTGATGAATTTAAAATGCCTTCTTTTATGCTTATTTTTGCACACCAGCGCCGCAGAGTAGAACTGTGTGGAAGCGGAAATCCTTTTTTGTACATATGATAGTACGCTCTTGGTCCCGCGGCATGCAAGCATATTGCATGTGAAATGTCTTCCCATCTCCATCGGGTGTTGCCAGGGGTCATAAGTCTCCTTATCTGGCCGTCTGTAAATATTTGCCGCACAGAATTGACAGCCAGATTCGCCCTTCCAAGTTGCACTTTCAATTCTTTATTTTCGGCTTCTAAAGTACGAACTTTTTGTTTCTAATTCACGACATTTTTGTTTGAAAACTCTTTCGAAAACCATGTTGTAATTAGTTGAGACGAATTGTTTGGGGTGCTTGTGTGTGGTGGAGATGGAATAGCCAGTTCCTCCCACATTATCTTTTCATTTACTGTTGACACAGTTTCTACCTGTTGGGTAGCAGTAACCTCATCATTTGGCCAACAAAACCATGTTGAAATTGGTTGAAACACATTTGAAGGGGTACTTGAAGGTGGTGGAGATGGAATAGCCAGTTCCTCCCACATTAATTTGACATCTGTTGACGCATTTACTGTTGCCACAGTTTCTGACTGTCGGCTATCATGGGGCTTAGCTAAAGGCTCAGCGTTTGTCAAAAGGCGCACTATCTTACCTGCACGTACAATGCTTGCTTCCGAAAAATGGTCTGCGCAAATTTCATGTGATGGGGCGAAACTCCTGCCACAAATTTCACCCCATTTTTCCCTTTCCACAGGGTCTTTTGGCACTGAAAATAATGTTCCACTTCTTTTTGCAAAATTTTTTTTACACATGCACAATAACGCATTTTAATGCTTTTTAATATTTATTGCACTTATTTAAAGTTTTTCTTCACAATTTTTGTTGAGAATTATTAAATTTTTTAATATTTATTGCACTTATTAAAGTTTTTCTTCACATTTTTTGTTGAGAATTATTAAATTTTAATTTCACAAAAAAAAACAATTTATCAAAACCAAAAATCATATTAAAAAAGTAAACAATTTACAAAAATGTAAACAACTTTTGACATTGTTCCCATTTATGCCTATGTATTGATGATTAAAAACACAACTCAACTTAATTGGGCCATGACTTATATGTTGAAATATCATTTGCTGGCATATGATGAATTTGAAAAATTTGGTATTTTCAGCATATCGTCTAGACACCTAACATATTGAATATCTTGATAGAGGCATTTGTTATTATTCTTAAGCATATGAGTGTTAGCATACATTTGCTGATTCAACATATCGTCTAGACTTAGCTTAATATTTACACAATAAAATATCGGTATTGGTTTTGGTTTAATTGCATTAATTAATTAAAATTGAATTAAAATTATTAATTGAATTAAAATAAGTATATAGAAATGTCTTTAAAAGTAGAAAATATAAGAAAAAATAAAATTTTCCAGATTCCAGTGCAATTTCCTGAAGTAAAACAGCTTGGATATGCTATGAAACCATTCTTTTATAACAATATATACTTTTTTTTATAATAATAAACAATAAAAGACGATGATTATCAACATTTTATATGTTCATCCTGTGCCCATGCTCTGTAACTCTCGCGTCGAGAAACTTTTCGATTGAAATGTGTAAAATAAAACAAAAATGCCATATATTGAAACAAACAGCTGTTTTCTCACTAAACTGTGTCTGTAACTTTTTTTTGGCGAATACTAGCTGTCACGTAAGGAAATTACTCGCCAATTTACAGAAAAAGTGTGTCTGTAACATTTTTGTGAGAAAAGTTTCCGCTTCGAACTGTCAAATTAATTCACAAATATAAATGGTGCGAGAAAAAATTTTAACACTAAAAAACAATTAAAAATGCAAAAAATAATGATATTTTCTTCTTGGCACATTTTTTCAATGTTTAATTATTTTGCTTTTAACATATTTATAAAATAATACGAATTTGTACAAAGCACGTTTGCAAGCAACAAACATTAAAGTCGCACTTTACACTATTTGGTATAGCCGACGGTTGTATTTTCGCCGCCGTCGTTAAAAATTTTTTCAATTTTAGTAAATTATGGTCGCCGTCAGCGATATGTGATACTGGTGTTCTCAACGCTTGCAATGTCACATCGGCTTCGTGTGCAATGTTATGACATTTATAACGTAACGACGTAATCTCTTTTGATAGTTTTCGACATGAGTTACAGACGCACTTTTTTCTCGCTTTTCGAAAAACGATGGAATATTTTGTTTCACATATTTTCGATGCGAGAAGTTCTCACTAAAGTTACAGAACATGGGTACTGGTAGACCATTCTAGGGAAATGCCCATATATTTTGCTATAACTTCGGTTCAGTTTGAGATATAACAGTGATTTTTATTTTACTTATAAAGAAGGTATGAAGAAGCAGTTTTGCTTTGATTTTTTTAGAGATGTCTATGTTGCAATAAAGGAGCGATATGTATGTATACAACAATTGCATCATGATAATTGCCATTAGAAATTATGACCAGACTTCAATGGGTGAGCTCTTCATTATGCTTTAAATAAAAAACTATCGGGGATATGCTTGCCTGATTATTATTCCAATGAGAACCGGGTGCTGCGTTCTGTATAACAAATGCGTAATTTTCAGCAAAATCACAAATCAACACAACTTCATCTTCTTTTAAGGATTCTTTGATTTGTTTCAAAAAAGCAGATTGATTTTTGCTATAAAATCATGCACAGTGGTTTATATCAAAACATTTTTTTTTAACAAATTTAAAAAAAAAACCAAAATAAAATAGTTTTTATTTGAATCCCACAACCAAATGAGTCTTAAAATTTGTAGAGCAAATCATATTTTAATACAAAAAAAATTCAAGAAAATCAAAGAGTACAAACAGTGAAACAAATTTAGTTAAAATATTAAATCTCGAAAATCGCATCCAAGCCCACTGTGCAAATTGTTTTCTACTTTTATTGGATAGTAGACAAAAAAGGAAAAATACAAAAAAAATTCATTTTATTTGGACTAAAGGCCCAACCAGAATGTGCATGAACAAACTTAAGCTACTGTCAAAAAGAAAACAAAAAGCCTCTCAAATGGACTAAAAATAACAAAAAGAAAATAAAAAAACATTGATTCCGCACGGAATGTGCGATTTGTTTCGCACCTTGCTTAAGCAAATGACAGTTTTATAAAACTTAACATAAAGTTTCCTTAAGTTTAATATGGTTTTACACATATGATTTACATGTATTTGGTCAGTTGCTAAGTCACGTTATTCACATTCTGGTTGGGCCTTAATATTAAAACAGTTATGAGTATTTATTTGAACGTAGTTTTCTTATAACGCGATTTTTTTAATATTCGATATCTATTAGCCAAAAATATCTGAAAATTTGCTGAATCAAAAAATATTTTTCTCCAATCTGTCCGATTTGACTTGGATTGCCCCATATTTATTTTTTTAATTTTTCTTTATTAAACAACTTTTAACAAGCGAGTTTCAATATTTAAATTTTTTGTACCATTCTGTATGTTACACTGAATGCGGGTATTTTTGCTCTTTTTTTTTGTACTTTCTTCACTATAGCTATGGAATTGTGACAAAATAACTTACAATCAGTGTTACCACCAGCAAAATGCAAAATTACCCGATTTAAATGAAATAATACCTGATATAAAATTTAAGTTTAATTAAATAAAGACATTTACAAAGATGCAAAAACACAAAAAACTCATTGAAAGATGATCAATATTAGCCAAACTGTTAAGACTCTTAATTAGGGTTTTTTCCATTTCCATTATTTTATTTCCCGTTTTCCCGGGATTTTTCTTGCGGGATCCCGGGAAATAAAAAATTCCTCATAATTTCAGAAAATAGCTATTTATACTTTGAAATTTAGTTTTCTATTCTCTAAAAATTAGCATCTGTTGGGTTGTGGATTAGATCAATTACAAGAAGTGAGTACATGTATTTAAATCGATGTCTCCTGGTGCAATAAATCTACTAAAAGCAGAATGGGCAGTGCAACAGTTGATAATTATTACATTTAGTGAAGTGAAGAGTTAATAAAGTACATTAATTCAAAATAAGATGCAGGCAGTAAAGTTTCATTGTCCATGAACAAGTCTTAAAAATAAGAGATGCCTAAACATATCGCTCCTTTATTGCAACATAGTCATATCTACAAAAACAAATGATCTTGGCAAAATGCGATTAAAGTTTTAAAAATTTACCGATTTAAAGATATATTTTGCTATAACTTCGGTTCAGTTTGAGATATAATACGAGAAGGTATGAAAGAAAACTTTGCTAAAGTTACTTAAAATTTTGAGATATGACTATGATGCAATGAAGGAGCGATATGTTTATTAGGTGATAAACACAAATTTTCAATTTCAATTTGTGTTGGTTTATATACCCGGGAAGTGCGGGGAAACCGAAATAAAATAACATTTTAAAAACTCGTGTAAGATACTACAACATACCACTTGAAAAACACATTGTCCTAAAGATTACAAATGGACCTATTGAAATGAAAAGGTTTGGAAGAAGCAGTCCGGTTGATGATATTTTTGCATCAAACTTGACATACATTTGACTGATATAGACGTTGTTTATAAAAAGAAAAAAATTGCTTCTGATTGTGAATCCGAAGCATGCTACAACGGTGCACTTTTAACTATTTGTCCAACCTCGGTAAAAAATGAACGAAATTTTTCGGAAACATGATAATTAGTAAATAAAATCAGGAATATACTTTTTGACGACTTACAAAGCGCTTTGAGTGTATCAGAAAGTTATTTCCTAAGCCATTAAAAAATGTTATATATTTCTTTAAAGTATTTTATCTATTTTATTAATTAACTTTTTGATTTCATATCTTGAGTACCTCAATTTTTATTTTGTTTTTATTATTGTTTTATGAATTAACTAAAGCATAATAATACTGAATAAAAGCATAATAATAGGGAATAAAGGCGTGAGGTGATAATAATTCAAGTTCCTATTTCAATCTTTAGTTAATTTTTTAGTATTGAACCATTTCATTTACTTTTTTTTTTTTTTTTTTTTTTTATTGACAATTAAATATTATCCATTTCATACTTAAAGCCTCAGCGCCATATAGGCTTTGTAGAGGCTATATCATTTTGTTAAATACCTTAATTATTATTTACACTATTTATATATATATTTACATACATATTGCAATAAACTATACATATTTATAATTATAAAATTTTTAGATTATAATAGAAGTGTTTCTAGGTTACCCAACAAGTAAAATTTAAGTTCCCTTTTGAAGGATGATAACACCGATATATTTTTTAATCTTATCGGTAAGTTATTGTATTCAATTGGTCCAGCAAACGCAATACGTTGCTTAGTTAAATCAATGCGACATCTTGCAATCTGCAAGTTATTTGCTTGCCTCGTATTTCTTCCTGTTCTTGTGATATTTCTTTGTAAACAAGTTCCCTTACGTATTTTTAAAAAAGTTTTTTTTCATTAATTAATACCAAAATTTACTTTGTATTATTTATATGGAGCGGGATCCCGGGATCCCGGGAAATTTAAAAAAATTTCCCGCTTTCCCGGGAATCGAAAAAGTCCGGGAAAAAAACTCTACTCTTAATGTTATTTAAAATAAATTAAAAAAATAGCATTAAAGACTTAAAAACCATTTATAGAACTTAAAATAAAACTCCTAAAATAATAAGTTTAACTTCCACATTTAATTGCAAATATCTAGGGTAGGCTAAAAATGCTCATTGCCCTTCCTTAATAATGGGTGTTTTTTAAGCTTGATAGAGCTTACGAAAGGTTCGCTGTCAAACGAACTGTCATACTGCTCTCACTTTTTGATCAGGTACTTCATCATGAATAGATTCATGCTTGAACAACGCACCAAATTATCCAAATTTACTTTGAAAAGCCATTGATTTTCGCGACTTATAGGCGACTTCATGATTAAGCTTACGCAACTTATTTTTTTACAAATGAAAGCGATGTGTTGATTTAGAAAAAATGAACTGTCAATTGGATTTCAATGCCGTGCGATGTGACACCAGTAACAATAGATGTCTTGGAGGTCAACACGGATCATTTTATTCGAGCCATGCAGCCAGAAATGCTCGAAAAAAAAAGAAAAAAATTGGACGTCTGCAATGCGTTTCGTCAAGGACAGGTGCGGAGCCTATTTGTTTGAAATCAGCTTCAAATGGCTTGCGAATTTTTTTTTGTGTTGTTTACCATTTTAAGTTTCATGGTCTTTAGTATCAAATAAAGTTATCCCCTTTCGTAATTCAGTTTTACAACTGTTAAGGGCGTCAAATATTCTTTCCTAAAGCGACATTAACCTAAAAACATGCGCAAGGAGTAGTCTTTATTCCTATCATTCTTGATTTCAATAAATAAAAATTAAAAATTATTTATTATTTTGAGTTTATTAGTAAAAAAAAAACAATAACATAACAATTCTTGAATTAAAACGAGCAAAAAAAAAAAATAGTTCACCACTATGTAATACATATTTTTTTAATTAAAAAATAAACTGAGATCATTTTATTGGTAATTTCAATAGTTTAAGGAGATCTTAAAATAATCTCTTATTAAAATAATTTGGTTAAAATGTTTTCATATATATTAATGTACATCTGATTCTTTCTTCAAATTAGGGCAACTAAAATTAAGCAAAAATCACAAATGGCTTTTCATATTTCCTTTTATTTGTTAGTGATACTGCGACCTACATAAGAAAAAAAACAATAAAATAATATAGGCACATTTTCAAGTTGGAAAAAGTAATGTATTCATAGATTTAAATTAATACAAATTTAGTATGTATATTTATAGCAAGAAATTTAATGTAATGGATGAGCTTGTTTGTTTGGGCAAAGTTTCTCAAATAATGGCGTTATTCTTTAAATAGCCAGCCGATGTGTTTTTTCCACTACTAAGCGATTTAGATATTTCGACTTCATGGCTGCTAAAGCAGAAAATCCGGTTTCGCTCCTTCCGACAAATTAATATAATCTTTTTTTCGTTCCACCCAAAACTGAATTAAAGTTTTACTATCAAATTCCTGTTGCAATGAAGTTTCGCAAGATATTTCAATCAGTTGTTCTTTTTCAAAAATTTTCAATTCAAATGTATCAAGTTAGTTATTCAAAAATGGATTCTATATCCATGCAAGTCAATATCGTTGAAATAATGTGAAAAATCTTTTTGTAAACTTTGCAAATGATCTTTAAAAAGTTTTTTGTTTTCTTTATTATTGGGTCCGGCGCCATTTAAAATTGGAAACATGCCATATATTTTCTTAATTAGATATCCATAGCTCCAATTTTTTAATGAATGACGTGACTTTGTCTTTTTGAATCAGAGCATGCATTTGTTGCCCTTTTTTTAAAATTTCAACTAAATAAGCAAGTTTAAAAATAAAGTTTTCGTTGCGAAAGGAAGATGTCTCATCTTTGTGATTTTCAGCAAAAAAGATCGCAATTTCGTCTTCAACTTTAAATGCTCTTTGTATAAATTTTGAACGAGATAGCCAACATACTTCACAATAGTTAAAGATTGATGTATATTCCGCCCCCATATCTTCACACAACTTTCCAAATAATCTACCTTTCAAAGGACTGTTTTTGATATATGTACAACTGTTGTAACAATATGAAATATGTTATTAAATTCCTCACTCACATTGCTTGTGCACCATCAAGAGTTGAATGCAAGTATCCCATTTAAAATTTTTAAATATGTGAAACTGAAATTAAAAACTTTACAATACCCTATTGCTAGGAACACAACTGGGACGAACGACGAATTTTGCCCTAAGTAAATTCGTCATATGAAACACAATAACGACGAATAACTCACAGCTTTACTAATTGAAAAAGTTCTTTGCTGTTTGTACAAAGAGAGAAATAGTGTGACCATATAAAAATAATTTACTTAAAAACACAAACATTAACAAAAACACAATTAAAAACTATTCTTATAGTTATCTTCTTTGTATATTAATTTTAAATGCGATAAAATAATAAAAAACAATTATTAAAGTAAAAAAGTTACTTTATATACTAAAATACTTGAAAACTAAAATCAAACATGGTCACCTGGGGCCAGATTCTGGCAGTAGTGATCGAGTACTTTCTCGATTCGAAAGCAATTTAATATCTAATAATTTCAGTCAATACTGAACGAATCGGAATTATTTTTTCGTTATTGTAAAGCATTCATTTGAGTTTCACAATACTGAAAAAATAATTTCGATTCGTTCAGTATCGACTGAAATAAAATTGCGTTCGAATCGAGAAAGTACTCGATCACGAATGCCAGAATTAGGCCCCTGGTATTGATTTGTTCGTCGTTCGCCGGCGTATGAAATATAAATAAATCTATTGCAAAGTCGCGACGAATATTCGAATTTTATTAATTATAAAACAAAAAATTTATATAATTCATTCTTATAGGAAATCGTTTTATCTTCTCAAAAAAAAAAATAAATAAAAAATAAATAAAAAATAAAAAAAATTTTTTTCATCTTTAAATATAAATAATCCTAGGGTGTAGTTTTTATACTGTAAAAGTTTGAGAAATTGAATTCCATAAGTTTAAGAGTTGTGCATATTTCTTTACACGCGTAACGCACTTCAAAACCTGAAGTGATCATTTCAAATTCCAAGTGGGATATGCATTAGTTTAAAAGATACGTAAATAACGGTCCATGGCTGTCGCTCTGCGAAACTGGAAGCGACTATTTCATATAAATTTTGTTGCATAGAAAATAAATTTTATTTTTAAGTTTAATTCATTCCTCACAAAATAAACGTTATTTCTTGATTATTTTTTATTCCTCATATATAAAAGTTATTTTTTGAATTTTATTTTTTTTTTTTTTAGAAAGAAGGTACATATATATTTTTTAATTTAACAAACAATATAAAAACATTAATAAAATTTAAAAGAAAAAAAGTTAAATTAAAAAATAAACTAATTAATAAGACTTTGTCGTGCTCAGTTTCCAATTTTATTTTTGATAAATACACTGAAATTTATTGTTGACGGATAAACTAGTTTCAATTCGCATTTCACTGGTTGCTGGTTGCTCCCAAAAAATTTTAGAAAAGTTAAAGTGAGTGAGAATTGCAAACACTCAAAAAGTCTTATTTGCAACGATATCAAAGCTTAAACAAAACACCAACAATAAACAGTGTATTTATTCCCACATTTGAAAATAAAATAGAAACTGTTATTTTGTAAGCAAAAAATAAAACTCAAAGAATAATTTTTGTTTTCTAAGCAAAAAATAAAACTCAAAAATAATTTTTATTTCCTGAGGATTAAATAAAACCCAAAATTATTTTTATTTTCTTACGAATAAAAAAATATTTTGAAATAAAAGAGTAAGTGTTGTTAATAAAATTCATAAAAACTAAGAGCATTTACTATCTTATCGAAAATAAGTGTCCTCACACCCAAACCGCAAATAAAGTCAAAATGATTCCATCTTTTAGGAGGTAGCTTATATATACCACTGATGTTTTTTAAGCGTTTTATTAACTTCCATATGTCTTCAACTGATACTATATAATCATTTTCAGCGTAATAAATTGTAGTTGGTACTATGACGTTTTCCAAGTTGTATTCTGGTGGTTCTAGTTGACGATAGTTTTGGTAGTTCTGCTCTGGGCCGTAATCATATTGACGGAACTTTTTTGACATGTATCCCTGAAAATAGTGCATAATTTGCTTAAATGAGCCTCCAACTGGAAAATTTGCCATAATATCTGGAATAAGGGTCTGTAAAATTAGTAAAGGATTATTGAGCCTTAATATGAATGCGTTCTCATCATAGTATATTACATATTTATTACCTTATTCAGGAGTTGTGTGTCATAGCCTGCAGCTGGCCACAAACGACTAACGCACACCAAAGGCTTTTCATTTTCTAAACATGCCATCGAAAGCAATTTTTTTACATATTTATTTGTGGAAACCATTTCCACGTTTTCCAATACTTTTGACACGTAGTTTTGCGTTCCTAGTAGTGGGCCAAAAACTTTGGCTAAGCTTCCTTTAGTGTTACTAACGTAAGCGACTGGGGCCAGCAATGTGGCTGTTTTAAATACGTTATTATACTGCGGCAACATGGAATTTAAAACTAGAAAAACTGTTCCACCTTGGGATATACCAATGAAATGCAGTTTTTGTTCTCCTGTATAAAGTCTTATATAATCAATGATTGCTGGCATATCGTAGATACTCATCTCGTGCCAGCTGAAGTTCCAGAATTCTCTATCCGTTGTATTGTAAAATACATTCCGCCTTGAATATATGTTGCCGCGATTATTTCCTAGCCAAACATCGAAACCATTGCGTGAAAGCAAATAAGGTAAAGAGTTTTCGTATCCATTTAGCAGCCATGCATCTGTGGAGGCATAAATTCCAGCCAATACAAATGTGACAGGTCTACGCAAAATACGAGTTTTGTTATTTGGTATCTTCTGAATAAAAGGTATTCTATGCAATGTTAAAATGTAACCGTCTTTTGTTTGAACTTTGTGACGTTCAACTGGAAAACCATCGTGATGTATTCGCTTAACCTGTAAATTAAATTATTAAAAAAAAAAAATAAGTTTGCTTTTTAAGAAAAATTGGAATATGTACAGTGGATCACAGTTTATGTCAACCAGTCTCTTTTAAGAAGAAATATCGCATATACTTGCCTGTCACAGAAATCTATTTCAATTACGTATTTTGCTTCTCCAAAAAAACGAAAATTTAGTTTAAAGAAATTAAAACAAATTCGATTGGAATTGCAACTACGGAATTAAAGCCGATCGGAATGTGTGACAGGTCTGATAATTTCGAAGCGACGCATTATATTGCTGAAATTTTATTGACGGCTTATAGAATATTTTACAAATTGAAGAAACCACGTTTTATTCAGACTTAACTGCCTGTTTTTAGAAAATTAAAACAAGTGCGTGCGAAATTATATTGAAAATAAAAACAAGTTTTCGTTTTTTTTGGTTTTTTTTTTGCAATAAAATTTATCACTCACTCACTTGTTTTAATTTTCTAAAAACAGGCAGTAAACTTACAGTGATTAATGTGTTGTTTCCAGGTGACAAGTAATTGATTGTTTAGTAAAATTTACTCAAAAAACTGAGTGATAATCATTTAAATTGTTCTAAACAATCAACTGTTTGTCACCTGGAAACAACACATAAAAGTTACAAATTCAAAACGTTTGAGCAAAATGCGATTAAAGTTTTCAAAATGTACCTTTATAGACAGATTTAATAAAATATATTTTGCTGTAACTTCGGTTCAGTCTATTTTAACCAGTTAATATAAATAGTAACATTTACGGCCAATTTCACGAAGTTAACTGGAAGTTAAAGTAATAGTTAATTTTAACTGAAGTTGGTGAAATTGGTCGTTAGATAAATAATTCATTTCTTTTTGATTAAAAAATTTTGTATACCTCGTTTTTGGTTAATTACAGCCTTTAGTCTTCTTTGCATAGATTCTATTAATTTTTTTAGTGGTTTGCGGAGTTACTCCTGCAGCACTGCCATAAGATCATTCCGATTAGGGAACTGCTGTTCGCGGATGGTTTAATTTAGGATTGCTCATAAATTCTTAATCACATTTAAATAAGGTGATTGTACCGGCGCACTGTGGCTGAAAATTAAATTTCATCGGCCAAAAGCCCAATTTTTTGCTGTCGCCGATTTTAAAAATTTTATTGCCCTTCGATAGCAAACATATTAGAACTTAGGTATCCAAAAAACTGGATTAAAATATTGGTAATTATGGGTGTGGCATGCTGCTGAAAACAAATATTTTATGTTGTTTTAGAAAAAATTTAATTTTTGTAATTAATGGGTCGAATTTTTTTTATATTAGTGGGATAGTAGTCTTAAAGAAATTATTCGTTACATCACTGTATCATTTATGCCTGATGTGTTATTAAATGTTTCTCCAGGTTCCATATTTTAGTTAAATCGGAAATTTAGAGGAATGAAACTTTTTATGATCAAAAGGGGTTAAAGTGATTTTACTACCATCGGAAAGCTGAAGGTTTCCTCTTTAACCCCACATGTACTTTTGCAACTGTTTGGAACTGTCTGTTGAACACCTTTTTTTCATTTTAATGAAATTACTCGCAACATTTTTTTGCTCTTTTTATTTTACTAAAATACAACACAATGGTTTAAGAACGTTTTGTTTGAAAAATAATTCTGCAACTGATGCAATTCTTAAAACTGTCAGCTTTAAAGTTGATTTGAAAGAACATGGGTCCATAGAGGGTCGGGAGAGTGACTTGTGGACCTCTAAAATTGGTAACCTCGGATATTCAAACTTTAAAAAATTCTCCAAAAATATATGTATTTATGGATTAAAAAAAATTAGACTTAAGCTGATAAAACGGATTTTTTGGGTTTACTTTTTAACGATTTTTCTAGTTTTTGAATCGGGTGGATTATGATTAATATCAAACTGGTATCAATAGTGGGTTAAACATTTTTTATATTGCTAGAAAAGCAGACTTTTAGCAATGGTTAAATACTTATAAATTTTTCTATGTTCTTTTGCTGATAAATTAATATTTTCTCGAGAAATATATAAAAATGTTCATATTTATTGAAAGAGAACGTTATGAGTATGCTTGTAGAAGTTATTTTAAGTCAATTTCACACCTGTTCCTTCCACAAAAAAAATCGAATTTTTCAAACAAAAAAAAAAAAATAATAATTTAAGTAAAAAATCTAATAATTAAACACGCCGCACAATACTTTGATGTGGAACAAAACTGTGCAAAAATAGAAGGTTAATATGATAAAAATAAACAAAATTTCAAGTTTTGAAAAAATTCCGTCAAAGGATTCATGTAAATCCCATGTATTCTTTTTTTTTTAAATTCAATTCGGCAACACTTTTTATGTTGAATTGTTGAAAATGACAAAATCTATCTAAATATAATGTTAAAATTGATGTAATTAATTTTTTATAAGTTCTAGCAATTAATTAAAATATTTCATACAAAAATATAAAAAACAAGTACAATTTGGTGTTCCGGGAAAAGCACAAAAATGACACTTAAGCTCAAAATGTGGTAAATTTTTTTTCTTTACATCAATAGTAAGTGCAACGCAGCATATATTCTTTTAAAAATCTGAAAAAACGGTGCACTCAGTTTTTGTTAAATATAAAGTAAATATTGACGATTTTCATATTTTTTGCAAAAACAACCTGCATTTTTTTACGGGTATATAATAATGTCTAATAACGGTAGAGAATTTCTTGAAGTTAATTTCTTTAGAACGTTAATTTTTAAACACAGTACAAAGAAAATAGGATAGTTTTATCGTACAGAAAAATACTTACAGGTTTTAACCTAAAGTACTAAATTATAAAAAATAATAAACGTGTTTTGGGCCTCTAAAAAAGATCATATATCTCTAAGTTAGAACTAAAATGTGGTTAGTTTCTCTTTTGATTCCTAATGGCGGACAGTTGGTTTATTAAACGGCAGAAAAAATTCAATCAGTTTTTTTATTTGTCCATCAAAAATTTTTTTTACTTTTTTGTTTGTTTTAGTAACGGCAGCACTTTTTTAAGATTCATCCGGAGCGTTACTAATACATAGTTTAAATAAAGTGTGGGCTCATATCAAAGAAGAATGTCTTTTTTACCAAATACATACTAACTTAAAAATTGTGGTACTTCTTTAAAATAAATTTTTAATTATTTTTTTCCTAGTACATGAATAAAGTTTAGTTTTTCTTGTAAAATTGTATTAAAAATTAGGACAAGTTTAGCGACCTCTAGCAGCGGCGAAACGCATTTAACATAAAAATAGATTTTTCCTACATGTAATTGATTTAAAAACGAATACAGTACAGTAATTTTTTCAAACATTGGAACAACCGGTTCAAGACTGCCTCTAATTTTACCCAAAAATCCCTTGTTGTTGTTGTCTTTTTATTTGTCTTTTCTGTATTTCTGGAGAACGGCAAGAGCCAAAGTTTCTAAATAAGATCCAATCATCTAGGTTATCAATACACAACCTCTTTTTAGAATAGGTGGGATTGGAAAAGTGAGCGTGGTACATCCCGAACAGCAAACATCAACAATTATATTAAAACAATTATATTAAATTTTAGGGCTACCATATGTCCGATAGATACGCTTAATATATCAACAGATCGGAATTCTTTAGTAGAACATATCGGCTCAGATACAAAAAAGTTATGACCAAAATATATTTTTTTTTTTGTTAAATACCAATTTTCGGGAACCATACATCTTCCCGAGTCCAAGTTATATCACCAATGTAAATGGTAAATTTCTTCTTAAAGACGGCGGTATATAAATCTGTCAAATCGGTTAAAAATCGTTAAGTAAGAACAGTAATGCTTTCTAATATGTCCATAATTTTCTGATCTGATCAATATCGAGTGGTAAATAGTAAAAATAATTTTTTAAAAAGCGTTTTTCCGGGATTGGGAATTTGGGGTATTTTTGAATCAAAAATGGGATGCTTTTTAGTGCACTGTTTTAAGATCTTTTTGGTCTACATAACTTCAAAACTTCATTGTCAAATCTTTATCTATGTCTGATTCATGGAATGTCAAACATTAAAATTTTTATTTCTGTAGTGTGAATGAATGAAATAGCTTTTAATATGAGTAAAAATAGTAATTTTAAGGTTTGTAATTCTATAAATCTGACATGAATAAAGATATCATAATGAAACATGGCAGTTATGTAACTTAAAAAGTTCTAAAAACAGTGCACTTAAAAACATTCTCCTTTTTGATTAAAAAATAACCGTAATTCTCTATCTCAATCAAAAGCATTTTCATACTAAATGCTAAAAAAAAACTTCAAAAGTTCAACTTTAACCTTAAAATTCTCAACAACTGCTAAGCCGATTTTAATAAAATTAAGACTGTAGTAAAGTTCAGGAAATTTTCTCTCCAAAAGTTACAGATTCAGCCACTGTGCGGAGGTTGCTTCAGTGGGGACTGTTCCAAATAAACTCTGACTGCACAATAGCTGATTTCTGTTTCGGTTCGCTGCCCTAGATTTAATCCTTTTCTTAAAGGAATTACGTAATAAATACTATGTCCTAGGTTGCAAAATAAGATATAATAAAAAAGTGCTAAAAACTAAAGAAAGAAAAAATACTCAATTTTACACTATGCCACAAAAAAAAAATTAACCTCAATAATGAGATATTTTCTGCTGCTGCTCACGAATATGGCATTCATTTATTTTTCTCAAGAAGCCTTTTTAAGATATACGCAAAATCGTATTTTTCTGCAGTTGTTTGCAGTGGTATTTCAAAAAATCTCGAGAACTTTTCAACTGAATTGTACAAGATTTAAAATTTAGCATAGATTTGTCTTTTCTTATTAATAAGATTTCTGTATGACGTGCTAAATTCCCAATTTTTCTTATTTGATAAAAACGCTGAAATTTATTGTTGAGGGAAAGCTAGCTTCTATTCGCATTTCACTGGTTGCTTAGGCCAGATCGTCATGAAACTTTTTCCAAAGATTTAAATAAAAGCTAAAAATATTATACAAATAAAACCTTGAAGCAAATAAGAAATATAAACACCCAAAGTCTTATTTGTAACTATATCAAAGCTTAAACAAACATCAACTCTTTCAGCCCATATCTGTACTGTTTCGATCGGATAAAGATTTGCTGAATTACAGGACTTTAAACTTGAAAAAATTGATTTTTTTTATGTTTTTAACATGTATCTTAAATAATATTTTGCTCCAAACGTAGTATGCGTAAAATTGTTATCGCCGGACAAAAAATTAAGAAATAACGACATATTATAGTGGAAGGCCAATGTACGCGGCATGCGGCTGCGGGCGGCAATAGCATTGCCATTGTGAAAATGTTAGCAATGTTTACAAAAATGTTCATATAAAAAAAATGCACATCACAAAAAATAAGACTTGGTATTACTTGAAAAAGATGCCGCGCGGCAAAGTTGAATTTTTACAACTTTTGTTTTAAGCCGCGTGAAATAGACGTTGCCATACACAAACATTATCATTTAACAAAATAAATTTAAAAAACATTACAAATGAAGTGGCAAAAAACTAATTTGATAAGTAAATTCTTATAATGTTCAAATAACTCTTTTTTTTTATAGATTGAACATTTTTTTTAACAGCTTATTCAACATTTGCCGCTTTAAAATGTGCCGCTTTCATTTGCCTATCAAAAAAATTTCAAGCGAAAAACTAAGCAGCTAATCGCCGCCCGCAGTCGCATGCCGCGTTCATTGGCCTTCCACTATTAAGTGAAAACATCCGAATTTGAATTTTCATAAACAATTTTGATTTATCAATGCTACTATTTTATTTATATACCTTATTGCGGTTTTAGGTAGTATGCTTTAACTTATCGGTCTATTTCAAGATACCGGATGACTTCATAAATGCAATGTTGCAAATCACCATTGAAAACGAATGCGTTGACAAAGCATCACAAATACAAGCAATGCACAAAATTTGCAACCGTTGTGCAATGAAGACCGTTACCATTCAATAATGAACTCAAGGCATTGCTTTTAGAAAAGTTGTCTATGATTTCTGTGCCTTTCAGTGTTGCATTGCAACGCCGAGTTATTGAAGTCAGCCACTGTCCCGCTTTTGTTGTTTTAATAACGTTTGATATTTCTAAATTATATTGTTTATTAAAATATGTAAATATTAGGGTATTCATTTAATCGACCTTTTGCTTTAATCGGTTAATCGCTCGATTAACCGAGGTTTTGGTTTAATCGGTCAATAATCGATTAATTTTTTTTTGATCGGATAATAAATAAAGTTCTTTTCATAAATTAAGTAATTTCAATATATATAAATGCATTAATTATTTATTATTTGGAGTTTATTAGTAAAAAAAACAATAACATTCCCAACATTAAAATTATTGAACTAAAACGAGCAAACAAAAAAACAATTCATAAATATGTGATATGCAATTTTCAATTAACCAAAATTTCAAACCAAATTAAAATTTTAATGCAGCGCTCATTGATTCGTCATAACTGCACAGTAGAAATATAAATTATTAGCGGTAGCCCACAACAGTCATATCGTCGGCTTAATATGCAAACCTGCTAACTTCCTTTCGGTACATTATACAGGAGAGACCAACAACTTTTTATTTTTTCTATTTGCAGCTTGATAGAAAATTAAAATACAATTAGTTTTACACACTTCAAGACTTAAATAGAAGAAAAACTACATGCTGGTCGACGAGGCGTATCTTTTTCTACCACACGGCATCAAAATCTCAATTTACATAAAAAGAGGATTTAGCCGGTTTGCATATTAATCCTACTATATATATTTCTAGTAATTATTTAAAAATATAAGACTTTACAACTTTATGACTACCTTGTGAATCCCCCAAGTATGTATTTATAAAAAAATAGACTGAGATAATTTTATTAGTAATTTCAATAGTTAAAGGTGATTTTATAAAATAATCTTTTAGAAAAGTAATTTGGTTTAAATGTTTAGGAGTTAAGCGATTATTTTCTTTTATTTTGACAAAACTTGACTTGGAAAAAATTCTTTCATTTATCGTAGATGAATATCTAATTTCTCAGTTCTTTTTCAGGATTTCTCAAAGCATATAAAATATTCCATTATGCCCTTAGAGTCCTGTTTTAATTTTTAAAAATGTTTAACACTTCTAGTTGTTTCGGTTAATTTTGTTGAAACACTGATATGAGAAGGTATACCTTCATTCTCATATATGAGAAGAAACCCTTCAAACATTTTTGAAATTTTTTGGCGATTGCTTGTTTGGCGATGATTACGCGATCCTTCTCAGGGAATACGAATCGCTAACCATCGCCTACGGCGATGAATATGCGAGCGCACACAAGTAGCGGCAATCATCAGTGTTTTTTTATAACTTCCAATAGAATTTTTTTGACTTGTTGTTTTGTTAAGGTAACGGGAAAATAAATATTTGGTTTCAATCGCGATACGCGATGTTCACTCGAATCGCAATACGCGATTCGCGTGGTTGACACATGCGAACGTTTTCGCGATTCGCCAGAGGATCGCATTTAGCTTCCACGCGATGCATCGCAGCGATGTTAGACAACTTGCCGGCGATTCGCGGGCGATGATTCGGCGATGGAAATTGTTTGCAGGGAACAAATAACTAAACACATACATATAAAAAGTACGTGAAACAAAAAAAAGGTGTTGGCAATCAAACATTTAACTCATTTTTGCCACATTCCTGTTGATTGAACATTAAAATCAGTCGGCGGAAAATGGGTTGAAATGAAGATCACAGAACACCTTTGATTGTATGAAAAAATATTTTCTAAACACACACCTTTTGTATATGAGACGAAACAAATAATTAAAAACACACAAAAATATGTTATAATACTACAAAAAATTAAAAATTTTATTACATCGAAATTAACCGGTTTAATCGTTAATCGGAAAAAGCCAATTTAAAATAAACCGATCAGTTAATCGGGTAGTAATTAATCGGTTAACCGATTGACGGTTAACCGAATGAATACCCTAGTAAATATTCACTAGATAATTTTTAGTTTGTTTGTGGTCTGTTTACATTATTAAAAATTTTGTCCGAAAAAATTTGACCGAAATCTTTTTGAAATCTTATAAATTTTATTTTCGGTACTAAGCCAGATTTGGCAATAAGCCATGGACTCGAACGTGTTTTGTTAAATTAACTAGAGGATCCAATTAATCACATGCTTGATTGCTATCTATATCTGTATGACCAAAGTGCACAGCGGAAAAAACGGCTAAGTTATTTATCCGCATATAAATCAATTGATCTCCATTCCCAAAGCGAAAACCTCCAGCATTCAAAGAAACATCAGATAATAAAGGAGAAGATTGAAATCTGGGGGCTTATTCTGGCAGTCGTGATCGAATACTTTTTCGATTCGAAAGTAATTCAGTCGATACTAAACGAATCGAAATAATTTTTTTTTAATGTGTAAAGCATTTATTTGAGTTTTCACAACACTGAAACAATAATTTCGATTCGACTGAATGAATTAGAAATAAAATTGCTTTCCAATCAAAAAGTATTAGATCACGACTGCCAGAATTAGCCCCCTGAGTTTTAATTCTTTAGGTCATACGAATATTAAACTATGAGTCAAAGCGCACTTAGTGATTTACATCGTGACTTAAACTTGTCAAAATAGAACTCGAATTTACTCGCTTCGTGTTTGAAAGAAAGAGGATTTTCGGTAACAGAGACGCGCGTTTTTTACTATCGCCATCACTATTATGGATAACAATCTTGAAGCGATGTGATGGCTTAAGTCTTGGCTGTGGCTCGTGTCTTGGTCCGGGCATTTTGCCAGCATCTGATGATTCCCGAGATGAAGGCAATGAACTTAAAGGCCTTCGCAACGAAGAGCTATCCATCCCCTAAACCGAGGTGTTATGCGACCCGTGCCTATCGCTTGGTTTGCAGTCAGGGGTTACCGACTGTATGCTTTGCTGATACCTGTGCACCTCAGCAAATAGACTACGCCCTTACCACGTTATCGGGGGCTATGACGTGGCGAACCTCCAGATCACTACACTCGTGGGACCAAAACAAAATGACAACTCCTTTTAAAAACAATCAAAACAAAACAAACGATCGACTAACAAAGGCACGGAACAGGACATGAGCAAGACTAATGATAAGGACAAGGACATGAGCAGGACTAATGATAAGGACAACGAGAAGAAGACGATCCCGTCGGTGGCTGTATCAGCCTCGACACCCAACAGCGGAGATGTACCTCTGTCAATTGCGCCAAGTACATCAAAAGCCGCAAAAGCCCTTTCCGCCAAAGCGGATAAATCCCATGCTTCGGGTGCTGCCAAACTGGAAATGACAAAGTAATGCAACAAAGCAGCCTCCCATATGCGTATTGTGCAAAGAGGGTCAGAGATGGTTACATCCTGTCCCACTTCTGTACCTCCCCCCGCCAACTCCTAAGAGGGCATCCAACTCAAAGCGTGCTGCCTTGCGTGTTATCGAGCTATTCGGCTCCAAAGATGTCAATGAGCTTTCTGCAGAACAGGCATGTGCTAAGGCCCTTACTGCTGGGTTTCAGAGCGATTCACCTCCAGCCCCCGAGATTGATGCCACTGAGGGAGAAACAGGGCAAGATTTACTATAGTTTTAATACCATCTTGCTCCGTGTCTACCGAGGTGATGACAAGGTTATCCCGCTCCAAAGTCCGCTCCAAAGTCCGTGGGCTGCACGAATGACGCTTCCGTTCATTCATGTCACAAGGAAGACACCCCGTCCGTCTATGACATGCTGGGTGACCTCTTTGAACGAATGGGTGAATTGGCTGATGAGGACGCCCTCCTGGAATCAGACCAGGAGGACGCCAATATCACGATCGTCGATACTAGACATGGTGAAGGTGACGCAGATAAACCTTCACCACTCTAAGGCAGCATCCGCTGCACTGCTCCTCCGGGTGGTAGAGAGGAAGGAGGAGCTAGAAATGGTCCAAGAACCATGGATCCACAAGGATCGGGTTTGCGGGCTAAACCTTAAGGGCTTTAAGCTCCTAAATGCCAAAGGAACAGGTAAAATTAGATCTTTTATTTTGAACATTTTTCATTTTTTCGAATTTATTCTATGAGCTAAATTTCAGTTATGTATTTTATAAAGCTTTTTTGTAATAGTTCTTTTCCTTCAATTTTTCAGAAATGACTTTATACACTACCAGACTATTATATTGTATTTTCTTGGTATATTTTACCTTAGCTTTCCTTTGGAAAGCAATGAGGTATATTTTATGTACAGAAAAATTTACAATTATTAGACACCAGCAGAATGTAATGCATTTTCTGGTCCGCTACGGCCTTCGTCAGCATTCTTTATGTCTCACTGGATAGTGTTACTTTATAAATTGAATGTATTTAACTCAACTATTTGAACAAATAGAAACTGGGAATTATTTCCTTCCGAAGGTTACTTTATATTATATTCAACATTTTTCATTTTTTCGAATTTATTCTATGAGCTAAATTTCAGTTATGTATGTATTTTATAAAGCTTTTTTGTAATAGTTCTTTTCCGTCAATTTTTCAGAAATGACTTTATACACTACCAGACTATTATATTGTATTTTCTTGGTATATTTTACCTTAGCTTTCCTTTGGAAAGCAATGAGGTATATTTTATGTACAGAAAAATTTACAATTATTAGACACCAGCAGAATGTAATGCATTTTCTGGCCCGCTACGGCCTTCGTCAGCATTCTTTATGTCTCACGCGCACCACATTACGTGGGGCAGCTCCAACACCAACACTAGAGGTGAGTCGCTATTTTCTTTTATATGTAATAATAATTAAGACATAGCAAACATAGGCGCGGAACGTACGTTCATTGTAGCTAATAGGCAGGAGGTTCTCGATGTGACACTGGTCATCTCGGAACACTCTTACTTAATAAATAACTGGACGGTCTCAAATGACTGTTCCTTTTCGGACCACAGATATGTTGTGTTAAAATTGGGTGCACGCCCGTTGGGGGTGTGTACTTCTGTGAATAGGAGGAGGACGAAGTAAGACTATAAGGCTAGTCTGCTCGCCGACTCTTTGTGCTCAGTCCCTGTCATTAGTGGCGTTATGGAGAGAAGGGGGTAGGCCAACATGGTAGGAGTTTCGACTCCTTTAAAGCACCCGGTCTGAACGGCATCATTTCGACCGACCTTCAAAAGAATGCGGACCTTCTAATTCCTTGGCTGTCTGCTATCTACACGGAATTTATTAGATTATCGTACGTTCCCACCCGATGGACTAAATGTAGGGTTGTTTTCATTCAAACATTTGTGTACAACTTTTCGCTTTTTGAATTGGTTTGACATCGACTGTTTAAATTTAATGAATCCGAAGTAAAATCAATAGTTTTTTTGCGAATGACAAATGAAGAAGTTGAAGACATGGCAGTTTTGTACTTCATAAAAAAAATTTATTGTTCGATGTACTTGATAAACATTAACTGGTAGAGGTCTTTACTGGTCAAACTGTTTCTTGATACCGTAACTGCTTTTCAGCTTTGGAAAACAACCAAAGCTGCCTCACTTCAAGATTAATTTCAATACCAAAGTGAAACGATTACTTTTGACCGATAACGAGTATTTTTGACCGATACTTCTTGGTACTCGGTTGCAAAATATCGATTACAAAAATACTTGGTACTTATATAAAAGTATCGAATATGTAAATACTTGTATTTACTCGTATCGTTCATACCTCGTACAATTTCATTGACATACAACTGTCTGACAATAAATTCAACTGCCAAAAAAAATTGTCAGCTGTCAGATATGTAATTGCATGGCAAGAATTGCCAGAAAGGTTTTTAGACATTCTCAGAAAATAAAAATTGCGTGCATTTTTATAAATTGAAAAAGTGGAAATATTGTAT
This sequence comes from Pollenia griseotomentosa, assembly GCA_963931875.1. Classification (NCBI taxonomy): domain Eukaryota; kingdom Metazoa; phylum Arthropoda; class Insecta; order Diptera; family Polleniidae; genus Pollenia; species Pollenia griseotomentosa. Next base: position 910,412 of record OZ007560.1, read on the forward strand.
TGAAGGGAAAAATCAGTAGCAAGGATTTTTACTTTTTTATTTTGCTTTAAATAGGTTTTATTAATTTTCATTAAAATAAATTTTTATTTTGCAAAATTAAGGATTTTTTGTTGTTTCTCTTTTCACTCATGTATATTTTTTAGATACATTGGTGGCTTCCTTAAAAAAAATTTTTCATAATTAATACAAAGTCTTTTTTCTAAATTTCTATATCAAGAGATGAGCCAGAAAATATAAAATTGGTACGTCATAGCCTCAAAACAATGTTTTGCTATTGACGTTAATAAAAAACCTAAAGCTCATTTTCCATTCCGGATACACATTTGTTTGCAGCATTGCCAATAAAAAAGGTCTCTAATAATGATGCCATTGGCAGGTGCATAAACTTCGCACATCTGACAATACGAAAAAAGCTTCCAACGTCTCATAATGATCTGCCAATTGCAAGTTGCAACGAAGAATGCTCACACGATTATCAGAGATCTAACAATATTGTTGTCTTACAATGGCTTTTTCTAACAACGTTGTCAAACAAAAATTGCCAGTTCACACGGTTTAAATACATTTTTAGCACATTTTACTGGCAATGTTGTTAGATCTGACTACCGTCTGTAGGAAGCTTTAGTTTCGAATAAAATTTTATATTGGTAATAAATTTTTGACAAAAAAAGAATTTGTAGCATTTTTTGGCCATGTCTAATGCCAGATTTAGCTGTAAAAATTTTTAAGATCTGGTCACACTGGTATGTGATAATTTTATTATAGACTTCAGAGAAAAATACTTAAAAAAAAATTAAAGTGACTTGAAATCTTCATGCTGTAAGCTGACCGGGCTTAAATCCCGAGATTTCAAACATTTTTGTGCGCAGAACACCTTTTTAGTGATTTTACTTTATGAAAAATTTATTTTCAGAACATGCTTGTATATTTGTATATAATATACCCAAAGCAACTAACAGGACTTATGAAAGCCATATGAGCCAGTAGAATCAAAAATGGAAAAAGTGTTATAATAGCAGTACAAAAGTTCATTTAGTGTTAACGAAGACACTTGTTTACAAAAATTCCAACACGAAACAAAGTGTTATAGTAATATTCAGCGTTTAAAAAACTGCAGTCAAGGTAGAAAAACTGCCATTTCTTCCACTTCTTCATTTGTCATTGGCCAAAAAAAAAATTGCTTTTACTTCTGATTCATTAAATTCATTAAAAAAACAGTCGCTGTCAAACCAACTCAAAAAGCGAAAATTGTACACAAATGCTCGTTTTTTGCTTCGACTGCAGTTGTTTAAGCCCTGGTATTTTTTTATAAACCTACTGACATACATACATATATATGAACATACATATTATATTATAAAATTGTTTCTTAATTCATAAGTCCATATACAAACATTTTTCTTATTACAATTACAATTATAATTTTTAATTATTTGTTTACGCTTCATTACCGTTTAAGTGCTATAAGTTTGCCAACGTACACTGTACACATTACGCTACTTGTCTCTATTAAAAACACTTATAATTGAATGCTTTATTTGTTATTTATGTACATATTTATCTAAAAACTGTTTTAACAATGTATAAAAATTAGTACTTCATAAATTAGTTTTTTTTCAAATCTATTTATAAATACATACAGTAATGCATAATATGTATAACATATGTATGAACGTATGTTCATATTTATTTCTTTAGTAAGTAGGTACATATGTACGTATGTATGTAAAATTAGAAACGTACCGCATCGGTTATAATTATCTCACGATTATTTCGAAAAGAAGCAAATGCTGCCTGTGTCTGGAGAACTTTACTTATTAAAATCAGTATAATTAAATTCAATAAAATATTTTTAAAATTAAACATTGTGGTAGGATACTATACATACATATGTATGTATGTACGTTTGACTAAGTTGAATAATTTTGTGCTAGACAAACCATAATATTTTGCATTAACTATTTATTTTTGGTTTTATTTCACACTTTACACATTTTTTAATGTATGTATTTTACTACATATGTACATTTTTTGAATATTTTTAAAGCACTTAATCCTTTGACCGTAATTCCGTTTACTACAAACTTATGTAATTGCTTTTAATCGCGTATACATAATTAAACACGCGTCTGACAATGAATGATCGAACGTCTATCGACGACTGGAAGCAGTCGCCTTGTTAAAAAAAAATTACGATTTCAACCTTATGGCTTTGATTACCACAAGGGCTTGAATTGTGCATATGAATTGAAATGCGGGCTTGCATTTTAATATGTACTTATACTCAGTGCTCCAAACCTGTTGTCAACAAAACACATCTAAACAAGCATATGTACGTAAACATTACAACATTTCCAACTAAGCTTTGTTTATTTAGGATGTCGGCGTAAGGCTGACTAACTTTCACGTCTGCAAAGGCAGAAAGAAAAAAAAATCACGTACAGGCAGCTTTAAACTGTTTGCATTTGAGCTGCTACAGTAAGATTCGGTTTGAACGAATTCGAAGGGACCGACACTTTTAATTGATTATGAAGATTTCTGCTTAGTTATGATAAATTATTAATTTTCAAACAAAACTTAAGAGCATAATACTAGAGTAGACATAAATCTTAACTCAGTATAGAAAGGATTTTAGGTAACAACCAACATTTGTTTTAAAAATGTGTTTAATAGAGTTCGTTATCAACGTAGTTATTTATAGAATACATATCGATCCTTTATTGCAACAACGTCATATCTCAAAATATCTTTATGTGTAAAAAAATCAGTATTATATCTCAAACTGAAACGAGTTTATAGCAAAATATATTTTATTAAATCTGTATATAAACGTGCATTTTGGAAACTTTAATCGCATTTTACCAAGTTTAATTTTTTTGAGAAATGACTACATATGTTGCAAAAAAGGAGCGATATATTGGCCTAAAAACGTGTTCAATAAAAAAAAATTATAAGCATGGTCGTTATGAACGTAGTGTTTATTTGGTTTATTCCTGTACGATTTCAAAAGTTGTTTACATTTTTCTTATACAATGTATATTTTTTTGTTTACGTTTTTGGTTTTTGCCACAGAAATGCACACAAAACACATTTATCCTTTTGTTTTCCCTATGTGTAGTAAGATTTTGACAACGGTGAGGAATTTTACACAAACGAAATGCCTGATGTTTTTTGTAATGTAGAGGTAAGCAGACCTATTGGATAGGCCTTGGAATATTTTATGTCGAGTCAATGAGATCTGATGCAAATGGTCGTTATTAACATTATTATTTATATACGGTATTCGTTATAACCGTGTTTTAATGTACTGTTTTTTACTTTAAAAAATTAAAATGTACATATTATTCATGCAAACATTTAACAAGTGCTATTACGTTTAATGCCTAAAAAAAATTTAAATATGATTTGTCAATTGTTTAGAACAACCAATAAAAATCATTAAGATTTTTTTTTTTAATAGTTTTGGTTTATTTCATTTAATAAAACCGGATTTCTTTTTGATTTCAAATTAAAAATAAACCCTCATATTCATAAAAAAATTTTGATTTACAAAAGGTTTATTGAACAAATTTTAATAGAAAAATAATTTCATAAGCCTTTTATTAACCTGAAACTTTTTTAAGAATATACCTACCTATTTGTTAAGAAATTTGTAAATAAATAGGTATGTAATTTAATCGATCAAGGTGCATAAAGTCGGCAACACAATGGCGCAATAGTTACTGCCAGTGATGGAAAATTGAAAAATTGAAATGGTACTGACCAACAAGCAAAAGAGTACTTTATTCTAAATTTTGGTACTTTTTATAAAACTTATTTTTTATTGAAAATTATACTTAAAACAAAAATTGAAAACTAAAATGTACATACATATACTTTCTAGATATGTATTAATTTTTGCCCATTGGAAGCAGCCTCCGTTTTTTTTGCAAAGTTTTAAAGCATCTTTTTATTTTCGTTCTAAACTTCCGAACAAAAAGGTTATAAAGTATTTTCTAATGGTGTTGAAAATATGTTTGTTAACTATTGGTGAGTAAACATAGAAAACACATTTGTACTTTGTTATACTATTACCGAAACCATGTAGGTAAAACGCATTCAATTTTGGTTTCTTAATTCGCCGTTACGGCTGTGGCATTATGGTTATGTAACGTCTAATTGGACCTTAAAGAATATCAACATTTTTCAACAAAAACCATGAACGAAGAAAAACAATAAATTGTATGTTTATCCTGTATGTTATTGGCACGTAGAAAATTTCTTAGCAAGGAAGCATAACAAGAAAGAGTACTAAAAATGACGTGGTGGTACTGCGAACTTTATGAAAAGAAAAAGTACTAAAAATAGTACCAAAGTACGGATTTTTCCATCACTGGTTGCTGCTTACACTATGCAACAAATTTGAACTCTTGTCATGACTAGGGCAACCAAAAAAAGCACTAACAAAACAGTTTTAAGCTCTTAAAAAGGCGTTTAAAAACATGAAAATAAGCTGTTAAAACTAAAAAAAAGCTATTTAAATTTATTGTTTATTTCCCACTTTATTCGTTCAATACGTTGTTATAGTAAATTATTAATTGATGCGATAAATTTTCGAAAAAAAACTCTGTCTATTTGAAGTAAGCTCGCTCATGTACATAAATTCAATACTTGATATCAGTAAATTTTTTATTTAAATTAAGAAAGAATTTATTTTATTTGAAGTTTATCTTACTTATTTTGAGTTTAAATTTGAACTCAAATTTAGGACAGTTTTCTTGTACGAAAACCAAATAATACTTAAATTCAGTTAATGGTTTGTACTATAACTAACCCTTTAACCACTAACACCGTCTACAGACGGTCATCACCAAATTCTAGTTTTTATAAATTCTGTAATTCCCCCACTAAAACAGTCAAAGGCTTTCTTATAAAGCATAAAATTACTTAGCCAGCAGTGTTAATTTGAACATCGTCGCTGTATTAGTTGAAAAGAAATAATAATTTTCAATTAGATTTTGGTGAGAACTGCCAAAAAATGCGGTGCAATATTAGTGAAAATAAAAATTAAAAAAAAGAGTTATGTATGTATTTCTAGCAACTAAATCAAATCGGGAGTTTTTCTGGTAAGTATTATATAGAGTAATAAATCTCGTTTATATTTAGTTTTTGGTGAACACCGTCTGTAGACGGTGTTAGTGGCTAAGGCAAAAATAATTTTGTGTAACGTAACGTAAATAATTTTGTGTAATGGCTCAATGCCGAAAACAAAGAAAACTCTGGTAGCAACCGAAAAGGAAAATAACTAACTATGTACGAGTTTCGCTTACAAATTGCTAAGGAACTGTGTATTTCTGCTGGAAAACGAAATATCGGTCGTCCTTCTTCTGGCGAAGAGCCAGCTAAAAGCAGCTCAGTTGGAAAGAAGGCAATTCATCCTCCTGTAAGCTTGAGATTTGATAAAATTAACCATTTTCCTGAATGGGGTCATGTTAACATTGCAAAAAGTCAGATACACAAACGTTTTGTACAAAATGCAAGATTCATTTACGTTTTTCAAAAGCAAAGAACTGCTTTACAAAATACCATATTGATGCGTAGTTAATTTTATGTTATGTTTAAGTCTTTTTTTCGGATTTATTTAAATAAATATAATATTAAATAGTACTGCATTTTTAATTTTTTTTCTCTTAACCACTAAGGCCGTCTCACCTACTGCGTTTAAAAAGCATTTTTCAGCAAACGGACTTCAAATTCTTTTTTTTTCAACCTAAATGCACCCTAAAATCAAAATTATTGAAATCAAATAATTCGTATTTGATTTTCAGTGGTTAAAGGGTTAAGAATTTTTTTGTTCTTTTAAGTAAAAACTTCTTAACGTTAAGTATAATTTTATGATTCAGTTAAGGAAATTTCTAGTAAAAATTATATCTTTTCAACTCCAATTTAAATAAATCAAACTAAAAGCAAGTTAAAAAATTTTTGGAACATAATACAAACTATGATATGATACAAAACTTTTTTCATAAGAAATAACGTTCAGTTTTTTGCAAAAAATTAATATTTCTCCATCTAATGAAAATATTTCTTAAATTTTGAATGCTTCAAATGAAGGAACATAATTAAAAATTATAAATCCTGTTTTATACGTTGTACCATATCGACTAAAATATGCATAGCATTGACATTTAGTAAAATTTGTAATCTTAAAGTTAAGTATTTTTTCTGAAAATGGCATATAAAATTTTATCGATAAGGACAAAGTTATATTTTTTCTTGAAGATATATTTTTAGCAAACGATTTAAGTTCTCTATGTTTTGATACAAAACTAAAGGTCCAAAAAAATATAAACGGACCGGAGTGTTCTAAGATTCTGGCATAATGACATAAGAAGTGGGGCTTAGATTTTAAAGTATCTGAAAAAAGTTTAACATATTCCTTATTGTGATATTCAATATGGGATTTTAAATTTATAATATCTGAGCTTGTAAAATTTGCCATTAGCAATATATCCAATAACTCAATTATTTGCAAAATGCTAATCGCAAAAGTTTACTAGTTTGTTAAGGTTATTTTTAACATCGGTGAAATTGTTTGAATTTAATGATGTAAAAATTTTTTTTTTAACTCGTCTCTAATAGGATGAGTAACATTTTGTTCTATACTAACTTGTATTTTTATGGCATCCTTTCTTGAAAAGTTCTTGTTAGCATAGTTGCCTCAAGATAATTTAAATGAGTTATCGGATAAGACATTGGTATTTACGTTCGTGTGTGCAAAAACTGAATCACTAAACTTCAGGGTTTCAGAAATATTATTTGAATTGATATTTGGTAATTCATAAAAACTTTGGTTTTGGCAAGTTTTACTACTTGCAGAAGCTGAATTAACACTAACAGTTTCAATATTTTTGGAATACTCATTTTTCATATGTTTGGAAAATGCTTTAAAGCTAATTAATTAATGGGAACATTTTTAAAAACAACACTCATATAATTGAGGACAATTGATGTAGATATTTTAGGTGACAAAATAGTTTTGCGCAATCTTCGAATTTTTTTTTTACATATAAAACAGTTAATATCCATTTTTTTTTAAATAATACGAAAAAAAAATTAATAAATGTATTGGTTTATTTTAATATTAAAAAAATAACAGTTTTTTTAAATATAATACGAAAAAAAAATAATAAATGAATTGGTTTATTTTAATATTAATATTATTTTGGAGTTCCATTTTTGTGTGTTTTGGTATGATCTTCAATTGTCGAAAGCACACCAAGAAACACAAAAACGGTATGACTTTCAGAACACCACAAAATCACACGTGTAATTTTAAAAACACGTGATTTGAAATCACGTGATTTTCAGAACAGGCCTGATTGTTGGAAAAATAGCCAGATATTTTTACAATCTTCAGAATACCTTAAATTAAGGACATGAAAAAGGCAACATCGACACATTTAACTACGTTTGACAGCTTATAAAATATGTTGCCGTAAAATACATAAAATTAGTTAAGTTGTAGCAAAGATCTCCCAACACCACAAATTATTGGTTGAAGAGTTTCTTTTTTTCATATAGAGGTCATCAATCACTTACTTAATTTTTATGTTAAGTTCCATTACTGTTGATGCCCACAAGAAAAATGCGTTTCGGGAGTCTTCAATGGATGTTTTAACGAATTTTCTTTTACGAGTACCCTCGTTAATCACACATTTTCTTACATATAAAGTTTAAATGATTTCGTCATATGAAAGAACATATCACTCACCGGCTGCAATAACGGCACAATTCAGCCGGTTCAATATAGAACGCATATTGCACTTGATCAGCAAAAGGATCTTATGCTATGTTCACATTTGGCTTGTTAAACGCGTTTAAGAAGTTCGAACGTGATTAAGCTCTAATCACTTCAAAATCGAGATGATTACCCATATATTGAAGTGATTTGTTAATCACTTCAAATTGACAGGATTACCAGCGTTGCCGTTTTGGTTACTTTTAACCATAATTGGTTACTTTTTTCCAATGTGTACTTTTTTCCATTTTGGTTACCTTTTTACAACACAAAAATAACCAATTTTTTGTTTTGGAACAAGAACTACCCGCTCCGCTTTTTTGACCCTTAAAATTGTGTGTGGTATTTGTGCATCTAAAACCAATACTTTTTTTATCTACTTAAAAATTATTCTTTTAGAAGCTTGAACTTTTAAAAGACTATCAACTTTAACCATATAATATATATACTTTGAAGTGTAAATGACCCTTATCTGCTACTCTTAATGTTTCATAGGTCTAACTAAAAAACTTTTCTAGATAAACAATAAGATCAAAAGCCCTTCAGATCCCATCTCGTATATATAATGTAATTATATTTTCCACCGGGCAGAAAAGCTCAATTTTGCACTTTGATACCATTACGTACAGGAAGATGTTGAACGTTTTACTTGTAAGAGTTCTTTTTAAAAAAGTTTGAAAGCTCTAGCTCAAAAAGTTTTTTAAATTAACAAAAAATTATATAGTCTATTGTTCTTTCTACCCCTGTCAAAACTTAAAAAAAAAATCGGACTAACGGTTTATGAGCCTACAAGATACAAACAAACACTATTTCTTCTTTAGACACACAATTTTCAAACTGAAGCAGAAACAAAATAGCACTTTTGATACCTAATAATTTTGGTTACATTTTTTCCCTTTTGGTTACTTTATTTTTACATTTTGGTTACAATTTTTTTTTGGTCGTGGCAACGCTGATGATTACAACTAAATCACTTCATAAATCACATAGAATACCTCAAATGTAGAATCGCCAACATCATCGTGTACAACCGGCCACAATTTCTGCTTAACGCTGGGTGTCCACGTTGCAATATTTATTGCTAAGTACAAGCAAAAACGTCGGCAGAACAATGACAGAACAATGGAGCAATAATTGCTGAATTTATTGCTGGAGAACACTTGAAATTGCTTTGCCATAAATTTGCAATTTTCACCGCGAGTAGTCGTATAAAGTTTTGTGGCTGTACATATTTATAACAAATGTTTTATGTTATGTTTTGAAGTGGTTGTGAAATTTTCTTTTTTAAATTAATAAAATAATTAATTGTAATTGTCGTAGCTGTATTTTGTATTACTTTTTTTTTATTTGCGTTAAAAAAAAGTTGAATTGTATAAATAAAAATATACAAAAAAATAAATTTGTCGTTTGCTTTTGTTGATCTTGACGTTTATTAAAAAATATAATATATAATAATATATTTATTGATTGCTTTTTTAATAAATAGACACACAAACAAAAAACAACCGTACAGAGAAATGAAATGTCAGATAAATTACAACTAATTTGACAGCATATTGCTAAGCAATAATTGCTCAAGCAATAAGAAGAGCAATCATTGCGCAATGGATTGCCACTCATGGCAATATGCGGTCTATAAGTCGCAAATTTTATGGAGCAATGAAATTTGACGTTTGCCGCAATAAATATTGCTACGTAAAGACCCGGGGTTATGTTTTTGTTTTTTTCCTTAAATAATTCATAAATTTTCACAATTTAATTATTAATATGATTAAAATAATCTTCTGATAACTTAATAAAAGTGTTTTTATCCATTTTTAATACTTTACAGAAATATAAATTTGTTTATTGTGTGTTTTTTCTTAATCATCTGTCATCTTAATCATCTCAAATGTAATGTGAACGGCTTTGTTTAGCTAAATCAACATTTTGCTTAAACGCGTTTAAAAACCTAAGTGTGAACTTAGCATTAAGGCTGTTTTCCTAAACGTGTGTTTGCAATGTATCAATTTGTGCCATTTTTGCAGCCGGTGAGCGAAATAAAAACTTATAGTTCCTAAATTTATATACATATATATAATTAAATTAAAAAAAATTATAAGTTACCGTAGTTATTAATCCAAATTTTTAATATTTTTAATTAGGCTTAAGTTCTTGAAATTAAATTTTCATTAAATTATTTTTATGAAGAAAGGAATTTTACAACATGAAAATTAATTAAAATTGTTATTGATAATCTTTCATTTTGACAGTGGCTGGGGCTCGAACTCTGGCCGGCAGGTTACCATGACATGTTTCGACCGCAACCACTCGATCTCCTCAGATGGATTTGCCGTCTTACACGACGACTGCTGACGACAATAGTCAAACATCAATCCTTAAACCAAAGTGTATTTAACCTTTGGTAGATCGAAGTTTGCCGTAGTTATCTTCAGACTCTTTTAATTTCTAAATTATCTGTAAACTTTCAGGACTTTGGTCTCTGGTTTGAATCGGTTTTTAAATAGGTTTACAAAAAGCTTCCCATTTTTCATATAACAAATTTACTTCTTCAGGAAATAGTATTGAAAAGTCGGAAGTTACCTACAAGATATGATGTTAGAGATAAATAATATTGAAAAAAAGCAAATGTCTAACCAATTTGTAGCCATACGCCTGTTTAAAAAGTGGCCACTCTTCAAATATTTCTAGCAAACTATGTTGTTCACGGACGTATAATTTTCTTAATGAAAAAGTTTCTTCTCATTTTTTAAAAACTTCATTAAAGGGTTCAACATTATACTTCAGCCAATCTCTTTTGGCTATTTGATTTTCTTCTGTAGAAAAAGATGATTGAAATAATTATATAACACCCCATCAAACACGAAGTCATATGGTTAAAATCAAATGGCTGTTAGCTTATGCTAAGTTCACACTTAGGTTTTTAAGCGCGTTTAAGCAAAATGTTGATTAAGTTAATCAAAGCTGTTCACATTACATTTGAGATAATTAAGATGACAGATGATTAAGAAAAAAAAACACAACAAACAAATTTATATTTCTTTAAAGTATTAAAAATGGATAAAAACACTTTTATAAAGTTATCAGAAGACTATTTTAATCATTTTAATGATGAAATTGTGAAAATGTATGAATTATTTTAGAAAAAATTAAAAACATTAAGCAGAAATCGAGGCCGGCCGTACACGATCATGTTGGCGATTCTACATTTGAGGTATTCTATGTGATTTATGAAGTGATTGAGTTGTAATCATGTCAATTTGAAGTGATTAACAAATCACTTCAATGTATGGGTAATCATCTCGATTTTGATAAGAGCTTAATCACGTTCTAACTGCTTAAACGCGTTAAAGAAGCGAAATGCGAACATAGCATTAGAATGCACATTTGAAATGGTTTGAGAACAAAGGTTTTTATAATTTTTAATAAACCATTCATTCTTGTTAAGATAGTTTTGGATTTTCAATTATGAAATCATTCTCAAACGTTTTATATTTTGAAAAAAAAATTTGTTTCAAATCATTCTTAATTTAAGGTTAAAACTTTGTGTTGTCTTGGACGTTATAATTTACATATCGCTAACTAGCTGCAAAAGTATATTTTTATTTAAGTTGAAGATTTGGATGATATAATTTTAAGAAATAGTTTTTGTTATTATTTATTATTAAAAACAATAATAATTTTAATGTTATTAAACATAAAAAATATTTAAACTATTATTGTTTTTAATATTATTACAACTCAAAACATACAAAAAATCACAATTTTTTCAGATTTCTATAAAAAATTGAATTGTGCCACTGTTGCAGCCTGTGAACGATATGTTGACAAAATTTAAATAAAATATGGATTGATTTTGGCATAAAAAATTTAAATGATTTATTACAAGTTTAAAATTTAAAAAGATGTACTCAGGAAACCCTACAGCAAAATAATTTAGGGTTTTTTAAACCAGCCTTGTTTCGGTCTGTTAATTGCTACCATGTATTTACCAATCACATTTGTGATCTTGGCTCATTGAAATAAGCAAGTGGGCATTTTGTTCTAGAAGACATTTTTACTCGTGAAAATGCTGTGTAGACCAATTTAGACAAGTAGAAAGTGTCTCATAAACCTATTACGCACCGCTTACCCTCATGCGAGGTTATAAATGGGGATCGATAAGAACAATTGTTCTATGACCTGCATCTACAATCCTTTAAACCAATAATTCAATGGCCTAATTTAAATTCTGAACCTTACAGCAAACAGAATAGCCCGCAGGTTTTCTGCCGTTGATTGGTATATAATATATATCCTAGAAATTTAATTATTTTTGTTATAAATTTGATTAAGACAACTGCTAATTTAAACTATGTATCTTACTTTAATTTCAGTGGGAAATACATTTTCAATTTTTTCAGAAATACTTTTAAAGGTTTTTGGGGTTGGGTTTACTTTATACACAATTAAACACTCCACCAAACTACTTGAAAGCAATTTTCGGTGAGTAACGTTTAGAGATTTATTTTTCTCGAAATATAAAAGGATTTGCCTCCCATTATGAGACGACTTTAAAATATCTTCAACAGAAATCTAAATTGTACGAACATACAAAAGTATATATGCATATATATACAGTGACTCAAACGCAAAATCGGACGAGTGTTTGCAAGACCAAAATGTGCTCTAAACTTTGAAAAAAAATGTTTATCAATTAATTGTTTTTCACTTTTTCTACACTTTATATTCTTATCTTCTCAAACAATAAAAAAAACAACAAGGAATTTTTGCAATATAAACTGTGAAATCCGAATGAAGAACAAAAAATAAACCAACTTTTTGTGTCAAACGCATAATCGGACAAATCAAAGTATCAATGATAAAAATGCCGTTTACTTAAAAACTTTGTTTTTTTTTTTTTTGCATTATTTATTTAAACAACTCTTCTCGTGTCAATTAGCATAATTAGAAAAGAAAAATATTGGAAATGGCCCCAAACGGAAAGCAATCATCTGTTGAAATTAGGCAGCTAATAGTAGTATTGAATTAAGAGGGAAAAACTGTGACAGAAATTCCAGAATTGGTTGAAAAATGTAAGTCTACGGTCCACGACATTATCAAAAGATTTCGCAATGAGTTAGGTTAACCAGAAAAAGAAGTTTTTGTTCTTACATATCGGTTCCCGATTATAAAGGGTTATCCATTTTGCGGTTTCAAAAGTAAACGTAAATAAAACACATATAAAATATTTTTTTTCATGATATTTCTTTTTTATTATAAAGTTTGAACGTTGACATTATGTGTGAAAAACTATATCATTTAAATGACCACCACGCGAAGTGTTGCAAGCATTGATTCTTTTGAGGTAATTTTGGACCACTTTTTGACACATATTGGGTGGTATATCAGCCATAACTTGACGAATGTTGGTTCCTAAGTGCTCAAGAGTTAAAGGTTTATCTGTATATGATTACTGATTATATTTCATTAATTTGTTTTCTCTTAGATTATTCAACTCAAATTTTAGTATTTTATGTTTAAATTGACAAATTTTAAGGTCCTGTAAAAAATGAGCACGTTTGCCTATATTCGGCACAAATTTTTTACTTTTCGGCATGTTTTGTTCCTATTGTCGGCATATCATATTGAATGGTAAAACACAATACATCAAAATGTAATTAAAGCTTTTATTTGTTACAAATTAAATTTTTTACTTATCTAGACATTTAATAGTACCCTTCAGGCACATGAGATCAAATCATATTCAACAAAATAACAAAAAAAAAAAAAAACAAACAATTATAAAAGTAAACAAAATTTTTGCATAATTCAGTCTTTAAATTCATTTTTTGTACATAGTTTGTCTAAAATTAGAGAAATAACATTAAAATCTAATATTTTTGACATAAAAGAACAATTTAAACCAAACGAAACAAAGGGAGTTACGTTAGTAAAATAAGGTAATTGGATATTCCCACTGGAACTTAAATACTTTTTTCTGTGCATGCTTTGCATACAAAATCTAGTTCAATAATGTCACTGTATTTGAGATTTTCCAATTCAGTGCACTTAAGATGATACCACAGAGGGCACGTATCACACCCAACGTTTTTCAGAACATCATTCAGAGTCAGAGTCTAACTCCTCAGCACAAGCACTGCATATTTGTTTCCGTTTCAATTTTTTAAGTGTGCCAGGCTTGCTTCCTTTTTCTTTTTTCCTCTTTTCACGTTCAAGTTTCCGCTCTTTAACGGCTTCCGCTTTAGCTATCTTTTCATTTTCCTTCGACTTAATATGCTCTCTCCATGCGAGGGCAGAAATAGCACTAGGAGCCTTTGTTTTTGTTTTTATTAAAGCGTGCGATGAGGGCTTTGGAAAATGTAGATGGCTTGCAAAAGATGGTGACATCGAAGATTCAGGGTTTTTCAATACTGTTGAACCTGTGATATTAAGATTGAAGGAGTAACAAACATTATGATATAGATACCTAAAAAATGAAATATTTTTGTAAATATTACCTGTGGGGGAAGAGCTAATGCTATTACACAAATCATTTCTTATAATCGTGCTACAAATTGAAGAATTAGGCGAGGCACAGTCGGCAGCCACTTCACATATAGGGGATGAATAAGTTGAAGGTTTAATTGAAGCGAGTGTTTTTTTCTTGTTGTAGAATAATCATTATAATTAGTCGACGTTGGTGATGTTGTTTGTCTACGTTCCATTTCTAAAACTCCTTCGTCATTAATAATATATGTGCCATTGTAACATCGTCTAAAATTTCTACATTTTGAACGTTTTCACCATTCTTTAAAGCACGAATCTCGTCAATAACAATATTTGAGCCAATTCCCCGCTCACATAATTTAGAACTTATGAGGTTGATAATCTCAATGGCTTTACCATAATCTTTTTTACTTACTCCTTTGGTGTTTTCCTTATGATGATTTGCCAATTCTTCCAAACGGTTTCTAACACATTTGGTAAAATCAACATTATCGGCGTTAAATGGATAAAGTCCGCATTTCCGAAAACCGTTTTTAATAGTGTTTTCCACAATAAGGTCGGAAAGAATCATATGGAGAAGTGGGCAAAAAGTAGATTTTGATAGCACTTTGTCGCTATTTTCTGGCTTAGAATTTCCATTCCGACTTGAGTGGTTTGAAAACGCTAACGTCCGCGGGTTGCATTATATGTGTTGTGTTTGGCGGTAATGCATATGAAATGATTTGATTGTTATCACAGAACTCGCTCAGTTCTAGTGTCATATGAGACTTGTGTCTATCCACAAACAATAAAATTGGGCGTTTGATATTGTTTTCACTAAGCCAATTATGGACACAATTGGCAACGTACACCTAAAACGTCTCACTAACCATCCTTCTGGTCTCTGATTTTCCGAGAAACCATCTGTCCGGAAGGCTGCATACAATATCTTTTGGAACACGCACGTAGGGAAAAACTGCCATTGGGTCCACTGTCTTGCCGCTTGCTGAAAAAACAAGTAATACAGTAACGGTTTCCTTTTCGTTTCCTCTCTGTATACTATAAACATTGCGATAACCTTTAGGAGCTATTACTCTTCCAGTTTTTTAGGCAAATACAGAAACTGGTTTCGTCGCCATTAAAAATTCGGTCTGGATCATCCAAAATATCAAGAGCGTTTTCCTGAGTTAAGAAGCTTCTCAATTCATCAAACCATTTTCTAATACTTTCTTCTGTTATAACAGCACGTCCTTTACTTATTCCTTCAGCTTCTCAAAGCGCCAAACTGGGATGGCGTTTTAAAAAATTGGTAAGCCATTTTCTTCCTGGGCGATCATTCGCAAATGGCGTTGTTCGTTCATCTTTTTTAATCATTGATTGTACTGTATTCAGTAATTCGTCAATCCTTAGAGGAAATCCCCATTTCGCCAAGTCATTGCACCAGTTTTCTAAACGTTCCTCCTCCGCTTCTGTTAGAATGGTTGGTGGTCCCATTCTGCGAGGGCCCTCAAGAACTCGACCATGCATTCGGTCTTAAATAGTGGACCGTGGAACATCATATTTTACACTGGCTCCTAATATTGAGCATCCACCTCAGAGTATTGGAGAATGGATCTTTTTCCTTTGGTAGCCATATTTTAACTTATAAAATGTCTTGAAATCTAAAAATAGTTGTGTTTTTTCTAACAGTAATTTAATACATATTAAGGTAGGTAGGTATTTAAAGAAAATTTGTAATTTAACCCGTTGCCGACTTTAGGCCAACAATGATCCTGTCGTCGGCAGATCGAAATCACTCATTTAAAACGATGCCGACTACTGGGTAAATTTACTCCAAACTCATTTTTTAAGGGATAAATGAGAAGTAAGTGAGTAATGAACAATTTTCTCAAATTTGAGCTCAATTGAACAAAAACTATGTTTTTCCATTAGTCGGCATAAGGGTACCGACTACTGGAAAATCCAAATCTTTTTTGTTCCTAATGTCGGCATTGCTAAGAATGAGAGAAATTAAATAAAATTTTTTTGATTTTCATATTTACAGTGTTATTTCAACTGTTCTCTGCCTTAAAAAACAACTTTCGACCAAAAGCGGCTTTATCCTACATAATTACTTACCTCACAAACTTTTCTTTGCCACTAATTTTTCACTAAGAAATGAGCACTACCGCACATGTAAGACGACCGACACAGACCAGCGTTGCCGTTTTGGTTACTTTTAACCAAAACTGGTTACTTTTTTTCTCAATGTGTACTTGTGTACTTTTTTTCCATTTTGGTTACTTTTTTTCAACACAAAAATAACCAATTTTTTGTTTTGGAGCAAGAACTTCCCGCTTCGCTTTTTTGACCTTTAAAAATTGTGTGTGGTATTTGTGCATCTTAAACCAATACTTTTTTCATCTAGTTAAAAATAATTTTTTTAGAAGCTTAAGCTTTAACAGACTATCAAGTGTAAATGGCCATTATCTGCTACTCTTCATGCTTCATATGGCTAACTGAAACACTTTTCTAGATAAACGATAAGGTCAAAGGCCCTTCCGATCCGATCCCGTTTAATATAAGTATATTCCACTGGGCTAAAATCATCTATAAATTAAAGATATACCGCAAAATTTAGCTCAATTTTGCACTTTAATAATATTACACACAGTAAGAGTTCTTCATATAAAAAGAATGAAAGCAATAGCTCATAAAATGTTTAAAAATTACGAAAATAAGTTTAAACTTTGTATAGGAAGTGCCACTTCCACTAAAAATTTCGAAAAATTGTATATCCTATTGTTCTTTCCCGAAATCGGTCCAGCGGCTAATGAGCCTACAAGATACAAACAAACACAATTTCTTCTTTACCTAGCATTTACACATGCCACTGCCAGTTCGAAAAACTCAATACACTCACACTTTTTTACTAATACACTCACATTTTTCGCAATGGCAGCTCCAGTGGAAATTTGACACTTGCATGCCACTAAAGGTCGATTCACCCATGCGTTCCGAACAATATTTTTGACCGGACAATAATTTTTTTACAGAGAGTGTTCTGCAGAACGATTCACCCATCTCGGAAAATTTGTCCGGACAAACAAAGCTACCATATGGTTTACAGATATAAACGATTATACAAAGTGGCAGCACAGTTAGCAAACTATTAGTTTTTTTTATAAAAGTGTGTTAAAGAAAATGGACGAAAGAAGAAAATTAATTTTATGATTTTAGTTTCAGGGCAATATTTTCTTTAACATCCATATTTTGTTTAATTTTTTTTTTAATTATTCAGCACAAAACGGAAAATGTAATATGTGGCAGCTCAATTCAACTCTTATGTACAAATTGAAAAAAAGTGGCATCTCAGTTCATTTTGTTCGGCACAAGAATTAAAATTAAACCAATTCAAGAAAAAACGTGCCGAACAAAATCTTTGCTCTCTCTCTCAAAAGTAAAACGTCAAACTCAATATAAAAAAAATTTTGTCCGGACAAAAATTTTGTTCGGAACGCATGGGTGAATCGAGCTTAAATGACAAAACGATGAACAATGTTACCCTTTTAAAAATTTAATGCAAATTTACTGGATTATTGTAAAATTGTATTTTAAGTTTTAACTTGATAAATGTATTATTGTGATTAATTTTTTGAAACGCACATTTATAAAGGCAAGTTTGTTAATTATAGATAATTAATAAAGTTAAAATAATGCTTATACAAATAAATATAAACCATGTCCCCCAAAATGTGCCTATATAATTAACTCGGTAACTCTATTTTGTTTTTTGGTACTTTTTTTTAATTTGAGAAGTAAACAAAATATCGCAAGTTGACGCTTCAACGACATTTTTAAAATGATCTCGCAGTGGCATGTGTAAACTCAAAAGCCAATGGCATGAGATTCGACTATTTCGAAAACATTTTCTTTGATAATATGTATACAGTAGTGGCATGCCACTACTTGCATGTGTAACCTAGCATTTACACATGCCACTGCCAGTTCGAAAAACTCAATACACTCACGTTTTTTTACTAATACACTCAAATTTTTCGCAATGGCAGCATCAGTGGCAGCAAAAATTGCATGCGAGTGGAAATTTGGCACTTGCTTGCCACTAAATGACAAAACGATGAACAATGTTACCCTGTTCAAAATTTAATGCAAATTAACTGGATTATTGTCAAATTGTTATTAAAGTTTTAACATGATACGTTTATTATTATGATTAATTTTTTGAAACGCGCATTAATAAAAGCAAGTTTGTTAATTATAGAGCATTAATAATGTTAAAATAATGCTTATATAAATAAATGTAAAACATTTCCCGAAAAATGTGCCTATATGATTAACTCGGTAACTCTATTTAGTTTTTTGGTACTTTTTTTTTAATTTGAGAAGTCAACAAATTATCTTAAGTTGACGCTTCAACGACATTTTGAAAATGAACTCGCAGTGGCATGTGTAAACACAAAAGCCAATGGCATGAGATTCGACTCTTTCGAACAATTTTTCTTTGATAATATGTATACAACAGTGGCATGCCACTACTTGCATGTGTAAAGGCAGGGTAAAGGCAGGGTTAGACATATTTTTAAACTGAAGTGCAAACAAAATAGTACTTTTGATGCAAAATAATTTTGGTTACTTTTTTTCGCTTTTGGTTACTTTATTTTTACATTTTGGTTACAAAATTTTTTTGGTCGTGGCAACGCTGACACAGACTAAAGGTCAGACACTGCAAAAACTACTCATCTAAACTCAATTACTTTTCTCACATAGATAGTTGAGAATATTTGTGTAGTTTTGGTGTTATTATTTTAATATATAACTACCGTTATTCTTATTTATTTAAGTTTTAAAACAAAATATGCCGACTACTGGTACATGCCGAACTTAGGAGCACTTACCCTACATACACGTCTGTGGTCTTCAAATAACTATTGGAAATTAAAATCACAGACAGGGTTGTTAGGCTTTTTTCTTAAAAAATCGTCAAAAGTTTTAACAAAATCATCAACAAATCGTCAAATATTTAAATTTTACAAATCAGAGACAACTTATTACATTGATTGGTCCAAAATTATAAATTTTTAGCAAGAAATTCTATTTATGATAAAGAAAGTGATATGGTTAAGTTGTATTCTATTTATTTCAGCAAATGGGCTGAAATATATTTATCATTTGAAAAGAAATACATAAGATAAAATATATGTATTTCCTTAGATCATAACAAAAATTTATTTATTTCATTTATCCATATTCACAAAAACATTAAATAAAATCTTATTTGCTATTAACTCGAGCTATCTTTAAATGATTAATTTTTTTGAAGGTGCTAAACCAAGGGTTCTGTCTATATCAACAGCCTTTTCACTTGACTTAAAACGTTTTATTACTTCCAATTTTAGTTCCAGACTAATGCATATTCTTCTCTTTGCAATCGTTTTTCTACACAACTTTTTATTAAGAACTAACTTCTTAAATTCCTAACACGCAAATCGAAATCATGAAAACGCAAAGCGGATTTAACCAATTCTTAAAAAGCGACGCAAATCGGGGCTCTAGTGTATATTTTTTGCAATATCGATGGCATTCATATAATTGTAGAATTCGAATTACTAATGCTTCTAATGAAAGCCACCTGGTTTGTAATGGGGAATGATTTTTTTTTGTTAAATTTCCAATAATTTTTATATTTTGAAAAATTGATTTTTACGTGTTGGACTGTTCCCAATATAATTGTAAATATTTCTTGTAAGTGTTTTATTGATGGCAGAAAATCGTCATAACACTATTATTTTTAGTAAAAAAATCGTCAAACGTCATTTTATTGTATTTTCTAAAGAAATCGTCAAAATGCCGAAAAGTCGTCACATCTAACAACCCTGATCACAGAACACATGATGAATATGCATATGGGGGATCTCATGTCAAGTGACCCAATTTTTAAATCGTTGTCTTCCGATTTGGATGAAATTTGCCCCAAGGTTAGTCCTATTGGATAGTAGTTCTTTCTCATCCATGTAGCTTATTACCTATTGGTGTTAGCAAAATTTGTCCCAAGAAGCTTCGATAGCTATTTGATCAATCTTTTAAAAAAAGGTTTTTTTGTTTTTTTTTTAAATTTTTTTTTTTTAAATTTAAACTTTTTTTTATTTTTTTTTATCCGGAATGTTTTTTTTTTTTTTTTTTGCTTAAAAGAAAGCTTATGTCTTTTCGTTTAAGGTAGTTTTGGTCGCTTTTTGGGGGTATTCATTCGGTTAACCGTTAATCGGTTAACCGATTAATTACTACCCGATTAACTGATCGGTTAATTTAAAATTGGCAATTTTCGATTAACGATTAAACCGGTTAATTTCAGTCGATTAACCGATTAACCGATGTAACAAATATTTTTAGTTTTTTGTAGTATTATAATATATTTTTTTGCGTTTTCAATTATTTGTTTGGAAAATATGTTTTCCTACAATATATTTCCTTCGAGAAATACATTCTTAAAATACAGTACAAAAACAGAAACTACGGGTTCGTATTTCATTTTTTGCAGAATGTTCGGTGCTAAGCTTTGCCAGGATGAGTCAGATGACAATAGAAGAAGCTCTCGATTGTAACACAAACAATCTTCAACAAAATTAGCCGAAATAATGGCATAATGGAAGATTTTATATGTTGAGAGAAATCCCGGAAAAGGACAAAGAAACCAAGATATCGCATTCAGCTTTTAAAAATGAAATGTTTCTGCGCATCTACGTCACATCAGCGTATGAGTACAGCTAAAATAAAGAAACACAAGCAAACAAACATGTGTATTAAATGCTAAAGTGACGTCATATGAAACAGTTTGATTTTGTAAACATGTGCAATGCGTAACCTTAAATCTGTATTATGGGTTGCTTCCGATTTCTCAAACATCTTCGATAAGTGAAAGAATTGATTCCAAATCAAGTTTTATCAAAACTAAAGAAAAGAATCGCTTAAATTCTAAACATTTAAACCAAATTATTTTTCCAAAAGATTATTTAATTAAATCTCAAACTATTGAAATAATAAATAAAAAAAATCTCACAGTTTTTTTTTTTAATAAATACATACAAATATTATGTATAAATTATAAAATGTGTTTTTCATATTATTACTTTTTTGTTTGCTCGTTTTAGTTTAAGAATTGTTTTGTTCGTTATTTTATTTTTTTTTTTTACTAAAAGACTCCAATAATAAATAATTTTTGCATTTTTATTTATTGAAATAACTTAATTTATAACAAAACTTTATTAATCGGTTAACCGATCAATAACAAAATTAACCGATTATTAATCGATTAAACCAAAACCTCGATTAATTAATCGAGCGATTAACCGATTAAAGCAAAAGTCCGATTAAATGAATACCCTAATATGTATAAAAAAAAATAATTTCTTACTCAAGACGAGGGTTTTTAAATTTTTAGCATATTGTTCTTTCTCATCCATCTAAATTATTACCTATTGGTGTTAGCAAAATTTGTACAAAGTAGCGTCGATAGCTATTTGATCAATCTTTTGAAAAAAAATTTTTTTGTTTTTTTTAATTTAATTTAAAAATTTAAAACTTTTTTTTTATTATTAAGTTAAAATGATTAAGCTCGAGGTCTATTGTATGTAAAATCTTTCTTTATTTGTTTCCGATATTTCGTTATTCTTTGAATATCATCATCAGGGAATGTTTAATTAAAATTAACATTAACCACAATAAAGGAGTAATAGCTCTTCACGTTTCAGCATCAAAAACTATACTCAGTATACTCAGTATAGTTTTTGTGTCTAAACTAAATACTATCCAATAGGACTAACCTTGGTGCAAATTTCATCCAAATCGGAAGACATCGATTTAAAAATTGGGTCACTTGACATGAAATCCCCCATATGTAAAGTGCGTGATCAAAGCACAATACAACAACAACATTTTCAAACAAAACTTCTTGCAAAGAGAGGCTAATCAGTGTTGCCGATTTTTATAATTATCCAAATTGGAATAATTTTTAATTTGTAATTTTTCGGTTATAATTTCTATAAATAACACATAATATATCTTATTTAAAAAAAACTTTCAACTTATGCTATGTTCACGCTTGGGCTTCGAAGCGTGTTTAAGACAAATGTTGATTAAGTTAATCAAAGCCGTTCACATTTTATTTGAGCTGTTTAAGATGACAGTTGATTAATAAATTAAACACAACAAACTAATTTTATGGTGTTTTCTTTTCCGACAAAAATGTTCCATGTTTACTACCTTTCGCGCGGGTTTTTGTTCTATGCTAAAAATATATGCAAAAATGTGAAAAGTTTACGTTTTACTTTTTAAATATGTTGCAACAGTAAATGGCAAATTTGTTTTTGTGATTTTTGGTTATATTTTGATGGATATAAAACCTTTTTGTTTTTCGTTTGTTTTACTTTTATTTAATAATCAATTTTTTTTGCGCAATGGATTCAAAAGCCAATTAATGTTTAAAATTGCTACAACCGTGGTGAATAGCGCTTTTAGTACAAACTTTGCATTCAAGATTTAACACGCTAAATACACATTGGTGTGGAGAGAAAAATGTAGTTTTGTATGTATGTAGTTTTTTGAGCTTAGCGGGATCGATTTGGCGAGAGGCCAGCCTCGGTCCTAAAATCAGCTTTTTAGCTTCAGGAGTTTAGGATGTGTGATGATGAATCAGTTAGTAACTTTACAACTTTATATTATATATGTAGATAGATGGAGAAAAATTTTTTGAAAAAAGTAACAAAATTAGGAAAGATTTTCACACCTTAACCCGGCGCCGGGGGGGATGGGTCAAAATTACCCGTCACTTTTCGAATGGATTGTGGTTTTAAAAATGTACTTCTCTTCTCTACGCTCTTCTCAGTAGCTGCCCAGCGGGAAAATGGAATTAATAGGAATCGAGAAAGTAATACATATATTGTATAATATTTGATTCCAGAATTCATTATTCTTAACACAGACCATGTCCTAGGATTGTAAAAAATTATTTAAATGTATCCTGCGAATGAATTAAATAATTCATTCTTAAGAATAAATTATATTATTCATACATTCATAATCAAAGGAATCAAAGTTTTCCCCAATTATTTCATCCCCTTTTTTGAGGTCTGATTCGTTTTTTATTGGAAAATTAAACTTTTTTAAGTCTTCTGATAGTAAAGTATCCAATTTATAATCAAGCTTTTTCATAAAATTTAGGCATTCATCACATTTATCTGTAATTATACATTTAATAATAAAAATTATTAAAAGATAAAACATAAAGTACTTACCTTTTTACTTTAAATAACTTTGACTGTACGCTTTCAAACACAAACTGCGACTAAAAAAAAAATTATAAGTAGGCGACATAAAGGCAGCAAAAAAATAACGGATTTTTATAAAAGAAATATGTATGTTAAGCAAAAACACGCATAATTGTTACTAACAGAAACAATACATTACTTGTTCTGCAAATGTGGGAATATACGTGGTAATCAATGCATAATTTTTGTGTCTGATGAAATTACCTTCTCGATTCCAATGAATGCATTATTATTCTTTCGAAAATAATGCATTATTTTTTTAATTATTTATGTAATCAATTCCTCATTTTCCCGCTGGGTGGTGATATTGAATCTCTCTGAATGTTATAAATTTCAAATCAGTTGCATGACGATTGTACTTCGAGTAACACGTGCTCAAAGTTAAAAAAGGTAAATATGACCCATCCCCGCGTATATATAATAAGTGTTTATTATATTTAAGCTAGAAGAAGCCTCCTTTGTTAACTTTTTTAATATGAAATGTTTTTTGTTTAAAAATAAAAGTAAATATGTTATTTTTTAACAAAGTCATGTTTTATTTCCTTAATAAGGTTAGATTCAATCTAAATTGTATATATTTTTTCGTAAATATAGCAAAAAAACCTCGAGTTTAATAAGTGGGTCATTATGACCCAACCCCCATGTCCTTGTAGCTAAAATCCACCCCCCCGGCGCCGGGTTAAACGTCCGAATTTCGAAAAAGTACCATATCTGCATTTGTATTTTGTAGATAAGTTACAAATGTTATATAATTTGTATTTTCTATGCGTTTTGGTTAAAAAGCAAGATGGTGGACAAAAAAGTTCCAAAATACTGCTTTTACCCTATTACTACCTTAAAGGGCTGTCAAAAAAGTACGGGCCACATGTTTGCTTTTTTATTTAATGAACAACAATAAGTATTAAATTAAAAAAGTACCCATTTAACAAAAAAGTTCCAGTTAGAGAACAAAAAAATACCAAAAAATCCCTCTTACAGATTCTCATTCACTCAGGAACTTGCATGTTTAATTCTATGTTTCTAGGTCAAATAACTACGAAAATTCAAAAAGTGCCAGTTTAAAAATAAAAAAGTATCAAAAAGATCCCTTTAACATATTCTCATTCACACACGATCTTGCATGTTTAATTTTATGTTTCTAAGTCCAATACTTACGGAAACTCAAAAAGTTCCAGTTAATATACAAAAAAGTACTAAAAACTTTCCTCTTATAGATTGTTATCCACTCAGGACATTGCATCTTGAACTTTATGTTTCTAGGTCCAATACTTACGGAAATTCAAAAAGTACCAATTGAAGAACAAAAAGTTGCCTCATAGATTCGTATCCACTCAGGACATTGCATGTTGAGTTTTATGTTATAAGGTCCAATATTAACGATAATTAATAAAATACCAGTTTTAGAACCAAAAAGCTGAAGAAAAATGTTAATTAATTTAATTTCCATAAATCCCGTCTTAGTGGACCGATTTGGGAAGATATCCACCTCCGGTCCAAATTTCAAGTTTTTAGCTTCAGGCGTTTAGGCTGTGCGATGATAAATCAGTAGGGTTTTTTCCCGGGATTTCCCGTCCCGGGAATTTCAATTATTTTATTTCCCGTTTTCCCGGGATTTTTCTTGCGGGATCCCGGGAAATAAAAAATTCCTCATAATTTCAGAAAATAGCTATTTATACTTTGAAATTTAGTTTTCTATTCTCTAAAAATTAGCATCTGTGGATGGGTTGTGCATTAGATCAATTGCAAGAAGTGAGTACATGTATTTAAATCAATGTCTCCTGATGCAATGAATCTACTCAAACCAGAATGGGCAGTGCAACAGTTAATAATTATTACATTTAGTGAAGTGGAGAGTTAATAAAGTACATTAATTCAAAATAAGATGCAGGCAGTAAAGTTTCATTGTTCATGAACAAGTCTTAAAAATAGGAGATACCTAAACATATCGCTCCTTTATTGCAACATATTCATATCTACAAAAACAAACAATCTTGGCAAAATGCGATTAAAGTTTTCAAAATGTACCGATTTAAAAATATATTTTGCTATAACTTCGGTTCAGTTTGAGATATAATACGAGAAGGTATGAAGGAAAACTTTGCTAAAGTTACTTCAAGTTTTGAGATATGACTATTATTTATTAGGTGATAAACACAAATTTTCAATTTCAATTTGTGTTGGCTTATATACCCGTGAAGTGCGGGGAAACCGAAATAAAATAACATTTTGGAAACTCGTGTAAGATACTACAACATACAACTTGAAAAACACATTGTCCTAAAGATTACAAATGGATCTATTGAAATGAAAAGGTTTGTAAGAAGCAGTCCGGTTGATGCTTTTTTTGCATAAACCTTGACATACATTTGACTGATATAGACGCTGTTTATAAAAAAGAAAAAATTGCTTCTGATTGTGTTTTCGAAGCATGCTACAACGGTGCACTTTTAACTATTTGTCCAACCTCGGTAAAAAATGAACAAAATTTTTCAGAAACATGATAATTAGTAAATAAAATCAGGAATATACTTTTTGCCGACTTACTAAGCGCTTTGAGTGTGTCAGAAAGTTATAATTAACTTTTTGATATCATATCTTGAGTACCTTAATTTTAATTTTGTTTTTATTATTGTTTTATGAATTAAATTGTTATGTTTATGTTATCTTTTTATCTTGTATCCAGAGCATAATAATACTGAATAAAAGCATAATAATAGGGAATAAAGGCGTGAGGTGATAATAATTCAAGTTCCATTTCAATCTTTAATTAATATTTTAGTATTGAACCATTTCTTTTACTTTCTTTGTAGAGAAGTTCCCTTACGTTTTTTTATAAAAGTTTTTTTCATTAATTAATAACAAAGTTTTCTTTGTATTATTTATATAGAGCGGGATCCCGGATTCCCGCTTTCCCGGGAATCGAAAAAGTCCGGGGGAAAAAAAACTCTATAAATCAGTCAGTAACGTTACAATTTTATATATGTAGATTATTATTTTTAAGAAAAGAAAACAACATAAATTTCTTTAAAGTATTAAAAATGGATAGAAATACTTTAATAAAGTTATCAGAAGACTATTTTAAACTTATTATAGAATTAAAAAATTAATGGATTATTGAGAGGCGAAATTAAAAAAATATGAGTTTTCGTGGTCGGTAAATACGTCTGATAGGTACGTTTATTGTGACCGATGTTACATGATATACATATGATATACATTTATCGAAAATTTAAAGAAATGCTTTTTAATATTTTTTACAAACAGAGAATTTATTGAAAAAAAATTTAATAGTAAATTTTGTAGATATAATTTGTTATGTTAGGTAATTTCTTTGCTTCGCCTGTTAAATTAATTCATGATTCCGGCAACACTGATATACATACTTTGGTTTATACACAATGTTGCCAAGCAAATTGACATCGTAAAATTTTACGGATAAAGCCTAGTACTCTGTTCAAATTTGTGAAAAACGTTTAGCAACATTAATTATTTTACACGAAAATTTTGACATGTATCAATGTTACATATCATGCGAGTTTGTACAATTTGACGTTTTTATTCCTGCAAAGTATGCGACATTGTTTTGCGTATGTAAACAAACCCCACATGTATTTTACTAAAAATAATTTCTTTTAATTAAAAATTTAATAAAAAAAGAAAGTAAATATGGATAAAAAACTGTTACCGGTTGTGTTATTTCAATTTTTTATTTCTTATTTTATAATCAGTTCATTCTTTTTTGCTTTTGCTTGAAATTCCACGTGAAATAAGTGCAGCTTACATTATTTCGCAGTTGTAAAAAAATGTTGCCAGAAACATTTCGGAACTTTTTCACAAAATGAACAGAGTACAACTATATCAACATTATTTCATAGATATTCCGCACAATTTTTTTTCATATGCGTTTTGACAGCATTTCACGTGAAACGTTGAACAGAGTACCAGGCTTAACATATTGGTGTGGATTTTCACAATTATTGTTGTTATTTGTGTATAATATTTTTTGTTTATTTATTAATAAGAACATTTTTATAAAAAATTAATTTTTTTTTTAATAAACGAATTTAAAGGAAAATACAATTTTACTACTATTTTTTTCCTTTTTTGTTTGATGAATTTCGAAAGTTGACAACCCTGCTGGCTCATCTACATTTCCACTTAATCCACTTTGATTAAATGGACTACTCCATGGACTGGTCCGATGTAATGCAAGCATGGACCATGTCATTGTTGAAAAGTGTTTGTAGTGAGACACATGTCCTCGTTTTTTAACGACGTGCTTTCGTTTTTGAACGACTTCAAAACTAATCCTCTTGAGTATACCATGGAGTAGTTTTAAAACCACTCCTTTGTAGTCCAAAGCTGGGTTATATGGTCCTGCCCTAGGACATCGTAATGTTAAATATACCATGTTTTTTCCATACGTTTTGGTTACTTTTGGAGTAGTCCTAGTCACTTGTGGGCTACTCTTTACACGCGTGTTTGGACTGGTCCTATTATTTGCATGGTACACATTGTTCGCTCTCTTTGCATTTTCATTTTGCATTTGCCCATACATGATTATATACTCCAAACGAATACAGTAGGATCCAGTTAATGCGTATTCGCTAAGAGACAGGAATTTTTTACGCATTAGTCGCAATTTACACTATGGACATTTCTTGCCGGACAGAAAAAGTTTGTCGGCGAGAGAGGCAAGAAGTGAAGAGTGTCACGAATACAGCGTCGCCCCCTTACCATCAAACTTCGTCTGTCCGGCAAGAAATGTCTCTAGTGTAAATTGCGACTTACGAAAACCAAAAATTGCATCAAACACAGTGAATTCCTTCAAAAACACAAAAAATATCTGCAAAAAGTTAATGTCTTTTAATGTTTTCTTTTTGGAAGAGGTTGTCAACAATAATTACGAATTATAGCAAGTTGAACAGACGGTGTATTTGAATTTTAAGATTAAAAACGAATTACTGAAAGGAAATTAAAATGGTTCTACCAAGGTAGATACCAAGGTATATTTACACAAGGTAGACTCATTTGGGAGTGTAGACATGCTGCTCTATAAAAGGAACCATGTTGTCAAAATTGTCTTCATATAAAACAAAAACAATTTAACGCAGACATACGAGTTTACCTTGTGTAACATAGCGTCTTCAACTGACAATTTTTTGTCATACCAAACGTCAAAGTCTATATAAAAAAAACTCGAAAATTTTTGTCAGCGTTTTTTTAATATGAAGTTTGACGTTTGGTATGACAAAAAATTGTCAGGTAAAGACGCTATGTAAATATACCTTGGTAGATACTAACAGTTTTTTTGTGGGGCACGAGTTACACGAGTTGAAATAATTAAAATTAAACTCAATAAAAGCAACGATTATAACGGGATAATTTATTGTATCTTTTTATTCATCAGCTAAAAAGAATATGGTGGGTATATTAAGCTTTTCATTACGTTTGTAACACATCAAAATACATACCTAGCTAGGTTGCCTTAGAATCTTATAATCATTTAGAAGTTATATACTTTATGTCATCTAAAACTAATATCCGTCTGTTTGTCTGTTAAAAGCATAATAGAGTTTGAAAGTTGACTAAAATATTTGTAGCATGCATCAGAAATGCTTAGTATGATCCAAATCGGCCCGATAAAAAAAGTTATAAAACTGAATGTGCACAAACCCAATAACAAATATCTATTTTTTTTTTTTAAATCATTATCAAAAAATATTTAAACTACTTAACGAAAAGGTATCAAATTTCATCACTCTGTAACTTAAATCAAACTGGATCCAAAACTCGGTTGAATTAGTTAAGAAGCAAGAAAAATATGGATCAAAATATCTACCAAATAACAAAAATTATAATGATTTTAAAAACTAACTCCAAAATATTTAAGCAAATCAAACGAAATTCACCAAATATAATTACCACTCACTCAAATTTTTACATAAAGTTCAGAATTTGAAATACTTGATTTAAGCTATGTACTAAAGTTTTCACTTTTCACAAAAAATCTTCAGTACTAATATTAAGAATAAGAATTGCTTAAAATTACGATTTCTTTTCTGCATGGTAGAAATTTTATAATTTATGTTAGTAATATTTACTTCATTTAAGAATGGAAAATTAAGTAAAATTGTAGGATTTTTTTAAGTTCACCAGAATTTTGTGTAAACTTCTGTCTAATACAATTTCTTTATTTTAAGTTAAATATCTCTTTTAAATAAATTTGAACGTAGTTCAAGGAAATTTCATAAACTAAAACTAAGTTTATATCTAACTTAAATTAAGTCGTATTATTTTTTTGAGTGTATAGGAGACTCCTTAAAGAATAGGGATAGCGGGAAGGTGTGTTAGTTACAAATGATATTCGTTTGACTATTTTTTATTTGTTGTAAGCCAACGCACACAAACACAAATATTAAAGCTGAATTGACGTGTTTAAGAAAAAATGGTTCTAAAGAAAAACTCGCATCAATGCTGCTGTTTGCTATTTATTTTAGTTAGGTTTTGTTAAATAGGTATGCGATTTAGAGAAAAGTTTCTAAGACAAAATTTGCTGGAAACTTCACTAATAACATCTTCTTAGTAAACAATTATGCAAAATTTATATTGTCCAAGTTTTGAGGCATAAAAGTCTGACTACGGTTTTTCTCAATCTTTGGCGGGCGTGAGAGACGGCTTAGCCTTCGCCGAATTTCCTAAATGTTTTTTGCCGTCGTTTTTTATCAATTCCCACCGAATTGGCGGGTGAGAGCATGGAAAAATAGAAAAAAATATGCCCCATACAGTTAACGACCTCCCTAATGTACCTAATATGCTTTTGATTTAATCGGCTAATCGCTCGATTAATTTACCGAGGTTTTGGTTTAATCGGTTAATTTTGTTATTGATCGGTTAACCGATTAATTAAGTTTTATTATAAATTAAGTAGTTTCAATAAATAAAAATGCAAATATTTATTATATGAAGTTTATTAGTAAAAAACATAACAACAAACAAAACAATTCTTGAACTAAAACGAGCAATCAAAAAAGTAATTCATAAATATGTAATACATATTTTATAATTTATACATATGTATTACTTATTAGAAAAAAAAACTGTGAGATCGTTTTATTAATCACTTCAATAGATTAAGGAGATCTTATAAAACAATCTTTTAGAATAATAATTTGATTTAATTGTTTAGCATTTAAGCGTTTCATTTCGTTAGTTTTGATTGACTTTGAAAAAATTCTTTCACTTATCGAATATGTTGGAGAAATAGAACAACAACCCATAATACAGATTTTCTAATTGCTCAGCCGTGTTCATTGATTTCTCCAAACATATAAAATCAACCATAATGCCATTATAGTCCTGTTTTAATTTTTTAAAAGTTTTAACACTTCTATTTGTTTCGGTCAATTCTGTTAAAAGATTGCTTGTGTTACAATCGAGAGTTTCTTGTGTTGGCAGATCATCATCAGACATCATCATCATCATAACAATGACAACTACAACTTAAGTAACATAACGTGTATTTTGTCGTGTTTAAAATCGTATTTACGTCTTTTTTGTCTTGAATAATTTAATAGTTTGGAATTCACAGCCCATCAAGGTGCTAAGAGCTGTCCACACATATAGTGACCGTCGAGCACCAGCAATGTTACCTCTTACCAATTCTACGGCCTTCAAAATCCCTAGAGCTTCTGCCAAAAATATACTGCAGTCGTCAGGAAGCCTTTTGACCTTTTAGTATCTATATACTCAAGGTAGACAGACCTCTTTACCCGTTCCGCTTATGCGGATATATTGGCAAATCTAAAGTATCGCCGATATATCGGTATCGTTACTTCCCTAATTGTCACTTACCTATCGGCGACTAAATTGAGATAGTGTCCACAATACAATATTAAAAAAAAACGTCGTTTATATAGTCGCCAATGACAACTTTAACCACATTGTTACCCATATGATCCTTAACGACAATGTGCATGATAACGTCGCTCACATTGTCGTGTACGACTTAAGTGCTGTCGCCAACATGTCGTTAGGGATTTACTATGGGTCTTGCACGTGTCGTCGACATTGTCTTGAATACATGGCCAACTGGGAAATAATTAAAACCACAAAAAAAATTTTGTTACATTAACCCGTTAATCGACTGAATTTTAAATTAACCGATCATTTAATCGGGTAAGTCGGTTAACCGAATGAATACCCTACCATATATGCATACTGTGCATTACAGAAATACATACATGTATAAGGGAAAACCCCTTTTATAAGCAAATGCAGAAATACTTATATATTTACCTATGGTGTTTATGTTTATAAAATAAATTTAGTATTAGGACTTAGGACTAACATGTGGTTTAGGTGCAAATATAACCTTGTTGTCCAAGTCGCTATACATAAATGAAGTAATAAATAAGATGTACAGTTATTTTGACTTAGCTGCACAATCCCCTTTGCACGATTTTTTGTGCAGGTAAATTAAAAGTACAATTGTAGTTACCTGTATAAAAGTGCAGCTTAAGTAAAGTGCTTAAAAGAAGTATAAAAAACATGTTGATTAATAAATTGATATACATATTATTAAAATTAAATATTTATATGAAAAAGTAGCCACCATATTTTTCATGTGTGCAGCTTACTTTGATGTTTTATATGAAAATATTTTAAAGCTGCCCAAAAATATGATAAATTTGCAGGTACATATACAAAAGGCATGTAAACCAAGATTTTGAAGAATAATTACAGATAATATGTATTTTGGGAAGTTAAGTCAAAGTGCAGCTAACTTAAATTTTTTATGTGAAAATAAATTTCAAATGCCAAAAATTTTGGACATTTATCTTAAATGTGCAGGTATAGAAAGTGCACTTAAAAAAGAAATTTGGATGGGATTTTCACGAATAATGACAAAAATGATTTATTTTGTACAGTTAAGTCAAAAGTGCACTTAAACAAAAGACAGTTAAGTCAAAACTACTGTATTTCGTAATATTAATGTAAAGGGTTAAAATATATAAAATCAATTTACACTATGGCCATTTCTTGCCGGACATTTTTTGAATTCTCTTTTAAACTTACCTGAAGCTTTTACATATGAAAAATTAGAAGTCAGACATACATCATATTCTTGTTTCTTTCTTTCGTACAGTTTCGCGTATTGTTCTTGTAGTTACAAGCCAAAATGACGCCGGTTTGATAAAAACGATATAAAGCAACAAGATGAAAACTCGCCTTCAAACTTCGTCTGTCAAGAAATGTCCATAGTGTACATTGGGACCAACCAGTTTTCCTTACCCCTTCCGATTTTGATAAAGCTTGGCAAGAATCAGGCCTCTGTCACAAATACTATTAGAGTATAATCTTGTCTCACTACTGTTTCTGGTTTGCGGAAACATTGCGACTTAAATAAAAGAAAATTTCTCAAAAGTTTGCAAAACTGACTTCTTTATTGGGTACATTTTAAATCATTCAATAATAAAAAATTAAAACATCGATGTATCGTGTTTTTTTACCGATGTTTTTTAACATCAATGCTTATCGGGGGACCATGATGGTTTAAAAAATCGATGTTTTTCAGAACGATGTTGCATCCCTACATACATGCGCAAAAAAATAATGTTTTTTAAATTTAAATGCACTATCTTGTTTTCTTTGTTTCATTCATATTAACCATAATTAAAGAAACAAGATTGCGCATTGCGCAGGTACATATGTTATTTTTGTGTGTGACGAAGAAATAGAATTTGTGTATGTGCCAGTGTTGCCAGTGAAATTTCGTGAAAGATAAATTTTAGTTTCCAAAAAGATACATTTTTTCCCAAAAAGATACATTTTGGAAAAAATTTGAAAATCCATTTTGAACGTTTAACATTTATTAATATAACATTTTTATTTTATATTCAATGAATATAGTACAGCAAATGATATAATATAAATTCACGAGTTAAGGCGTTTATATTAAGGCGAATATACCAAAAAGTTCATATAAATTTCCTGTAAGTAAAAAAAAATTTCATATTTTCCCTCAGAACTTCGCACTACTAGTAATCATCGATTTAGGTGGATTGTATGTTGAAACATCCTTATGGCCATTTTCTCATTAGGCGATTATCTTTTTTCCCAACGAAGAACTGCACATTAAAGAAATTTGGTTTTCTCAATGTCTCATTTGCTTCTATTTTGTCGCAATGCTAACTGGCACATATCTGCCAATATATTTATTTTCCTTTTATTTGACGTACAGATAAATTCAATCAGCTGACTCCCAACTTTTACATGTATTTTGAGTGGTGTTGCCAACTC
Organism: Pollenia griseotomentosa; assembly: GCA_963931875.1. Taxonomy (NCBI): domain Eukaryota; kingdom Metazoa; phylum Arthropoda; class Insecta; order Diptera; family Polleniidae; genus Pollenia; species Pollenia griseotomentosa. The sequence goes on from OZ007560.1 coordinate 944,282, forward strand.
AAACCAATGTTTTTTGTCGGTATATTGAGAAACCCAAAATTAACGGACAGTTTAAGTAACAGACCGTTTGTCGATACATTGAGAAATAGGCCATTAATGTTTTCTTTCACCATTTTTAAAGCTGCTATTGTACTACAATTGAGTCGGTTACGATGATTAGTCTTAATAAGTTAATAAGTTTTAGTTGGCTAAAAATTCTCTAATATTTTATTTCTGTACATTTTGCGTAAAGATTTAAAAGATACGAAGATGTGGTACCTGAAGTCATCAAAAGATGCGAAAAATTTATCTTTCGTATCCTAATGGCATCACTGGTATGTCCATTTGTGTAGCTCTTACATTTTTTACAACAAACACTCATTTGCATTCTATGATGACGTAGATGCGCTGTAGAATTTTGTTGTACGACTGAGTGCGCAGTCTTGGTTTTTGATTATGCATATTAGCATACTTCTATTTATAGATGTATGTAAGCATGTATTTGAGTTGCCATGTGAAATTACTAAGACTGGGAAGATTCGTAATTTGTACTTAATAAGCCATTGGTAAGCCATTGTGCTCCTCGAGTTTAAATAGATTAAAAAAAGTACAATTGTCCCAATTTGTCCAACCCTGGTTCATATATTTATAAGCAAGGACGTAATAGTTTTAACTTTTATTCGATAAAAATTGCATACAATTATTATAAATAAATTTTTATTTTATTTCTTAAACTTAATTATTATTTCCAATTTTTATTTTTAAAAATTGACGAATAAGATAATGGGTAACAAATAAAAGTATTCCTCAGGCATAACTAAATATTACTTATCGATAGATATATTTACTATCTAATTTTAAAAGTTATGAATAAGAAATAATATAACAGTTATTAATTTTATGTAATAAAGTTTAGATACGCAAACTGTTTTATAAAGGATACCTTTTTTTAGGCAAGAAGTTAAAATTGAAACAAACCTTAGATACTAATTGATTGATTAGTTAAAAAAGGGTAAGCTAAGAACACATGTCATTGAACCACGCATGTGATTCAAATTTTGCTAAAATTCCCGAAACTTTGAATCACGTTCGACTTTGTTCAAGTTTTTATAGCCAATTTTATATGTTTAAGCCTCAATCAAAATCACTGTTACAGTATAATAAAATAGACTTTATTTTTGTCCGTATTCTTAAAAAAGTTTATGGTTTCAAACTTTTGAGTAGCTCGTGCAGCATATCTGTATATGCAACTGTGTGTGTTTTCATCTAAGGTATAAGGTATGTTCAGCAACTTTGTTGAAAGTTTTACGGCGAAAACTATCAAAGAAAAATTGGGAGTTTAGCACGTCATAAGAAATCTTATTAAATCACCTTTCTTTCGAAGGAATATACTGTGGAACAGAAGTAGAAATTTATATTTCCACAAATGATGTTGAAGGTGATGTGGTGAAGATTAATACACAGTTTAGATCCCTGACAGGTATAGAAATATTAAAAATTTAGAAATGGAAGTATATGCATGAAAAATAAATTAATCGAAATGATGTTTCCGGAAATTTCAAGAATTGTAGGTGGGGTATTATCATTTTCACATTTCCTTCAAAAATATAACGAAAGTATGTTCCTACAGTTTCCAGTTTTAAGCAGGTAAAAGATTTTCTTGTTGTTTTAGTTTTATACATATACATGATTTGTTATCAAAAACAGTTTGTACTCATGAATATATCGATAGACTTTTTATGTACCTTATTTTACGTTTTCATATGTACCTATATCGTAGTGTGTTTTTTATAGATATGAGGTGCGTTCGTTTACTTTTCCAGTAAAATTCCAGTCAAATCCAGTAAGTGAATTATATGAAAATTTTACAAATTTATGTGTACGCGAACGCATTTCAGTAAAATCCAGTACAAATTTGTACAAATTTTTGGGTAAACGAACGCAGCTATGTACATACATTACTTTTAAATAATAAATGCATTTTTTAATAAAAATAAGAATTTTATTATTACAAAAATGAATTTTTATGTGCAATTTTATGTCATGTTAATGTTTTTGGTTGCTTTTATTTAAAATAGAAAAAAGTTCAAATGTTAAAAAAAAAATTGTTGGTACAATTGGGGTCGAAAAAGTACAATACAATTTTAATGTTCTCATTTTCCAACCCTGTTGTACAGTGTAATAAAAATCAATTTTTAAAGAAGACCGAAGCTAGTAATTTTAAGGCCTGGAACAGCACCCAAAATGCGATTGGCCTCAAACTTTTCACTTTTTTTTTTATCTCAAAAACAAACAAAAAAGTTGGGTTACCCTTTAATTTTTTTTCATACAAAATTGTCAAGATGAGAATGCAATCGGCTGGCAAATGTTATTTTCTACCACAAAAACCAAAAATGTCCATTTCGAAAAATGGCGCTTACGTGGTTAAGGAAGAAACGCGATGATATTTGATTTACTGTAGAAATTACAAACGGAATGTCAAACTTATATACATATACCATTTCTATCTGTGGCGAAGGGTATAAAAAATTAAAAAAAGGTAAGGAAAAAACATGTAAAATCAATTAAAATGTATAATCATTCAAAAAAGCAAATTTCGATCTACCAAGAGTTAAAAATACAATTTGGTTTAAGGATTGATGTTTGACTATTGACGTCAGCAGTCGTCGATGGCTGCGAGTGTAAAACGGCAAATCCATCTGAGGAGATCGAGTGGTTGCGATCGAAACATGTCATGGTAACCTGCCGGCCGGTCAGGAATGAAAGATTATCAATAACAATTTTAATTAATTTTCATGTTGTAAAATTCCTTTCTTCATAAAAATAATTTAATGGAAATTAAATTTAATGAACTTAAGCCTAATTAGAAATATTGAAAATTTGGATTAAAAACCACAGATAGTTCAACAAAATAACCACAATAAAAATTAAAAACTTTATTAAATAATATTAAATAATAATCACACTTCATACCAAAAATATAAATATATGTATATATACATATTGGTTTTTAAATATTTAAAAAAAACTGATCAGTTTCAAAGGATTTTGGTAAGTTTTTTAGACAAGTTTGGTCGGATAGAAAATTTTTCAGTGGCAACGCTGCTTACTGCAGTAAGAACAACAGATATTTTTCATAAAAGGACGGCTTGCTGACAGTTCTCAGAGAGTTTTGAAAGTGTACACAAGTTTTATTTAATCACGGCAAAGAATTTTATATACACACCGCAAACGGAAGGGCTTTATTAAAATATTTAATACCTATTACTGTTCGAAGAAAAATTTAAACACATAAAAAAATTATTTTAAAATTTCTTTGCACTTTCGCTGGACTAAAAACATTTAAAAAAAAAACATTATGTGAATAAAAACACGTTACTTACATACATATGTATATTCTTTTGTTGGTTGTATTACTAAAAACAACATAGTGTAAAAGTACATCCATACATACCTATGTATGTATGTATCTATGTTTTGAAATCCATATTTAGATCTTCCTATCGAGTACAAAGCAACAAATTGTTCGTTAAGAAATGAAGAATAAATTTCGTTGGCAAAATGAAATGTTCGGCAGCTGCAAAAACACGCTGCATGAGCATAAAAAGAAATGCAACAGGTTTAAAGGAAAAACAACGCTCCTTGCAGCTATTTTTATATTTTTTTGTAAGTATGTATGTATAATATTTATCTGATAGTACAAAGGCATGAGCATATGTATCTCTGTGTGCACATTAGACTTGGTATTGAAAAAAACTATTTCTTAAAAGGCCCTAAATTTTTTTTTTATTATCCCAAATTAACTGGTGTAAAATTTTAATCCTAGAAATTTACGAAAACAAGCGCAGAAAATCGTTTGAACATTCAATAAATAATCAAGCACAAATTAAACCTTTTAAATGCGTATGTATGTATGTATGTTTGTATGTACAGTGCCGCACATAAATATTGGCACAACGAGCTTTTTTAATTTCACGGTCATTTTAGGAGCATTTTAAAAATCATATTGTTCGAAAAATATTTAATATTAATAAGTTCATATTATTATTTAAACATTCAAAAAAATTTCATCGAAAAATCTGCATAAAATACATTTTTGGAAGTAGCTAATTTGAAAAAAAAATGCACAAAACTATTGGCACACTTAGGCCCGTTTTCACAACTTACCGATAGCTAAAGGTAGGATTTTATCGGCCGTATTAAAAGTGTTCCATTATACCAACTTTACTTTTACCTACCAGGTAGGATGAACCTTAATTTACTTTATCGCTCACTTTAGGTTAAAGTTAAGTTTTAATAATGGATCACTTTTTACAAGGCCGTTTAAAGTCTACTTTTAGCTATCGGTAAGTTGTGAAAACGGGCCTTAAACTGTTATTTGATTTTTTCCTGATTTTGTTTATGGTTTGGCAACTTAGTTAAGAAAATACCTGTTAAATATAGCCAGACACCGTAATCTAGCAGCTTTTGCAGTTAATGTGACAGTTTGCTAAGAAAATTTTATAAATTAGTCTACAAAACTATTAAATCAGTCTAAAACAAAAAGAAACTAGCACATCTCAGCGCAAAATAATACTGCACCTGTACAATCAAAGCAAATCGTACGCTGAGATTGGTAAAATAATGGACAGAAGCCGTTTCACAATTCGATGTATTGTAAATCGTTTTAAAGGGCAGCCAAACTTAGAAAATGTTAAAAAAAACAGGTCGTCCCAGCATATTAAGTGATGGCGGGCGTAACCAAATAGTGCGGAAAATTAAAATAAACCCCAAAAAACATCCACAGAGACTTTGGGAAAGACATTCACCCCATGACGGTCAGAAGAGTGCTGTAAGAGGCAAATTATAATGCTCGAGTTGCTAGACGTAAGCCACTTATTTCTGATATTAACCAAACAAAGCGTTTAGCATACGCAAAACGGTACATAAGCAAGCCTACCAGCTACTGGGATCAAGCACTCTTCTCGGATGAGAGTAAATTTAATATTTTCCGCACTGATGGACGAACTTCCGTATGGAGAAAACCTAATACGGCATACGAAAAATCAAATCTTGCACCAACTGTAAAACATCGTGGGGGAGGAGTTATGGTGTGGGGCTGCATGTCTACTTTAGGTGTTGGAGAGTTGGTTTTCATAGATGGCATTATGGACAAAACGGTTTATTTAAATATTTTAAAGGAAAATGTAAAAAAAGCGCTGAAGAGTTGAATCTACCAAGCAGTTTTAAATTTCAACAAGATAACGACCCAAGCCATTCAGCCAATAAGGTCCGTATGTGGCTTATATAAACCATCGCACATGTGCTACCCCATCCCCCACAATCTCCAGACCTCAATCCAATAGAGCATTTGTGGGAACAACTCGATAGACGTGTAAAAAAGAGGCCAATTTCTAATAAATCTGACCTAAAGAAGGCATTGATAGAAGAATAGCGATAAATTGGCGAGGGAATAACGAAAAAGTTGGTGCATTCTATGCCAAAACGTATAGGTGCAGTTATAAAGCAAAAAGGTTTGCCAACAAAGTATTAAATGTGGTATACCATATAATTTTCTCGTTTTGCGTGATATAGAATAAGGTGTGCCAATAGTTTTGTGCAGTAGAATTGCTATTATTTTTTGTTAAATATGTTGCAAATACTTAATAAAATTAAATTTTAATTAAAAAAATATTTGCATTACCTAATAAACTGAAAAAATGTTTATGGGAGACCATTTTTTCACTTGTTTAATGTTCCAATTTGCCGTGCAGGGCATAAACATAAAAATTCTTGCTGTGCCAATAAATATGTGCGGCACTGTATATACACACATACCTACTCATCGCTTTCTCAATATTATAAGTAATTTACAACGTTGTATGTGAAGTGTAGCTAAAATATGGAGAAAATAAAGTTTATGATCTCTTATTTTTTTCTACTATGTATTTCCAAATAAAGTTACGTAATAAAATTAAGTTCAACAAGGTGACCAAAAACTTGTTGCCGGTTCTGGATCAACACTAATGGCCGTTTTTTTATTAGGCGATTATCTTTTTTCCCAACGAAAAACTGCAGATTAAAGAAGTTTGGTTTTCTCAATGTCCCTATTCCGCTTCTATTCATTACATACAAAAAAATATACAGTTAGGGAAAAAATTGTTCACAAAATTAGTGTAATTGGCAAAATAGGCTATAAATTTTTGTTTTATTTATAATTATTTAATATTTTTTAACTACGTGTAAATTCGATAATCCGGACTCCACTAATCCGGAATATTCGGTAATCCGGACAGAATTTTGCAGCTCATTGCGTATTCTATAATCCGGATTGATTGCAACTAAATATTGAATAACACCCGTTTTAATCTATTTTTTTTATTCAAATCAAAGCATGCTTTGGAAAATACAGTCATTGCGTATTCTATAATCCGGATTGATTGCAACTCTATAATCCGGATTAAATAACACCCGTTTTTATTTATTTTTTTGTTCAAATCACAGCATGCTTTGTAAAATGCAGTTAGATTAGTGTGATATGAGTATGTTTGCACATGCGTTTTTTTGCTATGAATTATTATAATTTTTAATAAATACATACATGCGGTAATCCGGATAATTCGCTACTCCGGATTGGGGTCTGCAATCAATTATCCGGATTATCGAATTTTTACTGTATATGAAATTTAGAACATTAAAAACAAGGACCGGAAAACGTTTTTGTTTTATGTTTTTTAAAAAATATTTATCATTGGTGTTCGAAAAATATTTTAAACTGTACAAAAAACAAAAAAGAAAAAAAAAATTTTGTTTGATATTGTTTCTTTAAGTTCAAAATAATAAAGTTCTCAAAAAAAAGTTTTAATCAGTTCAAAAAAAAAATAAAAACAAACACAAAAAAGATATTTATTTTTTCAGTACAAAATTATTTTGTACATGAAAAGAAAAAAAAACCAAAAACTTAAAATTTAACATGACAAAGATACAAATTATGAGATAAGATTATAAAGATATGTATGTATATTATTTTTTTACGCTGTTAAGCTATTTTTATTGTTTTTTTTAACCGATTTAGCGATTTCAAATAAATTTTAGAGTTTGTTTCTGATGTTGATTTTTTCGTGAATTTTTGCCATGTTCGCGATAGAAGCGATTTTTTCCTGTAAGTTTCTGGTTCTTTACAGCTTTAACGATTTATAATAAAAAGTAGACTCTGCTATCATGCTGCTGTTAGCAAATTTTTGCGAATTTCCGCTTATTTTGCAGTTTTTTCCGAATTACGGATGAAAATATTTTTTGAACACCAATGATGATAAATATTTTTTCATGTACAAAATACATACTGTACATCAAAAATAAATATCTTTTTTTGTGTTTCTTAATTTTTTTTAAACTGATAGAAAAAAAAAAATAATTTTGTACGCATGAGTTTTGAACTTTTCAAATGAAAAAGTTAAATTTTAAGTTTTCGGTTCTTAATTTCTGATGCCTGCTTAAAAAAAAAACTCATCCAAAAAATATGTGTTCATAATATTTTACACGGTATGAGTATTAAGTTCTGAATGTGAACAATTATGACCTCAGTTAGAGATTATTGTTGTATTTGGGTCGTAGCGTTTGGTGTGTTGTCCCTTGACTCTTTTAAGCTGCCTTAATCCTTTTTTCCATAATTTTACTAAAGTTTTTAGCATTTTCGGATTTATTTTTTCAAGCTTTAACGGCAAGCTCCCAAACTTATAACCGGTGTAAGGCGCGTTCATCTGAGCAAAAGCTTGACGTTTTGAAATGAACCAAAGATACTCAAGTGGGTACAACTCTTGCGACACATTTCTAATTTTTTTAAACAAACGTTTAGGTTATTTTGAAGTATGCTTAGGATCGTTGTCCCGCATAAAGATATCACCCTGTCGTTGTTCTTTGCCGAAAATGGCTAATCTTGGCGTGCATTCCAAGGTATTCAAGGATAGTTATGTAGTACTTGGCACACATTTTTCTTCTGAAATAGCGGAGTTCTCGTCATTTATGAGACCATCAAAATTTTAATATTCGGAGTTATTCCGCTCATTTACGCTAACACTTTTATCTAGCCATGTTTACTGCCGTCCGTCTGGCCCTAATCTCAAAATTATTTCCGATCTAAGCATGTGACACGCACTGAGCTTTTAAAACTAAATTTTCAGGGAATTTTTATTAAAGATTCACACCGGGTCAATATTGTTCACACATATGGTTTGGATGTTAACTTAGTATAAATATAAAAACTAATGGTACTTTTGAAAATAAGTTGACACAATTTATCAGGAGAGCGAAAATACCTATATGTCTGATAGCACTATTTACAAATTAAAATTTTGCCGATTTGAACATTGAAATATGCAGATAGCACTATTTAAACAAAAATGAAAATGAGCTGTAATGAAAACTATTAAGACTTTAATCTAAGTTACACGAATTTTTATAAAAATAATTAGTCCCAATTTACAACGTTGAAATTGTAAAGGCTCAGTTAGCCGGAAGTAACAGTAACGCTGCAAATCAGCTGATTCATTTTGTTGTATGTAAAGCAATTAGAACGATTAAAGTTAGCAGTAAGATGTTACGTCTCAATCTGTAAGAAATAGATTCCCTACAAGAAATGCATAACCAAAACTAAAAAAATTACTAACTCACTTGCAACAATTTTACATTAGTTGTTCCACTCTAACATATATGTAAGATTGGTACAACTATCATTTTGTAAAAATTTGTGAATTTCTTAAATTTAGTATTTGTCATTGGTATTAAAGAAAAAAATCAATTAAATTAATTATATAACTTAAGTAGTGGGGTAAAAATTTCTATAAAAAAAGTGACACCGCCAAATAGCTGTAATCAGAATGGAACAACATAGGTCATTGAAAGGAATGGTCGTCCAACAGGTAGCCGCCATGCGGATGGTGGATTTGACCAGGATAATCGTTGAGGATTTGCCGGTGGTAATAAGGGAACAAATAATGTTATTAAAAACCAGGGTTGATCTTTACATGTTTCAAGAAACACCACTTTCTATCCTCAGAAGATCTTAGTGTTCTACCCAATGCACCACTGCGGTGCCCGTTAGCCAACAGTCAAACATCAATCTTTAACCAGTAGTACTGGTGGTTCGAAATTTGCTGTTATTATCACTTAAATTTCAAATTACATGTTGCCTCCTTTTTCCTCTGTTTTTTCGTATTCTTTCTGTCAAGACTTTGTCTTGAAAACCTGAATACATTTGTTTATTATGTTTTTTTGTCCACTTTCGTCGACATTTTTTATTTGTACAAATTAAAGTACAAATGTAAACATTAGAGCTTGTGCCATAGCTATTTCTAAGAACAATTTTTGATTTTTAGTTGAACTGTTAATTTTTAATTTTTTGATATTCTTTAATTAGGCTCGAGTTCATCAAATTTAATTTTCATTAAATTATTTTCACTGAGGAAAGGAATTTTACAACTTGGAATTTTTATTAAAATTTATTGATAATTTTTCTTGGCTGAGCTGGGATTTGAACCCGGGTTGATCTTTACATGTTTCAAGAAACACCACTTTCTATCCTCAGAAGATCTTAGTGTTCTACCCAATGCACCACTGCGGTGCCCGTTAGCCAACAGTCAAACATCAATCTTTAACCAGTAGTACTGGTGGTTCGAAATTTGCTGTTATTATCACTTAAATTTCAAATTACATGTTGCCTCCTTTTTCCTCTGTTTTTTCGTATTCTTTCTGTCAAGACTTTGTCTTGAAAACCTGAATACATTTGTTTATTATGTTTTTTTGTCCACTTTCGTCGACATTTTTTATTTGTACAAATTAAAGTACAAATGTAAACATTAGAGCTTGTGCCATAGCTATTTCTAAGAACAATTTTTGATTTTTAGTTGAACTGTTAATTTTTAATTTTTTGATATTCTTTAATTAGGCTCGAGTTCATCAAATTTAATTTTCATTAAATTATTTTCACTGAGGAAAGGAATTTTACAACTTGGAATTTTTATTAAAATTTATTGATAATTTTTCTTGGCTGAGCTGGGATTTGAACCCGGGTTGATCTTTACATGTTTCAAGAAACACCACTTTCTATCCTCAGAAGATCTTAGTGTTCTACCCAATGCACCACTGCGGTGCCCGTTAGCCAACAGTCAAACATCAATCTTTAACCAGTAGTACTGGTGGTTCGAAATTTGCTGTTATTATCACTTAAATTTCAAATTACATGTTGCCTCCTTTTTCCTCTGTTTTTTCGTATTCTTTCTGTCAAGACTTTGTCTTGAAAACCTGAATACATTTGTTTATTATGTTTTTTTGTCCACTTTCGTCGACATTTTTTATTTGTACAAATTAAAGTACAAATGTAAACATTAGAGCTTGTGCCATAGCTATTTCTAAGAACAATTTTTGATTTTTAGTTGAACTGTTAATTTTTAATTTTTTGATATTCTTTAATTAGGCTCGAGTTCATCAAATTTAATTTTCATTAAATTATTTTCACTGAGGAAAGGAATTTTACAACTTGGAATTTTTATTAAAATTTATTGATAATTTTTCTTGGCTGAGCTGGGATTTGAACCCGGGTTGATCTTTACATGTTTCAAGAAACACCACTTTCTATCCTCAGAAGATCTTAGTGTTCTACCCAATGCACCACTGCGGTGCCCGTTAGCCAACAGTCAAACATCAATCTTTAACCAGTAGTACTGGTGGTTCGAAATTTGCTGTTATTATCACTTAAATTTCAAATTACATGTTGCCTCCTTTTTCCTCTGTTTTTTCGTATTCTTTCTGTCAAGACTTTGTCTTGAAAACCTGAATACATTTGTTTATTATGTTTTTTTGTCCACTTTCGTCGACATTTTTTATTTGTACAAATTAAAGTACAAATGTAAACATTAGAGCTTGTGCCATAGCTATTTCTAAGAACAATTTTTGATTTTTAGTTGAACTGTTAATTTTTAATTTTTTGATATTCTTTAATTAGGCTCGAGTTCATCAAATTTAATTTTCATTAAATTATTTTCACTGAGGAAAGGAATTTTACAACTTGGAATTTTTATTAAAATTTATTGATAATTTTTCTTGGCTGAGCTGGGATTTGAACCCGGGTTGATCTTTACATGTTTCAAGAAACACCACTTTCTATCCTCAGAAGATCTTAGTGTTCTACCCAATGCACCACTGCGGTGCCCGTTAGCCAACAGTCAAACATCAATCTTTAACCAGTAGTACTGGTGGTTCGAAATTTGCTGTTATTATCACTTAAATTTCAAATTACATGTTGCCTCCTTTTTCCTCTGTTTTTTCGTATTCTTTCTGTCAAGACTTTGTCTTGAAAACCTGAATACATTTGTTTATTATGTTTTTTTGTCCACTTTCGTCGACATTTTTTATTTGTACAAATTAAAGTACAAATGTAAACATTAGAGCTTGTGCCATAGCTATTTCTAAGAACAATTTTTGATTTTTAGTTGAACTGTTAATTTTTAATTTTTTGATATTCTTTAATTAGGCTCGAGTTCATCAAATTTAATTTTCATTAAATTATTTTCACTGAGGAAAGGAATTTTACAACTTGGAATTTTTATTAAAATTTATTGATAATTTTTCTTGGCTGAGCTGGGATTTGAACCCGGGTTGATCTTTACATGTTTCAAGAAACACCACTTTCTATCCTCAGAAGATCTTAGTGTTCTACCCAATGCACCACTGCGGTGCCCGTTAGCCAACAGTCAAACATCAATCTTTAACCAGTAGTACTGGTGGTTCGAAATTTGCTGTTATTATCACTTAAATTTCAAATTACATGTTGCCTCCTTTTTCCTCTGTTTTTTCGTATTCTTTCTGTCAAGACTTTGTCTTGAAAACCTGAATACATTTGTTTATTATGTTTTTTTGTCCACTTTCGTCGACATTTTTTATTTGTACAAATTAAAGTACAAATGTAAACATTAGAGCTTGTGCCATAGCTATTTCTAAGAACAATTTTTGATTTTTAGTTGAACTGTTAATTTTTAATTTTTTGATATTCTTTAATTAGGCTCGAGTTCATCAAATTTAATTTTCATTAAATTATTTTCACTGAGGAAAGGAATTTTACAACTTGGAATTTTTATTAAAATTTATTGATAATTTTTCTTGGCTGAGCTGGGATTTGAACCCGGGTTGATCTTTACATGTTTCAAGAAACACCACTTTCTATCCTCAGAAGATCTTAGTGTTCTACCCAATGCACCACTGCGGTGCCCGTTAGCCAACAGTCAAACATCAATCTTTAACCAGTAGTACTGGTGGTTCGAAATTTGCTGTTATTATCACTTAAATTTCAAATTACATGTTGCCTCCTTTTTCCTCTGTTTTTTCGTATTCTTTCTGTCAAGACTTTGTCTTGAAAACCTGAATACATTTGTTTATTATGTTTTTTTGTCCACTTTCGTCGACATTTTTTATTTGTACAAATTAAAGTACAAATGTAAACATTAGAGCTTGTGCCATAGCTATTTCTAAGAACAATTTTTGATTTTTAGTTGAACTGTTAATTTTTAATTTTTTGATATTCTTTAATTAGGCTCGAGTTCATCAAATTTAATTTTCATTAAATTATTTTCACTGAGGAAAGGAATTTTACAACTTGGAATTTTTATTAAAATTTATTGATAATTTTTCTTGGCTGAGCTGGGATTTGAACCCGGGTTGATCTTTACATGTTTCAAGAAACACCACTTTCTATCCTCAGAAGATCTTAGTGTTCTACCCAATGCACCACTGCGGTGCCCGTTAGCCAACAGTCAAACATCAATCTTTAACCAGTAGTACTGGTGGTTCGAAATTTGCTGTTATTATCACTTAAATTTCAAATTACATGTTGCCTCCTTTTTCCTCTGTTTTTTCGTATTCTTTCTGTCAAGACTTTGTCTTGAAAACCTGAATACATTTGTTTATTATGTTTTTTTGTCCACTTTCGTCGACATTTTTTATTTGTACAAATTAAAGTACAAATGTAAACATTAGAGCTTGTGCCATAGCTATTTCTAAGAACAATTTTTGATTTTTAGTTGAACTGTTAATTTTTAATTTTTTGATATTCTTTAATTAGGCTCGAGTTCATCAAATTTAATTTTCATTAAATTATTTTCACTGAGGAAAGGAATTTTACAACTTGGAATTTTTATTAAAATTTATTGATAATTTTTCTTGGCTGAGCTGGGATTTGAACCCGGGTTGATCTTTACATGTTTCAAGAAACACCACTTTCTATCCTCAGAAGATCTTAGTGTTCTACCCAATGCACCACTGCGGTGCCCGTTAGCCAACAGTCAAACATCAATCTTTAACCAGTAGTACTGGTGGTTCGAAATTTGCTGTTATTATCACTTAAATTTCAAATTACATGTTGCCTCCTTTTTCCTCTGTTTTTTCGTATTCTTTCTGTCAAGACTTTGTCTTGAAAACCTGAATACATTTGTTTATTATGTTTTTTTGTCCACTTTCGTCGACATTTTTTATTTGTACAAATTAAAGTACAAATGTAAACATTAGAGCTTGTGCCATAGCTATTTCTAAGAACAATTTTTGATTTTTAGTTGAACTGTTAATTTTTAATTTTTTGATATTCTTTAATTAGGCTCGAGTTCATCAAATTTAATTTTCATTAAATTATTTTCACTGAGGAAAGGAATTTTACAACTTGGAATTTTTATTAAAATTTATTGATAATTTTTCTTGGCTGAGCTGGGATTTGAACCCGGGTTGATCTTTACATGTTTCAAGAAACACCACTTTCTATCCTCAGAAGATCTTAGTGTTCTACCCAATGCACCACTGCGGTGCCCGTTAGCCAACAGTCAAACATCAATCTTTAACCAGTAGTACTGGTGGTTCGAAATTTGCTGTTATTATCACTTAAATTTCAAATTACATGTTGCCTCCTTTTTCCTCTGTTTTTTCGTATTCTTTCTGTCAAGACTTTGTCTTGAAAACCTGAATACATTTGTTTATTATGTTTTTTTGTCCACTTTCGTCGACATTTTTTATTTGTACAAATTAAAGTACAAATGTAAACATTAGAGCTTGTGCCATAGCTATTTCTAAGAACAATTTTTGATTTTTAGTTGAACTGTTAATTTTTAATTTTTTGATATTCTTTAATTAGGCTCGAGTTCATCAAATTTAATTTTCATTAAATTATTTTCACTGAGGAAAGGAATTTTACAACTTGGAATTTTTATTAAAATTTATTGATAATTTTTCTTGGCTGAGCTGGGATTTGAACCCGGGTTGATCTTTACATGTTTCAAGAAACACCACTTTCTATCCTCAGAAGATCTTAGTGTTCTACCCAATGCACCACTGCGGTGCCCGTTAGCCAACAGTCAAACATCAATCTTTAACCAGTAGTACTGGTGGTTCGAAATTTGCTGTTATTATCACTTAAATTTCAAATTACATGTTGCCTCCTTTTTCCTCTGTTTTTTCGTATTCTTTCTGTCAAGACTTTGTCTTGAAAACCTGAATACATTTGTTTATTATGTTTTTTTGTCCACTTTCGTCGACATTTTTTATTTGTACAAATTAAAGTACAAATGTAAACATTAGAGCTTGTGCCATAGCTATTTCTAAGAACAATTTTTGATTTTTAGTTGAACTGTTAATTTTTAATTTTTTGATATTCTTTAATTAGGCTCGAGTTCATCAAATTTAATTTTCATTAAATTATTTTCACTGAGGAAAGGAATTTTACAACTTGGAATTTTTATTAAAATTTATTGATAATTTTTCTTGGCTGAGCTGGGATTTGAACCCGGGTTGATCTTTACATGTTTCAAGAAACACCACTTTCTATCCTCAGAAGATCTTAGTTCCAAGTTGTAAAATTCCTTTCCTCAGTGAAAATAATTTAATGAAAATTAAATTTGATGAACTCGAGCCTAATTAAAGAATATCAAAAAATTAAAAATTAACAGTTCAACTAAAAATCAAAAATTGTTCTTAGAAATAGCTATGGCACAAGCTCTAATGTTTACATTTGTACTTTAATTTGTACAAATAAAAAATGTCGACGAAAGTGGACAAAAAAACATAATAAACAAATGTATTCAGGTTTTCAAGACAAAGTCTTGACAGAAAGAATACGAAAAAACAGAGGAAAAAGGAGGCAACATGTAATTTGAAATTTAAGTGATAATAACAGCAAATTTCGAACCACCAGTACTACTGGTTAAAGATTGATGTTTGACTGTTGGCTAACGGGCACCGCAGTGGTGCATTGGGTAGAACACTAAGATCTTCTGAGGATAGAAAGTGGTGTTTCTTGAAACATGTAAAGATCAACCCGGGTTCAAATCCCAGCTCAGCCAAGAAAAATTATCAATAAATTTTAATAAAAATTCCAAGTTGTAAAATTCCTTTCCTCAGTGAAAATAATTTAATGAAAATTAAATTTGATGAACTCGAGCCTAATTAAAGAATATCAAAAAATTAAAAATTAACAGTTCAACTAAAAATCAAAAATTGTTCTTAGAAATAGCTATGGCACAAGCTCTAATGTTTACATTTGTACTTTAATTTGTACAAATAAAAAATGTCGACGAAAGTGGACAAAAAAACATAATAAACAAATGTATTCAGGTTTTCAAGACAAAGTCTTGACAGAAAGAATACGAAAAAACAGAGGAAAAAGGAGGCAACATGTAATTTGAAATTTAAGTGATAATAACAGCAAATTTCGAACCACCAGTACTACTGGTTAAAGATTGATGTTTGACTGTTGGCTAACGGGCACCGCAGTGGTGCATTGGGTAGAACACTAAGATCTTCTGAGGATAGAAAGTGGTGTTTCTTGAAACATGTAAAGATCAACCCGGGTTCAAATCCCAGCTCAGCCAAGAAAAATTATCAATAAATTTTAATAAAAATTCCAAGTTGTAAAATTCCTTTCCTCAGTGAAAATAATTTAATGAAAATTAAATTTGATGAACTCGAGCCTAATTAAAGAATATCAAAAAATTAAAAATTAACAGTTCAACTAAAAATCAAAAATTGTTCTTAGAAATAGCTATGGCACAAGCTCTAATGTTTACATTTGTACTTTAATTTGTACAAATAAAAAATGTCGACGAAAGTGGACAAAAAAACATAATAAACAAATGTATTCAGGTTTTCAAGACAAAGTCTTGACAGAAAGAATACGAAAAAACAGAGGAAAAAGGAGGCAACATGTAATTTGAAATTTAAGTGATAATAACAGCAAATTTCGAACCACCAGTACTACTGGTTAAAGATTGATGTTTGACTGTTGGCTAACGGGCACCGCAGTGGTGCATTGGGTAGAACACTAAGATCTTCTGAGGATAGAAAGTGGTGTTTCTTGAAACATGTAAAGATCAACCCGGGTTCAAATCCCAGCTCAGCCAAGAAAAATTATCAATAAATTTTAATAAAAATTCCAAGTTGTAAAATTCCTTTCCTCAGTGAAAATAATTTAATGAAAATTAAATTTGATGAACTCGAGCCTAATTAAAGAATATCAAAAAATTAAAAATTAACAGTTCAACTAAAAATCAAAAATTGTTCTTAGAAATAGCTATGGCACAAGCTCTAATGTTTACATTTGTACTTTAATTTGTACAAATAAAAAATGTCGACGAAAGTGGACAAAAAAACATAATAAACAAATGTATTCAGGTTTTCAAGACAAAGTCTTGACAGAAAGAATACGAAAAAACAGAGGAAAAAGGAGGCAACATGTAATTTGAAATTTAAGTGATAATAACAGCAAATTTCGAACCACCAGTACTACTGGTTAAAGATTGATGTTTGACTGTTGGCTAACGGGCACCGCAGTGGTGCATTGGGTAGAACACTAAGATCTTCTGAGGATAGAAAGTGGTGTTTCTTGAAACATGTAAAGATCAACCCGGGTTCAAATCCCAGCTCAGCCAAGAAAAATTATCAATAAATTTTAATAAAAATTCCAAGTTGTAAAATTCCTTTCCTCAGTGAAAATAATTTAATGAAAATTAAATTTGATGAACTCGAGCCTAATTAAAGAATATCAAAAAATTAAAAATTAACAGTTCAACTAAAAATCAAAAATTGTTCTTAGAAATAGCTATGGCACAAGCTCTAATGTTTACATTTGTACTTTAATTTGTACAAATAAAAAATGTCGACGAAAGTGGACAAAAAAACATAATAAACAAATGTATTCAGGTTTTCAAGACAAAGTCTTGACAGAAAGAATACGAAAAAACAGAGGAAAAAGGAGGCAACATGTAATTTGAAATTTAAGTGATAATAACAGCAAATTTCGAACCACCAGTACTACTGGTTAAAGATTGATGTTTGACTGTTGGCTAACGGGCACCGCAGTGGTGCATTGGGTAGAACACTAAGATCTTCTGAGGATAGAAAGTGGTGTTTCTTGAAACATGTAAAGATCAACCCGGGTTCAAATCCCAGCTCAGCCAAGAAAAATTATCAATAAATTTTAATAAAAATTCCAAGTTGTAAAATTCCTTTCCTCAGTGAAAATAATTTAATGAAAATTAAATTTGATGAACTCGAGCCTAATTAAAGAATATCAAAAAATTAAAAATTAACAGTTCAACTAAAAATCAAAAATTGTTCTTAGAAATAGCTATGGCACAAGCTCTAATGTTTACATTTGTACTTTAATTTGTACAAATAAAAAATGTCGACGAAAGTGGACAAAAAAACATAATAAACAAATGTATTCAGGTTTTCAAGACAAAGTCTTGACAGAAAGAATACGAAAAAACAGAGGAAAAAGGAGGCAACATGTAATTTGAAATTTAAGTGATAATAACAGCAAATTTCGAACCACCAGTACTACTGGTTAAAGATTGATGTTTGACTGTTGGCTAACGGGCACCGCAGTGGTGCATTGGGTAGAACACTAAGATCTTCTGAGGATAGAAAGTGGTGTTTCTTGAAACATGTAAAGATCAACCCGGGTTCAAATCCCAGCTCAGCCAAGAAAAATTATCAATAAATTTTAATAAAAATTCCAAGTTGTAAAATTCCTTTCCTCAGTGAAAATAATTTAATGAAAATTAAATTTGATGAACTCGAGCCTAATTAAAGAATATCAAAAAATTAAAAATTAACAGTTCAACTAAAAATCAAAAATTGTTCTTAGAAATAGCTATGGCACAAGCTCTAATGTTTACATTTGTACTTTAATTTGTACAAATAAAAAATGTCGACGAAAGTGGACAAAAAAACATAATAAACAAATGTATTCAGGTTTTCAAGACAAAGTCTTGACAGAAAGAATACGAAAAAACAGAGGAAAAAGGAGGCAACATGTAATTTGAAATTTAAGTGATAATAACAGCAAATTTCGAACCACCAGTACTACTGGTTAAAGATTGATGTTTGACTGTTGGCTAACGGGCACCGCAGTGGTGCATTGGGTAGAACACTAAGATCTTCTGAGGATAGAAAGTGGTGTTTCTTGAAACATGTAAAGATCAACCCGGGTTCAAATCCCAGCTCAGCCAAGAAAAATTATCAATAAATTTTAATAAAAATTCCAAGTTGTAAAATTCCTTTCCTCAGTGAAAATAATTTAATGAAAATTAAATTTGATGAACTCGAGCCTAATTAAAGAATATCAAAAAATTAAAAATTAACAGTTCAACTAAAAATCAAAAATTGTTCTTAGTTATTAAAAACCCTGATAACTTTTCAAGTATGTATTTAATTTTTTGGTCACAATTAGTTGGCCACACGTACGTTTACCTCCATTTCCAGACCCATGCAAGAAGTGGAACGTCATAAAGCAGCCACAGAAATAACGATACGTGGTACATACTTTTCTCAAGTCTAATTTCCTATGAATTTGATTATAATTTTTTCAATAAAATATTTAATTAAAAATGAAAATTAGAAAAAATGTAATGTATTTTATGAAGGTTAGTACTAACCAATATTTACGTTATGAATAACTAGTTAGTGCTAACCAATATTTACGTTAAGACTAACTAGTTAGCGTTTACCACTATTTAGGTTATCATTGACTAATTAAAAGCAGCAGAGTAAGCAGTTCAGATATATGTTCCGTAGTCGAGTGGAATTCATTAGTTAGAAAGAGAGGCAAGCAAATATAAATCACATGTACACAAGAGTTTCGGTTAGTTTTTTCATTTTGCTCTTAATAAACTAATAGAAACTTTAACCAATATATCGGTCAACACTACCGGTCATATAACTAGTAAAATGACCGATAGTCTTCTTGTAGGGTTGGTCTTACTTTTTTACGGTAAGGTTACTGTTACTGTTACTCCCGGCTAACTGAGCCTCAAGGCAGACATTTTTCTTATTCTCTTTTGAACTTGCCTAAACTATTCACAATCGCGAAATTTATAGACAGACAGAAATTATTGTTTTCCTTTTTTCGTTCTTTTTCGCTTTTGACGGAGATGAACATTTTACAGGCATTGATACTAAAAAAACATTGGTTTGAGAAAAATAATATGAAGCAACAACATGAAAATGCCGAAAAGGTAGAAGATAAGCAAAAAATGTCTAATAATGTCCAGTACAGATAGTCATGTACTACACACTCAATTTCGTCTGTCTGCCTTTCACTTGCCACATTGTAAATGGGGACTTAGTAAAACTTAAAGAAACGCGTAATCATGTTAACAGAACTCGAAATTAAGTTAAAACTTCACACTAAACTTAATTGAAAAGTAATAAATAATAAAACTTTATCCGCATATTTTAAATTATCATAAAAATAATGATATTCTTGCGAAATACCAGGGGCCTAATTACCGCATTCGATATCGAGTAAGCTATCGTATCGACTAAACTATCGTATTTTTTTGCATACGATAGACACTGACGTATCGAATGAAAACTCGAGAGATGTTATGTCTTTGGTTACTCGATATCGAATGCTATCATCCAGTATTGCCAGTGAAATTTCGAGAAAGATACATTTTGGTTACCAAAAAGATACACATTTTCCCAAAAAGATACATTTTGAAAAAAATTTGAAAATCCATTTTTAACGTTTAACATTTATTAACACAACATTTTTATTTCATATTTAATGACTATTGTAAAGAAAATGATATCATATAAATTCATAAATATTAGGTATGTAATTTTTAAAAATACAGTAAGCGAACTTTAAAATTAATACAATGTTTGGATGTTATCAAAACAAATTCATTTTTGTTAAAATTAATATAGGAGTTAAGGCGTTTATACCAATGCGATTATATCAAAAAGTTCGTATAAAGTTTCTGAAAATAAAAAAGTTTCTCAGAACAACTTCGCACTACTAGATCCTTAATGTTTTCGTTCACCGTTAATTAAGCTGCTATTGTATTAGCATTCAGTCGGTTAATCTTAATAATTTATTCCTGTACATTTTGCGTAACGATTCAAAAGATACGAAAAATAAATGAATATTCTATATTTTGCAAATTGTAAAAAAACAAATCTTTTTTATTTAAGAAGTTATATGCATTTGAACTTAAACTTCGATTTTTTGCAATTTTTATTTAAAAAAAAGTATCTTTTTTATTTATTAAAAATTGTTTAGCGACATATATATATTAATACTTCTGTTTGACAAATGATTTTTTTTCTTTTTGGCATTAACGTCACTATAGATCCTAGATCCTAGAGACAAAAGTGCGTGCTTGATTTTTCATTTCCTCATCTTTTGTCATTTTCAAAGGATTTAAAATTTTTGAAGAATACTTATTTTAAATAATTTTTTTTATTTTAACAAAGTCGAAATTTTCGAAAAGCCGTTTCTGGAAACTGTTGAATAATCGATCACCCTAGCATATATATATATACATATATGAGGAGCCGCAGAACAAAACGTACTTTTTCACATATTTAAAATTTTTGGGAAATTGAGGTTTATTTTTTTCGACCCCTTAAAAAACTGTATGAACCTGGAAATGGAAACAAGTTTTTTGCTTACCAAAAGATGAATTAAACTGCGTTAAGTCAACACATTAAATGTCAAGGATATTTAATATCAAACGAATTTTATATCGAAAAAAGTACGTTTTGCTAAAAAAAAAAATGAAAAAGTACGTTTTGTTTAAAAAAA
This sequence comes from Pollenia griseotomentosa, assembly GCA_963931875.1. Classification (NCBI taxonomy): domain Eukaryota; kingdom Metazoa; phylum Arthropoda; class Insecta; order Diptera; family Polleniidae; genus Pollenia; species Pollenia griseotomentosa. Next base: position 965,361 of record OZ007560.1, read on the forward strand.
TATTTAAATTTTCTACAGATTCTTGTAATTATTCCATGTTTAATTATACTATTGTATTAATTATTGTTTTTATAACACTCATTCACCAAACAATAGTTAAATTATTGCAATTATTGGAGGCTATTCTTGAAAACTCGTCGAACAAATACAAATGTACATTAAAAGAAAAGTAAAGTTTAAAAAATAGTTTTTGTTTATCATACATTTCTAAAATTAAATAAACGTGAGAATTTTGACTCGTTTCTCTCTCTTTAAAAAACGGTAAATTGTATGACAAACCAAAAACAATTTCTTTAACTTTGTTTTTGTTTTACTGAAAATTTTTACTTTTTCACCATTATTTAACAGTTAATTTTAACGAAAATGTAGCGGCATAAATAAACGTCAAACAAATTAAGAAATGATTTGTTATTAAAACAACTTCACGAAGAAATGGCAAAAACAATGAAAAAGCACGTTTTGAAAAAAAAAATGAAAAAAGTACGTTTTGTTATGCACCAATTTTTTTAGAACCCATTTTCTTGGTAAAAAAAAGAAAAAAAATATGCTAACAAGATGTTTTCTTAAAGATTTTAACCCAAATATTATAAAAATATCAAAAAACGAATTTGTCAAAAAATGCGAAAAAGTACGTTTTGTTCTGCGGCTCCTCATATATCAGTAGTTAAAATTTTAAACTTTGGCAAAATTTTAATTGTGGGATAACATTTGAATAACTAAAGCGGTCATGATGAATACTTTACATTTAATTTTTAAAATTTATTTTAATAAAAACTTATTAAAAAAGAAACACAGAACGTCAGAAAAAATAGTTATTAAAGGCCGTTACACACTATCCCACAAAGTCTTACGTATTTTTTAAAAATGATTCCCTGATCTAATTATTCTTTGAAAATTTTTAAAAAACAATAACAACTTATCATGACAGGGTTGCATTTTCGTTAATTACTAAAGACTTTGTGGGATAGTGTATAACGGCCTTAAGGAAGATAATTATTTCATTTATTTATTGTAAAAGTATTATCTTAAGTTTACAATAATTTTAATACGTAGTATGTTTGTATATTAGGGTATTCATTTAATCGACCTTTTGCTTTAATCGGTTAATCGCTCGATTAATTAACCGAGGTTTTGGTTTAATCGGTCAATAATCGGTTAATTTTGTTTTTGATCGGTTAACCGATTAATAAATTTTTTTTCATAAATTAAGTAATTTCAATATATAGAAATGCATTAATTATTTATTATTTGGAGTTTATTAGTAAAAAAAAAAACAATAACATACCAAACATTAAACTTCTTGAACTAAAACGAGCAAACAAAAAAACAATTCATAAATATGTAATATGCTTTTTTCAATTAATACATAATTGGGGGATTCACAAGGTGTGGTATCAAGTCATATCTTCATAATGTCCTAAATAATATTTTTCAATTGCTTAAAATAAATATTGTTGTGTTTCTAACAAAATAAAAATTCTAATGCTGCGCTCATTGATTTGTCATAACTGCACAGTAGAAATATGTATAAATTATAAGCGGTAGCCCACAATAGTCATATCGTCGGCTTAATATGCAAACCTGCTAACTTCCTTTCAGCACATTTTACAGGAGAGACCAAAAACTTTTTATTGTTTCTATTTGCAGCTTGATAGAAAATTAAAATACAATTAGTTTTACACACTTCAAGACTTAAATAGAAGAAAAACTACATGCTGGTCGACGAGGCGTATCTTTTTCTACCACACGGCATCAAAATCTCAATTTACATAAAAAGTGGATTTAGCCGGTTTGCATATTAATCCTACGATATATATTTCTAGTAATTATTTAAAGACATAAGACTTTACAACTTAATGACTACCTTGTAAATCCCCCAAGCATGTAATTATAAAAAAATAGACTGAGATAATTTTATTAGTTATTTCAATAGTTAAAGGAAATCTTATAAAATAATCTTTTAGAAAAGTAATTTGGTTTAAATGTTTTGGAGTAAAGCGATTCTTTTCTTTTATTTTGACAAAACTTGACTGAGAAAAATTCTTTTACTTATCGTAGATCAATATCTAATTTCTCAGTCCTTTTTCAGGATTTCTCTAAGCATATAAAATATTCCATTATGCCCTTAGAGTCCTGTTTTAATTTTTAAAAATGTTTGACACTTCTAGTTGTTTCGGCTAATTTTGTTAAAAGACTGATATGAGAAGGTATGAGCAGAAACAAATAACTAAACAAATAAATATAAAAAGTATGTGAAACAAAAAAAGGTGTTGGCAATCAAACATTTTACCCATTTTTCGCCACATTCCTGTTGATTGAACATTGAAATCGGTCGGCGGAAAATGGGTTGAAATGAAGACCACAGAACACCTTTGTTTGTATAAAAAAATATTTTCTTAACACATACCTTTTGTATAGAGGGTGTTTTTTTTACAGGTTTGTTTTTCGAATAGAGATAAAACTGGCATTTTGTGGTCAAATCTGGCAACTCTAATGTCATTTATGTTCAGTTTGGTTTGCCATTTCATCATGAACAGGTTGACAAAAGAACAACGCTTGATGTATGGGCCGAAAATGAGATTGATCTCGATGCTGATTTTCATCGCAAAATTTTGTTCAGTGATGAGGCTCATTTTTGGTTGAATGGCTACGTCAAGAAAAATTTCCGCATTTGGAGTGAAGAGAATCCACATGAGACCCTTGAGACGCCATTACATCCACAAAAGCTGACTGTTTGGTGTGCTCTATGGGCTGGTGGAGTCATTGGGCCATACTTCTTCCGAAATAATGCTGGAGAGGCAGTTACCGTTAATGGAGACCGGTATAGAGCCATGATAACCGACTATTTTGTTCCCGAATTGGATGGCATGAATGTGGATGAGTTGTGGTTCCAACAAGACGGCGCTACATGCCACACAGCGCACGCCACAATCGATTTATTGAAGGAAACATTCGATGAGCGCATAATTTCGCGGAATGGACCTGTCAATTGGCCACCAAGATCGTGTGATTTGACACCATTGGATTATTTTCTTTGGGGATATGTGAAGTCGCTCGTCTACGCCAACAAACCAGAAACGTTAGGGGAATTGGAAGCCAATATTCGTGGCGTTATTGCCGACATACGGCCCCATATGCTCGAAAAAGTGGTTGAAAATTGGACCTGTAGAATTGGCTTTATTCGAGCCAGCCGCGGCGGCCACATGCCTGAAATCATATTTAAACATTAATGGCATAAAATTATCCTTCCAATAAAGCCAAATTGATGGTCATTAAAACGATTTTCTTGTGTTTTATTTCAATTCGAAGTTCTATACCACTGAAAAAAACACCCATTATAAGACGAAACAAATAATTAAAAACACAAAAAAATATGTTATAATACTACAAAAAATTAAAAATTTTATTACATCGGTTAATCGGTTAATCGACTGAAATTAACCGGTTTAATCGTTAATCGAAAAAAGCCAATTTGAAATTAACCGATCAGTTAATCGGGTAGTAATTAATCGGTTAACCGGTTGACGGTTAACCGAATGAATACCCTAATGTATATATGTATGTATGTATAGGAGTTTAGCCAGTTCGGCTTTTCAACTTAAATATATGTAATAAATAGGAATAATATTTTAATGCGCTAAAAAATCGAAAATATGCACTTAAAATGTGCACTAGAAAATTCAAAATATGCACTAAAAACTTGAAAAATGTCCATAAATAATTGTTTTTTAATTTTACTAAAAACAAATATATGAAAAATTTAGTCTATTACACTGGTTCACAAAGTTTTAACTTTTTGCCATAACCTCAAAAATGTAGATGTTTTCTAAGATTTATCGGGGCTGCTGAGCACGAATATGACATTCATTTATTATATTATTTCTCAAGAAGCGTTTTCGAGATATACGCAAAAACCCCGTTTTTTTGCAGTTCATAAGGCTGTTTCCAAAACTCTTTAGAACTGATTTCTTTAATTACACAAATTTTACACTGTTACAAAGATATCTTTTTCCTCTTTCAGCCGATATCTAAATTGTGTTTATTGGACAAAAATCCACTGAGTTGCATGCCTTAAGATTGAAAAAAATTGATTTTTTGATTGGATTAGGATTAAGTGTTAGGAGACAATTTAATTTGTTTACATAATTCTATTTTTGGTCAAAAATGTTATATTTTTCCTCTTTGATTTCTCCTTTTATGTTGCGATGACGTTTCACGAATTTGCATCCAGCAGTAATTGCCCATCATTGGCTGATCCCAATGACGCTGATAATGCTTTTTCAACACTGCAAGACCTCGGTGAAATCTTTCACCTTGTTTGTCACAATGAAACAAGTCTTAAAAGTGTTAAAGAAAACGCTTTTTCAATGACATGTAATTACAGGAAACCCATTTAGAGCTTAAATAATACTGATTTTGTTTATTTATTTGAACCTTTTAAACATGAAGCGAATAATCTCGAGTTCTCTTTTAACAAGTTTAAGTCACGATGTAAATCATTCAGTGCGCTTTGACTCATAATTTAATATTCGTATGACCTATAGAATTAAAACTCAGATTTTAATCTTCTTCTTCTTCTTCATTATCTGACGTCAAATTTCTCTTTTTGACTAAAAAAAAATACAAGTCAAATTTCAACTTTTATTTTTGACTGAAAAATATCAGTCAAAAATCCACGTTTAATTGCCATACGCTTAATAACCTAATTCGGGTTATTTCCCCTCAAAATTTAACTCCCAAAACAAAATTACACCCAAATTTCATTCGTTTAACTGCTTCAGAACTATTTGACAACAACACAGCAAGTAATCCAACCAAGTTTACATATTATTAATTTGAAAACATGCACTAAAAATATGCCTAAAAAAACCAAATATGGCTTGATTAAAAGCAAAATATTCCACAAATTAATATTTGATTTAAAAGTTATGTTATAAGTAGGGCAACCAAAAAAAAAGCAGTACAAAAAACAGTTTTAAAAAAAGCGTTTAAAAACATGAAAATAAGCTGTTAAAACTTAAAAAAAGCCATTTAAACTTGTTTATTTTCCACTTAATTCGTTTAATACGTTGTTATAGTAAATTATAAGTTGATGCAATAAATTTTTTTAAAAGAAAACTATGTCTGTTAGGAGTTAGCAAGTTCTTGTACATAGAAAAAGTTCTTCCTACGTCTACAGATGTTAAGGGAGCATATTTAAAATTGAGTATTTGCTCTGAAGTATATTTTATACGATTGGAGTTATAATTCCGCTTGCCTCCCAAAATATCCACAATGTCTTTTAATACCGAAAATCCTTAATTTTTTAATGAAACTGATTTAAATTTTGTATTAACTTTGTTTTCTATATCCCCTGGAACACGGGACATTTTTCTTACGGTCCATAACTATGTTCACTTAGAAAACCAATGAAAGTTTTTTTGTTTCCAATCATAATACCCTCTCCACTTTTTAGTGTAGGTATAATAACATAAAGAGATAATATAGGTTTTTGGGATGATATTGTTCAAAGGAAACACAAAATATTACCATAACGTTGAACGATTTTTTTTAACCAGAGTTGTTACAGCACAGAAATGGTTGCTTTTTTAGTATTTATAAAAAAAGTTGCACATAAAAAAAATAATAATAACGAATTTTGCAAAATTTTATTAAATAAGTTTTTCTTTGTATGAAAAAAATGAAAAATTATCTTAAAATGGCAAAATAAGCAAACAAAAAAGCCGATATCGCAAAAACAACTAAAAAAAAGCCGATATTGCCAAAATAAGCAAAAATAAAAAGCCCTAACATATATAGCTCATTTTCTTTGTTTTCTTATGATCGGAATGTGTGTTCAATCAAAATCTTTTTATCTTGTAAACCAAAAAATAAGCATTTGCTTTTTTTTGGTTGCCCTAGTTATAAGGTTAAGAGTTATTTGTGCTGAATATTATCTGGATACACCAAATATATGAGATATTTTCTCTTAAAAAGATTAAAGAAACACTCGCTTAATTTTAAATTATAAAATAGCTTGAATATTTTAGGGATTGATATTTGAATATAAGCTGTATGTTTAAATCTTAACGGATTCATACATATTTAACTTGCAGTAAGATATTTTGGGCCAAATTTAGTCTTAATACGAACATGATTAAATGGTTTATGGACATAAAGAAAGAAGTTTGCATGAAGACTATGTGATATTATAGACCGATTCTTACAATTTACATAGGTTTCGTTCTTATGACAATTAAAACGTAAACTTTATCAATTAAAACTTAAACTTTATCAAATTGTCTAAAAACTGCTACTTTTACTTTACACACAAGGTTTACATGGACAGACAACCAGTCAGATGGAAGGACGAACACGAAAAGATCACTTGAAAAGTGTTTTTGATTCGATCGTTTACTAAACGATGCGTCTAGATTTCTATGTATCAGCACAAATTTATATAATTGCTTTTTTCTTAATTTTTGCATATGTATATATAAAACTTTACAGTTTGGAATAACATTTCAACGAAAACCTGCTTTGGCTTACAATTGTAGAGTGAATATTAAATGTAGATGGCGAAAATATGCAAATTATTCACAAACAAATCGATACCAAAATTCAAAAAAAGCTCTAAAACGGATAAATATATTGTTCTGCCTTCATTGGTCGCACAAGAAAAACCATGCAATTGCATATTTACGGTTTCCATGATCATAAGTTTGTATGTATGAGTACGCTTTTGTTAGTAGGATATGACAGAACATCTTAAAAAGTATTACAGATAAAATTTAAGACAGCAAATCTCATTGTTTTTTATTGCCATCTCTTAAGATTTAGCTGATACATCTAAAAATTCCTATGTCTTTACTTTTTTCATACATCAAAGTTAAGGTATCTGAGGTACTTAAATGTATTCGCTTAATAACCTCAATGAGGTAGTTAAACGTATTCGTTTAAATGCTTACCCCGCATTATTACCCAAAAATATTGGCATTTTTGGCGAGGTAATTATCCGTGAAATACGTTATTTTGATAGCACCACTGCTTCGGAAGAAGAAAACGTGAACGATGAAGAATATTACAACTTTGAGGAAAATTAAAATTTAAGAATATATATTTTTTCCGTTAATACAGAATCCAATTTTAAAATTTATTTTTATTTTTAGTTTTGTTTCATAATATTCATTTAAATAATTTTTTTTTTTAATATTGATCAATTGTCCTGTTTTACACCTTTCACCGGGAAGTAGGTACGATTTAAATAAACAAAACTTGCTACTTGTAGAAAAGTTAATTCCAAAACTATGTTCTTGCAGTGCATAGTTCCAAAACTCGCTCCTTGCAATTTAAAATAAGATGCTGTCGCTTTATTTTTAAGGAAAATAGTTTTCCTTTTGGACTATAAATGGAATATATGCCTGTCCAATGTAACAGCAAAAAGGTATCATGTGAAAAAGTCATATTTAGCTTATTAAACGGTTTTTTCAAATTTGTGATAAGTTACTTCAAGTGCAAGTAGCGAGTTTTTGGAACTAGGCCTCTCAATTGTAGTATGCAATAATTTTTTTACTATTAAAAATTGTTTTTTCTATATTTTAATTTCAGATCCAAGTCAAATATTTGCGGATAGCTTTAGTTCGCCTTCGATATCAGCATTATATGACAATGAAATACTATCAGAAATCCAGTTAAATAATGATGCAAAGTCGCGTGAAAGTGCAGAGGCAGTAATTGACAATATAATACTTATAACTAGAATTAAGCCTGGTTTTAATGCTTCTTCCCCTGAAAACTTGGAATTATCAATTCGAAATTCAGTAAAGTCTGAAATAGAAACTAAACAACATTTAAAACCCTTGTCACTATTAGAAGTTATTAAAGAAATATCTGAACCAGAAATAATAAAACCCCTTTCCGCCGATATAATTTCATCAAACAATTTTAAAAAAGACAACAATGATGATATAAATTTTAAGCAAGGTAACTAGATAAATGTGTTAACTACTATATATGAATACTCGTACATATACAGGGTTATCCATTTATTGGTTTTAAAACCGCCGGTCTGGCAAGGCTGTTAAATCTCTGTCATTTACGGTCAATTTCACCAAGTTCGGTTATAATTAACTACCGGTTATAGCTGTCAAAACATATTGGTAACTGGAACTTTAATTGAAAGTTAGTTTTAACCGAACTTGGTGAAATTGGCCGTTAAAGTGTCATTTATTTAGTGAAAGGTTTGCCATTTGCGAATTAGGATCGTTTAAAACCCAAAGAAAGCGTAAAAATAGTTTAATCTTACTAAAAGAGGGGTGGCTCAAATGTAACCACTTTTCGAGCACCACGGTCGTCATAATCGACCTACTGTGCAAGGAATTGGCAAGGTTATAAAAAAGTTTGAAGATACTGGAAGCGTTACCGATTTGGACAGGCCTGTGTATCATCGCAATGTTGCTTCTGCTAGTGAAAGTGTGGCCGAAGTGTGTAAGTAAAGAATGGCGCCTATGGTTGTATGAAAACCGACTTTTTTGGTCTGCGATTGAAGATTATGAACTGGACGATATGTGGTTTCAGAAGACGGTGCCACGAGCGACACAACACGACCGATTTTGGCTTTTTACATAGCAACGCGTAATTTCACATTTAGGAGAAGTCAATTGGCAATCAAGATCATGCGACTTGATGCCGCTTTAATTTTTTGTGGCTACGCGGATAGTTCCCTAACGTTGGGTCATTTGACCAACATTAAGTAATCGCCAAGATACAGCCCTAAATGTGCGAAGTAATGGTCGAAAACTTTCTCAAAAGGATCGACTGCTGCAACCAATCTAGAGGCAGTCATTTAAATGACATTGTATTTTGTTCGTAAAGGCAAGATTCAAGCAATAATATGAAATAAAAGTTTCATTGAAATCATATTTAAGTGACATTAATTTAACTTTACTTTTGAAACCGAGAAATGGAAACCCCGTAATATACATATATATATATTTGCTTAAAATTGTAACGGAAAGCAATGAAAAGTCGACAAAACAGGGGAAAAAATTCGTACTTTTGGTACTATGTATATGCAAACACATTTTTTTTTTCAAATAATTTTGCAAACACTGGTGTATAAAAAGTGCATTATACATGAAAAACGGGATAAAAGTAGTACAAACAGGTAAGAGTTCTGTATTTGGTTTGGCCGAATCTTCAATTCAATCCACCTAACGTAATTCAGCGTCTTAGACCTATGGATTAAAAGTGCTTTTACACGATCTGTATTTAGCAGTGTACTTGTCAAATTTCCCACTGCTAAATGCATACATCGTCGTTCGTAAATTATAGTGTTCTATAATATATGTAAAATAAACCCTTATAGAACATAATAATTTACGAACGACGACATGTCGCCGAAATCGAACTTAACTTATCCAAATTCACAACAAGAAAACCCCATTTATTTTAAAAAATTTTACCTTTTCGAGAATTTTTTCATTATTTTCTTCCACTGCAAAGTGAGGAATTATGTCTTGCATTTCCCACATAGAAACTTTAATTGGTTTTTTTTTTCTTTCGATATTTCTTGCTTTTTTACTTTGTTTAGAAACAATATAATATCCCACAACCGAATTTTTAATAAAATGTTTTAGATGATTATTTGTGCATGATTTTGTAACATTTGCATATAATGATATAAAAAAGTTCCGCCTTCGGCAAAAATCGGCCAAATTAATGTCGAACACCGATTATCGGCCGATTAGCAATTTTTGGCCAACAGCCGAAGCCGATTAATCGGTCGGACACTAAATAGTATGCATATGTACGTAATACAAAAAAGGGTTTTATTCTTTGGCTAATAACCATCACAATGCTATAATTAAATAACGTATAGACAAATTCTTTCTGTCTGAATTTTTGTGAAATTTTGATAATAACTATTATTTTCGGTCCCTGATATGTATGTATACTCAACATTTTATTCCTAGATTGCTTATTTTGTAGGCTTTGTGATGTTGAAATTTGTGAACCTATTTATTGGACCAGTTATGTAATGCAGAATGATAAATAAATAAACGAGCAGAAAGGCCTTTTAAATATGTGGCTGTACACTCTAACAATGATTCTATTTTAAAATGACGTTGTTCTTCGGCAAACTCTTGTACACAAACATACATACTTATGAATACATATTTAATAATTCATAATTTTATTAATCTCATTTTTTAGACACATTACTACTTTTGGCAAAAGCATACAATGAGACAAATTTTGAGACGGAAGCAGCTGCAAATCTTTCCAACCGCCAAGAGCTTAACAACAAAACTGCAATTGTCGAAGTAAATGCTTTTGATAAAATAGATACTCATCAACCTGATATTAAACAGAGCAGTGATATTACTTCAGAACAAAAATTGACTTTAGCAAATATTTCTGTTAAACTTGAGCAATCAAAAATAATCAAATTGCCAACCGAGCTAGAAAATGATTCGTTGGAAAAGAAGGAATATGTTAAAACAAACACAGTTCAATCTGAAATAAAACACTTTAATAAACAAAATAATTATCCTTTAACAGGTGATACTCAACTTTCCTTAAATTCAAGGGAATTTCTTGATAATAATTTTAATGATGATATTTTATCTGTGCACCTTAATGAAACGATTGATGCAGATTTAGATTCAAGTATTGAGAATAATACCAAGTCCTACTTTGATGAAATCTCAGAGGAGATTGGAAATGGAAATAACACTGGTGAAGATAAGCAATTAGAACACGTAGTTATTAAAAAGGTGCTTGAAGGTCAGCCCATTTATGATAAATCTGACGTTACAACAATTGATCCTTTAAAGCACTCTGATCAAAATAATGAAACTGAAAAATTCAATGAACTTACAATATCGAATGAATTAGAAATCGAATACACTACACTTTGCACTTTTTGCCTCTTTGAAACTGAAGAAATTTCCTCTACTACAAAATTTTTGGAAAGCACTGAATATTATCAGTCAACCGGGACGACTGAACAGTTTGAAAGTAACGAAAAAACGTTTGACTTTGTACAAACTAAACACGAAGAAGAAACAAACAGAGAAGAACATTCTGGTAGTAAAAAAGCCGATTTCTTTGTTGAAGGTGCAAATCAGCAAGATCAGGTAAAATTGTTCGATATCGATCCCGAAGAACTTACTGCACAAATTTTGAAAGGTGGCCATTTAAAAGAAGCTGTGGAAATGTATAAAAAGGAGCAAAATTTCTTAAAAAGCAATGAAAATAAAGAGATTATTAGCAACGTTAGGGAAGGGGATATACCAATTTCGACAAATTATAAAGAACTTGATAACTATATTCATACAAATCTGACCACAGCGAAACCAGGGAGCAGCTATAATTTAGAGCAAACTGTACAACTAGAACGAAATACAGATGAAAAAGATATAATAAGTAAAAACAGTCGGAGTCAAGAAATTCTGTTAAAAACGTCTGATTTTATACAACAAGGAAAAGCTGAAAAAGATATATCCAATATCGGACCTTCTCATAATCAAAATTATACAGCAGCATTCAAAAAATATGAAAACGGTTATGTTTTGGGCATTATGAAAAATGGAAAAATAAAATTTTCCGATATGGGCAATCATGTGAAGAATTTTCGAACAGTAGGCAAGCAAGACCCATTCGACGATATGGCTGCGACATTATTTGAGGCCTATCTGCCACGGGATGTCGGGCAAACGCTAAATGATAATTTGGCAGATGAGTCTACTGGAATTGGAAAAGCTTTACCCGTATCGGTTACTGGTGCATCCAATAGTTTCACTATAATAATTATTTTAGGTTCTGGCACAGTAATAAGTTTCATCGGAATTTCCTTAACTATAATTCTTATTTCCTTTCATCGACAACATGGTACTTTGGATATAGAAATGCAAGAAAGAAGCTGTGGCAAAGATGACTTAGATGAAGAAGATGCACAAACATTTGCAAAGTTATTAGAAGTCGAACTTCCGCCATCATTAGCATTAGCTTTAGATGAATCCGAAGAATGCTTGTAACAAGAATCATTTTTTGTAAATAGCCTATATTGTTTATGTAAATATTTCCCACATTAATATTAAATATTCATACATATTTTTTAAAATTTTAATTACAATATTTTTAATCAGATTAATTATATGCATACATAAATACATACATACATACAACATATATACAAACTAATTTGGTACATTTTTGAATATTTTACACTTACCTGCAAATAATACAACGAGTCCATACACGCATGTAAAATATAGCCCATAAGGGACTAGGAATAGTCTAAAGGTAAAACAATTGTATTGAAAATCACGGTCTCTTTAACATTACGATGTCCTAGGGCTGGACCATATAACCCAGATTTGCTTACAACGGAGAAGTCTTAAAACTACTCCATGTTAATACATGCTCCCAGTGGATTAGTTTTGAAATCGTTGAAAAAAGAAAAAACATGTCGCTCCTTTATTGAAACATAGTTATATCTCAAAAATTAAAAATTTTAAGTTACTTAAGCAAAAGTGTTCCTTTATACCTTCTTTATATGTAAAATCAGCATTATATCTCAAACTGAACCGAAGTTATAGCAAAATTTATTTATTTTATTGCAAGTAGAACTGGTGCTTATGATTCTTATACGCTTAACATGAAAATACACGTAGGAGTTTTAAAGATTTTTTAGAATTACATTGATTTATCAATATAATTTTAAAATTTATGGAATTTTCTTTAAGAAATGGCTGTAAGTTTAAAGAAATTTGAAATTTTACTGTTTTTAACTTTTCCGTATGGATATTTATTTAATGTCTTTTAAGATAATTATTTGGTAAAAAAAACTTTTGACTGTCAGTCATATACTTTTTCCCCATAGAATGTACGTTACGAAAGGCGAAAGGCAATAATATTTTACAATTATTTACAAAATATTTGATATATTGGAACAATTACGAAACATTTTTTTATAATAAGAATTATAAGTTTGAAATAAAATGTACACAAAAGAGAAAAAAGTTTTTATAATATTTTAGATATATGTAAATTAGAAAATATTTACATAAAATGCATTTCGGATATCGCCAATCGTTTTAAATTTCGTCAACATAATCGCCAAACGTAAATTTCCATCGGCAAAAGGATTAAGAAATCGCCACATTTGACAGTCCTGCCAATAACAGCTAAAAAGCGGAAAACTATTATCCATTTTTGTTATTTATAACAGGCATATTAAAAAATATAAATTTTTTTTTTATATATTCCTCTAACTCCCCACTGGAGCATAGGGCGCCAAAAAATAAAAAATTTTTTTTTACGAAAAAAGTCTCAAATTAATAAAAACTTTTAATTAAGTTTCACGTTATTTTTTTAATATGTAAAAGAATTACATTTCTTGTTTTGTTTTCTTGATTTATAATTATTGTTTTACTAAATATAAAGTGCAAATAACCTTTGTGTTACAATGTATTACAATGATTTTAATGATTTTTTCAATTAATAAAAAGCATTTTAAATTTGGTTATAATTTTTTACATTTGGTAACTTTTTCAAAAATTTTGGTTGTAAAAATTGTATTCATTGTGGCAGCACTGGTCGTATGCTTAAGTCTGCTTTCACACGTTTCATCTTTTGATGCTCAACTCCTATGTTTTTAGGTGAGGGAAGAAAGAAGAAAGGGGGAGATGCCTGTACTCGGTCAGTACGCTTTGTGTTTTTATTTGTTGGTATATGCACAACGATGGCTGCGTGTAATTTTTTCTTTTATTTTTCCTTTGATTTGCTGTTATTAAAATTATTGTTGTTTTGAACCGTAAAAAGTTGAAACCCTTTGCTGCGTGTGATTATATTGGCATCTTTAAAAGGGAATTGAAAAGAAGGTCTGCTTTCACACGTTTCATCTTTTAATGCTCAACTCTTATGTTTTTAGATGAGGGAAGAAAGAAGAAAGGGGGTTGGTACGGAGATGCCTGTACTCGGTCAGTACGCTTTGTGTTTTTATTCGTTGGTATATGCACAACGATGGCTGCATGTAATTTCTTTCTTTTCTTTTTCTCTTTGATTCGCTGTTATTAAAATTTTTGTTGTTTTGAACCGAAAAAAGTTGAAACCGGTTGCTGCGTGTGATTATATTGGCATCTTTAAAAGGGAATTGAAAAGAAGTTGAGCATCAAAAGATGAAACGTGTAAATTTAGACAAGTTGAGCATCAAAAGATGAAACGTGTAAATTCAGACTAAGTAATTCTTCTTCATGCTTTCGATACGTATGAGCATTCTCAAGGTATATTTATAGCAGGTAGCCGCGAGATTACAACAATTGTACAATAAAACAAACAACAGGGCTTTTTATTGTTGTTATGTGGTACGAACTGTCAAAAGGCAAAGGGGTTGATAAGAGACAAAAAAGACAAAAAACTTGTTTACATGTTTACTATACAACATTTGACAGTTCGTACCACAAAACAAGCAAATATGACAACTAAAAAGAATCGTTTTTTGTTTTTGTACAAGTAAGCAGACCTAATAGATGGGCCTTGGTGTGAACCGACAGCTTCAGCCACTTTGCTTCGCACCAAGGCGATTGACTAGAAGGTGGGGTGAAGTAAACATATGGTGTTTTTTTCGGTGGTCGACTTGTCAAAGTTTGTATACAAACTAGTTTTTTATGTAAACAAACCGGTTTTTTTACTAGCAATATTTTTGACAACCCGACACTGTTGCCAACTCGACGGTTTTACCGTGATTCTAGCGGTTTTTATGTGCCCATCGCGGCGGTTTTTTAATATCAAAAGAATATAAAATTTTTGTTCTAGGTATTTGAAAATTTAAAATTTTTTCATAAAAAGAGATTTCAAGTATGTATTTTTTTTTAATTAAAATTATAAAGTTAGAAGAAAAAAAATTGTTTTTTTCGAAATTTAATTCGCTTCTGCTATAAAAACATTTTGCAACATTTTTTTTTATTAATTTTTTGATTAGGATTAACTGGAATTCTGTCAAATTATGTTCAGTTAACAAAAATAATTCGAAGTTTTATAGTTGATTATGCTAATTACACCGGTCGGAAAAATAAAAAAGGCGGGAGCAAGATCCGTGCTGAATTCAAATCTGTTCACTATTCTATTACGACTAGTTTTTTATGGGCTTGACCAATATTTCGTCCAAATCGGACAAAGCCGGCGAAATATTAATACATTTCTGAAAACAAAAAATAGTATAGTATTGAGATTTTAGCGATATTTTAAAACATTTTACGCTAAGTAAAAAATTTATCGGCTTCTACCGGTTTTTGAAGTACGATTTGACGGTAAGTCTCCAAAAAAAATTGGCAACAATGCAACCCGACCACAGGAGCATTGTAGTTATAGAGTTGACCTCACCTTCTAGTCAATTCGCCTTGCTTCGCACTATATTAGTGAAATGTTTTCTTATTGATAAGTCTTGTATGTATTTGTACGGTTAAAGATTTTTCGGATTATTTTAATTAATTTTTTTTGAATCTATATATAAATCGGCAAAGGCAAAACAGTTAAGAACACTTTCCTCCTCTGTATGTCAACCGATTTGAACAAAATATACACCATTTGAAAGGTATTTACTTACAGAAGTGCACAATATATACACATTTAAAATCAGTTTAACAATTTCAGAATTATAAGCGTTCAAATTTGCTACTAACACATATGCAGAACAAATAATAAATAAAATATTTGTTTTTTTCAATTATCAAATCATAATAAAAAAAAAAAAAATAGGGTGGTCGATCATTCGACTTTTTTTAGAAACCGGTTTTTAAATATTTTGACTATATAAATCTTATGTATAAATCGGCACAGGCAAAACAGTTTGTCAACCGAACCTCTATGGGGAGAAAAAGTATCAAAAAGGGGAAATACGGGAAATTAAATTAAAAAGAAGATACCCTACAAGAAGACTACCGGTCATTTTACTAGTTTTATGACCGGTAGTGTTGACCGATATATTGGTTAAAGTTTCTATTAGTTTATTAAGAGCAAAATGAAAAAACTAACCGAAACTCTTGTGTACATGTGATTTTGCCTCTCTTTCATAACGTAAATATTGGTTAGTACTAACCTTCATAAAATACATTACATTTTTTCTAATTTTCATTTTTAATTAAATATTTTATTGAAAAAATTATAATCAAATTCATAGGAAATTAGACTTGAGAAAAGTATGTACCACGTATCGTTATTTCTATGGCTGCTTTATGACGTTCCACTTCTTGCATGGGTCTGGAAATGGAGGTAAACGTACGTGTGACCAACTAATTGTGACCAAAAAAATTAAATACATACTTGAAAAGTAATCAGGGTTTTTAATAAAATTATTTGTTCCCTTATTACCACCGGCAAATCCTCAACGATTATCCTGGTCAAATCCACCATCCGCATGGCGGCTACCTGTTGGACGACCATTCCTTTCAATGACCTATGTTGTTCCATTACAGCTACTTGGCGGTGTCACTTTTTTTATAAAAATTTTTACCCCACTACTTAAGTTAAATTATATAATTAATTTAATTGATTTTTTTCTTTTATACCAATGATAAATACTAAATTTAAGAAATTCACTAATTTTTACATGCGTATGACAAAAATATATTAAAATATTGGCATTATTTGGAAAATGATAGTTGAACCAATCTTACATATATGTTAGAGTGGAACAACTAATGTAGAATTGTTGCAAGTGAGTTAGTAATTTTTTTAGTTTTGGGTATGCATTTCTTGTAGGGTACCTACTAACAATTTAAGCGCCTTTTATAGAGTTGTTTTGAAAAACAGAAGATGACGCCACTAACGTTGGCTTTTATATTTTTTAACATATATTAATGTAATACAAATTTTTTTTTTTTCACTGTAAGTTCGTTACATTCATATTTATTATATTATTAAATGATGATGATTTTATTTTATATTAATAGACATATGCCCTGAAAAAGTGAACATAAAATTCACGAAACGTCGGGAAAAATAAAATAAAAAATTTCACAAATGGAGTTAGGCCTCACCAGCTAAATGTATATAAACAAATATATCAATATTAATTTCTTTCTTTTACTTTTCCGTGCTTCGTGTGATCATTTTAAACTTTCTATAATATTGGACAAAATGTTGGTACTTTTTGAATTTTTGATAATTTTCGACCTATCCTGGTCTGAGTGAATAAAAATGAATAAGAGGGAGCTTTTTGGTACTTTTTCGTTCTAAGTGCCAATTTCACCAATTGTATTTAAAGCTTCGTTCACAATCAAAAAAACATTTTCTCTTGGTGTTCATAATAGAGCAACAATTTCTTTTGCAACCACACACATTTTGCATTAAGAAACCGTTTGCAAATTTTAGCCACAACAATATTATGCATATATTATTATTTTTTACAACATTTTGTTGAAATTTTCATTCAAAGCTAAATAAAATTATTTTAAACGTCAGACACAATTTCATACAAATTGTTGCAGAAGTTCTAGTTGACTCAACTTTAGTTACATTTTAAAAAAATTTTAGTTACATTTTTGTTCTAAAAATGAAAGGGAAATATATGAAATACTTTAGGAAGAAAAAAGATAGAAGAAAAATTTTCGTTTTTCATCTCAAAACAAAATTATATGAAAATCTATATTTAAATATGAATTTATATTTAAATACAGTTGGTGAAATTGGCCCCAAGTCTGGTACTTTGATTAATTTTTAATATTAGACATAGAAACATAAAATTAAACATACAATGTCCTGAGTGAATGACAATGCATTTTGTTATTTAATTGATTTTTTCTGATATTTTTTATATTGAACTTACAAAATTAAATCAGCTGACGTAGAAGATAAAATATGAACCGGTGGTTGGTCCCTCGCCAAATCGGTCCACTAAGACAGAAAAAATAAACGCTCAAAACATATAAATTCATATATACTTAGATGAACTATGTTTTCTTTTTATTAAAATAAAAATGTATGGTCGAATTTTGAACTTTAGGCGAACACCAGTAAAAATAATATTTCTACAAATTTTGGGTTACTTCGAAGGGATCACAAGCGTCTACGTCTGACGCTATTCTGCTAGTTGACTTCTAATATTATTAGAAATTACAATAAGGGTATTTATTTCAAATTTTTTTTGACGTGAACGGTATTTTTTAGTTAAAAGTAAAAAGTACAAAAATTTTAACTGTCAAAAAAAATCTGTAATATAATTCTTGGAAGTAATTGATATTTTTCAAGATGCCAAATAAACGCTGTTAAAAGTGAATTAAGAACTTCTCGCATCGAAAAGATGTAAAACAAAATATTCCATCGTTTCTGGGAAAGTGAGAAAAAGTGTGTTTGTAACTCATGTCGAAAACTATCAAAAGAGATTACGTAGTTACGTTATAAATATCATAACATTGCACTCGAAGCCGATGTGACATTGCAAACGTTGAGGACGTCTGTAACTCATATCGTTGACGGCGACCAAAATTTACTAAAATTAAAAATTTTTCAACGACGGCGGCGAAAACACAACCGTCGGCTATACCAAATAGTGTAAAGTGCGACTTTAATGTTTGTTGTTTGCAAACGAGCTTTGAAAACATTCGTATATTTTATAAAAATGTTAAAAGCAAAATAATTAAACAATGAAAAAATGTGCGAAGAACAATATATCATAATTATTATTCTTTGCATTTTGCATTTTTAATTGTTTTTAAGTGTTTGGTGCGAAAAACAGATGTTTGTTTCAATATATATTCAATTTTGTTTCATTTCAATCGAAAAGTTTCTCGACGCAAGAGTTACTGAGCTACCTAAACAAGAGCGGCAAGCGTTTTTTTAGACATGCAAATTCTGTTGCCAACACATTTTCAATAAAATAAAACGACCAAGCGATCTATCAAATAAGAATTTCCAGCCGGGTGGTGTTAGATTCGCGTTCTAAAGGTTTGTTTCGTATAAACAGTGTGAAAATGAAAAGTTTTGACATAAAACTGACGCTTGCCGCTCTTATTTAGGTAGCTCAGTTACAGAACATGGGCACAGTTAAAAATTAGATTCAGTGCCAGTATGATTTAATATTAAATTTTTGAAGTTATTTTTAACAGGGTGACTTATTTAAATATATGTAGTTGTATTTGATAAAAAAAAAAATAGCATATTTTTACTAAACACAATTCGGGATTCGGATTTCCTGTTTGCAGTACATATTGAAAATTGTAAACACAATAAATTTGGAAATGCAATCCGAAGATGCTTGTATGCAAATATTTTTAGAACGCTTAAAAATTTGTTTTCGTTTAAAATTCCGATTCTATTGGGGCCGCAAAAGTACGATTTTTAAAGTTCGTTGGTACGATATTGGTTTTCTCATTTACCATCCCTGTTGCTTACATTTTAATTCGCCGTCGCGACGTCCTTGTTGATATGTCAAATTATAGAATGTCAACTCCGCGCTTTTCATACTGTTCTTAGTGCTTTTTAAAATGTGCGACGCAAAAAATTCATTAGTCAGTGATCTGGGTTATTTTTTTTAATTTTAGCTTCTTTTTTATTTTCGGTAGCACTAAATCTAATTTTATCAAAACATTTTCTGAAGTGTAACAAAAATGTTAATATGAAAGGTATTAGAAAACAGCTACGAATATACAATAAAATGTTTTAAGAGTCACGGCGCAGATTGCCTTCTGAAAATAAATAAAGGGTCCGCCAAATAACTTTTTTTTTTTTTTGAAAATGCTATAAAAAAAACTACTGAACATTTTCTCAAATTTCTTTTTTATTTGAAAGTACAATCCTTCCGATTAATAATGGAAAATAATTTCATTCAAAGCACATTATCGATTGTGTGCAGCTGTATTTCACCAATGGCTTCACGAATATTGTCCTTTTAAGCGTCAATTGTCTCTGGCTTGTCGGCGTAACACTTGTCTTTGACGGCACCCCACAAATAATAGTCCAACGACATCGACGCAGCTCCGAGGTGGCCAAACGACATTAGCTCTGCGGCTGATAATGCGATCTTCAAAAAACAGGGCGCAAAACATCGAGTGTAGCTTCGGCTGTGTGGCACGTAGCGCCCTCGCGTTGAAACCAAATGTTGCCAATATCCTCCTCTCTAATTTTTGTGAACAAAAATTCGTTCAACATGGCCCGATAACGATCGCCATTGCCTGTAACGGCCACTCCTTGCTCATTTTCGATGAAAAATGGCCCAATTATGCCTCTGGACCAAAATCCGCACCAAACAGTGACTCGTTTTGGGTGCATCGGCTTTTAAATGTATGCGTGCTGGTTTTCTGTGCCCCAAATGCGACAATTTTGCTTCTTTACATACCCGCCAAGATGAAAATGAGCTTCATCTGAAAAGATGATTTTTTTTGCAATATCGGCATCTTCTGTAAGCGAAAACGCATTGGATGGTCAGTTGGCTTCAACTCCTGAACCAATTGGACTTTGTATGGCGTCATACCAAGGTTTTTAGGCAAAATTCGTCTCAATGATGTCTCCGAAATGTTCAATTGTTGAGAACGACGGTGAATTGATGTTGATGGCGCTTCACGCACACTTTCTGCCGCACCAGCAATATTCTCGGGTGTACGCACTGTTTTTGGCTTTTCACGCTTTGATTTATCGACGAGGATGCCAGTTTCTTTCACTTTTTTCACAAGATAACGAACATACGGAGCTGACGGTGCTTCTCTTCTTCCAAAATCCGTACGCAATTTTCGCACACATTCTGCAACATTACCATGATTTTCAAAGTAATGTCGCAATATTTCCCAGCGTTATTCAAGCGTATACACAACCATTTTCGTACAGCGAAAGGATAAAGGCTCAGTTAGTCGGGAGTAACCGTAACTTAACCTTACCGTAAAAAAGTAAGACCAATCTATTTCTTACAGATTGAGACGTAACATCTTACTGCTAAATATAATCGTTCTAATTGCTTTACATACAACAAAATGAATCAGCTGATTTGCAACGTTACTGTTATTCCCGGCTAACTGAGCCTTAAAACTAATTATCTGTCGGATCATACATAAGCTCAGTGTTACCCAAGGTATATTTACACATAAATATACCTTGGTGTTACCATTCACGAAATAAGCACTAGTTGAAAAAAAAACGTTAGATGGCGGACCCTTTATTATAAATGTTAAAAATGTTTTATCCCGCTTTAAAAATTATATTATGCCTTAAGCGGCCCATAAACTTGCAATATTATTGTATATGATATTCGCCATATTATTTCCATTTTGTGCTATATTATGCAATAAGACGCACAGTAGTTTCATTCATTCAATAAAAAGGTGAGCATAACCCATACCCTAGGTCTACACTAAAGATAAATATCTCAGCAAGTTGGCAATAACGGCAGCAGAATAACAGAGCAATATTTTTTATTGCTCAGCTTATGTTAAAAGCATGGGAAAACGTATTTATGTTAACTCATAATTTGAAAAAAATCAAGGAAGGAGGAGCAGTGTAAAAACTGACGCTATCTTGCAAAAATTATTTTATTAATATAAATTCTTTCTTATTCGACTCTATTATTTAAATGTATATTAATTTGTTTAAGGTTGAGGTTTTTTTTATATAATAATATTAATTTTATTAAATTTTTTTTTGTTAAAGTAAAATTAATATTTTTACATAAAAATGTACTAAAACTTAAACAAATTAATATAAATTTAAATAATAAAGATCGAATAAAAAAAAATTATGTTAATAAAAAAATTATTTGTAATTTTAATTTAGTGTTTATTAAATATTTTAACTTAATTCTTTTACTACAATTATAATTTGCTACCATTTCACAAATTTAATTTATTTCTTACACAATTTGCTTCTATTTTTTTCTTTTTTGCTTTTTTTTCTCATTTGACAGCCAAATTTGACGTTTTATGTAAGCAATAATTGTCAACGAAAATGGACTAACAATTATTGCAACGTAAATTGCCGGCAATAACTATGTACAAAAAATTGCTGTCTACATTAAAGATAACATAATTTTGACGTTTACTGCAATATATGTCGCAATAATTATCTCTGGTATAAACGGGCAGATAGGAATAACAAATACAGCATTGTACAATGTTGCCAACACATTTCACTTTCTTTTCGTTGTGCAATAAAAATCAAAAGTCTTTTGATTGTTGCCAATATATTGTGCCACCTTCGAATATCACGTATACATTGGCGATATAATTGTGCAACACGTAAAATTGAACAATTTTATTGCAAGTGTATGAGCCGCTTTAGCTACACTATTTGAGTCTGATGCAATCCAATGGCATACTGTTCTACATTAAATTTTTGGGCTTAAGTAAAATATTGCAAAGCTGCTGTTAAAATTAATCCTTTTGAGGCAAAAGCAAAAGTTGCTGACCTTTTATTGAAATATTTTATATTGAATAAATAAAATTAAATGAAAATATAAAATTTTTTATATTTTCCTTATAGAAAAAAATATTTTAACCGATGGCTTTGTTTCTTTTATTTGGATTTAGTTTTTTCATTCTTCACAATTTAATATTTTTCAAATAAAATTTTAAAAATTTAACAAGTGTTGCACAAAATTAATAATTTTTATTAAAACAAACAACAAAAAATTTCAGTGTATTTATCAAATATGAAAAATTGGGAAATCAGCACGCCATACAGAAATTAAAAGTGTTGAAATGGTAACCGCTTTGAAGAAAAAGTACCAAGTGATTAAAATAGCATTAAAACTGTATTTCTTGTATGTATAAATAAATAAATATTTGATATTAATATTACAGATTTACAATAAACAAATATGTATTATGTATAGCATATTTGTACACATGTTCTTACATTATTTTCAAAATGTGCATACACAAAACAAGGTTTTGATCCCATTTAAAACCACACTTTTTATTGTTTGGGGATATGTTTGCATTTGTTTATTTTATACATCCAAACAAATATTTGTATAAATGAAAATATGTATGGATTGTAACTTATTTTGTCAAAAGTCAAAAAGACGAACAATTTCTGAGCGCGAAGATGAAGAAATTGAGAGTCATGTTTTCTTAAAATCAATCTTTTTTTCTTTAATTTTATTCAATATTAAAACATAAAAAGCCAAAATTTGCAATAAAAATTTGTTTAAAACAAAAGTTTGTCTTATGTGGGAATAAAAAAGTAATGGTTTTAATAGAAGTGTTTTGAAATTTTTGCACGTGAGCGTGTGTGACGAAAAATATTATTTGCAAGAAAAACAAAAAATTTCTCCGTGAGAGCGCGTGATTGCAAATATATAATTTTACAGAAGCTTGGAATTCTTCAAAAAATTTTCAAAGAAACCCGTTTCATTATACATATTTTGTTAAAAATATGTATTTTGCATATACTAAATAAAAACATTTGTAGTAAGATCGTGATTTTTGATTGCAGAAGTGTACAATTCTTTCAAGACATGTAGTTTAATGGCATTTATAATGTTGTAAATTCACTGATGTTACACATCGTTGTGCAGAACAAAAGTTGCTTGTTGTTTAAACAAATCGATGGCTTATATAGACGGTATATAATTGTATGAACACATCTATGAAGGTAAAATAACTTTCAGATACTTTTTGTTTGCCTTTTTTCCATCATAAAAAATTACAATTTGGCGATTTTCAATAAACTTTTTGGCGAAGAATTTAAAAAAGAGTCTGATAACCCTGACTAATAAATTCTAAAATTTTTGGTGTGCCCCGCTCAAAAAGAAAAGTGCAGATATTGAGATAGAAAGAAAAAGTGTGAGTGAAAACGCTGATACAAGTATACATAAAAAACAAAATAAAGAAATCACAAAAAGTACAGTATTATATTTTGTGACATTATATCTAAATTGGATTTAATTATCTGCAAATAAACTCTGATAAAAACTGTGTAGTGTATTTGAACGATAATTAAAAACAGGAAAAACCATATTTAATATGTAATAAATGCATAATAATATTGTTTTCAATTTATAAACAAATATAATACATATTGCTATATTATTAGTTACTGTGACGCAGCAAATGAATGTGCATGCATACATACAAAATTTATGATGATATTTTGCTAAATAAAAAAACTAATAATTTGAATAATATAGATACATATGTTTATATAAAAGGATAAAACAAAAACGAGTGTATTATATTTATATATTAAAATGACGGCTAGCAGTGTTGATTTCTTCCCATATCGGGTGCAATTATTGGGTTTACCAAAATCTACCAGCCTTGCTGCCGCAAAAAACACAACACGTCCTCCTATAGCAAAATTACAGAGGGTAAGTCGCAATTTATTTGGGGTTCCTGACCAGGATGAAATGAAAATTTTTTATCAACAAGAGGCTGAACGAATGCGTTCATATGTTTTAGAAAGATACAGTTTTAATACGAGTATATTACAACGTACAAGCGAAATAGAATTGAAACAACCCACAGACAACATTCAAACCGCCCCAGCTACAACGATCCACGCAATGCAACCCCCTCAATTTCCCACTTTAATCGAACAAGAAATTTGTAAGCACGAGCAACGTTTGCAGGATGAAACACATAGCCTTAATTTACCGCTTTCGGAATCAACACCAACCAATGAAGAAAGCCCTCTTATTGTTGCACGTAGAAATTGTAATTCTTCAAGTTCCATGTCGCCCGCTCTTGAGCGCTTTAAGCCCTATAGTCGACAATCTCTTTTGAAAGGTAAGCAAATAGTTAATATGCAAATTAAGACATGAAAGAATTCATAGTCGGTCAAGCAAGCCATATCATACCCTACTCGAAAGTATATAAAAATAAACTTTTGGGAAACCATGGGCAATAATGGATCCAAAGGAACAAAATTATGAGTTAAAGATTCACAAAAAGTTCTTTGTGCTGAAAATTATTTAGATATCTTCAGCTATGAGATTTTTTTAAGGGATTTTAGAAAGCGAGTTGATATGGGACCTATGATTACTTTTGGACCCACCAGCACAACGTTTTGTCATGATATAGTTGGGGGGGAGGGTCATTTACACGGTGTCTCTCCAGACATGTCTGTTTTTGACATTCTCTTTTGAACATGCTACCAAAAACCTTTTGTCTTTAGAATTGCCATTGTTTTAGTCGACAGAAAATTTTGCGACGACTCAAATGAAAGTTAAAAAAATTTTAAATTAAATGTAAACATATTTATTGAATACGTTTAAAATAAAAAATGCAAATTTAAAAATTATGGGCACAAATTTTATTATTAAATTTAACGCGAAAATTCGGAAAAGTTTGTAAAATAGTGAAAATTCGCAAAATTTTTTAATTTAAGACGAACGCCTCCTCAAAGAGCCAAAATTGCGAAAATTCAGAAAAGTTTGCAAAAAATTGGCGAACATTTTTAATATATCAAAAAAGCCATAAAATTGATTAAAAGTCCATAAAACTATATGATATGGCAAAAATTCGGCAAAAATTGCAAAATTAGCGGAAATTCGCTGAAGCTATAAAGAATCAGAAAACTTATTGGAAAAAATCGCTTCTTTCGCGAACATGGCTAAAATTCACGAAAATTTCAAACAAATGTGAAAGTTTAGAAATTGAAATCACGTGAAATTGAAATCGAACAAATTTTGAAAACTCCGTGTTCAAAGTTAATAAAAATATTTCCTATTCAACATTTTTTTTATTTTTCGAATTTATTCTATGAGCTAAATTTCAGTTATGTATTTTATAAAGCTTTTTTGTAATAGTTCTATTCCTTTAATTTTTAGGAATGACTTTTATACACTACCAGACTATTATATTGTATTTTCTTGTTACATTTTACCTTAGCTATCCTTTGGATAGCAATGAAGTATATTGTATGTACAGAAAAATTTACAATTATTAGACACCAGCAGAATGTAATGCATTTTCTGGCCCGCTACGGCCTTCGTCAGCATTCTTTGTGTCACACTGGATAGTGATACTTTATAAATTGAATGTATTTAACTCAACATACAATATACTTCATTGCTATCCAAAGGATAGCTAAGGTAAAATGTAACAAGAAAATACAATATAATAGTCTGGTAGTGTATAAAAGTCATTCCTAAAAATTTAAGGAATAGAACTATTACAAAAAATCTTTATAAAATACATAACTGAAATTTAGCTCATAGAATAAATTCGAAAAATAAAAAAAATGTTGAATATAATATAAAGTAACCTGCGAAAGGAAATAATTCCTAGTTTCTATTTGTTAAAAATATTTCCTTTTAAATACCTACCTCATACTTTGAGGACCACTTTTCTCTACTTAAACTACTTTCGAAATCAGAAAAAGCTACGTTAATTTTTACAAAAATTCAATTGAAAATCTTCATCGATATCACTTTCACTTGGTTTCGATTTGCAGAACCTGGCCGAAAATGTCGGAAAATAACAAAAAAAAAAAAAAAATATGCAAAAATAGCCAAAATGTTTAATATTTCAAACAAGCCATAAAATTGATATAACTATAAGGAATGGCAAAAGTTTGGTGAAATTTGCTGAATTAACAGAAATTCGCCAAAATTTACAAACAGCGGCATGATAGATAAGTCTTATATTTATTAAAAAACGTTTAAGCTATAATCAGAAAACTTATAGTAAAACTATCTCTTATCGAAAACATGGCAACAATTCGAGAAAAACTTAAAAATTGGAAACAAACGGTTAAAAAATATGTTGGAAAATAACATAAATAGCGTTTAAAAGTGAGCTATAATGATGAAGAGCAAAAATAAAAAAAAAAAAAAATAATTGTAGATGGGATTTTTTCCAGAGTTCAGAGAAATTCATATGTGATCACTCATATTCAACCATTCTTGAATTTTTTTCATAAATGAAAAATGTAAAATATGTAACTTTTTTCACAGTCATAACTGAATTGTTAATATTTCGCCAAATTCATTTATGTTTTTGAGGAAAAATACATTTTTGCCTTTCTTCAGTCATGAGGAATGAGGAAAAAAAAATTTTTAGAAACGATCCTCACTAGTAATGTTGTTGTTGCTCGACAGTTTGCATGACCACAGCTCGAAATGCCTGTGTGTGTATTTGTTTGTGTAAAATATTTTTGGTAAAGGCAACCAGCCAAAGTGTCTGTTGGATTTTTTGTAGGAAACAATTATTGAAAAAAAATTAAAAGAACTGCACATATCGTCATCTTAAATGCAGAATAATGTAACATCACATTAATAAGTTTACATGCAAGGCATAAAACTTTGTAATATGTTAATTATTTGAAATTTAAAAGAATTTTAAATATTTCAGCTAAAAATGCGATAACCGATATATTTTTGAGGAAAAAATATTATATTTATTGTTATTTTTGTAGTTGTGTGTGTTACGTTAAATTAATTTGTAATTTTCAGAAATAAAAAGACGTACCATCAAAAAATGTATATAAGTATTAAGTGAAACAAACATTTAAAATAATTAAATATTTTTTGTTAAATTACCGGAAAAATAGAATATACATATGATAACCACACGAATATTTATATTATTATAGATATTATGATATACCTATTATGTATAATTTTTTATTGATTTTAATTACTAATAAGTAGTGGTTTAAACTAAAAATTGTACCTATTAAATTTAGCTATGAATTTATTTAAAAAGCTATCTTTTTCATTCTAATTTAAAAGTATTTTGATCTCCTTAAAATGAATTTTTTTTACAACGAACAAATTTAGCAAATAAATATTTGACCTATTTGTCTCCATATAACGAATTATTTTAAATGAACTCTGCATCGCATACTTACAAAGATCCACTTGGAAGAATGCAATCCTTACAAAAAAAAACAGATTTTTTTAAATAAGCTAATAAAAAATATTTCTTTTGTATTATAAACTTTTTATATGATGAAGAAATTTTGTGGTCCAATACAGATTCATTATTGGGAAGTTCGACTGCATTTAAATTTATTAAAAAGGACATATGATATGTGTTCGTTGATGCCTTTAAAAGGTCCCTGTTTCTTTCGTCAAAAAGACGTACCTAAAGGCAGCAATTATTAAGAAAAAAAAAAAATAGTCACAAGAATTTGTTGGTATTTTGTGCTTGTAAAAATATTTTGGTTTCTGTACAAATCGCGCCGGTGGTTTTTTTTTTTTTTTTTCTTTGAAAATTAAAAAGGTCTTGTTTTGCTACAATTTGTGTAAGTAACCAATACACATAAAAGCAAATGTGACACTACATAGGTAGAATTTTTGCAAAAGAAGATGTGTTTTATTGATGTATTAATGAAACTTTATTGTTTCGCACTAAATTCATTTCTTACTTTTTTTATGCTACAATTATATAACCGAGCCCAAAGAGTTAACCTTACCATTTTATGGTAATTTATTTAACGTAAATTTGACCTGTTATAATGACTTTATACATTTTTGCAGGCAAACACAAGTGCGCATTTGGTATTTTGTAAAAAAGTTATGATATAGGTACCATTAGGTAGAATTAAAATGTATGCACAGATGTTTGAATTAATTGTCCTGTTGCCTTTTCTTATTGTACATTTTTCTAAGTATTGTGGTTACCTTTTTATCATTGTGACAGGCAATAACTGCAAAACATTTTGCACTGGCAATGCAAAATATTTACATATATTCATATAGATAGTTTTTACTGAAAGCAGTTCTTAATAGGTAATTGACGTGGAGTGTGTGTCTAAGTTCAAAAGTTTAACAATGCCAGAAAACAGTTCAACATAAAAAAATTTGTGTCGTATAAAGCATCTTCAAACAAAAGCACTTGTTTAATAACATCATGCAAAAAAGAACTTTGTGGAAAGATAAAATCGAACATAAAAAGTCATTATAAACTTGTTCATCGGCAGGACATCAAAAGTGATAATGAAAGTGATAGTGATGATGTCCCTGATTGCAAAAAAAAATAAAAAAAACAATAAAGTTAAACACTACAATTAACAAAACAGATTTTTTGATACTGTCACATTTCTTTTTATGTATATTGGTTACTTACACATAAATTGTAGCAAAATAAGACCTTTTTAATTTTTTTTTTCAAATATTTTTACTTACTTAAGAAAAGTGTTTTCAAAGAAAAAAAAACCACCGACGCGACTGGTACAGAAACCAAAATATTTTTACAAGCACAAAATACCAACAAATTCTTGTGGCTATTTTTTTTTCTTAATAATTGCTGCCTTTAGGTACAGGGACCTTTTAAAGGCATCAACGAATTTTTTTTACAAACAAAACACATATCGTTAGCATAAATGCAAAACAATGGAGATATTATTGGAACATTTGAAGTTGACTTTTTTTGTTGATTACGATTCACGTTACATATTTTTATAACATTTTAAACTTCTATCTTAAAAAATAACCAAGTTATTTACAAAATTAAAAATGACGTATCATTAAATACATATATAATTTTTTTAACAACATAATGTATAATCACACTCAAGAAAAAAATTAGCAGAGTTTTTAATTCTTTTTATAAGAGCACATTAATATTTTTAAACATCAAAACTGGGTAATCTGTTTTATAACTGTCACTACGGTGTTAGTGAAATTAGTGAACAGATAATGATTTATAATAATAATTTTCAGTATTGCATAAGAAAAAATAAAAAAGTGCTTTAAAATTAAAAGAACCTAACCGTTAGTAATTTTGAAATTTTGCAGCCTACCTCATTGCACTCCCAAACGCTAAGAATTTCCAAGAATAAATGGCAACATCTGCAGGTCCTAAGATTTTTGAGTTAATATATGTATGTATGTCCTTTTTAATAAATTTAAATGCAGTCGAACTTCCCTATAATGAATCTGTATTGGACCACAAAATTTCTTCATCATATAAAAAGTTTATAATACAAAAGAAATATTTTTTATTAGCTTATTTAAAAAAATCTGTTTTTTTTTGTAAGGATTGCATTCTTCCAAGTGGATCTTTGTAAGTATGCGATGCAGAGTTCATTTAAAATAATTCGTTATATGGAGACAAATAGGTCAAATATTTATTTGCTAAATTTGTTCGTTGTAAAAAAAATTCATTTTAAGGAGATCAAAATACTTTTAAATTAGAATGAAAAAGATAGCTTTTTAAATAAATTCATAGCTAAATTTAATAGGTACAATTTTTAGTTTAAACCACTACTTATTAGTAATTAAAATCAATAAAAAATTATACATAATAGGTATATCATAATATCTATAATAATATAAATATTCGTGTGGTTATCATATGTATATTCTATTTTTCCGGTAATTTAACAAAAAATATTTAATTATTTTAAATGTTTGTTTCACTTAATACTTATATACATTTTTTGATGGTACGTCTTTTTATTTCTGAAAATTACAAATTAATTTAACGTAACACACACAACTACAAAAATAACAATAAATATAATATTTTTTCCTCAAAAATATATCGGTTATCGCATTTTTAGCTGAAATATTTAAAATTCTTTTAAATTTCAAATAATTAACATATTACAAAGTTTTATGCCTTGCATGTAAACTTATTAATGTGATGTTACATTATTCTGCATTTAAGATGACGATATGTGCAGTTCTTTTAATTTTTTTTCAATAATTGTTTCCTACAAAAAATCCAACAGACACTTTGGCTGGTTGCCTTTACCAAAAATATTTTACACAAACAAATACACACACATGCTGTCGTGTTGTCAAGCGGGAAAAATTGCCAGCGCTTTCACTTTTTAGGCCTTAAAGAAGGTTTACAGCTGTATTTTTAATAAACTTTTACTTATTCCACTCTGCCTTATTTTAAAAGTTCTTTTAGAAGGGTTCTTATAAAATATTTTACAAATTTAAATTTTCTATTCTAAGATCGAAATCGTTTTATTAGTAGTTATGTTGGAATATGTACCAAGTTTAATTATTAATTTATTCACTTCGCATTATTAGCAAATACAATTACACTGGATAAAGCTTTATTCTTTATTATTTTAAGAAGGCCTTTAAAGTAGATGCAAGAAGTCAGGGTTTTGGTCTCCAATAACACACTGTATAAATTAGAAAACTTTATATCGGCAAAGAGGCCTTCTATAAGGCCTCTTTACTGCTTCATGTTCCTGCTGTTAATGGTTGCGTTTTTTTCATTATGAGGAATTTGATTGCGAATTTTTTTAAATTTTTCATATCTGACAAATTCACTTATGAATTTTTTCGTTTGCTCATTTTTCATGAATGAGGAAATTCAAATTAGTTTTTTTCCTCACCCTCATGAGGATGAAAAAGCAGTAAAATTTTTAATTTTTCACGCTCGCTCATGACTGAAAAATGAGTGAACGTTTCGGTACTCTGATTTTTTCCTCAAATTTTCGATAACTAGTCGACGTCCACACAACATTCTTATAAAATACCAAATTAAGGTCGAATTGATGTAGTCGTCGACTTGATGTGACAACAATTTAAAATTAATGTCGACGTCGACGACGACTTACATAATAGGGGTAAATAATATTTATTTCATTTTTTATGTTATTTGTTAGAGCCAGTTTTTGACATAAAGATCAGCGATTAAATTAGAACTAATCTTTGAAATTCGTTTTTGGGTAGTCGATTATTTCATTTTGTTTCCAAGTTTAAACGCCCAAAGTCGGCGGTTTAAACTTGCGACAGAACTTTCAAAAGTACGAACAGCTTATAAAAGGAAATATGTATTACTTATGAAAATACATAAGATAAAACTTTTGTATAAAATTAATAAAATGAACTTTTTAAATACTAAAAAAGACTTAAAAATATTTGAAAATGTAAACAACACAAATATTTTTAGACCAAGGGCAATAACAATAGGGCCAAATCTTTTTTTATTTATTTAATGACAATTTTTTTTTAATTTAGAGTTTTATTAAATATTCCACCTCGTAAGATAAAATATTGCTTGATTGTTTTGCTTCTTTTTCGATTTCATTTATTTATAAATATATAATATTATATAACTAAATAAAAAAATTCTCGCCTTTTCTTCTTCTTTTTCACGTTAAGAACAGTAATTTGATGACAATTTTTGGCATTTGTTTTAAAATGCCATACTTATACATAAAAGTATTGTAAATTCATATGGCAATGCTAAAAGCTTTAATCTTTCACTCAAAAACGCTAAAGAGGATTAAGGCTAGATTAATTTTATTATAAGATTAACAAATCTTACTATTGATCCTGGTTTAAACTCTAAGTAAAAAACCCGCTCTAAGCGTATCAAGCATTGTTCGTATATTTGTATATCTATTACAAATTAAGATAGTTCGCATCGCTTTGTTTTGTAACTTTTGAAGTCTTTCTATTTGGAATTCGTTACAGCACGTATATATTATTGTAGACCCGAACTCAAAATAAGGTTTTATTATTGTATTATATAAATTAATAGAAGTTATCACAGATATTTTGTTTCTTATTCTTTTAAAAAAGCCAATTTTTTTACAAATTTTTTTTTACAAATATATTCTGTATGGTCTTTGAATTTCATTTCTTTGTCTATTATAAATCCTAAATATTTAATTTTTTTTTTACTTTTTCTATAACTTCGTTATTTATTTTTAATACTTTTTCAGTGTTCATATTTATTTCCATAAGTTTTGTTTTGTTTTCTTTGAGTTTTAGTTTATTATATTTTAACCATATATTAACATTATCTATATCGCCCATCATATTAGCATAACATTTCTCACTAGTGTCTCCTTCTGTGTATATTAAAGTATCATCGGCATATAAAACAATTTCACATTTGTGGAGTATTTTTGGCATATCATTTATATATATTATAAATAGCAAAGCCCCTAAAATAGACTCCTGTGGAACACCGAAGTCATTATCCATTACATTTGATTTTATACCGTTTACTTTAGTAAATTGTCTTCTGTTTGTCAAGTATGATTTAAACCTTTCTAGTTCCTTTTGCCGGATACCGTACATATATAATTTCTGTATTAAAATTTGTTTATCAATTGTTTCAAACGCCCGTTTAAAGTCTAAAAATATTGCTATTAATTTTCTTTTGTTTTTTATATTCTTCCACCAATTAATTACATAATTTACCGTTGTCTCACATGAAAATTTTTTTCTAAAACCCGATTGATATTTTGAAAATAAATTATTTTTCTCAATATATTTTTCTTGCTGTTCTTTTACGACTTTTTCCAGTATTTTTTACATAAAAAATGTTAAAAAAAATCACGTGATTTCAAATCCCATGTGCCTACTGAAATAACACGTGTGATATTTTAGTGTCCCGTTTTTGTGTGATCTTCAATTGCCGAAAGCACACCGATAAACACAAAAACGGAATGACTTTCAGAACACCACAAAATCACGCCCGTGATTTCAAAAACACGTGATTTGAAATCACGTAATTTTCAGAACAGCCCCGATAATTTCAAATAACAAACTTATTGTGTTTGCTTGTGCTTTTGACTATTGAAAATCACACCGAAAAAACACAAAAACGGTGTGATTTACAGAACACCACAAAATCACACGTGTGATTTTAAAAGCACATGTGATTTGATATCACGTGGTTTTCAGAACTGGCCTGATTAAATGCAAATTTTAAGAAATGAAAAATTACCCTAATAAATTTTACATAAATTTTGTAAAATTTTATGTAAAAATTTCTAGGGATTGAATCAAAAACCCGAATTCTTATAGCAAAGTGAAGAAAATCCTTGCCGGCTATGCAAAGATGCTTTAGTTAGCGAAGCCTGTGTTTATTATACCCCAGAGGGAAAAATCCTTGCGACCGTCCGAAGGCCGTCTATTTATAGAAGCTTAAGTTAGCGAAGCCTGTGTTCTTTGTAGTAGTAATTTTCCATTAAAAAAATGATGTCATATTGCATTATAAAAAATATCCCCAAATATGGGGTCAGTTTTCATTTATTTTTTGGGGCCGTAAATTCTAATGAGCTAAACGACAATAAAAATAGCAATAAAGTACTCAATAATATTGTGGAGTAAATGGGTACCTAAGTCAATAAGTTTGTTTGCGTCAAACAGAACCACTCACAGCGCATTTTAAAAATACATGTTCCTTAGGCTTATACAAAAAGGGTGTTTTCAGTAAATGGAAAAAGCCCTTAGAAGCACTTATACGTAGCGGGGGTACAAGCAGGCTAATTGGATTTCTTCAATTATATTTTTTAACTTTCTTGACCACACTGAAGCAGTTGTGTTACAACGCATTGGGTCGGCTTAACTTTTGAAGCCCTCCCAGAACATCCGAATTTATTTAGGCCTATTTAAGCTAATAAAAAATAAACAAATTGTGTTCGTAATTATAAAAATAAAACTTTTGTCGTAATGATCACCTTATTTAAGCATAAACTTCTATTTTGCCGCCTCCTACATATATCACTCAAATCTCTTAGAGCCACTTTTTGGGTTTGAGATTAAAGTTAATATAGTTCTATAATTATCTAATCTGAGAATTAAGTTAATCTACTATTAATTGAAATTGATATTTTTGAGTGGTGGCTTAAACCATGTAGTGTTACCATACTGAGCCCAAATAAATGGCAAATATTTTTGCAAATGTCAACTTTTTATCAAAGCAATATGGATTTTTTTCAAAAAAGAAGAAGAAAATGCGCAAATTTAATTTTATTTATTTATTTATTTATTTATTAATCCATATTGTAATACAAAGCCATTTGGGCCAAAAAACGTATTACACAGCAATATAATCCCGAGTATAGTACTTAACCTAATCTATAAAAATAACTTACATTTACTAATGTAACTACACCCATTAATACAACTTATTGGCTCCCCAGCCGTAACAAATTATAAAAGTACTATAAAAAAGATTCAGTTCAGCAATTTTTATCCGGTACTTGTCACAACTCATACCAAACATATGAAACAAAAAAAAGTGAAAAAACAGTTTGAAAGCTACCTGCAGAACATAAAAACTATCGAAAGAAACTTGAAAAATGCTTCAAAAGCTTAAGGCGAAACACATTATTAGATTGCGAAAAAATACGCAATTCATGGGGTAAACTATTCCAGCAGCGAGCCACCCTTACAATAAAAGACCTCTCAAACAAAGAACACCTGATTCTAGGTATTAGAATTTGCTTGTTCCTATTCGACCGCGAAAAAGTAAATTCGTTACATAACTGGACAGGTATGCCACTTTTAATAATGCGATGAAATAAAAGAATATTACGGTACTTTACGAATTTATCAAAGTAACACCCTAAAAATTTCTTAACAAATTCAGATATATGCTCACGTCTACGGATATTAAAAACATAACGAGTCACAGTATTAACAACCCGCTCCAATATCTTTAAGTTCATGGCAATGGTCCCTGACACCAATTCAAGTCCATATAAGATCTGCGGCATAAGAAGAGCATGAGCTAGTCTACATTTAACCCGAAAAGGCAGGAATATATTTGTGGAATATATTCTACGTAAAGTACAAGAAATCTTGCGATGCACATATACGAAATGAGACTCATAACTAAGCCTATTATCAATGATGATACCCAAACATCTATGTTGACTTACAAAATCGATTTTAGAATCCCGAATAAAAATCTCAAAAGCTGTCACAAAGTTCACAGACGATCCAAACAAAATCGCCTTAGATTTAGACGGGTTTACAACCAGTGAATTTCTGGAAGACCACAGGTCGATTTTATTAAGGCAGTAGTTTATATTAGACTCCAACACATCAGCAAAATCTCGACCAGTACTAAATAAAAGCAAAATATCATCTGCAAATAAAAACGGCTTACACATACTAGAACTTAGAACTTCAGGCAAATCATTAATACAAGATAGAAATTTTTGTGTTAAAAGAAAAATATATTGAAGAAAAATAATATAGAAAGGAAAAATTATATAAAAGTGCTTAAGGCTAGATTACACTATTATACTTTGTATTAATACATGTCAAAAACTCAAGTAATATGACAAAGTGTGATAGTGTAAATGCAATGTGTCACGAAAATAAAAAGTATTATGAAAAAAGTTAGACATCCCATACGACTTCATCGTTTTTTGAAAAATTTCTAAACAATAATACTTTTCATTGGATCAGGGTTGCATTTTATTTCTACTTTGTGTGATGGTGTGAACACGAACTGTCATGTTAAATTACAGAGGTGTGCTGGAAATCGCAAACGCAAAACGCAAGAATTTTAAAAGTCTTCTTTTAGTAAGATTTCTGTAATAAAAGAATTTTATGAAAAATATTATACAAACATTTCTCTATTAAACAGAATTTTATAACAAAAATTAAAAAAATTATATTAAAAGTGTATTAACCCTTTTACGGTCATAGCGATCGGAATAGGATAAATAAAATCTGGTTTTGATTTAGGGTTACTATTGATGACTAAAAATATAAAATAAAAAAAAATTATTTTTTTTTTAGTTTTTGATTGGTGGTAAATATATTCCCTCTGCCTCCGCCGGGTAAAGTAATACCATGTCCACTTTTTATATATTGTTCAATTTCTTCCTCGTCCGATTCCTTATCGTCTTCGGACTGCTCTGGATCTGATGGTAAACCGTATAACTCATTTAGCACCAACTCTATTTCATATTCTTTTAGTACTTTCTTGCTCATTTTCAGACAACCTTTAGTATAAAAAAAAACAAACATGGTTAGAGGGAATATTCTTCCCACCAAAAAAAATCCCACATGGAAAGCAATGTAGAAGAAAAGTAAAAGATATGTCTCTTTTCTAAGATATTAAATATAAATCTATAAAACGTAGAAGAACTTACCATATATCACCACGAGATTTCGAAGATATATACCGATTTCGTTCGCAGTTGCAAAAACACCTGTTTTCAATTTACAGAAGACCCGTCTCGAAAAAAATATTTATAATCTGTCACATACAATGTTAAGAAAACATACTTTATTTCTTTCAATTAATGTTGCCAAATCAAAAAAAAACAACTGCGACTGATCAGTTACCTTACCAATGAAGAAAAGTTGGTGGGAAAATTATTCCCTCTACATGTAAAAGGGTTAAAAACAGCCTTCAAATTCTTGCGTTTTGCGTTTGCGATTTCCAGCACACCCCCCTTAGATTTTTTGACAGTCGCAAGAAAACTCATACGATTTCTATCTCACAATGTATTATGGGCCCGCGAGGAATATGTTATAGATTCTAATTACAAAACACTCAATTGACCACTTTGTATTGTATCCATAGGTATGGATAAACTATAACAAATATCACATATTAATTTTCTATTTTTTTTTTTACGGCAAATAAAAAATTTTAACCAATTACATACAAGAAAATTTTATTATTTTCTTCCACGTGTTGTTCTGTTTTTATACCCTTCACCACAGGTGGAAAAGGGTATATATAAGTATCTCATACCGTTTGTAATTCCTACAATATTGATCTTAGACCCTATAAAGTATATATATTTTGGGTCCTTATGAGGAGAGAAGTTGATTTAACGTTGTGAAAGATAAAGCTATGGTATAACAACAGCAGGCTTGCCATTTTAGCATTTAACTGCCCGTTCATCTATTTACGAACGAAGACTTCGATCGCTTAACTTACACGTAAAACAAAAACAATATTTTATAATTTGTTTTAAATGTAAGTTAAGCGATCGAAGTCTTCGTTCGTAAATAGATGAACTGGCAGCTAGTGCTAAATTTAGCACATTTTTTTCTGATTTAGCACTAAGAATATCAAAAAAAGTGCTAAGTGCTAGTTTAGCATTTTTAGCACTTTTTCTAGATCCTAAAACTACTTAAAAACTCACATAATCAATTCACCCTGCGGCCACACGATCAAGTTGTTCTTGATAGTCTTTTACATATACTGCTTGTCAAAATTTACATAAATTGAAAGCTGTGACCAAGGCCTATGCAATAGGTCTGCTTACCTCTACAACAATAAAACAACACAAAAAACAACAAGCATTTTGTTTGTGTAAAATTCCTCACCGTTGTCA
Organism: Pollenia griseotomentosa; assembly: GCA_963931875.1. Taxonomy (NCBI): domain Eukaryota; kingdom Metazoa; phylum Arthropoda; class Insecta; order Diptera; family Polleniidae; genus Pollenia; species Pollenia griseotomentosa. Next base: position 1,003,299 of record OZ007560.1, read on the forward strand.
AAATCTTACTACTACATAGAGGAAACAAAAGGAAAAATGTGTTTTGTGTGCATGTATGTGTGGCAAAAAAAAACAAAAATATACATGTATAAGGAAAAAGTAAACAACTGTTGACATCGTTGAGGAATAAACAAATCAAACATCTGGCTTCTTAAGCAGACCTATTGGATAGGCCTTGGCTGTGACGTAGGCTGCACTAAATTTGTAAGCAATTTACTTTCAAGATTTCATCAAAAAAACAATTTATAAAGACAAACATGTAATCAGCTGTTAAATTGAAAGTTAAATTGCCAAACAAATGGATAGGTGAAATTGAAAGCCATCTCGTGGTCAATTCAAAAAGTGTGAGTGTGTTAGTAAAAAAGTGAGAGTGTATTGCAAATTGAATGGAATTGAAAGGCAAAACTTGATCGTGTGGCCACCAAGTCAAGTAAAGTATCAATTCTTTAAGAAAAATTCAAACATATACACATGCTACCTTGTTTGCAACTTTGGCGCATACTGTTTTTTGCATCTTTGTAGTGTACAAACAAGAAACCAAGGTATATTTTATAGCAGGTAGCCGAGAGATTACAACAATTGTACAATAAAACAAACAACAAGGCTTTTTATTGTTGTTATGTGGTACGAACTGTCAAAAGGCAAAGGGGTTGATAAGAGACAAAAAAGACAAAAGATAGAGACAAAAAACTTGTTTACATGTTTACTATACAACATTTGACAGTTCGTACCACAAAACAAGCAAATAAACAATAAACAGCTGGCTTTCCGAGACTACCTGCTATAAATATACCTTGCAAGAAACAAATACAGTTACTTTTATTTTTATAAAGTCCCCTTTTACAATGTGACAGACAGAAGGCAGACAGACAAAGTTTTTTGGCGAGAGAGGAAAAAAGTAAAGCGTGTCACGCATACAGCGTCGCCCCCTTACCAACAAACTTCGTATGTCTGCCTTCTGTCTGTCACTTTGTAAAAGGGGTAAAAGAAATCAATTAAAATTGTTTATTGGGTTTAATAAAAGGTCAACTCTACAACAACACTGCTTCTGTGGTCGAATTGTCAAAAATTTTGCTTGTAAAAAAATCAACCAATTGTAGTCGGGCATGTAAGAAAAGATAACCTCACTGTTTATTGTTGTTGTTGTGTTTGTTTAAGCTTTGATATTGTTACAAGAAAAACTGGGGCTTATAATTCTTATTCGCTTAACAGTTTTATTTGTATAATATCTTTAGTTTTTTGGATCTTTGGATGAAGTTTCCTGACCTGATCTGGCCTAGTGTGCCTTATATTGTCACCCGTTGGCAATGAACCATTGTCAGAAAAATGACAACATTGTAAGATCTGACCACCGTCTGTACCAAGCTTTAGTATATGCAATATTTATGTATATATGTATGTGTTATATGAATCAAAATTCTATACGATAATATTTGACGAAAGCACGTATTTGTCGGGGAAAAGCCAGATTTCCTTATCTTTAAGATATTTCAACATACAACAAAAAGTTGTTAGGGGACAATTTATTGGCTTTGTTGTAAACGCATTTGAAGAGGCTTCAAAGGATATTGATAATGACGTAAATGTGTCAATTGATTCGAAGGCACTATCATCAATAGTTCTTAAAGCTTAGACAAATTTTGGTCTTGACCTAAAAAATTGTGTAGGAGTTGGAACGGATGGGTGTCCTCTGATGTCAGCAGAAAATGGACCTATTAAAAAAACTCTGGAAACCGCGACAAATGCGAAACAAACGCCTTGCTATTCCCATAAATCAAACAACTCAATTTCTAAAAGTAATAAAGTGCCATTATTACAAAAAGTTGTATCATTTGTTAAAGAAACGACAAAATTTTTTAAATATAATCATCCCAAGCGAAACGCAGTTTTAGCAAAGTATTTTGGAGCCAAACTCTCTACATAATGCGAGACAAGATGGGTGGACCGTCACGACTCAATTTTATACTTTGCAACAGGTGTACATCATATAGAAGCTTTGGAAAAAATATCTGAGTGGAAAGGTAGTAAGTATCTCTACCTTTATATTAAGGAACTAACTTAGTACTTTTGAATTTATTTGCGGAATATACATATTAAGTGTGATACTTATTGTAACACAGCCGCTAAAGGCCGTTACACACTATCCCACAAAGTCTTACGTATTTTTCAAAAATGCTTCCCTGATCTAATTATTCCTTGACAAAGTTTGCCTTCAAGCCATTTATTCAAATGTAATTTGTTTGCGTATGACTATCTTCTAAAAACAACATTTTACAAGAATATGATATATGGCAATATTTTAGCTCTTCTAGTCAACAACATAAGCCTCCAAGAAAGTTTTTTGCTAAGACTGATATCTTAGAAAATAATTAAGAAAATAACAACAAAATACCAAACATTTTATATACGTTTTATATATGTATATAAAAAGGCGATTTAATGTCAAGTGACACAATTTTGAAATCGATGTCTTCCGATTTGGATGAAATTTATACCAAGGTTAGTCCTATTAGATAGTAGTTTACGCACAAATTTTCAACAAGATCGGTCAAAATGTTTCAGAGGTAGAGGGGGTCAAAGTTTGCCATACAGGTGTTCTTTCTCATCCATGTAATTTATTACCTATTGGTGTTAGCAAAATTTGTCCCAAGTAGCTTAGATAGCTATTTAATCAATCTTTTTTAAAAATATTTTTTTGTTTTTTTTTAAAACATTTTTTAATTTTTTTTTTTAAATTTAAAACTTTTTTTTTTTATTTTTTTAGCCAAGTGTTAAATTAAAAAAAAAAATTTTAAAAATTTTTTAAAAAAACAAAAAATTTTTTTTAAAAAGTTTGATCAAAAAGCTATCTAAGCTACTTGGGACAAATTTTGCTTACACAAATAGGTAATAAGTTACATGGATGAGAAAGAACACCTGTATGGCCAAAATGTCAAACTTTGACCCCCTCTAACTCAGAAACTTTTTGACCGATCTTGTTGAACATTTGTGTCTAAGCTACTATCTAACAGTACTAATATTGGTGTAAATTTCATTTAAATCGAAAGACATATATTTCAAAATTGGGTCACTTGACATTAAATCCCCCTTTTATATATATAAAACGTATATAAAATATTTGGTATTTTGTTTTTATTTTCTTAATTATTTTCTAAAATATTGATTTTAGCAAAAAACTTTCTTAGAGGCTTATATTGTTGACTAGAAGAGCTAAAATATTGCCATATATCATATTCTTGTAAAATGTTGTTTTTAGAAGATAGTAATACGCAAACAAATTACATTTGAATAAATGGCTTGATGGCAAACTTTGAGGGACGGACGCCCCCCCCTTAAACACAACTTATCGCTACAAAATTTTTTTGTATTTTTTTTTACATAAAACTGAACCGATTTAGGGGGGGAGAATATAAGAAATCAAAATAAAAAAAAATAACGGCCACCCTAATGGACACCCATAAAATTAACACCTGTTGGTCACGATTAAGTATTTTGATAATATAGTTGTGGTTTTTTGATTATGCATTTGTTGCACTGAGACTGTCTGTGCAAATCAAAGATCTAGACTTTTTGCTGTTTACATGTGAGATTGCAGCTTTAACGGCTGCTTTTTCTGCCGAAAAGATTCCAACTTCGTTAGGTAAACGTGCTTCCAGAATCGTATTAAATTTCGTTGGACTTTTCTGCCCAACAATACCATAAGTTGTCTTTAAAAATTGTAAATGGCCTAGAGGCTAAGCTTACTGAACTCTTTTCCAAGATATATTTAAAGTCTTAGCAACGGGCTTTAAATCTTAATCGCTCTAATGGTGTTGTTCTTAACAAACCCGATGCCGTTCTATAGCATTTGTTAATGGCAGTATCTAATTTATTAACGTTTTTCCCAGCTGTCCAGCCGTATATTGTAATGCCCGATGCCGTTCTATAGCATTTGTTAATGGCAGTATCTAATTTATTAACGGTTTTTTCAGCTGTCCAGCCGTATATTGTAATGCCATGTATCAAAACACCAGTTACCAAAGATTTGCAAATATCCAAAGCAGTATTAATATGCGGACCTTTGGAACGGGAGCAAATTAGTTTAAGGAGATTGTTTATTTTGCACAATTTAGAGGACAGATACTTTGTTTCCGATCCATTATAAATTTCCGGTATATACAATGCCCAGAATTCTCATTTGGTGAGTAATATTTATTTCAATATTACTGATGTTTATGGTGTTTGTACAGCATACTCTCTTACGGCAGACGTGAAGAATTTTAGTTTTGTCCGTTAGTATTACTGCGCCTCTGGTAGCTGCCCAATTTTGCACAGTTTGATCAAGTTGCCTTAATCCAAGCCAGGTATACTGACATTACTAAATTATGTAAACGTTTCTTTAGATTTATTTTTAGAGTGTCTTCTAATTCATGACGTAGACTGTGAATGCCATGCCTTGGTATAAATGCGTGTTGAATTTCCGATACTTTTTTCCAGACTCTTTTAGCTTAGATATTTTCAAAGATTTTTGAGAGTACCGGCAGCAAAAAGATTGGACGGTATCCCTCCAAACGCCCAGGATCCTTACTAGGCTTAGGAATAGGTGCCAAAATTGCAATTTTCCAATCATGAGGGAATATTCCGCTTGAAAGGATGTTATTGTACAGACTGCAAAGATGTCGATGTTTCAAATCGATAGGAGACCTCTTGATCATTAAATATGTGATTTTGTCACGAGCTGGGGCTGACCCCCTTAAAGTTCTCATTACTTCTTCGAGTTCAAGAATACAAATTTTCTCTGTTAGAATTTCAAGCTGATCACTGCATTTCTTTTTTTTTATATATATATTTGCATGTCTAATTCAAGATATTTTTAAAATTTAATATATTAATTAATAAAGTTTAAGCGCTCAAAAACTGTAAAGGCTGAATTCCTGTAAACTTCTTAAAACTTTCTTAAAAGATTTATTTGCAATTTGCCTATGATGTGAAACACTGGTGTCGTTTATACAAATTGTTGGGAAAGGATCTAACCTATTAGTTTTAATGTTGTTCAAATTATTCCATAGGTGCCTTACATCCATTGTTGGATTCAGACAATTTAAGAAGTTATCCCTAGTGCGTTTTTTTTAGCAATTTTGCATTCCATTTTAACTTTCGCACTTGTCCTTCTATACTCTTAAATATAAGCCTGATTACGGCATCTTTTAAAATTTCTCCATGCTATCTGCCTTCTACTTATCAATTTAGAAATTTTAGAGTTAAACCATACCGGATTGTTCCTATTGGAATTTCGAGCTAGTGGATTTTGGAGTTGTTCAAGCCTTTTTGAATATTTTACTGCATATTTTGTAATCATAGTTTTTACTAATGGCACATTGAGATCCTTATGAATGTTTGAGTTTTTAACATACCAGGGAGCGGCTGTGATTATTCGAAGAAGTTTATTTTTGAATTTTTTCGATATTAGAGGCCGAGGCAGTGACCCATAGTTGAATACCGTAGCACCAGATAGGCTTTAAGATAGAGTTGTAAAGTAGAAGCTTGCAATCGAGACTAAGGACAGAATTTCTTCCAATAATTCAATGAATTTAAATGGCTATTAGTTTCATTTGAGTTAATTTTGCCTCTATGGCATTTCCACGTTAATCGCCGTCCAAATGTATACCGAGATATTTTACATGCGAATGTTGATGAATTATTTGATTATTGATTGTAAAAGGAGGGAAAGATTCCCGGCGCAAGGTGAATGTTATACTACATTTACACCTACGCAATTTCGAGCCAAATCTAGTTGTTTTTGACTAGATTTCCCATACAAAACAAAATCTACTTCGTGACAAGATTTCGACGAAATCTACTCAAAATCTAGTAGTACTTAATGATGCAACTATGGTTTTTACAATATAGCACTAAAAAATATTTCCCTGCACAACAAAAAATGACATTTAAAAAAAAACAAAACAAAAATTTTTAAAAAAAATATTAAAAATTTTTATAAAAATTGTAAAAAAATTAAAAACACGAATAATATTGATAAAATAAATATCGTTGATTATTAAAAAAAAGGTAATGCAAATTTTTTAATGTATATTTCTTTTTGTGTTTGTGTGTGTAACGAAAAAACTTTAAGTCAGCTGTTGTGTTATAAAAACAAAATCTCGCTAATGTCAAAAAAGTACAATGTAAACGCACTAGATTTCGAAGAAGATTTTAAATCAAATCTACAAGATTTCGGCCTAATGTAAATGTAGTATTATATGTACGCATTTTTGCTCATTATCCATTATCCTCCATTGTCTTAACCATATTTCTAGTTGAAATATATGATCTTGTAAGTAACGAGCAGGGTTATCAGATTGATTTAGACCTTCTTCGCCAAATTCAATGTCAAAAATCGCCAAAATCGCCAAAGCCCTTGTTTTTCAGTTTTTTTGCAATAAAATACATATTTTAAGAATTATTAAAAATATTATTTATAAATTCTAAAAAATAAATTTGTTCAGTATCTCTAAAATACGCCAAAAATTCAACAAAAGTCGCCATAATATGTTTTGTTTAATATTTATTTAGAACACAGTAAAAATAGTTAGTGAACACAAAAGAGGCACAATGTTTACTATAAAATAATTTATAGTAGTCTACTTAAAGCAACAAAAGAAGAATTTTTGCAGTTAGTATTAAACAAATATTGGATATACATTTGTATATAAGTTGCAGTTATCTAAAACGCTTCACTGGCAAGACTCCCTATTTGTCTTCTTTTTTGGAATACATTGTGAGAGAATTACATTTATTCAATGAAGGTACAAAAGAAGTGCAACATGTACTATTCACATTCATATAATGCATTCTACTTCGAAGGCGAGTTGTTGTGGAATTCATAATTTCAACACAGGCAATACTTGTTGTAATTACCAGCAGATAAAGTACAGCCAATGCAAGTTCCTTTAAATGGTACGTACCTGCCGTATCCAAGTAGCTATAAAATTTTGGGCTTAACCTATATAAATTAGATGAAATGCCATCATTAAAACCCTCTTTACAATTAACAAACGCTAATTTTTCCATTGTGCTTCGTAAAAATCAAGGTATATTTACACAAGGTAGACTCATTTGGGAGTGTAGACATGATGCTCTATAAAAGGAGCCAATTTGTCAAAGTTGTCTTCATATAAAACCAAAACAATTTAACACACACATGTACAAATTTTGGCTCATATACACGAAATTTGACGTTTGGGTTCCAACTAGGGTAAACAGCTGACAAACATATGGGCCAACGAGTTTACCTTGTGTAAATATACCTTGGTAAAAATCATTTTTAGAAAATATATGTGGGGTTTGTTTACATAGGCAAAACAATGTCGCATACTTTGCAGGAATAAAAACGTCAAATTGTAAAAACTCGCAAGATACGTAACATTGATACATGTCAAAATTTTAGTGTGAAGTAATCAATGTTGCTCAACATTTTTACAAATTTGAACAGAGTACTAGGCTTAAGGGATAATATTTATAAAAGTTATTTACGCTGCAGTGTCGACTCTGCTGTTATCTTTGATTAATTTCTTCAGAAATTTTATTGAATTTTTTAGATTTTCCCAAAATTTTGAATATTGTAAAATTTTTATAAATTTAAATACATAAATATAATTGTAACACATGCCCTTATTTTTATATTTTCAGAAAGATTCAACATACGTAAAAACAAAGTATGCATGACAAAAAAAGACCAACCTTTTAAAAATAAAATAATAAATTTGGAAAACTCTCGTCGAAATCTCGAAATATTTCAATATTCTCAAACCATAAACTCACAACAAAGACCTATCGATATTAACTTTGAAGAAAAGGAATTGCCAAATAGTGACGAAGTTAAAAATAAGCAACTGGACGATGAAGACAGAAGTAGAACTATAAGTTATAATCAAAACTGTACAACATTGTCCCTACAGGTTGTAGTATCAACCCAAAATGCATCGTGAACAATATTCTTCATTAAAAAAAATTCGACCTGAATTTGAGTGGTACATATATTTTCAACAAAATTGTTTTTGTGATGGAAAAGAGAGAATAATGCGAAGTTTTAGTTTTTCTAAAATTGCTTCCATTCTCTCATAAATTGCAATTGATCTGCTTTATATAAACAAATTATTCTAAGTTTACAGGAATTCAAATTACATTTGAAGTGAACTTTCAAATGATCTCATTTATATGCAAAAACAAACTACTTTTAATAAATTATCATAATTACTATAATTAATTTTAATGAAGTAACCTTTTGAATTCTTAAAAGCTATAATATTAGAACTATAACTAGCGAAATAGATAATGTATAAATTGCTAATATTCTGAGTTAGTTTTACTATTGTAAATTTTATTAAAACTTTTTTCGGTTTTTTTACAGATTCAAATTTTATTCGATTAATTTCTTAGTGTATTTAAAATGTAGGAACACATATTTATTGTAAAGGTATTCACGCTACCATTAATGTTGTTTGCTAAAATGCAAAATCGAAAATGGTCTACATATATATATATATATACGTATTTGAGCACATACGTACGTGTACGTATTATGACCCCTAATCACTATTAATTCATGCACAAATTTTTTTGACAAACATTTATGCCCGTAATTTCTTTTGTATTTGTAAATCATGGATAGATCCCAGCGGGAAAAAGAAGGAGTAGGAAGGCCTTCTAGAAGGCCTCTGTACCCCTTCTTTTGGATGTACAAGGCCTTCTTGCTCCATTCCATACTCATATCTTTTTTACACACGTTGTCATTGCGGAGAAGGCCTTCCGCTCTCGCTTCTTCAGCAGGCACATAAGAAGGGTAACGGGACCAAAAAAAAAATTGATTTTGCTTTTGCTTGTGCAAAAAAACAATACAAAAAATGTTACTCCCTTCTCATAGAAGTGAGTGTGGAAGGTGTATCTTATCTTTTATACGAAAGAGCCGAGGCCTTCTATGAGGCCTTCTTTAGCAGTTAGATAAGAATAGTAATTGAATCAAAAAATCTTTTAAGCAGGCCTTTAAAAAGGCCTGAAGTAAGAAGGTCTTCTGAGTTTTCCCGCTGGGATGTTAACAGCAATACATGTATAATTGGCCTTTTAGGCTTTCTTTGTATTGAAAGAATGGAATAAATAAATAAATAAATTTCTACAAACAGATATCTTTACCTATCCGGTTAAACTATTTCGGTAATTTCAATGTTAATTTTGCCTACGTGTTTCTCCTTTAAGTTTTCTTTTAAAATATGGCAACAGTTTAATTTTTTTTTTAATTTTTTGAATAAACTGTCAAAAAACGATGGTGTTTAACCAGTAGGTAAGACATACGTGTTAAAATTATGAAAAAATCGTTACACCATAGATATTTATACACAGCTAGATATCTATATGTAGAAATTCCGGGCACAAATAACACAAAAAGCATTTTTTGACAAATCTTCATTTAAAACTCCATATTTTAGAAAATAAAATAGACTGCGCCTAAAAAGTTATCTTTTCTGGAAGGCTATCTGTTGTCTTTGAACATAATGGACATAAATATGTATGTATAAAGCTACGGTAATGCTTGGCAAATTATTGACGAAAAAAAGGAAAAAAAAAACAGGAAAACGAATATATAATTTCCTTTAATTCCATCATTTATATTGTTTATAATAACACATCTTACGTAAAACAGTTTTTTTGCAATGTAAGCAATATAATTGGTTTTATTTTGTGATATTAAGACCATGTTAAATCTCACTAACTTTAAACAAAAGTAATGGTTAAGCTTATTTGGTCAAATATTTAATAAGTGTGAATTAATGGTTTAAAAACACGATTTGAATTTATTAAGAATCAGAAATCGAATTTATTTAGGTTTACCACGCTTCATAGTCAAAATTATTTGTCAAAAAATGCTTTTTGTGTGAATTAATAATGGTTAGGGATCGTATATTCTAAAAATAGTTTAAACTTCTACTGCTTTTTACAAAGTGTTGAACAATACATACTTTAAATATTAATATTTATTTTTTAGAAAAAAAAGATTTTATAACTCTGAATTTTTCACGTGAACATTATTAATGTTTAACTGAATTGTTTATACTTTTAAGTACAAAAATAAAGTACATAAATTATTACAAATTAATGACATGCTTTTTTTTTAGTTCTTATATAGTACTGTACATTAGTACAGTTAATTGTTAAATTAAAGATAAAAGATAGTGTGAGGAGATAGTGTGTTTACCATCGAAACATGTCGGATCAACCTGCCTGCGAGTGTCGTCAGTCAAGAATGAAAAATTATCAAAAAATTTCAATTAACTTCATGTTGTAAAAATTCCTTTCTTCATAACATAATTTAATGAAAAAAATGAAATACTATAAAAATTAATTGAAGATTAAAAGAGGAACTTGAATTATTATTACATTACGCATTTATATGTAAATTCCGTATTATTATGCTCAAGATTTAAAGATAGCATAAACAAAATAATTAAATTCATAAAACAATAATAAAAACAAACAAAAATTGAGGTACTAAATAGCATCAACATAAGCCCATCAAACCCATAGTTTATTACGTTTATGTGCAAGAATGAAGAAAATGTTTTTATTTAAAAGATAGATGGCGTGACGAAAAGCTTCCAAAATATGTACAGGTTTTTCGCGTTTACTCCCCAAAAGGACCAAATTTCAAAAAAGGACCAGGCACCTGTCCTCTTGTTTTTTTAATGAACAACAATAAGTGTTACATTTTTTGAATCTCTTTTAGTTTTGGATTTTTGAGGTTAGCGGGATCGATTTTGCGAGAGGCCAGCCTTCGGTCCAAATGTCAACCTTTTAGCTTTATACGTTTAGGATGAAAGATAAATAGATGGAGAAAAAATCTTTTGAAAAAAGTAACAAACATAGGTACAATTTTCACTTCTTAAACATTCGAATTTCGAAAAAATACCAAATATGCATTTGTATTTTTTAAATAAGTTACAAATGTGATATAATTTTTATTTCTATGGCTATTGGTTTAAAAGCTAGATGGTAGAAAAAAAAGTTCCAAAATACAGGTTTTACCCGTTTACTACCGAAAACGGCCGAATTTCGTAAATATACCAGACACCTATTTGCTTTTTTTATTTAATGCACAAAAATAAATATTAAATTAAAAAAAGGACCAGTTTATTTAAAAAATTCTCATTCACTTAGGAACTTGCATGTTTAATTTTATGTTTCTATATCCAATAAATACGGAAATTGAAAAGGTACCAGCTAAAGAACAAAATAGTACCAAAAATCCTCTAATAGATTCTCATTCACTCAGGGTCTTGCATGTTTAATTTTTTCTTTATAGGTGCAATATTAACGGAACTTCAAAAAGTACCGTTGAAGAATAAAAAATTAACAAAAAGTTCCCTCTTATAGACTCTCATCCACCCAGGATATTGCATTATAAATTTTATGTTTCAAGGTCCAATACTAATGGAAATTCAAAAAGTACCAGTTAAAAAACAAAAAAATACCAAAAAGATCCCTCATACATTCTTATACACTCAGGACATTGCATGTTGAATATTATGTTTTAAGGTCCAATATTAACGATAATTTAAAAAAATACGAGTTGTAGAACCAAAAAGCTAAAGAAAAGATATTAAATTTTCCGTATTTCCACTTTTTGGGACTATTTTCCCCCATTAAAGTCTCAAAAATTTCGGTATTGTACTGGGAGCCCATAACTTAATACGAATATGTCAATGAATGGAGAAAAATGTTTTGTAATAAAAGTACCAAAAATAGTTACGATTTTCACCCCTTTAATGTTCGAATTTCGAAAAAGTACCATATTCATATTCGTATTTTTTTGATAAGTTTCGAATGTGGTATACACTTTGTTTCTATGTTTATTGGTTCAAAAGATAAAAATGCAAAATACAAAGAAAAATTATAACATTTTTTTCTTGGCACATTTGGCTTTTAACATTTTTATAAAATATACGAATATTTTTAAAGCTCGTTTGCAAACAACAAACATAAAAGTCGCACTTTACATTATTTGGTATAGCCGATGGTTCTATTTTTGCCGCTGTCTTTGAAAAATTTTCAATTTTAGTAATTTTGGTCGCCGTCAACCATATGTGTTACTGGCGTTCTCAACGTCTGCGATGTCACATCGGCTTCGAATGCAATGTTATGACATTTATAACGTAGGTAGGTAGGTAGGTAGAAAGGCCGGTGTGAAGTCTCCTTCACACCCTCACCCAGAGACCAATATGGTCCATTGTGATGCCTTATTCAGGGATAGCCCCAGAGAGATGGAAAGTTAGTGAAATAAACAGAGAAAGCATACGATAAATAAGAAAGAAAGAAAGAAGGTTCCGGACCAAACCCGAGCGAAATCCTACTCAACCAAATACGCCCTACGTGCGTCCAGCACCCAGCCTGCTCTCGCGCAGCCAGGCCATCCCCATTACGAATCCTATCAGATTCTCGAGTCCGCAACCCGAGACATCGCCTAATTCGCCCAGGAATCTACTGCCCAGCCACCTCTGCCTGCTGCCCTGTAACCTGGGACAGTGGCACAGAATGTGCTCCACCGTCTCCAACTCCTCAGGGTCCTCACACAACCTGCACATATCCGACAATCCGGATCCCATCCTCACCGCCATCCTGCCTATCATACAGTGGCCCGTGATCATTCCTATCATGGTCCTAACGCAGACCCTACTCCTGCCCATCAGCAAAACCGAATCGGACCTATTAAGCACCGGCCACAGCGTCCGTGATACCCGACAGTCCGTTCGATTCCCCCAGGCCCGATTGGTCGCGCCCACAATCCATTCCTTGATTCTTCCAAAATAGAATGCCATTGGAGGCCTAACCGCCTCCAAACAGTTAGGATCCTCCAACTCCGAGCCCTGTCTCGCCAACCCATCAGCAACCTCATTGCCGACTATGTCGCAGTGACCCGGCACCCAGCACAACCTTAGCAAATACTCCCCTAAGATTGCTCCAAGAGCCTTCCTACAATCATCAACCAGCCCGGATTTCACATAACAGCCCCTTACGGCCATAAGAGCCGCCTGGCTGTCCACATATATAGTGACCTCCGAGCCCCTATCAATGTTGTCCCTTATCAGTTCCACGGCCCTCATGACCCCCAGAACCTCCGCCTGAAAAACACTGCAGTCGTCGGGAAGCCTATATGACCTTCTGATGTTCAGATCCTCAATGTAGACCCCCGCACCCGTGCCCCTCATCTTCGAGCCATCAGTGAAAATAGCAAATCCACTAAATAATCTGCCCCTACCTGACCAGCTCTCCCTAGAAGGAACTATTACCTCCGGCAGCCGCCCAAAGTCCACCCTTGTGCCCACATAATCTGTGGATCCGGGAGGTCCCAGGCAATAGCCACACGCCTCAATCTCACTCAGGATCCGTGAGTGACCCTGAGTGACATTCCCCATCAGTCCTGATTCCCTCAGTCTAAGAATACTCCTGGCCGCCATTCCCATCACATACTGCTCAATAGGCAGAAGATGTAGAATGACGTCCAGGGCCGCCTGAGGAGTACTCCTCATGGCACCTGTCATGCCCATTGAAGCACACCTCTGAGCCCTAGAAAGAAGGTTCCTACGACTAGCCAATCTCAATGACTCCCACCAAACACAGCATCCATACGTAAGAATGGGTCTAACCACCGAAGTGTACAGCCATCCCACCACTGACGGCCGGAGTCCCCAACTCCTACCTATCGATGATCTGCAAGCATAGTAGGCATTGAGACCCCTCTTGAGTCTCTCCTGAGTATTCCTTCCCCATGACAGCTTGCTGTCCAGAAAAACTCCCAGATACTTAGCACTATCAGATAGTCTAAGCTCCACTCCTCCTAGTACCGGTAGCCTAAAATCCTCCACCCTGTACCTCCTAGTGAAAAGAACCAACTCCGTCTTCCCCGGATTAACTCCCAGTCCCTTATCACTCGCCCATGCCGACAGTTCGCCCAGCGCCCCTTGCATGATGTCGCTAATTGTCGGCAGAAACTTGCCCGACACCAATATCACCACATCATCCGCGTAGGCTACGACCTTCTGACCCATTCTGTCAAAACGTCTCAGAACGACATTGACGGCCAAGAGCCACAATAAGGGTGAGAGAACTCCCCCCTGTGGGGTCCCCCTAGTCACCGATCTCCTCAAACGTTCGTTTCCCCAGTCCGAGTGAATAACCCTGCTGCCTAACATCCTAGTTATCCATTCGACCAAGAACAACGGAACCCTCTGATCAACCAGTGCCTGCCTAATAGCCTCTATCCTCAGATTGTTAAAGGCGCCCTCTATATCCAGGAATGCCGCCAAGGTGTATTCCTTGGTTCGCAAACCCCGCTCAACATAACCCACCACATCATGCAACGCACTCTCAACAGATCTACCCTTAAGATAGGCGTGTTGAGCGCCGCTGATGATGCCGGCGTCAATCTTCATCCTCAGATGTAGATCAATCAGTCTTTCCAACGTCTTTAAAAGAAAAGACGATAAGCTGATTGGTCTAAAATCCTTGGGTTTAGAGTGACCGGTTCTACCCGCCTTGGGAATAAAAACCACCCTGACCTCCCTCCACCCTCTAGGAATGTACCCGTTCAGTACACATACCCTAAACAGTTCCACCAACACTAGGAGTGATGATCTCCCGATATTCTGTAACATCGCCGGAAAGATACCATCTGGTCCCGCCGATTTGTAGGACCCAAAGGTATTCACCGCCCATGTTACCTTATCCAAGGTGATCATATCTCCCACCGTCTCCCTTTCCCCACCGTCTGAGCCCGACCCAGAGAAGGGGTCACCACATACAACCTGTTCCCCCGACCCAGGATCCACACACCCCGGAAAGTGAGTTTCCATAAGCAGACAGAGAGATTCAGAGCCAGATTCCGTCCATGAGTCGTCCGGTCTCTGAATAAATCCAGGAACCACCGGGTCCTTGGATAAAATTCTCCTGAACCTAGACATTTCATTCACGGATTCAACTGACTCGCTAAACTTAATCCACGAGTCCCTTTTTGCTCTTCTAATATCTCTCTTATACCTCCCGTAACTCAACCTGAAGTTACTCCAATCTTCCTCCTTACGCGTATACTTCGCTCTATTGAACAGCCCTCTGACGGTGGACCTTTGAGTCCTCAACTCGTCTGTCCACCATCTTGGCTGTGTACGCCTGCCCGGAAAGTTTAACGGACAGGATCGCTCATAGCTACTGGTCAATACCCCCGTAAAGGTGCTCACCAGCCGCTCCACACCGGTCGGAGTCGACCCCCAGTCCCTTGTAACTCTAAAGTTACTTTGAACCAATCCCGAAAAAGTGTTCCAATCCGTCCTTCTCGGATTCCTATACGGACACCTTTTCGACCCCTCAAATATCAGACTAAAGGACAAGCGACCATGGTCAGAAAAGGAAAAATCCAACGCCACCTTCCAGTCCTCCACTAATTCCCTGCAGTTCGTCAGTGTTATATCTATCACTGCCTCCCTATCTCTAGTTCTGAACGTCGGTGTATTTCCCCTGTTGCAGATAAAAAGATTGCTGGCAATAATAAAATCAAACATAGACTCACCTCTTTTGTTGATGTCGGCACTACCCCATAGGGTGTGGTGTGCATTGGCGTCACATCCCAGTACCAGTCTCAAGCCGCTTCTGCCTGAGTGCTCCACCAACTCTCGTACTTTATCACCAGGTGGATCAACAGCTTCGTATGGCAAGTATGCCGATGCTAGTGCCAGGACTGATCTGTCCCTGGCCTTCCCTGTCACAACCGTGAGGTCTCCGTTACTGAAAGAATGAGAAAACATAAAATTGTGCTCAGTTCTTGCCAATATACACGTTCATACCTTCTCCTCCGAGCGGGATACGAACAAGGTATACCCCGTGACCTTTAATCCAACTACCCGGTTTTTGTTAATCCAGGGCTCTTGGATTAAGGCCACGTCCACGTTGTTGTCAATGAGGTGGGTTGCCAATTCGGTTGAGGCCGCTTCACAGTGGTGCAAGTTTATCTGCACCACTTTCAGCCTCTTAGGATCTATCATCTTTAGGAAACCTAAATCTGACAGACCCTAACCCGAATACAGCAACCCCTCCCATTGATTTCAGCTTATTTAGAGACTCCCGGTCTACTGCGAACCGGAAGTCTCTACCTTGGTTCTCCTTACAACCCAGTGAAGCTACCATCTTCCACTGTCCTGTAAGGAGCCCGTTGTTCTGGTTGGCCAGTAACCCCAGTATGACCTCTACCGGTTTTATTGGTGGAGGAATCCATACCGTGACTACCGGCCTTAACGGCAACTCAGACGCGAGTATTACGTCCAATCTGGCTTCAGGACAAGCGCTGCCACACCTGCCGATTGCAGCCTTTAAAAACTCAAAGGTCTTTAGATTGCCGCAACTGACAGTTTTGACACCCCTTATCCAGTCAGCCCCTTTGAACGATACTTCGTCCGGCCTTCCTTTAACGCTAAAGATTTCGTCAAGCAGTTTGTTTTCTAGCACCTGCCATTTCTCGACACTGATCCTTCCATCGGGATCCATACGATCAATGACAGCTGCCAGAATACCGTCCTTACCTGACGACTCCCTTAGCTTCCTTGATGTGGAGGGTTGGTCCTCTCTGGAGCCAATCCTCTTAGTGATCTCCTTTCGGGGATCCTTCCTTTTGGCCGCTGGGGATTTCTGGTCATCACCAGACCTAACTCTCTCAAGTACCCCTTTCTTGGGGGCCTTAGCAGAGCTCTGTCGGTGATTACCCGATTTCCCTGCAGATGTTGGCTGGTTTGTCTTAGTTATCCCTTTTGTGACTTCCCCTTGGGAGGGACTGTCGGAGATTACCAAGACTTTACCAGTCCTCATCGCGCAGCTAGTAGTGGGTAATACGTCAACAGGCTTGGTTCCCTTATCCGTGACCATACTGTCTCGGTTTAGAGGACCAGGTGTTGATTTCGTACCCTCCTTCTGAGTTCCCGAATTTTTGGAGGATTCATCAACAGGGGTTGCTGAGGGTTCGTTATCTTTACTGACAACATTTGAGCCCTCAGCAGCCCTTGCTGTGTATCCCGCAGGATAGGGAATGCCTAGGATATCACCGACAGATCCGTGGATTCGTTCGAATCTGGCAACATTCTTCCGGTGCTTCCTCAGCAAATGCCTATCCCGCCCATCGTGTAGTGAGGAGTCTTTCTTAGCTATCTTTTCTAGAAAGGCTAAGGAGGCTCTTACACCACTCTTGGCTTTTTCAAGGCTCGTTCGGCCTTCTGATGTGACCTGTTCTGTCGCATCTTGCCGAACAATAGTTTTTGGTACACCCGCTACTCCGCTCCCTATCTCGAGTGTGACCTCAGGAGTCGATGACCCAGCTCTATGGTCCTGATCATGAGCCGAAATCATTGTTATTTCATGCTCATCATCAGATCCCAGAGCCAGCCCATCGAGTCTTTCCGAGACCCCTGTTCGAGGCGGGGAGCCGACTGGGGGGTCGTTCGTTCCTTTTGTCCTTGTCAGTTCTGTCAATAACTGACCTTCCTGCTCAAGAATATCTCCATGGATACTCAGCCAATCGGCGTCTAGATCTGACACCGAACCTGCCGAGTTATTGGAGATATTCCCTGCATCGACTCCTAGAGTCGCGTCCTTTTGTTTTTTAAGAAAATTGTCCAGTTTTTGGTCCCACGAGTAAGCCGTAAAGAAAAGGACCGTCCGCGCAGTGACGGCTTGCACGGACTAGGCCAAAGTTACAACTGACCCTTGCCATCGGCGCCAGAGGGAAGCTGTTCACGACCAGTTTCTTTAACCACTAACCAGCCATTCAGGCCCTCGGCACTGCTGTCTACCACCTTGACCTTAAAAGTGGGGGATATGGGAGATAAAGGGGGAATAGATAGGATTATAGGTGATGGGATGGGGGATGGGAGGATGGATAACCCTTAGTCGTGCTGGCCTTAGAGCATATGCCTTCCAACTTGTTCCGTCTTAGCCGAAACGATTCAGAATCCGGCTTAGCCGAAACAAGCTACAAGACATTCACTACAGCCAGCATTTAAGCCACCACATCGCGGCAAGATAGTTATCCAGGTGGATTTTGGATCTCTTTTAGTTTTGGATTTTTGAGGTTAGCGGGATCGATTTTGCGAGAGGCCAGCCTTCGGTCCAAATGTCAACCTTTTAGCTTTATACGTTTAGGATGAAAGATAAATAGATGGAGAAAAAATCTTTTGAAAAAAGTAACAAACATAGGTACAATTTTCACTTCTTAAACATTCGAATTTCGAAAAAATACCAAATATGCATTTGTATTTTTTAAATAAGTTACAAATGTGATATAATTTTTATTTCTATGGCTATTGGTTTAAAAGCTAGATGGTAGAAAAAAAAGTTCCAAAATACAGGTTTTACCCGTTTACTACCGAAAACGGCCGAATTTCGTAAATATACCAGACACCTATTTGCTTTTTTTATTTAATGCACAAAAATAAATATTAAATTAAAAAAAGGACCAGTTTATTTAAAAAATTCTCATTCACTTAGGAACTTGCATGTTTAATTTTATGTTTCTATATCCAATAAATACGGAAATTGAAAAGGTACCAGCTAAAGAACAAAATAGTACCAAAAATCCTCTAATAGATTCTCATTCACTCAGGGTCTTGCATGTTTAATTTTTTCTTTATAGGTGCAATATTAACGGAACTTCAAAAAGTACCGTTGAAGAATAAAAAATTAACAAAAAGTTCCCTCTTATAGACTCTCATCCACCCAGGATATTGCATTATAAATTTTATGTTTCAAGGTCCAATACTAATGGAAATTCAAAAAGTACCAGTTAAAAAACAAAAAAATACCAAAAAGATCCCTCATACATTCTTATACACTCAGGACATTGCATGTTGAATATTATGTTTTAAGGTCCAATATTAACGATAATTTAAAAAAATACGAGTTGTAGAACCAAAAAGCTAAAGAAAAGATATTAAATTTTCCGTATTTCCACTTTTTGGGACTATTTTCCCCCATTAAAGTCTCAAAAATTTCGGTATTGTACTGGGAGCCCATAACTTAATACGAATATGTCAATGAATGGAGAAAAATGTTTTGTAATAAAAGTACCAAAAATAGTTACGATTTTCACCCCTTTAATGTTCGAATTTCGAAAAAGTACCATATTCATATTCGTATTTTTTTGATAAGTTTCGAATGTGGTATACACTTTGTTTCTATGTTTATTGGTTCAAAAGATAAAAATGCAAAATACAAAGAAAAATTATAACATTTTTTTCTTGGCACATTTGGCTTTTAACATTTTTATAAAATATACGAATATTTTTAAAGCTCGTTTGCAAACAACAAACATAAAAGTCGCACTTTACATTATTTGGTATAGCCGATGGTTCTATTTTTGCCGCTGTCTTTGAAAAATTTTCAATTTTAGTAATTTTGGTCGCCGTCAACCATATGTGTTACTGGCGTTCTCAACGTCTGCGATGTCACATCGGCTTCGAATGCAATGTTATGACATTTATAACGTAACGACGTAATCTTTTTTGGTACTTTTCAACATGAGTCTGTACACACTTTTTGAGAAACGATGTAATATTTTGTTTCAAGGCTTGCCAGAAAATTCAAATTAAAAGAGCTAAATCGACAAAAAAATTGCTGAATTGTTGTACAGTTAAAAACAAAAGTGCTAGTTTTGTATCACTGATTTTAATGAATATAATTTTGTTTAATATTAACACTTATTATGTGTTACATTATAATATATATATTTTAAATAAAGTTGTTACAACTTATACACCAACTCATTTGGTACTCTTCAGATGAACCGATTTTTTTTTCAATATCATCCGATATGTTTAAACTTTAAAGTTTGGCAACAAACGTTGTCTAATTTTGCAAGCAATTGTTCTGTTTTCATTCTAGTTCGCCGCAAGGTCTATCCAATAGGTCTTTAGTCCAATAGGAGGTTAACTCGCTAAACTTTAAAGTTTGGCAACAAACGTTGTCTAATTTTGCAAGCAATTGTTCTGTTTTCATTCTAGTTCGCAGCAAGGTCTATCCAATAGGTCTTTAGTCCAATAGGAGGTTACCTCGGTAAACTTTTTGAATAGCTGATGGTTTTTTGTCCCAATGTCTGAGAAAACATTAATTTACTTCTCTAAAGCCGGGTAGTGTGGCAAAATTATTAATAATTATTAATGATCAGAAAACCAGACTTCGCTCTAAGTATCACATACAAATTTACAAATAGCAAATAATTGCAATTGATATTCCGGAATAAGAATAAAAGTCAAAAGTGCCAGAATTCCAACAAGCATTACTGAGTGCTGGCATTGCTCTAATTTTATTATAGGGAAAATAATAACTTTTAAAGGTATTAAAAAGCTTTGACCAATTCATATAGGTATTGCATGTCACACTTATATCAGTTTTTTAAAAATTTTTTACAAATAACATTTATTCAAATTTAATGATAAATCAAATGGCTATAAGATCTTATAAGAAAGTGATTGCGTTTGATGCGAAAACTGTTATGTGATTTAAAAAATATGCTCTATTTGACTAGGCTTTGCAATTTTTTCTATTTGCAATATGTAATTGTAAAAAGTTATATGCCTTATATGTATGTATTTTTCTTGATACACTTAAAGAATTAATGCTTTACTTGAATTTATTATGTGAGTTTTTAAGTTGTTTTGGGATCTAAAAAAAGTGCTAAAAATGGTAAATAATTATTTAAATATGCTAAACTAGCACTTACAACTTTTTTCGAAATTCTAGCACTAGAAGTGCTAAACTGGCAAGCCTGTTTGTTTCACTTTTGCAAATCCTATGTACGCGTGCATAGGAAAAAATGCTGCTTATTTGACGTCACATGTACACTATAAACTTCTTCGTGTGGTCTGTGACAATGTACGTTCGGCTGTTGCTTTGTTGTCATTTCTTGTTGATAACCCTGCAAATAATATTGGACTACCTGATCCATTTTGATAAAATGGACTACTCCATGGACTGGTCCAATGTAATCCAAGCATGGACCATGCCATTGTTAAAAAGTGTGTGTAGTGAGACGACATGTCTTCGTTTTTTTACGACATGTTTTCGTTTTTAAACGACTTCAAAACTAATCCTCTTGAGTATACCATGGAGTAGTTTTAAGACTACTCCTTTGTAGCCCAGAGCTGGGTTATATGGTCCTGCCCTAGGACATCGTAATGTTAAATAGACCATGTTTTTTCCATACGCTTGGGTTACTTTTGGACTAGTCCTAGCCCCTTGTGGGCTACATTTTACACGCATGTTGGGACTAGTTCTATTATTTGCAGGGAAGCGTCATGCGTTTTATGCTGCTTTCCACACGAGCATAAATGTGATAGTATGTGTGTTGCCTTCACCCCAACAAACCAAAACGATTTAGAAAGAACTTGTAGCAAGCTTACTAACAAAAGCCTTAAGCTTAGAAAAGTGTAGTGATTACTATTATAAAAGGCTTATTAACAATTGTTTAATAATGAAAACTGAACCCTTGCGATAATGTTACTAGTCTATAATATAATGTAAGCTAAGAATTCTAACTATAGAATAAGCTTAGAGAAAAATACTTTTTCTAATCATGTTAATTAACAATGAACACTGAACTACAGTAGTGATTTTATTTATTAGAATTAGTTGTTCTATTATTTTACATAATATATTTAGTAACATTTTTAGTAATTATTTTTGTTTTGTTTACCCACATATTTCTTGCGGGACTCTTGTCTGTTTTGGCAAACTGAAAGAAAGATTTTGTGCTTTTTACAAATTCGTCCTCTCCTACTCCAATAGAAATTGCAGAATCTGTAAAAATTAAAAAGTAAATGAATATGTTAATGCATACAATATATGAAATACTTTACTTCTTATAGCTCTAGCTACACTCAGGTTCCGTGTAGCTTTTACTTTTTTTTAAATTGGGCACTGTTTAAAACACTTTAAATCACTTCATTCTTTAAGCAAAACACAAAGACTGAAAACTTTAACTTATTATACAAAATGTATGCAGGCATCAAATAACGGGACATCATTCTCAAAAACACTTACAAAACTATAGCGAGAATAAGTCATTTGCAATCATATTGGTTGTCACGATGTAGGAAATCTCTTATGGTAAACTTATTCTACAACTTATTTACATTTTGCTCTGTTTTGGTCTGTTGGGACTGCTATAGATACAGAACATGGGTGGTGGTCAGGCCTGCCATATTTGGCGATTTATCGGCATTTTGCCTTTTTTACCTCTAAATTATCAAAGTGTCGATTTGCCGGTTTTTGCTCAAAAAATGCCGATTTTTTGATAAACACCTTAAACACGATATCTTCTTGTTTGTTTTAGTATATCTTATTAATTTTCTGCAACACTGGAATGAATACTTGTTAAATTTTTAAAATTTTTTTTGAAAAATATTCAATTCAATGAAAAAGCCAACGTAAAGGAAGAAATCATTTTTAAACTTTAAACAATTGAATTAAAATTTCTTTTTTATAAGGAAAATATAAAATTCTTTTTATTCAAGTTTGTAAATGAATAGACACTTACAAAAGGGTAAGGGTAAGCTAAATTTATATTCACTATCAATGAAAATAATTTTAACCAGAAAATTGTTCTTATAGGTAATACTTATTAAACGTAATTGAGGCTGATGCAGGTTCATCCGATAGCCAATATAATGTAAGGAAGTGAAGAAAATTATAAAACTTTTTGGCAAAATAATTCAGATTTAAAACGTTTGAATTTTAGTGGTGTCTTTTTAAAAAATTATTTTCCTTTCACATTCTTTCGAAAATGTGGAAAGGATTGTAGCCAAGTCAACCTAAATAAAACAATATATTAATGTTCCTTGAAAAATAGAAACTTGTAATCAATTTAAAGTTTAATAATTCGAACTGCTTTGAAACTGAAATCAAAAAGGATTAAATAAAAACGTTAAATTTAAATATTTGTCTATAAAAAATAATTAAATAATAAAATATATTCAAAATAATTTACCCTTAATACAAAATATATTTATTTATTTTCTATTTATTAAAAATTTGCCGGTTGTGAGCCTTAAAATAAATACACATAATTTTTTTTTTTTTTTTTTTGTATTATTTTATTTAGTTTACTTAAATTTTTTATTGATTTTTACGTTAATTTATATGTTATTAACATTAGTTAATGCTGAATTGTTCTGTTTTGTTATGAAACATATGTTTTATTGTATTTAAAATAGGTATTTTAAATTTGCCGATTCCATTAAATGAAAGTGCCGATAAACCCGATTTTTTTTTTGAGTGCCAATTTCTTATCAAAATCTTCTGGCACTCCTGGAAGTGGTCTTAAATATAAATTTGTAACTACAACAATTAAGAGTGCAATATTTGGCTGTGTCCAATCTCTAATACACTTCACCATACAACTCTACACTAACGGACATTACCAACAGAATTATCAAATAAGTAAGAGTGCTATACCCTTCACCATGATGAGATAAGAACAAAAAGTTATATACATAAATAACGTTCTTTAGATAGGTATAAATAAATATTAATTAAGCCACGCAAACTTTTCATTTCGCCATGCCGAAGAATATAAAAAAAATCAAAAAATTTATATATGTACCTAAGCCCGTTTCCTCTTTTGCCAAAGTTGATGTTTGAAATTCGTTTTATAATCTCAAAATCGTTTTTTAGAACATAACAAAATTAAATGAAAAAAATTCCTTTTTGGGATTCGAACTGGCAATATCATCAGTCTCAGGAGAGAACTTAACAACTCGGCTACGAATGCTTTTACTGAAGCAGCGTTAAATTAAAATATATTGAGTCTATGAGTTTGTTTCTTTATTTAAGCGGCATATCATATACATGCATTTATGTGTATGTGTATGCGTAAAATTAAACACATTACAAATAAAATCCACCACTTGTAGTGAAGGGTATAAAAAAACCACATTACCAACACTATATTACCATAGCCACTGTATGACCGTAGAAACCAAAATTGAATTGGTTTGTATGGAATGTTTATGTCGTTTTGGTAATACAGTGTTGGCATGGTAATGTCACGTCTAATTGGACCTTTAAAGGAACAAATTTGAGGCAGTCGTGGTTTTTTACTCATATCTCAGCCATTTGTGGACCGATCTTGCTGAATTTCAATAGCAAACAATTCCGGACCATATGTGACATAAATGTATAATAACCTGGCCCCCATCATATATGGGGTCTTCGGAAAATCCATTTAAACGGACAGACAGACATCGTTAAATCAACTTCGCTCCTCATAAGGACCCAGAATATATATACTTTATAGGGTCTAACATCAATATCATAGAAATTACAAACGGAATGACAAACTTATATATACCCTATTCACCACCTGTGGTGAAGGGTATAAAAAAAATTTAATTAATTTTTTTTCGCTTCAAACACATTTCTCTAATTAAATGGCAAATCATGTACATATATGTATATGTATGTGTTTTTTTATGTGGGGAAAAAATCAACAAAAAACAAGTAAGAGGCTACATTCGGCTTTGCCGAATCTTATATACCCTTCACCATGGTGCGGTAAGAGCAGAAGGTTATATAAATACCATTCTTTAGATATAAATAAATCTACTTTGTACCACGCCCACTTCTCACATTCCGCTCACATTTTTTTAGATGTTGTGTATTGATATCTAATTTGGGAATATTGGCTTTTCTTTAGACATACATAAAAAAATAAAAAAACAACAACAACAAGGAATGTATGGATTAAATTAGAGGTTGTCATAATTTTTTGCTAAAATATCAGGTATTTGTGTACCGATCAGGCTAAATTTTAATACCAAAAAGTTCCGGACTATATACTTATATTACGTATTTATATAATAACATAGTCCCCAATATATCTGGGGTGTTCGGAAAACCAATTTCAACAGACAGAGGCACATTGTTAAATCAACTTCGCTATTTATAAGGATCCAGATTATAAATATGAGGAGCCGCAGAACAAAACGTAGTCCCAAATCACTGAGCTGAAAATTTGTAATGTATTATCAATAGATGCAACAAATTGCCATAGGATTTCAACGCAAACGTACTGTGTTATCAGTAGATGCAACAAACTGCCATAGGATTTCAACGCAAACATTATAAAACTACAAAAAACCAGTTAGTCAAAAAATGCGAAAGAGTACGTTTTGTTTTTTAGCTTCTCACGGCGAATTAACGTGTGTATCATATACAAACACATTTTCACTTATACTACCAAAGCGCTTGATGAGAAATTTTGAACAGACCCCTTATGATCAACATTGTAGAAATTACAAGCGGAATGACAAACTCATATATACTCTTTTACCTTCGGTGAAGGGTACAAAAACGAAATGAGTAATAAAACTGTAACAACATTTACTATTGATTTTTACGTAACGTTCGCAGTAAGTGTCATTATTGTTGATTTGATCGCTATCAAGCAGTTAGTTAAAAGGAACGCAGTTAAGGAAGGTATTCATATTTGAACGTATAATGTTAGAGCAAGTGTCGTTAAAAAAAGTAAAGCGTATAGAAAAATATTCCCGTTGGATACTTTTGGGTATATTTGAATATGCTCGAATACTGGATACCATTGATTGCCACTTAGATCGAAGAAAGATTTTCGTGTATCCCGTCAACCGATGGAATAAAATAGCAAAAACTTTTTTACGTTTAATAATAATAATTGCATATTGGGACGTTATACCATCCGTATACTTTGATTTCAAAATAACACCCGGCAATTTTCTACGTTTGTTTTCATTACTACAAATAATTTCAGTGGCAGTGTTTAGCACGGCGCTACTAATTTTGAGAGCACGCGATGGTGGAAAATTAATAAAAATGATTAACAGCTTCGTTAGTTTAAATAAAGGAATATCGGAAATAACAAATACAGATAAATTGTTTTGTAAGCAATTCTTGATTTTGATCTGCTTGAAAGGTTGCATAACCATGCTGGGTTATATGGATGAACTGCCTACTCTTCTCAATGTAAAATCATTTCATTTAAACAAATGGCTCAGTATCACCATTGGAGTTTTTTTATGGATGGGTTCTATGTTTGTATTGGATGCCTGCTATTTAGGATTTTTGATTGTAGCACTTATGTATCAAAACCTGGGAAGGTACTTACAAACGATTGTTACCAATATGAAAAATTTCGAAGCAGAAAATAAGTTTGGATCTTCGCTGACAAATTATAATCGCATTAAATTGGTGTCTGATTATTCAGAAAAATTGGAAAATATTTCTCAAATATATTGCTGTCTTTACAAGGCCACAAAAGAATTTGTATACATTTTTCAATGGCATATTCTTTATTACATCTATTACAATTTTATGGTGATTTTTCTGCTTCTAAATCATTGCATTTGGCATTACATACAGAACAGCTTTGTCGACATTATAAAACTATTTATGGTCATCGTAAAAATCTCGAATCTAGCTTTGATTATTATGTGTGCAAATCTTGCTGTAAACAAGTCGGAAATCCCAAATCAACTTAACTTAGATATTGTTTGCTCCGACGTTGATATGCGATGGGACATCAGTGTAAGTTAATGCTATCTAGTTTCATAATAACACACCAAGGCCCAAAACTTAACACAAACAGAAAAAACCACCCAAAATAGAAAATAATGTCGAAAGTGAATACTTTAATAATATTTATATGTATAGTACAATTTTGGTAAACTCATCTATAAGTTCCACTAAATTGGAAAAATTGAAGTGACTAATGGAATTAATAACTCGAATATTATTTAGACTAACAAAAAAATGATAGCACATGATAGACATAACACCATAATAGTTCTCTAGGACAATCAATTACACAAGCGAACAAGGATTTTGTTGATTAAGATCTGAATGTTTTTTAAGGTAATTTGGGACGCTGAATCCAAATATGCACTTAGTTATTTTCTATTAGCTTGCCTTTTTGCGATATACCCTTATGTTCAAAATTTAGGCACTTCCGGTACATATATTGGAATAACTTGAAACCGGTTCACCATATTCAGTTAGAAAAATTAAAAGCTTGGCAACAATATTGTCTTTAAGCCGTCCAGTGATTGGTTTTAAATTTGCCTAGTAATTTTAGAGATATCGTTGAAGTTTAAAAAGGTCAATTAAAAAAAAAAAATTATGTGTTGTAAAAAAATAACATTTTTGTTTTTTAAAAATTCATAAAAAATAAAAATGCGCAAACGCAACGACAAAAATTACATTTAAAGCCAAAACAAACTCAAAAATATTTCATAGTTTTGTTGTTGTTTGCTGCATATCTTGTGGCGTTGAAAATTTTAAAACGCAATATGAATTTCTGTAGAAGGCAGCAACAAAGTTATGACAAAATGTTGACATTGGTTTTGCTTTCAATGTTATTTTTGGCGTTGCGTTAACATATGTATGCTCAAAACATTTAAAAAGCTAAATAAAATGCCACATGCAAAAGATGGGGGCTAGGTTGTTATACATTTATTTATTTCAATCCAAGTATATGTCATATATGGTCCGGAATTTTTTAAGATCGGTCCACAAATGGCTGAGATATGACCAAAAAACCACGACTGCCTCTAATTTTTCCCTTTAAACCCCCTTGTGGTCACGGCTGCCAGATTTGACGATTTATCGTCATTTGACGATTTTGGGGTCCAAAAATGGCCCATTGACGATAAGAATACAAGAAAGCTTTATAAATTGAAGTTTGGTTCATTGAACACATTCGAAAATAAAAATGGTTAATATGTACCTATATTATATCCTCTTATTATACCCTCTTTTGTGTTTTATTTTTTTATTATAATTGGGTAATTCCATGTTATATCGACAAAGAGTGGAACCCGACCCCTTTTCGATTTTAATAAAATTTGGTGAGAAGGTTCCTTTATTCATATAAGGATATGAACGAAAAAATTTTAAAATTTTATTTTTAAGTTATGTCAAATTCAAAATTCAAATTCAATGTCGCCGAATAAGCCGAATGTGTTGAGCTTTTTCTTCAATCTCTCGAAAACTACTTTACATACAAAGATGATTCTAATGTCATTTTAAAGAGAATACTTGGGGCTACAAACATTATACATATTGAAAAAAAAAAACATTTTTGAAAAATGTCATCTGCAAAATATTAAATTTTAAAAACGCACTAAGTCCAAAACCTATTTTTTTATTTGTACGTTTTTTTTTATATAATACCTCGAACCGTTCTTTAAATATCTTGAAACTTTGAAGGAGGTGTTTTTTTCTTTTAAAGATATGATTTTTTCCTTTCGCAACCTTTTAAAAATAATCTTAAAATAGAATTTTAATATTGTAATTGTTAACAATAAGTACACTGTGCTAGTTGCAAAAAACCGACAAGCCGGGCACCTGGCGTTTTAACCTAATTGGAACACGCTGAATCCAGTGGTGTTAACCGTTTTTTAGGTTAGCTCTTGTTTTTAAGATTTACCGTTATTTCGAAAATGTAGGAGGTTGCACAGCATATCGCGTAACTCATTGAAATTCTAAAAAAACGAAATTCCGCAGGCTCAAAATACATTTATTTATATCTAAAGAACGCTATTTATGAAACTTTCTGTTCTTGTCGCACCATGGTGAAGGGGCATAGCCCTCTTACTTGTTTTAATTGCTTTTGTTTATTGTAAGTTGCAGGGATGGATACCAACTGTCTGCTTACAACTATAATTTGTTATAATTAAAAGCAAATATAAATCAGTTTTATTTACATATTTCTAGTGTTCTAAAAATATGTAATTAAGTTTTCCCAAATTTTACTTATAATATATTTTTCAGTATCTTTAAAAATTAGTTTCTACTATATTTTCTTCTTATTTTCAGTATGTATTCTTTTAAGGTTTATATTTAGCATATAAGTTAATGGAACTGTATTTTGAACAAAATATTAAAACTTTAATTAGAAATTGATTTTAAACTCGTCCCACCTTTTAAAACGTTTGTTTTTAAATCGATCGATTTTTATAACATACCCGATTAAATTTTAAAATATTTTTTAAAAAAAATAGGTAAAACAAGTAAGAGTGCTATATTCGGCTATGCCGAATCTTTTATACACTTCACCAGGGTTAGGAAACAACATATATAGTTTTTATAGTTATATATATATATATATATATATATATATATATATATAAACTCACTTCCTCATTCAAAGAACTGAACATTTTTTTCTTTTTGGAGAAAAGAGCGAAGTGAATTAATAATAAAAACTTATTTTAAATACACTTTGAGTTTTTCAATTTTTTAAAACGGTAAAAAATTGCATTGTTAACAAAGTACCAAAAAGTGATAAATATGGGGGATTTCATGTCAAGTGACCGAAGTGAATCGATGTCTTCCGATTTGGATGAAATTTGCACCAAGGTTAGTCCTATTGGATAGTAGTTTAGACACAAATTTTTATGAGTTAGAGGGGGTCAAAGTTTGACATTTTGGCCATACAGGCGTTCTTTCTCATCCATGTAGCTTATTACCTATTGGTGTTAGCAAAATTTGTCCCTAGAAGCTTCGATAGCTATTTGATCAATCTTTTGAAAAAAATTTTTGTTTTTTTAAATTTTTTTTTTAAATTTAAAACTTTTTTTTTTATCCGGAATGTTTTTTTTTTTTTTTGCTCAAAAGATAGTTTATGTCTTTTCCTTTAAGGTAGTTTTGGTCGCTTTTTTGGGATGCGAGAAACTAGACAAATTAACTTTTCCGGCGGTATGTAACATACCCAACTATCATTTTATACCTTCGATACTGTAATGCCCACAATATGTTAATCCCAGGAATAAAATCACTTTTTTTCTTTTTTTATTTTTCCTACATATAAAAATATGTTATTTTGAGCGCAGGTAATATTTTGTTGTCAAAATATCAGGTGCCCCAGAGACAAGTTTTTAAATCAGGTGGATATGTTTTATGGCCATTCTCCGAAGTACCAGTTAATTTTATTTTCTTATGACACTTGCCTTTAAAACGTGGGTGAGGAGATAGAAGTTAACAGGTAGTTTTTTAATATTATGTTTAAAAGGTGAAAATTTACAGGGGGCTTATTTTTATTATTATGAGTAATAATTGGTTAAAAAAGGTACTTTATTATTTTTATTATGTAACATGCGGTTAACCCACACTAATCCCTTCTTCACCCTAATAAAAAAATTAGATACATTCGTTAAAATGCACTTCCTATATGATCTTAAAAAAACTATTTATTGTCATTCTGAAGACTTTCGTAATTCATTTTTTTTTAAACAGCTTAACAGTTTAGACGTGTGTTATTTACATAATTAATTTTTACAATGTCTACAGCTCCGAAAAAGGCCAAGCTTCAAAGTGATATATTTGCTTCTTTTGGTTTTAACCCTTTTAACAAAAAAGTTCACAGGTCATCGGATATGCGAAATATTTCCGACGGCTTATTAAAAAAATTCCCTACGCTGTCAAAACAGATGAAAATTTGTGGACCATGCAGGAAAGAGCTCGGAAAGTTGAACGAATTACTGGATTTGAATAGTAATAAGCCTTGCGTTGAAGTTATTCTAGATGAAGACAAAAGTAATTCTGAGAATGATGACATACTGTTGATGATGATGGTTATTCTAACTTTTCAGTAGAAGGTATACGTTCAAAGAATGAGTGTCAAAACAAATATCATAAGGATGCAGTAGAAGTTCTTGAACAAATAAAAGAGAAATACAGAGCTGAAAGAGTTCAACTTCTTACGCTTGCTCCATCGACATGGAGTTGTGCAAAAATAATGACTGAGTTTGAAACGTCTCAACGAAAAGCAAGACTTGCTAAAAAATTGGTTGCTGAGCTGGTATTCACACACTCCCAAATAAAAAGAAAGGAAAAACATTAGAGTGCGAAACTGAAGCTCAAGTAACTCGCAAATCTTATAGCTTATGAAAAAGATTTTGGAATGCCAGCTGAGTGGCACTTTCATCCTACTGCTCATGGTAAAGGAGCATGTGATGGTGTTGGAGCAAACCTCAAAAGAAATGCAGCGAAGTATAGTCTCCAGTGCTCTCATCAAGATCGCATCTTAAATGCGACTGCTTTATTCCAATGGGCAAAGAAATATTGTAAAGAAACTGAAATATTTTTTATTAGCAAAGAGGATCATGCGGAAACATTAAAAACACCGAAGAGCAGATTCGATGCTGCGAGAACAATCGATGGCACCGCTCAATACCGCTAGTCGATGGAAGGCTCAAGATGAAAAAGTTTTCTGCCTCTACTCAATGCGATTTCTTTCCAAAACAAAAAAAAAAAAAAAAAAAAAACCAGCAGCGAAATCAACAGCTGAACGTAGTAACGCCAAGAAAGGATTAGCAAAAATAGCAGAAAATAAGGGCGATAAATAGTGAGGATGAAAGACTGGGCATTTGAAAATTTGCAAACTTAAACACTTCATCAGCTACAACATATTAAATGTAAAAAAATTAGGATATAAAAGGATCGAATGTGATTAAGATTAAATTTTATTAAATTATTTATATTTTTATTATTATTATATATATTATATTATATTATATATTATTCAAAAAAGCAAACTTCGATCTACCAAAGGTTAAAATACAATTTGGTTTAAGGATTGATGTTTGACTATTGACGTCAGCAGTCGTCGATGGCTGCGAGTGTAAAACGGCAAATCCATCTGAGGAGATCGAGTGGTTGCGATCGAAACATGTCATGGTAACCTGCCGGCCTGGGTTCGAGCCCCAGCCACGGTCAATAATGAAAGATTATCAATAACAATTTTAATTGATTTTCATGTTGTAAAATTTCTTTCTTCATAAAAATAATTTAATGAAAATTAAATTTAATGAACTTAAGCCTAATTAAAATTATTGAAAATTTGGATTAAAACCCATAAATAGTTCAACAAAATAACCACAATACTAATTATTATTAATTTAATTATTATTACAAATTTAAAAGATTTTGTTATTCGTGCTTAATTCCCAGTTTTTATTCTTGATAAAAACACTTGAAATTTATTGTTGATGGGATAAGCTATTCCTATGCGCATTTCACTGGTTGCTTAGGCCAGATCATCAGGAAACTTCATCCATAAAGATTTTGGAAAAACTAAAGATATTAAACCAAATAAAACTGTTAAGCGTATAAGACTTATAGCAACAGTTCTACTTGTAACAATATCAAAGTTTAAACAAAAACATCAACAATAAACAGTGAGTTTATCTCTTCTTACATTCCCCACTACAATTGATTGGAATTCTTCCCACATTAATTGTAGTTGTAAGTAGGTTAAGAAAAAACAAAATGCAAAAAAACAACTTGCAAAAGCATGTTGCCAGGTAGTTTTTTTAGGCCGTGCACTTGCCAGTTTATTATCAAAAGTAATTTTTGGGAATACAAAATTTTAATTTAAAAGATTTTGTTATTCGTGCTTAATTCCCAGTTTTTATTCTTGATAAAAACACTTGAATGTAAGAAGAGATAAACTCACTGTTTATTGTTGATTTTCTTTTGGGCTTATAAAGAATAATGCCAAAAATGATCAATTTTGTGCACTGAAGTCAAAAGTGCACGTAAATTAAAGGCAGTTAAGTCAAAACTACTGTACTTAAAACTTCATTATAAATGAAATTTAAAAAGCGAAAACTGGTAAATATTTTTTTAAAATCGTTTTTAGAACATAAAAATATTAAAAAAAAAATTTTTATAAAACCAAGATTCGAACCAGGGAACTCACAGTTTCTAACTTAACACACCCCCTAGACAACTGAACCATGATTTAACGCTGTGTGAAGAAGAGACGACAACCGGATTTGAACTTCGCTTTTCATAAGGACCAAGAATATATATATGTACTTTATAGGGTGTAGGACCTTTGGTGAAGGGTATAAAAAACAAACTTAATTATAAAATAAAAAAGAGTAATATTTGGGATTTCAGTATTTTGGTCATAACTCTGCTATTTCTTAACCGATTTGACAGATTTATATACCGACGTGTTAAAGAAATTTTCCAGTTATTTTGGTTATAAAACTTGGACTCAG
Organism: Pollenia griseotomentosa; assembly: GCA_963931875.1. Lineage (NCBI taxonomy): Eukaryota > Metazoa > Arthropoda > Insecta > Diptera > Polleniidae > Pollenia > Pollenia griseotomentosa. The sequence continues at coordinate 1,036,397 of OZ007560.1, forward strand.
AATGATCTATGGTTCCCGGAAATTGGTATTTTAAAAAAAGTTAATATTTTAGTCATAACTTTTTCGTATCTGAACCGATTTTCCCGAGTTCTTCAGAAAATATTTTCTACTAAAAGGTGTAACCATAGGTCATATTACAGTCAAAAAATTCAGGGTTTTATACAATTTTTGATATTTTTTGTATGGAAGGTACCATGCTCACTTCTCCAATCCCGCCCACATTTTGTGGGATGGTGTGTATTTATAACCTTAATGTTTGTACCTAATTAAGAAAATTTTGCTCTTGCCGTTCTCCAGATATACAGAAAAAAGTAATAAAAATAAAACAACAACAAGGGATTTTTGGAAAAAATTAGAGGCAGTCGTGGTTTTTTGGTCATATCTCAGCCATTTGTGGACCGATCTTGCTGAATTTCAATAGAAAGAAATGGTGGTATAATGTATAAAACAACCTAGCCGCTATCATGTCTGGAGTCTCCGGAAAACACATATCAAACGTAAGACGGACATACGGACGGACAGACGGACATCGTTAAATCAACTTTATAGGGTCTAAGATCAATATTATAGAAATTACAAACGGAATGACAAACTTATATATAACCTTTTCCACCTGTGGTGAAGGGTATAATAATACATATGTACATTAGGGCTATAACCAAATTTTGGCGCCAGTACCACACGATGTCGAATGTTGTTCTTTTTACGAAAAAAAAATTTTCGGGTCATTTTGAAATAAAAACCTCACCCACAAAAACGACTTTGTAATACATATCTCCCAAAAAGAAAGTACATTAATTTTAAACAAATTATTTTATTAATAACTAAAAGTGAAAAATATTGTTTAATTATTACCTATTGATAACTAAAATAGTTAAGGGATAAATGTGGTTTGATATAACCCTGCAAATAATAGGACCAGTCCAAACACGCATGTAAAGAGTAGCCCACAATGGACCAGGACTAGTCCAAAAGTAACCCAAACGTATGGAAAAACATGGTCTATTTAACATTGCGATGTCCTAGGGGAGGACCATATAACCAACCTTTGGACTACTATGGAGTAGTTTTAAAACTACTCCATGGTATACTCAAGAGGATTAGTTTTGAAGTCGTTTAAAAACGAAAACATGTCGTAAAAAAACGAAGACATGTCGTCTCACTACAAACACTTTTTAACAATGGCATGGTCCATGCTTGCATTACATTGGACCAGTCCATGGAGTAGTCCATTTTATCAAAATGGATCAGGTAGTCCAATATTATTTGCAGGGAACATATTGACTGAAAAAAAAAATATTTGCGTTTTTTGGATAAATATGTAAATAAAAAACTAACAAATTTGATTTCCAAACTTTACCGCGTTTTGTGGGTGAACTTTTTTACAACCACGAAAAAGGAATACCATTTTTTTTTTAATAATTTTCAGTGGTCTATTCGACTATTTTGATATTTGCAAAAATGTAAAAAAGTTATAGCCCTAATGTACATATGTAAGTACTTTTAATCAAATTCAAATTAATCTTTCAATATTGAATGATATCTTAGAAAAAACATATACATAAATACATACATACATATTAGTGTCGCCAACTTTTCAAGCCACAAACAACTCTGGCAATACGAGTATATATTAATGTGATTTTAGGGAAAATAAAATTTTTCAACCTTTTTGGACAAGAAATTATCACTAAAATAACATTTTTTTCTGCATTGATTTCATAAATAATGCGATATGACGAAAATCCCTACATTTTGGAGATTATAAAAAATCTGTCCGATTCTCCCTACGCTGCTATTTAAGTATCAAAAATACCTACATGTAGGGATTTTCCCCTACTTCTGACAACACTGATAATTACAGCAAATTTTGAACCACCAGTGGTTAGAACTCAAAGAATTCTGATGAAAGAATGTGGTGATTCTTGAAACATGTAAATTCAACCCAGGTTCGAGCCCCAGCTCAGCCAAGAAAATTATCAATGAATTTTAATAAAATTTTCATGTTGTAAAAATTCCTTCCTTCAGTAAAAATAATTTAATGAAAACTAAATTTGATGAACACAAGCCTAAGTCCCAATTTCCACAATGCAAGTCTTATTGATCAGCTTGCTACTTTGTAGGCGAGAGTGACGAGGGGAAAAGAAACGAGTACTCAGCTTGCTGTACTCGTCATATGCGCTTTGTTTTCTCATTCGTAATTTTCAGCAGGTCTATTTTGACAATTATCTTTCATATTTAATTTCGTTGTACAAAGTTAATTTCGTAGCGTGTGTGATTTTTTGTGTGTAAAATTTTATTAAAAATTAAATCACAAATTTTACACAACTTTAATTTTAAATTAAACAATTGTTAAAATATTCAACACGAATTGAAATTTAAATATATTTTAAAAAGAAATATGTTTTAAGCGAAATGTCAAAACGCACATATACATTCATACAAATGGAATAACAGATAAATAATAAGACTTGACTCGTGGAAACACCGAAGCTGATTCAAAGAAGAAAATGTGATAAGTTTATTAATAAGACTTGCATTGTGGAAATTGGGACTAACTAAAAAATATCAAAATTAAAAAATTAACAGCTCAATTAAAAATAACAATTGTATTTTATAAATTTTCATATTCGAATGTGTATTTTAATTTTTAAATAATTTAATAATAAAAAATTTTAATTCGGTTAGCTCCTTTGGATTCCGAGTACTCGAATTAGGTTAAGCCGCCTGGTGCCCCAATTGACAGAAAAAAGTGTCAAAGAGACTTTATAAGGGTACTTTACTTACAAGACCGAAAACTGCTATTATATTTCCTTAATAAACTCTTTACATACACAAAATTTTTACATGCAATTAATTATTCGCTTCCAATAAATAGCACTTTAAAGGCTTAACTGAACAAAACCATGTTTTTTTCTTATTTCTTGTTATTTTGTATTTTGTATTTTTTATTTTTCTTCAAAACAACAACTAAAAAAACTATGTTGACAACAAGTCCCATGTTTTTGAGACATTTTCTTAAATTTTAATAAGGTTCTTAAGGACAAGATGAGCGACAATTTCATGCATTTTGTCGTCAATGTGTTTTAAAAAGCGACATTTTGCATGCATTAGTTGCTTATGTTTTCCTCAATAAAGACTTTTTGAAGATATTTGCATTTCAGTCACATCATCTTTTATAAAAATATCTCAAAAACTGTTCTACTTTTGACAATTCTGACTTCATATTCGGATTCAGGGGACAATTTTAAGTTAGGTGTCAGATTCATTTGGTTAAAAAACTGTCACGGAGTGTAATTAAAAGTTAACTAATATTAACTAATTCTAAGAAACTTTAAGAAAAGTTTGTTTTTTTTTTGCTCTAAATTTACTTCTTTAGCTTCTTTTTGGCTCTATTTTAAACATGATTTTGCTCTATATTATTTCAAAATCTGGTCACACTGATCGCAATTTTATCGAATAAATAATGTTTGCGACGATTCGAAAAGCAGTCGTTTTTAAAAATTGGTATCATCATTTTTAAAAACGACTGCTTTTCGACTACTACAAAGACTCAAATAATAAGTCCGATTATGTTTTATCCTCTATTTTCTTTTAAAGTGCAAACAAGTGTTGTACCAAAGACTATAAATATATATTTATAGTCTTTGGTTGTACTTTAAAAAACTTACCCTGCACAATGAAACCAATGCTTTTAAATCACTGTATAAATGCAAGAGGTTTTTAAAAGATACCTAATTTCAAAGATGAAAAAAATAAGTAGATTTTTATTAACCGTGTAAATTAGGCATAAGTTCTTAATAAAATTTTAAATCTTTTTTAATGAATTATAAAACATAAAAATGTTTATGTAAATTAGGGTAATAATTATAGGCAACCAAAAAAAAAAGCACTACAAAACAGTTAAGCTGTTAAAATTAAAAAAAAGCAATTTAAATTTATTGTTTATTTTCCACTTTATTCGTTTAATACGTTGTAACAGTAAATTATAATTTGATGCGATAAATTTCGAAAAGAAAACTCTGTCTATTTGGAGTCAGCACGTTCTTGTACATAGAAAAAGTTGTTTATTCGTCTACAAATGCTAAAGGCCCAAATACATTGGTCAAATTCCCATCCAGCATTGTGATAGTATTAGTGAAAATGATTTTGTATGTGTGACACCGACGATGCTTGATGGAAAATCAAAAAATTTTGATATTTAGCATGCTTGACGAGTGGTTTTGATGAATGTATTGGCGTTACTCATCAAGCACCCACACACTTTAAACGTGATTTCAAACCGAACAGTCGCTAAAAATGTCGGATGAAAAAAAATGCTTTGGAGGAAAAAAAAAATGATGGAATTATGGAAAACTTTTGAATTAATAATTTTCTTCTTCTTTTCTTCAATTTTTGTTTTTATTTATTAAAAAGCAACAATTTAACACTTTTTATCTATATTTAATATTTGGTTGCTCCTGCTGTTGTCACTTCAAAATAAAATGCAAAATGAATGCTTGATAGCTGATCCCGCAAATGTATGTTCTAATGTCAAGCACACGTACACGAGCTTGATGTCAAGCCTTTGACCAGTGTATTTGGGCCTTAAGGGAGCATATTTTATAAGATTGGACTTACAATTCCGCTTGCCTCCCAAAATATCCCCAATATCTTTTGTATTAACTTTGTCTTCTATATGCCTGGAACATCGGACATTTTCCTTACGGTGTCCATAACTTTATTCACTTGAGAAACCAATGAAAGATTTGATAAAAACGCTTAATAATAAAACGTTACAGTACCGCTAAGACAGAGTAACATAAAAATAAAATAGGAAAGTATGGTCGGGCTTACCCAACACCACAGTATTTAAAAACAAATTTTCGAGAGTGTATGGTTATATGAATAGGGATCTACCTAGGTTTTAAATTAAATAAAATTGGTTTAATACTTTCCGATAGGTAGAAATTGCACCCTATTTCCCCTCGTCGTCTTATTTTTTTAAAAAATGCATACCTTATGTATCCATATAAATATGGATCTATCTACATATGTCTTAAATTGCATTAAAATTGGGTTGATTGTGAGCACAAAGACCCTATTCCGGAAAGCAGCTTGTATGGCGGCTATTTGAAATTATGGACCGATTCGCCCTTGTGCCAATCAGAATCTACATATGTACCAAATTTAATTAAATTATCTTCAAACTTGCAACCTGTACTTTGCGCACAAGTTTACATGGACAGCCAGCCAGCCGGACGGACATCGTTAGATCGACTCAGAAAGTGATTCTGAGTGGATCCTTTAGGACTTATATTTTAAGGTGTTACACACATCAGCACAAATGCAAAATACCACTCTTGTGGTGTGGGTATAATAACATACCGAGATAATATGGGTTGTTGTAAGAAATATAGCTAATGTTCTTTTGCAATTAAATTACATGAAAATTATGACCTTCTTGTCCTTAGGTCACGATACATATTAGTTTGTAAGAATAAAAATAAGGATAATTAAAATGTTTTTATAAGTACATATGTAAGATAAGAATAAGTATAGTTTAGAAAAATTTTTATATGTTATAGGAATTTTCTTTAGCCAGAATATTTATTATTATTGTTCATACGGTTCTTGAATTAGTTTTATAGATAGGAAAATTTTTTCGGTTTATATGAATTGTTATACTTAAGTTATATTTTATTTTTGTTATTATGGTTTTTGAAAAAATTTTTATGACAAATAGGTTTTTGAATTTAATTTAAGACAAAAAATTTTTTCATAGTTTTGTTATCGTTTTTTGTTATTTTTATTCAAATTTGTTAATTTCCTGACGATGCTAACCAAAGGTTAGCGAAATATTGAAGAAATAAAAGAATATTTTATAAATAAAAAGACCTCAAGCTTAAATAATTGAAAGTAATTGTAAATATAGCTAATTTTATTTGTTTTTGTTGTTATAAACATATTTTATTCTGTTTTTTAAAAACACTTTATTGTTTTATACTTGCTTGTTTTTTATAAATTGATATATTGATTTTTTATGTTTTGAATAATTTGTTTTTGTGAAAAAAAAAATTTTGTGAGATTGAGAATCAAATAGAAACTGGGAATTATTTCCTTTCGCAGGTTACTTTATATAATATTCAACATTTTTTATTTTTCGAATTTATTCTATGAGTTAAATTTCAGTTATGTATTTTATAAAGCTTTTTTGTAAAAAGTCATTCCTAAAAATTTAAGGAATAGAACTATTACAAAAAAGCTTTATAAAATACATAACTGAAATTTAACTCATAGAATTAATTCGAAAAATAAGAGATTGAGAATCGTAATAAACTTTTTTCCTGTGTTTTTTATTTTTAAATAATTATTTTATTAATAATATAAAATAAGAGTTTTTATATGATCGAAATTTGTTTTTAATCAAAAACATTCTATCTTGTAAATCAAGAAATAAGCATTTGCTTTTTTTGGTAGGCCTAGTAATAATTTTTGCAAATGTCAGAAATACCACCGGATAGCCGCGTGGGGCATTACAAATATTAAAAAGTATGGTGCCACTTTTCCTCAGAAAAGTACATTTTTTAAACTGTTTTTTTATATGACTTTTAAAACAAAATGATCTCCAACTATACTGATAATTAAGGCAGCCAAAAAAAAAAGCAAATGCTTATTTTTGGTTAACAAGATAGAAAGATTTTGATTGAACACACATTCCGATCATAAAAAAACAAAGAAAATGAGCTATATATGTTAGGGCTTTTTTTTTTGCTTATTTTGGCAATATCGGCTTTTTTTTAGTTATTTTTGCGATATCGGCTTTTTTTACTTATTTTGCCGTTTTAAGATAATTTTTCATTTTTTTCATACGAAAAAAAAACTGATTTAATAAAATTTTGCAAAAATCGTTATTATTATTTTTTTTAAGTCCAACTTTTTTGTATAAATACTAAAAAATCAACCATTTCTGTGCTGTAGCAACTCTGGTTAAAAAAATCGTTCAACATTGTGGTAATATTTTGTGCTTCCCTTGAACAATATCATCCCAAAAACTTATATTACCTCTGTATGTTATTACACCTACACTTAAGAGTGGAGAGGGTATTATGCATTTGTGCTGATGTGATGTCGTAAAGTATACCGATCAACTCAAATCAAATCAATTCACTTTCTGAGTCGATCTAATGATGTCCGTTCGGCTGGATGGCTGTCCATGTGACCTCGTGTGCAAAGTACAGGTCGCAATTTTAAAGATAATTTAATGAAATTTGGTAGGTGGGTTCTAATTGGCACAAGGGCGAATCGGTCCCTAATTTAATATAGCCCCCATACAAGCTGCTATCCGGAAGAGGGTCTTTGTGCCCACTATCAAACCAAATTTAATGTAATTTAAGACATATGTAGATATTTCCATATTTATATGGAGACGTAAGGTATGCAATTTTTAAAAAATAGGACCACTAGGGGAGATTTAAACGATTTTAATGAAATTTAAAACATAGATAGATCCCTATTCATATAGCCATACACTCTTGAAACTTGTTTTTAAGTACTGTGGTGTTGGGTATCATACGGTCGGGCTTGACCGACTATACTTTCTTACTTGATTTTTATGCAACTCTGTCTTAGCGGTACTGTAACGTACTTTTTATAGTGTTGTGTATAATTTGTATGTGTTTTTGTTTTTAGTATTAAGCCTTTTTATCAACTTATTTTATTATATACTTGTTTAAGTTATTTTCTCTCGAAAATTCCATAGCTGTATTCTTACGATCAAATTCCTCAGTCTGTAACGTCTTTTACCATTATACTTTGTAACGTCTTATTTCATTTTAAAAATAGTTTTTGTACAAAGTAACGTCTGTTAGCTCCCCTTCTCTCTGTTTTTGGTATAGTAACGTCTTATTTTTTGCTTTTTTAATATAGTTTTAGCTATTAAGAATTTCTCTGTAGGTATATCAAATATTGTTAATTTCTGCAAATTTTTGGGTTTTACATGAAGTTGTAACACAATTGGAAACGTAAAATCTTTCATTGGTTTTCTAAGTGAACATATATTTTGGGAGGCAAGCGAAATTATGAGTCCAATCGTATAAAATGTACTTCAGAGCAAATACTCAATTTTAGATATGCTCCCTTAACATCTGTAGACGTAGGAAGAACTTTTTCTATGTACAAGAACTTGCTGACTCCAAAAAGACATAGTTTTCTTTTCGAAAATTTATTGCATCAACTTATAATTTACTATAACAACATATTAAACGAATTAAGTGGAAAATAACCAATTTTAAATTGCTTATTTTTTAATTTTAACAGCTTATTTTCATGTTTTTAAACGCTTTTTTTAAGAGCTTAAAACTGTTTTTTTAGTGCTTTTTTTGGTTGCCCTACTGATAATATAGTTAAACAAACTTTAAGTAAATCTTTAATAACCTTCACGAAAGCTAATGAAAGTTTCTTTAGGCACTGGGTAAGAGAACCGTCTAAAATTAAAGATCACCAGCGCGGCAAAATATGCGCCCATGGTGCGATTAAGGTTGTGCAGAATATATGTCCACTATGTAAAACCATACGCACATCAAACTTAAAGCTTATATCTTACAATTTCTAGAATTTTTCGCTCATTTTAACTTTAAAAATACGTATGTAAACCTATATATGTATGTTTGTACAATAACACTACGTGACAGTTTTTTGACCAAATGAATTTGACACCTAATCTTTATGTAAAATTTTCCGCTGAATCCGAATATGAATAACATGAAAAGAGCAAAATTGCGTAAAATTATCAAATATATAATGAAGTTTGAAATGTTGTCCACTGTAACTCTGTCATTTCTTGACCAATCTTCACTAGCAATCCATGGTTATTTTAACCTTGCACTAAAAAGAAAGAAATACATAATCCGTTTAAAATTTTTTAAGATATTTGCATTTCAGTCACATCATCTTTTTAAAAAACACAAGTAACGGTTATTTTGGAATATCTCAAAAACTGTTCTACTTTTGGCAATTTTGACTTCATATTCGGATTCAGGGGAACATTAGCTGTCATGGACACGAATTTGTTCAAAATTTGTGAAGTAGTGTAATTATAAAATCATAATTTTTAATAAATAAAAATTTTAAGGCACTTTAAAAATCGGTGCGGAAACTTTTTTCATCGAATCAACCTAAAAACTTCATTTTATTATCAGAACAACATTCCCCACATGGTACTAGAGTGATATTTTGCATTAAAAAAAGTAATTTCCCTAATGTACATATAGCATTTAACTATGTTTTTGTATGCAACCCATTTGTTAAATTAATGTTTTCTTTGCTTCACTAGGTGGAAACCTTTCTCTCTCACCGTAAAACCGAGAATCTGGAAATCAGAATATTGGGTGTCTTTACCATAAACAATAATTTTATACTTCTTATACTTTCCGCAATTATTTCATATCTATTTTTGGTAATACAGTTTGGAATAAGTGGTGCAATATAAATAAAAAAAACACGTATAACCAAGGCAAGTTTAAATATGCACACTAATTTTTAATATGCCTGCAAATATTCCCAAAAAAAAAACTTGAAAATATGCACGCAAAAAAAAAAACAAACTAATAATTTTAAATTACTTTTATGTAAACAAATATTTATTTCAAAATATGATCATACCGCTCATTTGCTTCAATAGTGACATAACTCAAAAAATTTCGAGATAAACGTGTTTAATGTTTTTGATTTTCTCGAACCACTTAGAAAAAATAACAACACATTATTTTCAAACAGGGAAAGTATAAAAGATAAAGGGTGTTTTTTTAAGCCCGAAAGAACTTGAAATTGTAAAAAATAACACAAAAAATTTAATTGTAATCAAAAATTTTTTTTTATTCGAAAGATTAATACGTGACATTAACATTTGAAAATGATTTCGGGCATATGGGCACCGCGGCTGTTCTTGACGAAGCGCATTCTGGACGTCCAATTTTGGGCCACTTTTTCGAGCACTGCTGGCCGTATGTCACGAATAACACGAACAATGCTGGCCTCCAAGGCGTCAATTGTTGCTGGTTTATCAGCATAAACCAGTGACTTCACGTAGCCCCACAGGAAATAATCGAGAGGTGTCAAATCGCACGACCTTGGAGGCCAATTGACAGGTCCATTTCTCGAAATCAACTTATCGCCAAATTTTGATTTCAATAAGTCGATGGTTGCGTTCGCCGTATGGCACGTAGCGCCATCCTGTTGAAACCACATCTCCTCCGGATCAATGTCATCCATATTTTCAAACAAAAAATCATTGATCATGGTGCGGTAACGATCTCCATTGACCGTAACGCGAGCTCCGGCCTCATTTTTGAAGAAATAAGGTCCGATGATGCCACCAGCGTGAAAACCGCACCAAACGGTGCATTTTTCTGGATGTAATGGAGTCTGTAGGGTCTCTTGTGGATTGGTCTCGCTCCATATGCGGCATTTTTGCTTATTAACAAACCCTTTAAGCCAAAAATGCGCCTCATCGCTGAACACAATTTTGCGATTTAAATTTGAATTAAATTTTTAAATTTTTCAAAGTAAATTTGGATAATTTCGTAGCGTTGTTCAAGCGTGAGTCTATTCATGATGATTTGTCAGAGTATACTGAAACGATAAAAAAAAATATTTCATCAAAATTTAATTTTTTTGTGTTACTTTTTACAATTTAAAGTTCTTTCTAGCTTAAAAAAACACCCTTTATAAAGCTGAATTTTATACACAACTAGAGTAACCCTGCCCGCGTTGCTGGACAATACAATAACAAATGTTAACGTCTTTATATTAAAAATTAAATTTGCTAGACAAAATAAGGAAAATAAGGAAAAAAATACATTTTATATAGGGAAAACACACCATCATAAAAGTGCGCGTATAACGCATATTTATAAACCATCATTGAAAGTAGACCTTTACAACGCATGTACTCGTTTGAAAATCGGTTGAGTGGTTCTTGAGTTATAAAATGACAAACATAGGACAACTTATTTTTATATATACACAGAAAAATATAATTTTCATATTTGAATACGAAAATCGCTTATTTGATTACAAAAATTTTTGAATTTTCTGCGATGACGATTTTTGCGGTATTGATAAAAAAGTTTGTATGTATAATTGTTAAATTTTTACTCAACAACCAAGTTTGTTGAGTCAATAAAAAAAGTTGTTGCCAAAAATAATTTTTTTCAACAAAATGTTTACTTGATTTGTTAAAATAAATTGTTGAAAATTTTGAATAAATGAAACAAAATGTTAATCGAACCTTTATTTTTGTTATTTATTAATGATGATGTTATAAATTTTTAATTTTTATATTTTTATAAAAACACTAAAATTTATTACGCGGGGATAAGTAAGTTCCTATGCGCATTTCGCTGGTTGCTTAGGCCAGATCATCAGGAAACCGTTTCCAAAGACTTTGGCAAAACTAAATATATTATTCAAATAAAACTGTAAAACTAATGAGAATTATGAGCTATTTAAAAATGGACAAGATTTGTTTAAATACTGTCTTTACTTTGATTCAAATATTGTTTTTATTGAATATGAAGAAATATTTAATAATTTCATTATTCAATATGTTTTGTTGAGTGCTATTTTGCAAAGTGTAAATTTGATAAATCTTTTCTTTGAATCAAACAAAAAGTTTGTTGACCTAAAATGTTATTTTTAACAAACTGTGTTGTTAAAAATTTTCTTTAGATATTTTTTTCTGTGTATAGATACAAAAAAAACATAGCGAACAATTTTGTACCACAAACTCCGAAATTTTATTTTTTGAGTTAGGTCACTATTGAAGTTAATAAGCGATATGCTTTTTTGTAAGAAATAAATCTTAACTTAGTTGAGTTCATTTAAAAATACCTATAAGGATTTAATAAATACGTGATATAAAACAAATTGATGAACTTTATTTGTATTTATATATTTTATAGTTATAAAAATTACACAAAGAAATGTATGTATAAGCTTGTAACATTTGTTTGTGCATTTTTTATGTTATGTTTTTTAAGAATTAGAAATAAAACACATGCAGTTCAATTAATTTTTTTACATACATCCGTATACATACATACAGACATACATATGTATATATACATTAGGGAATTTACGAATACCGATATATCGACGACACTTCAGACTTTCCGATACATCGGTATCGGCGATACTTTGTTGACAATACGACGTTTTCGCTGCTTGTAAAGCGCAGAAGACGCCGACATCAGAGCGCGCCTTTTGAATTTTTTACAGGGATACAAAGAGGGAGCATACACAATTGACAAAATGGTAACCGAAGTGCATAGGGTGATAAGTTTAAAAAGAGATGCCGCCGTTGTTGAACAAAAAGTACATGCTGTAAAATCTAAAGAGCGCAAAGGTAAATTAACCCTAGTTAGATAACGTTATGTTTTTTTACTCAAAAGATAACGATACGGCTGAACGACGTATGCTGGCTGAAGGACTTTAAAGGATATTAAGAGAAAGAATATTGATATTTTTTTTATTGAGATCATTTATTTATTTCAGTTCTTTTTATATAAAAGTATCTATAAATTAAAATTAATATTAAAAATTAAATTAAAAATCAAATTCAATTTGGCTTCACAAAGTTATAAAAAATAAACAGTCTTCTCTAAAGGACCTTTAAATCGGTTCTATAAACTAAAAAAATTATATATTTTTACCTAAAATTGTTATTTATATCTCTATCATATTATGTAAATCAAAAAAAAATATATACAAGAGTTACAAACTAAATTTTTATGGTCTCCACATAGGGGTGTATCACATTTGATACATGTCATTTTGGACATACGTCGAATTTTTGATGGACAGAAACCGCAGTATCTTCTCTTTTTTGAGACAGGCTGATCTCCACTGCTGCCGCCATCATTATTGACTTCGTCGGACACGGCATTTTGAATGCTGCTGAGCAAGGTTTTCGATAAAGTGGGAATTTCCATTCGTTTTATCATCCATAGGTTTGTTAAAGAAGCAGAAAGTACCTTCATATATTCCTTGCGACTTAAAAGTTTTTTATTAATAGAAATCAAATCATGGGAATAAATAACGTAGGAGTTTATGAATGCTATGTTAAGCATTCCATAAAATATTGCCATGGGCCACCTGTTTGTTTTCCTGGAGCACGACATCAACGAACACATTTGGTGGAAAGTATCGACACTACCTTTTGTTTGATTATAATATAATATTATGTCCGTCGTATTAAGTCGTCGGTTGATAAGTGGTTATTATTCAATGCTGCTGTTAGTGTAAGTATGCCTACAACAGATCGAATTTCATCGGCGCATGTATCTCGAAAAGTGGCAGTCACGTTATCATTTCGACGATTTAAATGAATTTCGGCGTTTGTCCATTGAACAATTTCTGAAATTATTTCGTCCGTGAAAAAAACTTCAGTAATTCATTTTCTAATTCACTTACAGTTTCGGATGAATTTGAGTCGTCCAAAACGCTTTGCAAAAGCGAAGCAATTTCTGAATCATCCAAACCACGTCCATCAGACATCACAATAATATCAAAAATTATGTGGTCAAAAATAAAGAAACCTAACCTCACTCAACCATCACAAACACCAAGAGACGCATCAGGTAATGTTCTCCAGCTAATTGGTCAATGTAAAGCAGAGGTAAGGTTTAAAGAAAAGCTAATAACAGCAACACTTTTCGTGACAAGCCACAACTATTTGAATATTATGGGTGCTGACGTAATGGACCAACTTGGTATTTGGAGCTATCCACTCGAATTAATTTGCAACAACATCAGTGTTTCGGAAGTTCAGAAAATCAAGAACAAATTTCCGAAAGTCTTTGCCAGCCAGCCAGGTTATTGCTCTACTTTTAAACTAAATTTAAAAGTGAAAGCTGATGCCAAACCAGTATTTAAACCAAAAAGACCGGTATCTTATGCGGCAGTACAACAAGTAGACGACGAACTTCAACGCCTAGAACGGGCTAATATCTTACACCTGTAAATTACTCCAGATGGGCTGCACCTGCACCCGCTTATGCGGGGATTATTCTACTGGATTAAACGAATGCATGGAAACGCACACCTACCCACTTCCATTGCCTGATGATATTTTTGTTAACTTCAACAACTACAAAATCTTCACAAGAATCGATTTAACCGACGCACACTGGTTCATATTTTGAGAAGGCGGCCAAAATTATTTTTTTTTTTGTTCTCCGATTTTAAAACTTTTTAATCATGTGAAAGTAAATACTAGTGAACCTCGGGAGCCAAAAAATTTCAACCCTATTTCAACTATTTCATTGAGAACAGGGTGGTCCGAAATGGACTTTCTCAATATTTTGTTATAGTTTTGAATTTCTGAGTCAATTTTTGAAGTTGAAATGCTCATAACTTTTTTGTTTTTTAAGATTTTTTGACAGAATAAATTTTGTGTATTAGTTTATTTTATTAGCTATACGTGGTTCAAAGCATTAAACTCTGCGACCTCTAGAACTATTTAATTTTTTTTTTTTTTTAATGTCAAAATTTCCAGGAAATTTCCTACTTTATAGAGCATAAGTCCTGAGCGTCAAAATGCGTCAAAAAAAAATCCATACTCTCATGTAGTCCAGAATCTAACCTACATTTCTATACCCCATTGTACACACATCTGGATACGGCCTTGCGAACTACAGCAATTTCTGTGACCCAAGGTAAGATATTCGGTTCAAAAAATAAGTCCTGCAAGGAAACATTACTGAAATTAAAGAAGATGAATCTTAAAGAATTTTCGACAAATAAAGCAGTTCAGGCCACATAAATTATCTAGCACGTCAGGTTATCAATTAATTTGGAGAAGGTAAAGGTATTGCCATTGTTATGAACTTATTGTGGGTGAACGGATGCTGCAAAACGAATAGGCGACATAAATAGAATAACACGTTAGATTTCTGAGTAAGTTAAAATGTTAAACATTAGTAAATAGCCGCAACATAAACTACATAGTTTAATTACCTGAAAATTGCAACTTAATTTAAAAAAATGGAAGAGCAGGTAAATGGTAAACAAAACTAGCACGCAGTTATAATTTACGTGAAAATTACCTACATGTTACCTGTTAATTTATTGCCGGTATGTTATCCTTTTAAAAAGTGTGAAAACAGGGGTTTTTTTATGTTTCAAAGAAATGCTAATAAAAGATTAAATTTGTATTTAAAAAAGGGTTTTTATGTTTCAAAGAAGCGGTAACAAAAGATCATTTAAAAAAACTTCTATCAAGAGTATAAAAATGCATGCATTCATAATTTTACCTTCATTATTGTTTAAACAATGGCTAAGTTCAGTAATAAAGTTCTCGCAGATATATATGTTCAACAGAAAGATGAAAAAGATTTTGTGTTACACATAGTGAATAGTCCATTCTTTAAATTAGGCAACGAACAAGAAATCAAAATTCATAAGATAAAAATTAAAAATTTTTCATTTACATTAAGAAAACGGTACCTTTAATGTTCTAGAAACAAGAAAACGTTTTACTTTCGCAACGAAAAATGGCTAACAAATGATCTGATTTTTAAGAAGCTGTCAATAACCGCTAAGGAAACTGGAAAAGTGGGTCGGCCCGCAAAACAAATTGACAATTGCAGTAAAAGATCACGAAGACGCAAGCTTGCAAATATCAATGAAGAAATTTCTCATAGTATGATAAAGGATTCATTTCTGCATCAAATTCAACCAACGCAAAATAAGAAAACAAAAATTGCAATAATTGAAAAAATAGTGGAAGCGAGCCCTAAACGCACAAAGAGGATTTTAAAAAGTATGCCTACACCAACTGAAGAAATGAAATTTACTCCAGAAGAAGCATTTGCACTATTTTTGGATTAAAAACTGACAAAAAATCAGTATACAGAACTGCGAAAGCGAACCAATGAAAAAAATTGTGGAATCTTTCCAGGATATCGAGATTTAGTTTCTGTCAAAGAGTGCTTACCTTCACAAACGGCTATTAGTGTAACTTCAAGTTCAGCAGAAGTAAAATTGCAGGCTCTTCTCGAATACACTGCAGAACGATTATTAAATACACTTTAAAAAAAAAACTTAAAAATTGCAGCATCACTTAATTCTCTAAATAGGGATGTGATGGAAGCTCTGGTCAGAAACAATACAAGCAATGTAATTCAGAAAACTCATCTGATGCTAACAAGAAGCTAAACAACTTCTGGAAAATGAAACCCAAAGCTATTTAGAAGAAATTTTTACTAATATTGTTTAATTTAAAATTGTTTATAGATTATAATTTGTTTTTGATTTAAGCAGATATATATTTGTATTAATGTATACAAATAAAATACACATACATCTCAAACCAAAAATAAAAGTTGAATTACCTAAAATGTAATCGATAGCCTAGAATGCTATTTAGGCATTTTTTAAAATATTCTTTTTCAGTTTTATCCTTATAACAACTCGTCTCGTCCCAAAAAAGCCAACCTTTGGCCCCTGTGAATATTGGGACTAAAAAATTTACAGGGGCCAAATATTGGCATTTTCTGACAGGATCTAAGTTCGACAATAAAAAATAAGTATCAGTTGTAAAATACAAGAGAAATAATGATAAAATATAAAGAACTGGCAAAATAAAATAAAGTAATTTGTTTTTATTTTTGTTTTTTCTTTTCCCACTTACAACTACATTTAGAGTTGACAAAAAATCAACCAATTGTAGCCGGGACTGTAAGAAAAGATAAACTCACTGTTTATTGTTGTTGTTTTTGTTTAAGCTTTGATATTGTTACAGGTAAGACTGTGGCTTATAGTTCTTATTCGCTTAACAGTTTTATATGTGTAATATCTTTAGTTTTTCTAAAATCTTTGGATGAAGTTTCCTGACGATCTGGCCTAAGCAACCAGTGAAATGCGCATAGGAATAGCTTATCCCTTCAACAATAAATTTCAGTTTATCAATAGTATGAAATGGGAATGTAGCACATTTAAACGAAACCTTGTTAATTAAATTTTTGAATCCCAAGAAAAACTTTGATAACTAATATGCATGTGGCAGTGCAAATAAAACTGAACTGGCAAAATAAAATAAAGTAATTTGTTTTTATTTTTGTTTTTTCTTTTCCCACTTACAACTACATTTAGAGTTGACAAAAAATCAACCAATTGTAGCCGGGACTGTAAGAAAAGATAAACTCACTGTTTATTGTTGTTGTTTTTGTTTAAGCTTTGATATTGTTACAGGTAAGACTGTGGCTTATAGTTCTTATTCGCTTAACAGTTTTATATGTGTAATATCTTTAGTTTTTCTAAAATCTTTGGATGAAGTTTCCTGACGATCTGGCCTAAGCAACCAGTGAAATGCGCATAGGAATAGCTTATCCCTTCAACAATAAATTTCAGTTTATCAATAGTATGAAATGGGAATGTAGCACATTTAAACGAAACCTTGTTAATTAAATTTTTGAATCCCAAGAAAAACTTTGATAACTAATATGCATGTGGCAGTGCAAATAAAACTGAACTGGCAAAATAAAATAAAGTAATTTGTTTTTATTTTTGTTTTTTCTTTTCCCACTTACAACTACATTTAGAGTTGACAAAAAATCAACCAATTGTAGCCGGGACTGTAAGAAAAGATAAACTCACTGTTTATTGTTGTTGTTTTTGTTTAAGCTTTGATATTGTTACAGGTAAGACTGTGGCTTATAGTTCTTATTCGCTTAACAGTTTTATATGTGTAATATCTTTAGTTTTTCTAAAATCTTTGGATGAAGTTTCCTGACGATCTGGCCTAAGCAACCAGTGAAATGCGCATAGGAATAGCTTATCCCTTCAACAATAAATTTCAGTTTATCAATAGTATGAAATGGGAATGTAGCACATTTAAACGAAACCTTGTTAATTAAATTTTTGAATCCCAAGAAAAACTTTGATAACTAATATGCATGTGGCAGTGCAAATAAAACTGAACTGGCAAAATAAAATAAAGTAATTTGTTTTTATTTTTGTTTTTTCTTTTCCCACTTACAACTACATTTAGAGTTGACAAAAAATCAACCAATTGTAGCCGGGACTGTAAGAAAAGATAAACTCACTGTTTATTGTTGTTGTTTTTGTTTAAGCTTTGATATTGTTACAGGTAAGACTGTGGCTTATAGTTCTTATTCGCTTAACAGTTTTATATGTGTAATATCTTTAGTTTTTCTAAAATCTTTGGATGAAGTTTCCTGACGATCTGGCCTAAGCAACCAGTGAAATGCGCATAGGAATAGCTTATCCCTTCAACAATAAATTTCAGTTTATCAATAGTATGAAATGGGAATGTAGCACATTTAAACGAAACCTTGTTAATTAAATTTTTGAATCCCAAGAAAAACTTTGATAACTAATATGCATGTGGCAGTGCAAATAAAACTGAACTGGCAAAATAAAATAAAGTAATTTGTTTTTATTTTTGTTTTTTCTTTTCCCACTTACAACTACATTTAGAGTTGACAAAAAATCAACCAATTGTAGCCGGGACTGTAAGAAAAGATAAACTCACTGTTTATTGTTGTTGTTTTTGTTTAAGCTTTGATATTGTTACAGGTAAGACTGTGGCTTATAGTTCTTATTCGCTTAACAGTTTTATATGTGTAATATCTTTAGTTTTTCTAAAATCTTTGGATGAAGTTTCCTGACGATCTGGCCTAAGCAACCAGTGAAATGCGCATAGGAATAGCTTATCCCTTCAACAATAAATTTCAGTTTATCAATAGTATGAAATGGGAATGTAGCACATTTAAACGAAACCTTGTTAATTAAATTTTTGAATCCCAAGAAAAACTTTGATAACTAATATGCATGTGGCAGTGCAAATAAAACTGAACTGGCAAAATAAAATAAAGTAATTTGTTTTTATTTTTGTTTTTTCTTTTCCCACTTACAACTACATTTAGAGTTGACAAAAAATCAACCAATTGTAGCCGGGACTGTAAGAAAAGATAAACTCACTGTTTATTGTTGTTGTTTTTGTTTAAGCTTTGATATTGTTACAGGTAAGACTGTGGCTTATAGTTCTTATTCGCTTAACAGTTTTATATGTGTAATATCTTTAGTTTTTCTAAAATCTTTGGATGAAGTTTCCTGACGATCTGGCCTAAGCAACCAGTGAAATGCGCATAGGAATAGCTTATCCCTTCAACAATAAATTTCAGTTTATCAATAGTATGAAATGGGAATGTAGCACATTTAAACGAAACCTTGTTAATTAAATTTTTGAATCCCAAGAAAAACTTTGATAACTAATATGCATGTGGCAGTGCAAATAAAACTGAACTGGCAAAATAAAATAAAGTAATTTGTTTTTATTTTTGTTTTTTCTTTTCCCACTTACAACTACATTTAGAGTTGACAAAAAATCAACCAATTGTAGCCGGGACTGTAAGAAAAGATAAACTCACTGTTTATTGTTGTTGTTTTTGTTTAAGCTTTGATATTGTTACAGGTAAGACTGTGGCTTATAGTTCTTATTCGCTTAACAGTTTTATATGTGTAATATCTTTAGTTTTTCTAAAATCTTTGGATGAAGTTTCCTGACGATCTGGCCTAAGCAACCAGTGAAATGCGCATAGGAATAGCTTATCCCTTCAACAATAAATTTCAGTTTATCAATAGTATGAAATGGGAATGTAGCACATTTAAACGAAACCTTGTTTATAAAAAAATCATATTTGAAAAATTCAACTTTTACACCGAAACTCAACAAAAAAATGAAAATGCATTTTGAACTCCCCATAACTTTTGCTCCTATCAGTCGAATTTTACGTTTTATAGCGCACATTAAAGCCTAACATCGCACCTATCGAGCAAAAAAAATCGCATAAAAAAATACCGATCCAGTCAAAAGTTATGGAATTTTGACCGCCTTCTCGTAAAATTTCCCACTGTGCGACGCATACATGCAAATTGAAGTTGACGATTCTACAAAAGAAAAGCTCACCATAAATACACATAGAGGTCTTTTTACATTCAACCGGCTTGCACCTGGGGTCAAATCCGCGCCAGGCGCTTTTCAACAGGCAATTGATACAATTCTGTCTGGTGCTCAATATGCATATCCGTATCTTGATGACGTCATCATAGCAACGCCGTCAATAGAACAAAACAAAAAAGCCGTCAATGAAGTGTTTTATACAAAGGTGTACAAACTCAATAAGTACTTTTGGGCACCTGGAATTATTAAGAAGCGTATTGGAAATGTCAACTATGAAGTAGAGATTGTTACCTATCCATATTTTAAATCCATGAAAGCTCACGCAAATCAACTGCGTTTACGTCACACCAATTCAACAAGTACTAATTCGTGGTTAGATAGTTTTGATCTCAGTCCACGTAATAAAAATACACCCAATCAAGAAAATAAAATCGTCCCTGGTCGTTTTTCTATTTCACCAGCTACAACTTTGGAGCAACGTCCTTCATCAGCAATGACACAAGATATGCCTGCATATGTGCCACAATCAACTGAAGAAGTCAACAATCAGGAAATAGTTCTTCCTGAACATCCTGACCAAGCACATCGTAGATCGCATCGCAACGGACGGGAGCCGAATTGGTTTAGAGATTATATAACTTAAAGAGGGAGATGTTGTGGTTGGCAACCCCACCACCAGATGACCGTTTTATTTTATTTATCATTTTCTTTTATCAAATCGACACTTTATTTTCTAACTGTGAACCGCTTATGTTTCGATGGTATGTGTCATTCGATTGATAGTATTCAAATAATAAACATCAAATAATTTAAGTTGTTATGTTAGTTCGTTTGACAGCTAACCTTTCATAAGCTCTATCGGGTTTAAAAACACCCATTATAAAGGCTCAGTTAGTCTTTACTTTCTGTTTCTGTTCTGTTACGTGCCGTTCTGTTACGAAATTGTAATAGTTACTTTTTCTGTAGCAACTTATCAGCCATTTATGACAAATTTATTAGTTTTGCACCGTCCATTGTTTTATTTCAATAACTTTAATGCACATAAATTTGAAAAAATTAAATTTTATGAATTCTTAAAATCAAAAAATTGTTTATTTCAATATAAATATATATTTTTTATTATTTATTTTGCTGTCACTTACAATTACTTAACAAGTTTTTGATTTTAACAAACGGAACCGCAACAGAACAGAAAAACTAATCAATTCCACAGGTTTTTTAATAACAAAAATAAATCAGCTGATTCGTAACAGAACAGAAAGTAAAGACTAACTGAGCCTTAAAGGAATGACAAAGAGCATTTTAAACCTTCTCTTGATATATGCAACCAAATGTTGAAGTTAAACTCATTATTTTAGGAGTTTTATTTTAAGTTCTATTAATTGTTCTTAAGTCTTTAATGTTATTTTTGTTAATTTTTTTTAAATTACAATAAGATTCTTAACAGTTTGACTAATATTGATTTTCTTTCAAGAAGTTTGTTGTGTTTTTGCTTCTTTGAAATGTCTTTTTATTAAATAAAACTTTAATTTTATAGGTATCAGGTGTAATTTCATTTAAATCGGGTAATTTTGCTTCATCTCATGTGTAATAGCAATAGCGGTATAGCAACTATTATAACGGTATATATCGGTATTACAATTGAATGAACCAAACAAAAAAAAAAAAAAATTTTTTTTAAATAAAAATATATTTTTATACATATTGTTACGTTTTTCCTTTAATAAATGCGTTCGAGTTCTTTTAATTGCAAATCCGAATAAAAACCCACACTTATTTAACTTAACAAACTTTATTAATTATTTTGTTTACAATTATTAGTTACGAACAGAACCGTTTCTCAAAACAAACTAAACTAATTATTCATGAGTCACCCCTTTTTATATTTCATAACTATTTCTTGAAATTTCCTGAACCTTCCTGTAATAACTACTTTTTATGTTCTAAAACCATTTCTAGAAATGACTGGGAAATTCATGTAATAATTATTTTAAAATAACAGTTGTGTTCAAAATTATACATGACAATTTTAAGTAACTACAGTTATTTCCGCTTAATTGAGTTTCTAAAAATGCACGACTTTGGACGCAATTAAACGGGAACTCAATTAAGCAGTACTCGGTTAATTGAGTCGCCGACGCAATTTAAACGAAAATCGCTTAATTGAGCAAGATGTACAATAAAGCGAAACACCCATGTGTAGATAGAAAATGTAACTCATTTCTTTATTTATTTTATATAACATTTATTTATAAAACTGAAACATGACTTTCTTGATTTTTGTGGAGCAAAAACACATTAAGTAGAGGGAAACAATTAACCGAAACATTTGCTTTTGTTTTTCGCAATGTGGTCTTATTTTGCGAAATAATTAAGCGGGTGACGCAATTAAACGGAACTCAACTAAACGGGTATTTTTACATAGACTGTTATACTGAATGATTTCGTTCCATGGTTTTTAGTGCAATAAAACGGGAAACTCAATTAAGCGGGGCTCAATTAACCGAAAACTACTGTACTATAACTTAAAAGATAACTTATTACTATAACTATAAATAATGCTTAGATAATTTTACTTTCGCAACACTGCCCTCCACTTAAGCCTGTTCGTCCCGAATAGGCTCAGATTCTCCTTTTCCATAATGGGCTAGTCGTTCTAGATGTACCACTTTCATTTTTGACCTTGGACTCTTATATTTCTGGATTCGATACACCACGTCATTCAATTTCTTTATTACTTTATACGGGCCATCCCAATGAGTCTGCGGCTTTGGAGATAGTCCTTTCTTCCGTTGCGGATTAAAAAGTAAAACCAACTGGCCTTCTTCGAAGCCTTCCGAATTTGCCGTTCGATCGTATCTGGATTTCATCTTGTCATTTGATAAATTAACACGCCTTCGTCTTAACTCGCTTTTCTGCTCTTGGGTGGAGTCCTTATTATTCGCTGATACGGATAGTTCACCAAAGTCGTAATGCTGAAGCGGTGATCTATTTCCTCCAATTAGACCGCTGTCTTCAACGCACTGTGGGCATTTAATTATGCACTCAATCACGGCTTGCTTGCAACCGACCCAATATAAGCTTGTTTTTAACTTCTTTATGGTTTTTGTTACGCTAAGATGTCCACCACCAGTACCGTCGTGGAATTTCTTCACAACTTCGCATACTTTAGAAGACGGTACTACAATAAGGTTTTTAACCGTTTTTCCATCAGTACTTTCCCATGTACGGTATAGGCAATCATTAACCATCCGCAGACTACTCCACTGCGCCCAATACGCTTTCATCAGTGGACCCTCCAATCTAACTTCTTCATGAGACGGTCTTTCACCGTCTTTCTTGGCGTTCATGATTTTCGCTAATACGGGGTCACTTTTCTGCGCCGATGACCAGTCTTTGCTGAGTTCCACATGTAATATGCGAATCCCATTGATGCGTTTCCTGTTTTCAGACTCCATACAGTGCTTGCTTTTATGTTTACTGGGCCGTCTTGAATTTGTGCTCGCCTTCCCACGTTTTCCATCGTCTCTTTGGGATGACAATTTGCTATGATCACCAGTGACTAGCTGTCTTACGAGAGCTTCACTTCCATTCCCAACGTTTAGGGGTATTTCTAGACCACGCCAATTCATAATTTGTCGTTCCATATCTAGACTAATGCCTTGACGAATCATAAAATCTGCTCCAATTATGACCTCGTCCATAATTTCAGCCACAATAAATTCATCAAAAACGATCATATCGGCCATTCTTATTTCCACTCTTGCTTTGCCATAGACAATGACAGGCTCTCCCGTAGCTGTTCGCAAGTTTACACCGCTTAGTGGCTCGACAGCTCTCTTTATCAAATCAGCTCTTATAATGGAATGTCCTGCACCAGTGTCGATAGTCAAAATGCGGATTTCACCATTTATGTAACCACAAGTCGTAATATTTCTGTTACTTGTTTTCACTACTAAATTGATCGTGTGACTTTCAGTTTCTTCTGCACTGCTTGCTCTTCTCAGCTTTAGCGGTGGCTCCCTTTGCGGCGAAGCAGATCTTGATCGTTGTCTGGGTGCTTTGCAGTTTCGCTGAATATGGCCAATCTTACCGCAATTATAGCATTTTGCTTTATTTTTACCTTGCTTCTCGCTCAAAGCTTGCATCACTGCCTCCTTTATGTCCTTTACAATATCTCTTTCTTCTTCAGCGGCAAAATCAAGTTTTCGCACCTTATACGCTTGCGGCCTTGAAATTATCCTTGCGGTTTCTTGGGCTAGGGCAAATGATACCGTCTCCGCAAACGATGATTTCTGTGATGCACATACCGCGAGTTTTACATCAGCATCTCGTATACCATTTACAAATGCTTCGGTCTTAAAATGATCTAGCAGTGGATGACTTTCAGCTGGATAAGTAAGCTGAACCAAACGTTCAATCTCTAGTGCGAAATCCTGTAGCGTCTCGTTTGCCTTTTGTACTCTACCCCGTAATTCCATTCTGAATATTTCTTTTCTGTGTTCACCACCATACTTGCGTTGCAGTGCTGCCATAATGTCATCATAATTGTTTCTGCAACTTACTGGTACACTTTCTAAAATTTCAGCTGCAGTTCCTTTTAAAGCCAGAATCAGCTCTATGGCTTTTTCTTCATTGTTCCAAGCATTTTTGTTGGCAACTGTGTCAAACTGGAACTTAAACACATTCAATGGTGAACTGCCGTCAAAACTTGGAGCTTTTATTCTATTCGAGACTTCTGGAAAAACTCGCACCGCTCCCTCTTGGTACTGAAGAGTATTTACTCTTTCTTCCAGATGATGTAGTTTTCCACTAAAAACCGTGACTTGTGTTTTTACATCCGTAACTTGAGTTTTTACATCAGTGACTTGTGTTTTTACATCAGACAATTCTATTTGCATATCGTCTACTCTTTCGTTTATAACAGTAGAAATCTCTTGAAGCTTCTCAAGTTTTTCATTAGTAGCCTGAAGTTTTTCGTTTGTCACTCTAGAATTTTCTTGGATTTCGGCTACGATAGCTTTTGAATTTTTTTCCATTTTTTTAGAAGTTTCTGCTGAATTTTCTTTCACCATTTTCTCCATATTTTCCTCCATTTTTCTAGAATTTTCTTCCATTTTTCTAGAATTTTCTTCCATTTTTCTAGAAGTTTCTGCTGAATTTTCTTTCACCATTTTCTCCATATTTTCCTCCATTTTTCTAGAATTTTCTTCCATTTTTCTAGAATTTTCTTCCATTTTTCTAGAAGTGTCTGCCGACATCTTTTCCATTTTCTGCATCATAGCAGCAAACATTGTGCTTAGATCCATGTTGCTTGTTACTGCACGGGTAGCAACTTCTATTTCTTCTTTTTCGTCAAATTCATAAGCTGCGATGTCAATATTGCGTCGCCTTAATTCATCGATTAATCTTTTCTGCAGCTCAGCTTTATTTCCTGCAGTAGGCAGATCCAACTTGCCCAACTTTTTCTTCAACTGCTCAACTTTTAGCTCATCGAATTTCATTGTTGTTTGTATAGTTTTTTTTTTATTTGTTTATTTATTTTAATTTTTTTTTTTTTTTTATTGCAATTTGACACCAATTGTTACGTTTTTCCTTTAATAAACGCGTTTGAGTTCTTTTAATTGCAAATCCGAATAAAAACCCACACTTATTTAACTTTACAAACTTTATTAATTATTTTGTTTACAATTATTAGTTACGAACAGAACCGTTTCTCAAAACAAACTAAACTAATTATTCATGAGTCACCTCTTTTTATATTTCATAACTATTTCTTGAAATTTCCTGAACCTTCCTGTAATAACTACTTTTTATGTTCTAAAACCATTTCTAGAAATGACTGGGAAATTCATGTAATAATTATTTTAAAATAACAGTTGTGTTCAAAATTATACATGACAATTTTAAGTAACTACTATAACTTAAAAGATAACTTATTACTATAACTATAAATAATGCTTAGATAATCTTACTTTCGCAACAATATAAACGTGGTGAAATTACTAAAAGGTGGCCTCAGTAATACAACAAACACAATATTACAACATTTATGGACAATTTGTTTTTGTTTAATGTGTATGATCAAAGTCAAAAAAAGTAAACAAAAATAAAAAAGTAAATAGAAATCGAATCGATTAAAAAAACCAACTTTTATTGTAACCAAAAATATTTAAATATTTAAACAGTTGTAAAAATGTTTTAAAAATTTTTATAACAAATCACAATATTTTAGAACACCAAATTTTTTAAATTAAAACGAAAAAAAGAAAAATAAATAACACAAAATTCAAAACACTTTGGCAATTAAATAACACATTGACAAGTTTATAACAAAACTCAACACACTTTAGGGATAGGCAATAAATATCGATATATCAAAATAAGGATATTTAAAAAAATAATCGATATATATCACCGATATTTGTTCAACTGTTTACAACACTGTTATTTTTTTAATTGCCTATTTCCGATTTGCGAACTCTTTCTTTCGTACAACTACATTTAAAACAAAAACTATCAGCCGTATTCATAACAAAAAGTTTGCCACAGTTTGTACACTACGTACAACGAGCTGCTAACTAGAATGCCGATTAAAGCTAGAAGCTTGTTAGCACAGAGTTAATTCATAACGAACTTTTCTCCATCTGCTAACTTTTAATAAATCAACTCTGAATTTTAATGATGCCACATTATATTTCTCAAAAATGCAACACGTTGTGCAATAATCATCGCTGGTTTTGTCATTTTTTTTTGTCTTTTTCTCCACATTGAACAGTTTTAAAAAGTTTTCAAAACTAAAATTATAATAAAAATAGGTTAAATTAAAAAAAAAAACAGAAATTTATAAAAATTGTTTAACATTAAACAGCTGTTTTTCAAAAGTTGGCAAGCGTTTGGCAGCACGTTAACAAGAGTTTAGCATATCGTTAGCAGAAGCTTAGTAAGTACATTATGAATAAACTTTGTGCTAACTTCATGCCAAATATTCATTATGAATACGGCTGAAAGTTTTTAGAATAGTTCGAAAGAACGAATTCTTTCGCATATCGGAAATAGACTATAGAAAAATTCCTTAATTTGATTTTGGTATAACAATAGTTGGTTTGTGAAAAGAAATATGTCTTTCTAGTGGAACTAAAAAAAAAAAAATTCAAATAAAGAACCTCCTTCCTGCAATTTAAACAAATATTTTAGAAAGAAAATCAGATCCTGTAAGGTTTTAGCTGAATTGTCGACAGTTTACGACTATCTATCTAAAATTAATTTAAAATATTTGATCTGCCATCCATCCTCAGTATCATAGTGCATGTAGATTTAGCAGGGCCGAATGAAAGAAGATTGATGTCCATATCGGATTCGTACTGGTTTAACTAAAACAATGAAAAACGTTGCTTGTGAAAGTCGTTACTATTTGTGGTGAAATTAAAATTTTAAGGTATGTTGGTACTTTCATGAATTATGTCGGTCATACGCTATACAAGTTCAGTGCTGAAGTCTGGCACTGTACAGTGCATTTGTGTAGTGTTTGACAGTGTGTTAACTGAGTATAACAAAAACGACGTGCAGTGAACTTGTGTAGTATATGTTAAAAACGTTTAGTTTTTTCGCGGTTTTTTAAAAGATGGCAGCAAAATAATAAGCGCGAAAAATATTCCGAAATCGCGTTTCATTTATACAAACAATTGCAATTAAGGTCAAAAGAACATTGTATAATCTCAGGACACTTTCAGCTTTTCACCACTTCAAAAGCTTGTAACTCCCTTTCTAAACAAAACAATTTTTTTTTTTAGAATCGAATAATTTTTCAATTTTGTCATCATCTCTTTTAATAAATACTAGTGTTCGCCTAATGGTCAAAATTCGACCATACATTTTAATGTACATACATATGAAGGAAACATAGCACATCTAAGTATATATGAATTTACATGTTTTGAGCATATATTTTTTCCGTCTTAGTGGATCGATTTGGCGAGGGACCAACCTTCGATTCATATTTTATTTTCTACGTGAGTTAATTTAATTTTGTAAGTTCAATATAAAAAATATAAATTGAAAAAAAAGGATCAAAAAGTCTCCTTTATGGATTGTCATCCACTCAGGACATTGCAACTTTAATTTTATGTTTCTATGTCTAATATTAACGAAAATTAATCAAAGTAGGTACCAGATGTTGAACGAAAAAGCTCCCCTTACATGTTCTTAATCACCAAGTTTAATGTATAATTTTGTCTTTATAGGCCGAATATTAACGAAAACTCAAAAAGTTCCAAATTTAAAACAAAAAGTACCAACATTTTTTATCTTATATTATGTTTCTAATTTCAACATTATAGAAAATTTAAAAATTATTACATGCAGCACGGAAAAGTAATAAAAAGAAATTTTATTTCCCGTATTTCCCCTTTTTGATACTTTTTTCTCCCCATATAGGTTCGGTTGACAAACAAAGGAAGAAAGCGTTCTTAATTGTTTTGCCTGTGCCGATTTATACATAAGACTTATATAGTCGAAATATTCGAAAACCGGATTCTAAAAAATGTCGAATTTTATTTTATTATTTGATAATTGAAAAAAAAACAAATTTTTTATTTATGTGTTCTGCATATGTGTTACTAGCAAATTTAAACACTTATAACTCTGAAATTATACAGATTTGAATAAAATATAGTGCACTTCTGTGAGTAAATACCTCTCAAATGGTGTATATTTTGTTCAAATCGGTTGACACACAGAGGAGGAAAGTGTTCTTAACTGTTTTGCCTTAGCCGATTTATATATAGATAATAATAAAAAATATTTTAAGCAGCTGCTCTACATATAAAATTATTGCATTTTTTGAAGCAAAGGGCGATATTTTTTTTTCGTTTTTATGAAATGAATCTAGGTCTTTAAAAATTTTTTAAAAAGCATACATATTTACTCCTCTTTTATACTAGTTCGAAAACTCAGAGCATCAAGCATTAAACATTGCCTTTCTTACCGGATATGAATTTACATATATTTCTTGTCCCGGGAGAGCACGTATTAGAAACACTAGCGACAAGTTTCGTCTACCCAGTGCCAGACTTAAACATGTGTAGTGTATGGCCGGAATTATATAATCCTATATAAATTTTTCGTTACTTACTTTTTTAAAATAACATGTGGTCTCGGGAATTAACGAACTGGGAGGTTACCGCGTATTTCGATTCAAAAGAAATAATTTACGAGTTCGAACAATTCGAACTGTGTATTACGATTTTCGTACTATTTGTTTCGAATGAACGGAAGTTGTTAATACCTTTTCGAAAACAAAAAATTCCGTTCGTAACGGCAACTCTTTATAACAAACAATAAAAATCCCTTTCGAAATTTCAACTCCCTATTACAAAAACGAGCGTCAGCTATGTAAAAAGCGTAAGGAAATTGTTCGAAAGCTATTTTATTAGTGACAAAATGCAAATGACAAACTTAAAGATAAATAATAGTGTAAAACAAACAAATTAAACCTTATAATATTATAATTGATATTAAATAAATGTTTACTAACGTTATTATTGAAAATGTTTTAATATTTGTAATCTTGAAACTTAAAAAAAAAATTTAAATAAAAATGACATTTACAAACTAAAAGCAGTGTAAAGTAATTGCTGTTTTTTTTTTTTATTTTTATTACGCAGTACGGTTTAACTTTCGAATCGGAAATTGCTTTCGAAAAATTTTGATTTCAGTAACTGCCTGACCGGCCTCATTTTGGAAAAAATACGGCCCGATGATGCAGCCAGCCCATAAACCGCACCAAACAGTCACTCTTTGTGGGTGCATTGGTTTTTCGACAATCACTCTTGGATTATTATTCGCCCAAATGCGGAAATTCTGCTTATCGATAAATCCACTGAGGTGAAAATGTGCCTCATCACTGAAGATGATTTTCTTCGAAATTTATCATCCATTTTCATAATAAGTCTGGATAACTTTAACACGTTGTTGGATTGTGTATCTCTCCATGGTTCAAATTGAGTAAGTCTGAAATAGAGAAATGTCAAATAAAATTCGGAAAAAAACTTGGCGTTTAGGTGTGGTTCACATTCAACATCGGCCCTTACAATTTAACCACCCTTTATGAAAAAGTTCACATAATTGAGACAATATAAAATAAGTACATATTTCAAATCATTTTTAATATCGACCCCTTTGCGCGAAATTATCGTATGTGCCATTTTTTTGAAATTGAGTTTTTGATGCAATCTTGTTCTACATTCAAAGAGACGTCACCTGACTAAATATTGTAGGCGTATTCCTCTTCGTTGCTCCAAAAATTGATTGAATACTTTATCGTATGTTACACTCCATTTTTTCTTGTGAGCGATTTTATCGTATCTGCCAATGAAGAATATTTTGGATATTGTAGTTGTAACAATATTTACTACATATTTCTTTCTAAGTTTGAATCAGAAGGTAAAGGGAATTGCACGCTTTATTTTGTTTTTTGCCTCTATTCGTTTTACCGTTAATTTTACAGAAAAGGCTACATTAAAGTTGAAGAGAAGCATTTAGTATGCATTCTTTTTCGGATCATGTGTTTGAGGTAATCTGTAATTGTAAACCACTCCAAGTAAAACATTGTCTACAGAGAAATTAATAAATAGTGCCTTAATAATGCTATCAGTTTCCAAAACCGTAAGTAATTTTGATTATGTGCTTTTGGTTGTTTGATGTCTATTAAATCGTGTGTTTTATTTAATAAAAAAAATATTACAAAGCAGGTTTCTCAAGTGTCGTTAGTGGCATAGAGCGACAGTGAGAGTGATGACTCATGCTTATTTGAAAATGAAAACTGTGTCGGAAAACGGGGCTACAGAAAACCTCTGGGTGTTAAATCAAAGGAAGACATTAAAAAATTAGTTTTACCTAATCCGTGCCTTAATAAGATGTGCCACTATGAGTGTTGTCGTCTCTCCGAGACATCTCGTGAACATTTAAATGAGCATTATTGGGGAATGTCAAAAGCAAAAAGAAGAATGTGGCTGCTTTCTTGTATAAAACATAAACAAATTCAACGAAGGAGAGCTGCTGTCAAAGAAGGAGATTGTAGACGAAACAATTCTTTTGAATATAATTTTACTCACAAAGGGATCGTTTTTAAAGTTTGTCAAAAATAATTAGTATTGTGGTTATTTTGTTGAACTATTTATGGTTTTTAATCCAAATTTGTCAAAAATTCATGCTGGCAACTTTAAATATTTCTCAAATAATGCTTAGATATCTTTTAAGAGAAAATAATTATGCTAAGCCAAAAGCTAAGGTTCGGCCTCATAACAAAACAGATGTGCAAAACATAAAGCTTCTAAAACAATACCTTGAAAAACTTCCAGCTGTGCCGTCACATTATTGTAGAGCCAAAAGTACTAAAGTTTATTTGCCACAAGAATTTCGAAACAAGCAATCCCTTTATAGGTGATACACTCAATATATGAACGAAAAGAACCTCAGCAACTGCATTGTGTCGAATTGGGTTTTCAGACAGGTTTTCCAAAAAGATTGTAATATAGGTTTTCATTTGCCAAAAAAAGATAAGTGCTCTAATTGCGAAAATATTAAACATCTTGATGAAGAGGAAAAAAATCGTTTGCAGAATTCCGATGAGTATAGGATGCATATAAGAGACAAAGATGAGGCCAAGGCTAATTTTTTAAGAGATCAAAATGAAAGCAAAAATGTTTCTAGTTTTGTTTGCGCCAGCTTTGATTTGCAAAAAATTTTGAATACTCCGTTCGGAAATAATATAACCCTTTTTTACTCACGCAAGTACGCCTACTACAATTTCAGCGTTTATGAAAACGGCACTAGAAATGGCTATTGTTATTTGTGGGGTGAGCGTGATGGTAAGCGAGGCTGCAGTGAAATTTCCACAGCCCTGTATAAGTATTTAATAATCGTAGAAAGACAGTTAAAGACATAGCCCTATATTGCGACAGTTGCACT
Source organism: Pollenia griseotomentosa (assembly GCA_963931875.1). Lineage (NCBI taxonomy): Eukaryota > Metazoa > Arthropoda > Insecta > Diptera > Polleniidae > Pollenia > Pollenia griseotomentosa. The sequence goes on from OZ007560.1 coordinate 1,068,333, forward strand.
GGTCAAAACCGCAACAAGGCTGTATTAGCTATGCTGACACATTTTTAAAATTTTTCAAACTTCGTTGAAAAAATTAAAATAACATTTTTACTTCCCGGTCATACAATGATGCCAGTTGATTCTGTGCATAGCACAATTGAATCATTTGTACGCAGGCGTACCATTTGGGCGCCAAGTGAATGGCCCACAATTATACGCAATGCACGAACTAATCCATCGGGGTACGACTGTATTGAAATAGGCCACTCAGAGTTTGAAAAGTCCTTTGCAAATCTGTTACTATCAAACAAAGTTAAACTAAACATAAATAAAGTTCGCATAGCTTTATTAGACAAAAGATCAAAATCAATTGAACTCATTTACGGATATTCCGACAATTCCACTAAAAAAACTTTAAATAACTTTAATTTTACCTTTAAGTTACAAAAGTTGTACAATTCACCTTTGTGTATCTCTTTGCAAAAATTCAATGATTTTAAAAATCTATGTTTAAAAAATAGCATACCGTCAAAATACCACAATGAGTATTTAAATTTAAAATATTCTGTACGCGAAAAAGACGTGTTAAATGAAAGCGACGAAGAAGATTAACTCACTTATTATTATTATTGTTTTTTTTTAGTTTTTTTTTTTAATGAATTCATGCTTCTGTTAAATATTGATTACATTTTTTTTATTACTTTGTACCATTCTAAGTTAAAAAATAATGTACAAATACATAAAATCATAAATAAATCTTTGTTTCAATTTATTTCTAACACTGACAAATGATATCGTAAGTGCCATTTTCTACACACGCATCTACGAAATGTTGTGAATGAAATTATCGTATGTGCCAAAAATACGTTTTTGTCTGAAAACTTGAACTTTTCCACCGGAATACTTTTAGGTGTAGTTATATTAGTTAATTATCTAAGCACATGTAAATTTTTATTTTGATATTGCAAGCGAAAGCAGAGAAAAGTAGAAAAATGGCTGTCCTGTAAAATTTGGTTTTTGTAACATACGATAATTTCGCGCAAAGGGGTCGATATGTGTACATACATAGCCTATATTAAGTTTTTATTTTAAATTTGGTTGTTAAAAATAAATGTACAGGAAAGTAGTCGGTTATATTTTTTTGCTTAAAGGGATTTCTGTAATGCCTTGCCCCTGCATTTTCGCAATGCCAAATATCATTATCAGATATACAGCCCAATTTCCCATTTTTACAATTGAATTAAAATAGGAAACTTCGGGAATTTGTTTTACAAAATTTTTAAGAGTTTGAAAATTAGAGTTTTGAAACTGCCGTTAAAAAAATATTTTTTGGATCATACCCAAAAAAGAGTGCGAACGCAAATAGCAAAAATAAGATAATAGTTAACAAATGCGAACCCGAATTTTCGGTTCCCCCTAATATAAACAAACGTACATGGTCTTGGCCAAGGTATATTTATAGCAGGTAGTCTCGGAAAGCCAGCTGTTTATTTTTTATTTGCTTGTTTTGTGGTACGAACTGTCAAATGTTGTATAGAAAACAAGTAAACAAGTTTTTTGTCTTTATCTTTTGTCTTGTTTGTCTTTATCAAATCCTTTGCTGTTTGACAGTTCGTACCACATAACAACAATAAAAAGCCCAGTTGTTTGTTTTATTGTACAATTGTTGTAATCTCGCGGCTACCTGCTATAAATATACCTTTGTCTTGGCACTTGTTGAATATTACCAGGCTGTTAGGCAGAAGAGCTGATTTCTTTGCATTCGGCTGATTTTTCGCTGCAATAATGACGAAGTGAGATATGCGAATTTTTGCTGTCAAATTGCAAATTTTTTAAATTGAAGAAATTGTAAAGACTTTTATATTAAACTTTGTGACCAACTTTTTAGAAGATTGGACTTTGGAGATCAGTTAAAATGTTTAAATGGAATACATCCAAATATTTTAGTTAATGGTGAGTTAACCGAAATATTTTAAATAATTTAAAGAGTTTCCAAATTTAATACGCAAAGAAGATATGAAAACAATTGGCTCTTGATTTCCAAAATTTGATATATAAAAATAAAAATTTATTATTAGAAAAATAGATGTGAAATTAAGTTTTGACTCCAGAATATAATTCCAAAAATTGTGCCTCTTTTCATTCATCAGCTAATGTGGAACGAATATTTAGCCATGTTAGTATTTATACATAAGACAAAGCAAAAAAATCGTTTAGATAATGAATCGCTTAACAGAATTTTGTACACAAAGACTTTCTTAAATTAATCAAATTATTTTAATACTTTGTATTGAGTAACTTGAGGGCTACACGATCAAGTTTTACCTATCAAGTTTTAATTCACTCACACTTTTTACCAATACACTCATACTTTTTAAAATTGAAACGAACTTGCCTTTAAAATTCTCTTTCCAATAAGTGTTTTAATTTACGTTCAAGAAAACAGCTGATTTCAAGGTTAGTGAGCAAATGTTTCGTTTGTCTTTATAAATTGTTTTCTTGATGACATCTTGAAAGTAAATTGCTTAAACATTTAATGCAGCCTACGTCACAACTTTCAATTTTTGGAAATTTTGACAAACAGTATATAGGCATTTCCTGGGGTCACGAACGTACGTTCGTACGCTTTGGTATGCAAAAAATATAGAAAACAAAACTTTTCCTAGAATTTTTTTTTGCGATTCGTAGCATTTGGGTAGCTCTATGTTAAGTGCAAAAGATGGGTTTCATCGAGTTTAAGTTTTCATAATAATAGTTGTAAACATGTGGTCACGAACGTACGCAAAATAGAAGTCAACTTTGGATGACAGTAGTGAAATGTAAAAATCTGCGTAATGGAACGGAATATTCAAAAGTGGTTAGTTTATTTTGAAAGTGTATTAATGTAGGTCTCCATCCAGCATTTACAAAATAAAATATCTCTCTTGGTTTTTGTTTAATTGGCTTATGTACCGGTCGCGAACGTACGGGTCGCGAACGTACGATTTTTCCATATGTTTATTATTATTATCACCATGCATTTTCCCAAAAATATCCTTAAATTTCCCTAACAAAAAAAACTTAACACTCCTTTTACAACTGATTGTAATGGAGAGATTATGAAGAAAGAGTGTAAACATAACATATTTTTTGCATTTAAAATAAGTATATAAAAATGTCTTTAGAAGTAGAAAATAAAAGAATATATAAAATTTTCCAGCTTCCAGTGCAATTTCCTCAAGTAAAACAGCTGATATATGCTATGAAACCATTCTTTTATAACAACATAGACTTTTTTTATAATAATAAACAATAAAAGACAAAGATTATCAACATTTTATTTTTTCATCCTGGTAGACCATTCTGGGGAAATGCCCATATGTAAAAGAATATCAAGAAAAACTTGAGCGTGTAACTGCAGTGTAAACCATTTTAGAAACTTATGTATTCTCATCACTCCAAAGGTGCATTTTAAAAATCAACTCAGGAAATTTTAATGTTGTTTTTGTAAAAATTGTAAAACAGTAACCATATACTTACAACAAACTTTTATTTTTTTTCTTTTAAACAGGGAGAGAATTTTATATTATTTTGACCAAGTTATATTTATAGCAGGTAGCCGCGAGATTACAACAATTGTACAATAAAACAAAAAACAGGGCTTTTTATTGTTGTTATATGATACGAACTGTCAAAAAGCTAAGGGGTTGATAAGAGACAAAAAAGACAAAAAACTTGTTTACGTGCTTACCATACAACATTTGACAGTTCGTATCACGAAACAAGCAAATAAAAAATAAACAGCTGGCTTTCCGAGACTACCTGCTATAAATATACCTTGATTTTGACTCTACAAAGTCATATTACATTGTATTACCGTGTAAACTAGCTTTTATTAACATATGCTGAGCAATAAAAAATATTGCTCTGTTATTCTGCCGACGTTATTGTGAAATTACTGAGATATTTATCTTTGGTGTAGAACTGGGGATAGTGCAATGGCAGAGTAACCTAGCGTTTACATTTGCCAGTACTGGAAAGACAGTAGCAATACATGCAAACTTTTTCACTAAAGCAGACCATACACGATTTAAGTCTTTCAATTCGATTGTACTGTGTGTGCTCGAGTCTCTTGATTAGCTGTCAAAGTTAATGTTTGTAGTTTTCTTTTGTAACAAAAAAGTTAAGTGTTTTAAAAATTGTATTTTATTTCATTAAATTTTAAAATTAATTTAAAATCTTTCAATTCAGTTGATGAAGTGTGTGGCCAAGCATCAACTGAGTTGAAAGACTCAGTTGAAAACTGAATTGAACCGTGTATGGGGCGCATAATACATGCACACTTTTCCAACTGTCTTGTCTACTGTCTAGCAAATTTTGCAGACAGTAAAATTGGACAGTGATTTGACATTTGCTAACAGATATTTGAAATTTTGTTCGCAAAAGAAAAAATAAAAAGTAAAAAGAAATAAATTTATTCTGCTTTGATTTTTATGTTTTAGTTAATTATTATATTTGTTCACACAATACATATAGCCATTTTAAGCTACGTTTAAAATTGTTTTTAAGTTTGTTTAGTTCATATAAAACACGTTTAGCTTGACTTGCACTGCAACATTCACGTTTGACATATTTTTAAAAGTGAACTGTCTTTTACTTTTACTGCAGCCACACGATCAAGTTGTTCTTGATAGTCTTTTACATATACTGCTTGTCAAAATTTACAAAAATTGAAAGCTGTGACGTAGGCTGCACTCAATTTGTAAGCAATTTACTTTCAAGATGTCGTAAAAAAAACAATTTATAAAGATTAACATGTAATCAGCTGTTAAATTGATAGTAAAATTGCCAAACAAATGGAGAGGTGAAATTGAAAGCAATCTCGTGGTCAATTTAAAAAGTGTGAGTGTGTTAGTAAAAAAGTAAGATTGTATTGCAAATTGAGAGGAATTGAAAGGCAAAACTTGATCGTGTGGCCACCAAGTTATGTATTTTCTTATTGTCTTGCCAGTACTGTCAAATGTAAACGCTGTGTAAGTGAATATGTTGACATATTACACAGAGATAGATACTGCTGCTGCCATATTGGGTACATAAAAATCGCTTAAACAAAATTTTTTGGATTGATTAAAACGGTTTAAATCAAAGCACCAAAAATTATTTCGAACTGAACGGCAACATTTCGAAAGGAATCTGCAACATGGCTGTATATTCTGAAAATTTCATACATTTACCTTAACATAAAAAATCTTTCTCATTTTCCTTCGCTTAAAACTTTCCAAAAAACATCCCTACAAAAAAGGAAAATACCCTTCTATTGACATCACAGCGAGCAGTAGTGTCAACTTTCTCATTAATTATAGAAATAAAGCTGCCAGATTGACCAAAAATTAGCTAAATTGCCATTTATTAACGAACGCATCCAACATCACTATTAAACGCGCTGTCAAAATCGTATATTCCAAAGACAAAGCGTTGCCGCCGTTATTTCAGTATGTTAAACTCAAAATTTTCATGAGTCAAATAAACAAATACCTTCGTTCACTGTACAAAACTATTTGTTGTTTAAGTGGAACAAAGATTTTGCGATATTTGCAAATGTTATTTTGTAAATGTTGGAGCAATACACAAAATTTTTGTTTCAGTACAAAAAAATTTTGTTCTTGGCACATTTTTTTATTGTAAAATTATTTTGCTTTGAACATTTTTCTAAAATAAACGAATGTTTTCAAAGCTCGTTTGCAAACAACAAACTTTAAAATCGCACTTTACATTATTTGGTATAGCCGACGGTTGTATTTTCGCCTCCGTCGTTGAAAAATGTTCAATTCTAGTAAATGTCGCAGTCAACGATATGTGTTACTGTCGTTCTCAACGTCTGCATTGTCACATCGGCTTCGAATGCAATGTTATGACATTTAGAACGTAACGACGTAATCTCTCTTGATAGTTTTCGACATGAGTTACAGACACACTTTTTTCTAACTTCTCGAGAAACTAGGCTTGCCAGATATTAAATCCATAAAAACAGTACATCGGGAAAAAAAACGGCAGTACATTAATGTAAAAAGAAGTACAATTTTTTTTTATTTTATTAACTTAAAATTCAGTACATCAAAAACAATTTTGAGTTCTTTTATTCCTGTTTCAATATAAATTCCCAAGCGAAAATTTTAAATTTATTTTGAAAAACAGGCAGTTAATGTAACTACAAACAAAAAATATAAAATTCAATGCATAGCAAAGAGCACAAAATAAGAAATCTTTTTTTTTAATATAAAACCCCTTATTCATAAAAAATAAAACAGGTTTATAAGAGGTTTATGAAACGAATTTACTATGAAAATTTGTTAAATAAACCTTTTAAAAACCTGTTTTATTTTTAACGAATAAGGCCATAAGTATTTAATATACTTATGCAGTGACATCTTTAAATTTGTCAGATGTTTCAAATTAAATGTTTAAAACAAAAACGCTTTGTTTATTTTTATAAAAATATTAATTTTCAATTTAATGTTACGTGTTTGTTAAACAATTTAATTATTCTAATTTTACAATTTAATAATTCTAATATAAGAATTAAATTAATGTAAATTTAAAAAATTACAAATATTTATCACTTTTTTTGTTCTTCGTTAACAATGCCATTTTTTATTTATTTAAAATAAGTTTTTATTATTAATTCACTTCGCTCTTTTCTCCAAAAAGAAAATTTTTTTCAGTTGTTTGAATGAGGAAGTGAAAATACAAATAAAAAATACGAAACAGTTTTGGGACAACAAGTAAGCTTTTACGGCTCGATGGTTTTTTTTTAATCTTTTAACTGCAGGCGACATTGAGTTGGTCCATGACGCAGCATTTCAAACCATTTCAAATCGCAAAACTTAAACATTTCTTTCAGGTTTGCAGTGTTTTTAGTTCGAAAATTTGTCGAAATTTGGTTTTTTGCACTTTTAATACAATATGCACAAAACATGTTTTATTTTGTGCAAAAAAAGTACAAAATTAAGTACAAAAGCTAAAAAAAAGTACAATTGCGTACTTCTTTAATGGTTATGCAGTAAGCAGTACAAATGGTAAAAAAAAAGTACGCGTACTTCTGAAAACGGTACGTCTGGCAAGCCTACGAGAAACGATGAAATATTTTGCTTCACATCTTTTCGATACCAGAAGTTCTCACTATAGTTACAAAACATGGGTATTGGGGTACAAATTGTAATCTTATTGGTTGATCACAGACGAGAAGATTTTTTAAGCCGCACAATTTTTGTTCTTTCAGTCACACACGGGATAATTTCATCTGGCATAAAATTGTATACATGTACTCTGCTTTTATAGATTAGTGTTATTGAATTAATTTTTTTTTGCAATTGTGCATTCCCTTCATCGCGATTGCCAACAAACTGTCATTTTACGCCAGCATAATTGTTCTCGTGTGTGATGCCTCATTGAAATTTAAGAACTGGCCACACTTGAGGGTTATACGATCAAGTTTTGCCTATCAAGTTTTAATACTCTCACACTTTTCTACCAATACACTCATAGTCCCAATTTACAATGTGGCAAGTGAAAGGCAGACAGACGAAGTTTGTTGGCGAGAGAGGAAAAAAGTGAAGTGTGTTAGGCAAGCAGCGTCGCCCCCTTACCGGCAAACTTCGTCTGTCTGCCTTTCACTTGCCACATTGTAAATTGGGACATACTTTTAAAAATTGAAACGAACTTGCCTTTAAAATTCTCTTTCCAGAGAGTGCTTCAATTTACGTTCAAGAAAACAGCTGATTTCAAGGTTAGTGAGCAAATTTTTCGTTTGCCTTTATAAATTGTTTTCTTGATGACATCTTGAATGTAAATTGCTCAAAAATTGAATGCAGCCTACGTCACAACTTTAAATTTTTGTTAATTTTGACAAATAGTACATATATGTAAAAGACTATCAAGAAAATCTTGATCGTGTGGCTGCACTGATAGATACGTAGTTGAATATATAGGAAGTTAGCAACACTTACTTTTTAGTTAACGGGCGTTGCTACATCTGTCAATAAATTTATTCGATTCAAAAAGTCAATGTTACACAAAAGTTGTATTTTATTTTGGTGCTTGAAGAGAGTATTTCTTGTATTTCTTGTTCACGGTCGAACATATTCTAGTGTAAACAAATCTAGTAAAAAATCTTTATATGTTAAAAAAACAAATTTTAAAATTAATTAGTAAAAATAGTAATGACTGCATGTAGTTTATCTATTAAACAAAATTGTGTCTACAATAGAAGAAAATAATACAAAGGTGATTAATCAATTTTTAATGTGGGGTGGAGAATTCAATAGTCTATTATTTGCGCGAGAGCGCAATATATATTGTAGTGATGTCAAGGAATTTTCTTAAACAAATTCATTGTCTTTAATAAAATATGATGTGGAAATAAAACACGAAATCTTTATTAAATGTTTACTATGGCCGTATAACATTACCGTCCCATTTAAATCATTTCTATATTATAAATGACTACTAAATATCAAGGACCCGTTACCGCCCTTAAGGATAATAATTTACACAACTCTTGCAGGCTTCTTGGTTTAACATTAATTATTAAAGTGCTAAACTTTGGGGGTGATATCTTAAAAATACATAATTGTTTATCACAACATTAAATACAATGAGATATATACAAAAATAGTTTTAATTTGTTAAGCAAATTTTAAGTTACCTATAAATTGCTTATTTTTTTTTGCGATAACGGACATTGTATCCGCCCATGTTTTCGACAAATTTTTAAGGAATAAGAAGAAGATATCTGAGATATTTTAGAAGTGATTAATGCAATAAATAATGAATCGCATTTTCTTTTAATATATGTACAAATGTTAAATAACTTGCATTTATATGCGTATACAAATATACGAAGCTCTGCCATTTTCAATGCCAAATTTAATTAATTAAAAAGTGAAGTTTCAATCGTAAATAGGTAAATATAAATGAAAAAAATCCTTATGTACCATTCTATGTAAAGTAATGCAATCTTACAATGTAGCTGTCCATAAATGCCGAAGTCCTTAAGACCCCAGAGCGTTGTCAGTGACCGAATATTAAAAATAGTCTTTTGACCAGTAGTATCTTCCAATAATAAGTTATCCAATAATTTCTCTTGTACCAACTAATATGTAGCAAATATAATACCAGGCATGCTATTATTATACTATGATACAAGGCAACTTTATTTTGCCTTTTTTTTAATAATTAATAAACATAAACAAAAAAATAATTTTTAAGGTTTATGCTTATGGTGTTTTCTTTTCTGCAAAAAAGTGGGACATTTTATTTAAAAAAATGCAATTTTGTGTCTGTTTCTTTAAAATTTTTCTCCCGAAAAGGATAAGTTTTTTAGAATAAAACAAGCCACCCTTTTCGGGAGCAAAATTTTTAAGAAACATACACCAAATTGCATTTTTTTTAAATAAAATGTCGCATTTTTTGTAGAAAAGAAAACACCATTAATTTAATTTTCGAATTCCTATTTAAAGAAAATAATATAAAACTAGGTAAAGGTTTATTTATATAAATTATAGGTACTCGCTTTTGAACGTTGAGAAACAAAATAAAGAAATGACTACCCATTAATAAATTACGTTTTATAATTTAGTGGCAGCCAGTCTTAACTGACACGTTACTGTTTTTCGATAGAATTCCCACCTTTGCACTGCAATTCAAAGCCAAATACATAAGGCAGCTCCTTAAATGCAGCAGATCCCATAATGGCAATTCTTTTTGTTACAAACGCAAAACAATAACAAAAGAGGTTTGTCGCAATTAATTACGTTTTTCTTTTTTGATAATTATTGGTATACAGTATGTATAACCCGGTTAATAACCCCCACTTAAATGCCTCTCACGCTTATTTACCTTGAGTTTTAAAACCCCTTTTTTTTCTTCCATCTTCAAACAAAAATCTACGTTTAATTGCCTACGCGTTATTACCCAATTCGGGTAATTGCCTTAAAAATGAAACTCGCAAAACAAAATTACACCTAAATTTCATTCGTTTAATTGTCTCGTTACTATTTGACATAGTAAATAATGCATGCAACTAAGTTTACATATTAATAGTTGGAAAATATGCATTAAAATTTAAAAAAAAAAAATATGCCACAATCACAAAATATGGCTGATTTGAAAGCAACATATTCCACAATTTATTATTTGCATTAAAATAAACTTTATTCTGGGCTAACCAGAATAAAGTCATATTATGAAGTTAGATTATTATAAGAGTTATTTGTGCTGAATATTATATAGACACACAAAATATAAATATTTTGTCTTAAGGAGATTAAATGAAAGGTCGCTAAATTTTAAATTACATTTAAAAGTATAAAATAGTTTAAATATTTTAGGAATTGATATTTTAAAAAAAGCTGTATGTTTATGTAATACGAACATGGATTAAATGGTGTACGGACATAAAGAAAGAAGTTTGCATGGGGACTATGTTATATTATAGAAAAATTTTCAAAGTTTACATAGGTTTAGTTCTTCGGTTTACTAAGCGATGCGTCCAGATTTCAATGCATCAGCACAAATTTATATAATTGCTTTCCTTAATTTTTGCATATATAAAACTTTACAGTTTGGAATAACATTTATCTTCAACGTAAAATTAGTCCGTGGATTACGTATTTAGCTTTTACTAAATAGTAAAGGGTGTTTTTTTAAGCCCGATAGAACTTGAAATTGTAAAAAATAACACAAAAAATTAAATTGTAATCAAAATTTTTTTTTATTCGAAAGATCAATACGTGACATTAACATTTGAAAATGATTTCGGGCATATGGGCACCGCGGCTGTTCTTGACGAAGCGCATTCTGGACGTCCAATTTTGGGCCACTTTTTCGAGCACTGCTGGCCGTATGTCACGAATAACACGAACAATGCTGGCCTCCAAGGCGTCAATTGTTGCTGGTTTATCAGCATAAACCAGTGACTTCACGTAGCCCCACAGGAAATAATCGAGAGGTGTCAAATCGCACGACCTTGGAGGCCAATTGACAGGTCCATTTCTCGAAATCAACTTATCGCCAAATTTTGATTTCAATAAGTCGATGGTTGCGTTCGCCGTATGGCACGTAGCGCCATCCTGTTGAAACCACATCTCCTCCGGATCAATGTCATCCATATTTTCAAACCAAAAATCATTAATCATGGTGCGGTAACGATCTCCATTGACCGTAACGCGAGCTCCGGCCTCATTTTTAAAGAAATAAGGTCCGATGATGCCACCAGCGTGAAAACCGCACCAAACGGTGCATTTTTCTGGATGTAATGGAGTCTGTAGGGTCTCTTGTGGATTGGTCTCGCTCCATATGCGGCAATTTTGCTTATTAACAAACCCGTTAAGCCAAAAATGCGCCTCATCGCTGAACACAATTTTGTCGTCTATAAGTTGCGCGAATCGACGACTGATTTTCAAAGTAAATTTGGATAATTTCGTAGCGTTGTTCAAGCGTGAGTCTATTCATGATGATTTGTCAGAGTATACTGAAACGATAAAAAAAAATATTTCATCAAAATTTAATTTTTTTGTGTTACTTTTTACAATTTAAAGTTCTATCTAGCTTAAAAAACACCCTTTATTTATTCAGAATTAAAAATATGACTGCATTTGTAATATGAATATTTTGCTTGGGAGATCAAGAAGCATGATGTTGAATTTCTTTTTCGCAAAAGATTTACATACTTATTTGGACAGCGGGCAGCCTTCTTTTATATATTTTAAGATCTCTTTAACCCATGTCCATTTTTTTTTATTTTGAATGTTGGCACAAAAAGCTACTTTTTACAAATAAATTTAGAAAAGTGGCGTATGTGGGACAAAACTATAATTTTCACGTTCAATCTTCTGCTTTATTTGCCCATTCGCTTGTCGAATGTTGGCGAACAAAATGCAATTACATTTTATATTATATCTCGATTTCTCGCTTCGCTTAGAAGGTTTATAACTTCCCGAATACCGGTCCATTCCTGGATGTTGTTTATCCATATCATTTTCCTTCTCCCTCTTGTAGGTCATCTATCAACATAGGTACGAATAATAGTTTGCAAAAGCTTGTATTTCTTGTATTTGTATTTCTCAAACCATGGCCCAAGTATTCTGTTTCTTGTATTTTATGGTATTCAAAAGTTATTTTTCTTTGTGTAGTCTTCACACTACGCAGTACTTCATTATTTGGTATTAAATGTGTCCAAGGTATTTTAAGAATGCGTCGAAGGTCCACATTTCAATCTTCGAATTTTTTTTTATATCCGTCCGATCGCTTTAAATATTAATTGCAAACAATTTACACATAACGTGCCTGGCACATGGATTGGATTGTAAAGCGCCATTTCTTAAGTTAAGTTTAAAACGTTTATACATATGTACAAGGCCACTGTATTTTCTGATACTTTGCACGCCCCTTCTCGTAACAATCTTTCCGAAGTTTTAAATAAGCTTAGCGAATATGAAGCAAAATCTAATCAAAATGCTTAATTATTGTTGCAAAAATCGGACGTAAAAAGTGACCTAAGTGTACATAAAAGAGCACTTTCAATGCATCTGCTCCAGTTTAAAAAAGTTTTAGATCGTAATAACGAATTACAAGATTTAATAAATATAAGAAATAGTATGTACATATTTAAATGAAAGAGAGACGGATAAATTTATTGACAACCTTTCTCCATCTAAACTATTAGCGTTCAAATATGCTCCAGTTACATCTTGCGATCATTAATACGATTTCTCTATGACGTGCTAAATTCCAAACTTTTCATATTTGATAAGTAGATTCTATGCGCATTTCACTGCTTGCTTAGGCCAGCTCATCAGAAAACCTTTTCCTAAGATTTTAGAAAAGCTAAATATATTATGCGAATAAAACCCTAAAGGGAATAACAATATCAAAGCTTAAACAAAACACCAACAATAAACAGTGAGTTTATCTTTTCTTACATCCGATGTTGAAAGAGTGTTTCCATTTATTCAACCGTTTTATGCGATAACAGATCATTTATTTTTGTTATTGTTATTATTGTAATATGCAATCAAGACTTAATAAAATAAATGTTTCTTAAATATCAACATGTTTTTTATACTTTTTCGTGCCGTTTTGCCATCAATTTTTAACCATTTTGCGTGCCATTTTAAACTAGCCCTTTATTTATTAATTAATGATAATTCCAATATATTTAAATATGTGTTTTTTTTACGTAGCATTGGTCTTTATTGCCGTTTCAATCGTTGTCTTGGTGATAGGAGTTCTTGTAAGATGTTAATTTGTCAACATATGCAAGAAACAGCGGTGAAAATATGTTAACATTAATTGTCGTTTTTCTCTACTACGACTTTTTGACATATGCGCCAAACCAATAATGAACTGACGATATAGTACATTATTTTAGACAAACCTAAAATTTAATACAAAGTCATATAATTTAATTCTTATATATAATATAAATATCGTCGTCTTAATATGCAACCCTGCTAAATCCACTTTTTAAGTAAATCCACTTTTTGTAAATTGAGTTTTTGATGCCGTGTAGAAGATACGCCTCGTCGACCAGCATGTAGTTTTTGTTCAATTTGAGTCTTGAAGTGTGTTAAATCAATTATATTTTTGGTTTTTTTTCAAGCACCACATATGAAAACAAAAATGTTTTTTGTCTCTCCTGTAACTTTTACTGAAAGGGAGTTAGCAGGTTTGCATATTAAGCCGACGATATGTTTATGTATACATTGTAATTATACTCACATTTTGTGCACAATTCTTTTTTTGTACTAATAGGAAGGCAAAGAGAAGCAGACTTAGAATTCTTAAATAATAAAGTTAGATAATTACTTATAACCAAATTCAACATTAGTTTTGTTGGAGTTTCCACTGTTTACATAATTTCTCAACATGGCTGATGATGAGATTCTTTTCGACGATGTGTATGAACTATGTGAGGTTATTGGCAAGTAAGTAACAACAACCTAACAATCAAGATGCTTATATTTTTAAACATTTAAATTTGTAATTTCTTTACAGAGGACCATTTTCGATTGTAAGACGTTGTATACATAGAGAGTCTAACCAGCAATTTGCTGTTAAAATAGTTGATGTGGCTAAATTTACAGCAAGTCCTGGACTTAGTACTGCAGGTGAGACTAATTTAATTACGAAAATATTATTAGTTGAAAAAATATAGCTTAGACTATGTAGTGAATGAAGTCTTATGAGAATTAAATAACATTTTTGGAGTGTTTGTTTGGTTATCAATAGGTCTAGGAGTTCCATGCACTCAAATTAAAAAAAAAAACGCGTTCCATGTACATACATACATAAAATATGTATTAAAAATTAAAGTTGTCAAATATTTGTATATTTTTAAAAACCGGTTTTCGAATATTTCGAAAACCCGACTTCTGAAAAAAATCGGATTTTCGGTTTTGTATTAAAAACCGGTTTCGAATAATCGGTTTTTTAATTATTAACAGCCGTATTCATAAAAACTTATTGATGATTAATTGACCGTTTTTAAGCAAAAATTGCTAAAGTTGTATTCATAAACGAAAAATAGTCTATTGAACCTTTAATAAACCATTCATAAAGTAAGAAAATTTATTGTTGGATTTGCCCTTCTTTAAACCAAAAATAAAATGACATTTTGATAAGTGTTTGCAACTTATGATATTATGTTTGTGAAATGTGTTAAAAAATAATGACAAAAATGTTTTATTTATTAATATGGACATGTTAAATACAATTTACTAATTTTTTTTTATTTTAGACAACCAATTTAAAGTTATATTGATAATTATTTAAAAAAAATTTATTTGATTTAAATGAATATGTTCAGGGGCAAATGCAGATATTCTCTTTAATTATTTATTAAATTATTGCAACTAGTTGTTTTTTTGGTTTAAAACAACAAATTATTGTTCAAAATTATTTAATAAAATAAAATAAGCAAATCATAATAATAGTGATGTTAATAAAAAGTAAACAAACTTTTTATTCGAATACTTTTTGATCGTATATTTAAAAACAAAAGATTTTATCATAGCTTTCGGCAACATTTTGTTCAGAAACTAAAATCATATGTAGTTTTATTTGATAAGAATAATTTAAAGGTCTACAATTAAAAAAAAGTTATAAAAAAAATTAAATATAGAATATCATGTGAACCGAATAGAAGTTTCATGCATCACTAACAATAAAATGGCAGCAAAATAAAAAGAAAGTTGCCATACTTAAACACAAAATCGCTACAAACAGTCAATAGTAAAAAAGCTGTTAATGTACGTTTATGAATACAAATTTTTATAAGAGATTTATACGCCAAAAAGCGTTTAATAGTTATTTCATACTATAAGCTTTAAATAAGAACTTTTTATGAATATGGCTGTAATTTTATAAAAAAGTAAAACAGAACAAGCAATCTGTTATGCTTGTTAGGTATATTACCATAGGAATGGTCAAAAAATATCGAAATACAAAATAATCGATATATATCGCCGATATTTGAAATACCGATATATCGATATTGAAATACGACTATCGAATTCGATATTTTTTAAAGGCAGTCTTCCTTAAAAACTTTAAATTTTAGCCGTTTTTTAAACAAAATGTTTTTTTAAGAATTGGCATCACTGCATGCATGCATCATATGTTTTTTAAACTAATATGAAGATCTAAAATGATTGGCATTTATAATGCTAGGTACACACATGTTGCAATTTATTATCACTAACAAAACTCGTTGTGTTAAATGATATGTTAAAGATTTTTATGCATCCATACCAATGGTTAAAATTATAGTGATTGGAAAGATTATTTTACTGATGATTAGGGCAACCAAAAAAAAGCACTAAAAAAACAGTTTTAAGATCTTAAAAAAGCGTTTAAAAACATGAAAATAAGCTGTTAAAATTAAAAAATAAGCAATTTAAAATTGGTTATTTTCCACTTAATTCGTTTAATATGTTGTTATAGTAAATTATAAGTTGATGCAATAAATTTTCGAAAAGAAAACTATGTCTTTTTGGAGTCAGCAAGTTCTTGTACATAGAAAAAGTTCTTCCTACGTCTACAGATGTTAAGGGAGCATATTTAAAATTGAGTATTTGCTTTGAAGTATATTTTATACGATTGGACTCATATATCCGCTTACCTCCCAAAATATCCCCAATATCTTTTAATACCGAAAATCTTTCATTTTTTAATGAAACTGATTTAAATTTTGTATTAAGTTTGTCTCCTATATCCCCTGGAACACGGGATATTTTCTTACGGTCCATAACTATGTTCACTTAGAAAACCAATGAAAGTTTTTTTATTTCCAATTTTGTTACAACTTCGTGTAAAACCCCAAAATTTACAAAAATTAACAATATTTGATACACAGAGAAATTCTTAATTGCTAAAACTATATTAAAAAAGCAAAAAATAAGACGTTACTATACCAAAACTATATTAAAAAAGAAATAAGACGTTACAAAGTATGATAGTAAAGGATTTTACAGACTGAGGAATTTGATCGTAAGAATACAGCTATGGAATTTCCGAGGGAAAAGAACTTAAACAAGCAAATATTAAATAAATAGACTTTTATTCGACCTTTACAAAATTTATTATTATTATTTAATTAAGCTTGAGGCCTTTTTTTATATAAAAAATATATTAAATTTATTAAACCAATATTTCGGCACTCCGTTGTGTGCCTTCTTCAGGGTTTTTCTTGAATTTTTGCCGAAATATTGCTTTAATAAATTTAATATATTTTTTATATAAAAAAAAGACCTCAAGCTTATTTAAATAATAATAATAAAGCAAATATTAAATTAGGTTTATAAAAAGGCTTAATACTAAAAACATAAACATATAAAAATTATACACAACACTATAAAAAGTACGTTACAGTACCGCTAAGACAGAGTTGCATAAAAATCAAGTAAGAAAGTATAGTCGGTCAAGCCCGACCGTATGATACCCAACACAACAGTATTTAAAAACAAGTTTCGAGCCGATATTGCCAAAATAAGCAAAAAAAAGCCCTAACAAATATAGCTCATTTTCTTTGTTTTTTTATGATCGGAATTTGTGTTCAATCAAAATCTTTCTATCCTGTAAACCAAAAAATAAGCATTTGCTTTTTTTTGGTTGCCCTACTGATGATATTCCATCAAACTTCAATCAGTTTTGGCCAAAAGTTTATAGCTATATGCATGCGGCAGGTACGTACCTATTATTTTGAAGAATTTGCTTTGGCTGTACTTTTTATGTTGGTAACTTAAGCTAGTAATGCCTCTGTTGCAAGAGTATTTTCAATAAAGAACTCTTCTCAATAAAAAAGTTTATCATTTTGCGAAGCACTAATGGCACATTTAACAAAAATAATGCTGGGTACACACAGTGCAATCTACATCAATGCAATCTCAAAATATCAATACGTTTTGATGTTGATGCAATCTGGAATGAATGAAATGAATGAAAATGAATTTAATTTGCTAGATTGCGTAAATGCATTGCATTGTGTGTACCCAGCATAAGAAGAAGTGCCGGATACAAGAAGCAGGTTGACAGGAGAGCACATAAAACAGAGAGTGCTCCTGATGTCAATATCTGATGATAACTGTTTTAACTAAAACAATCAAAAACATTTCTAGTTAAAGTTGGTACTTTTGGGGTGCAATTCAAATTTTAAGTTAAGTTTGTACTTCCATGACTTATTTACTTCCATTTAAAATTTTTGTAATATACTTTTTTTTTAGATTTCATATAGTTTTTTGTATTTTTCCCTTTTGTTTTTGTTATAATTGAATTTTTTGTTTTGATTGAATTTTTTGTTCTTTTTAATTTTTTGAAATAAAAGCTAGCAATGAAATTACATATTTTATGTCTGTTCATAAATATGTATGTAAGTATGTACAAAGGCATACTAAATTTTTTAGTTTGGTAATAGTTTCAACAAAAAACGTTCGATATATCGATATTTTTTAAATAATAAATATCGATACTCTTAAAAAATATCGATTCGATATATATCGATATAATTTTTCAATTTTCCCATCCCTATATTACCACATAAAATGTAACAGCCTGTTCATCGATTTCGAACGTCATCGTTCGCATAGAAAATTACATTTAAAACAAAAACAAAATTCGAACATTGTACGAACTTTGTTTTTGTTTTAAATGTAATTTTCTATGCGAACGATGACGTTCGAAATCGTTAAACAGGCAGTAAGTTTGATGTAAATAGAGATCAGTTTAATAAAACAAAAAAATTTGTTGTTTTTATACCCACACTATTATGCGATTGTTCTGATGTGTGTAACACTAAAAAATATTGGTCCTAGACCCACCTCTTAGAATGCCGATCGGCTGGTTGTCTGTCCATGTATAGTACAGGTCTCAATTTTGATAAAATTTAATACATACATTTCAATTGTCACAAGGACGAATCCTATTAAATATGGTGACTTGTTTCCGAAATAGTCTTTGTGCCCATAAACTATCTTACTATGTTGGTAATTAGATTAAAGTTGACTCAAAAATATTTTATTGCAACATAAATCGTCTCAAATAATTTGGGGGCATTCGATTTCTCAACTAAGTTTTTAGGGGACATCACGTTCACTAACCGTTGAGATTGTGTTAATTGTCAGTAATGCCATGTAAAGCATATCTAATTTGGAAGATCTTTTAGAAAACTTATCTCTGTAGTCAAAATTTTCTTTAAAGTCACTGTTATTAACTGTTTTTGACCTTTAAGCTGGGTTTTGAATTGTTTTAAGGTAACAGTAAGCGGTTTTTCTATTACGGTTTAAAACTCAACTCTAGTTTAGTTGAAATTTTGCAGTTTTTGTATTATGGTTTACAACTGTTTTTTTAGTGCGGTTTACAAAAACATCAAAAATTTACAACTCATAACTGGCAGTTGTTTTACTGTACAGCAGAAACCAAAGCCAAAGTCAGAACTGTCTTTTAACTCATACTCTGTGTTGTAGAATTCTTCTGTAAGCTCAATAGCTTGGTACTGTGCTGAATATGTTATGTATGGTGACAACAATTAAAATACTGTTGTGAATAACGTAAGTGGTTACTAAAAAATGTCATCGAATGCAAGATAATTAAAAAATTAATTATAAGAAAAAGTCAATTATTCGAGACCAAAAAACCGATTTTTCGAATATTTCGAAAACCGGCCTTTTAAAAACCGAAAAAATAGAAAAAAATCGATTTTTCGAATACTTCGGAAATCGGTTTTGACAACTCTAGTTTGTAGCACTGAACACAAGTTCTAAAAGCACCATTGTTACTTTGAAACATTTTGTTCGTTTAATTTTAGCTCCTCCTTCATTAGACGACTTGTCGAGTTATTTAAATTTCTTTCTGAAGCAGCTGTACTTTCCCAGGCTGTACTTAAATTTGAATATTCCGTTGGGAGGCTTGAACTAATTTTATTTATAACCATGGTATCTGTTAATTTGCGCCAGAATACACCTCTGCCAAAAAATTTTATACATTGTTAAAAAATTCTAACCTAAAAAATTTCTGCATTAAAAATTGTAGTTGAATTACATCAATGAGCAAAGCTTATCATAAATTTTTTTTGGGTGTATTGCAATTAGGGATGCCAATCCCGAAATCCCGAATACCGAAATCCCAGGATTATTCTAAAAATTTAAGTCCCGAATCACGGGATTTTTACATAAAAATCCCGAGATTTTTAGCTTAGTAAAAATCAAAAATTTAATATAAATCATACTGGCAACGAATCTAATTTTTAACTGGTTAGAAACAGAATAGAATAGAGTTCGGTGTGGTCTTTTTTCTAAGTGAATGATAATAAAACTGCGCACGCAAAATGCAAGTTGTGCAAAAAGGTGTTAAGAAATTTAGGGGGTTCTACCAAATGTCTTTTGACACATATTTGTTTAAGTTTTATTGGATTAATACTTGAATATATATTTTAGATAAAATAAATTAAATATTGTCATATAGCAGATATGTAGCTATTTATTTACGATATCACCGAGAAGTGTTGAATGCGTACATTGGTTTCGTCGGCAGCATATGTTTGCAATAAAATAACGTATCGATAATGTTAAATGCGTACATTGGTTTCGTCGGCAGCATATGTTTGCAATAAAGTAACGTATCGATAATTTGTTTAAGAAGCTTTTTAAAATATAGGTTTTAATACATCATTTTTCCATATTACTTTAAAAGAATACATTAAACTGTTTTATTTTGTAATGAGTTTAATTTTCTTCATGAATTAATTTGTTTTAATACTTATACAAAAACATTAAATTAAAATTATATGAATTTTAAAAATTGGATTTTATATATCCATGGTTTTCTCCCGCAATCTCGTAACTCAAAAACAGCTACTTTTCAGGAGAGACAAAATACTTTTTTTTTTACCAAATACTTAAAACTTTTTGCTTATATTCTTTTATAATCCAAAAATTAGGAAAAATTCCTATATTCCGCCAAACAAAAAAATTGCAAAATTGTAAGGCGGTATTGACTGATTACTTTTCCGGTTAAAACACAAAAAAAAATCGGAAAAAATCGAGTTACGTGGTTGCGGAAGAAAACCATCAATATGAAATCCCGAAAAATCCCGATCCGTCCCGGGATTCCGTTTTTTCACCTCTGAACGATTTATAATACCCCAGGTATTGATACTTTCTAACAGCGCCTTTACTTGGAAACACCATACTTCAAAGCCATGTTTCTTAATGCTGATTATCTAAATGCAGTGTTGCCACCTCACGTGTATATCATGTGTAATATTTTTGTTCATGTGTAGCCCATGTGTAATTCATGTGTAATTTAATATTTGAAAGCTTTGTAGCACTGATTTTTGTTATTATTTTTTTCACAAGAAGTAAAAAGGTTTATTATTCTTAGCAAAACTTAAAGATTTAATTAAAAGAATGGAAGCTGTAAAAGAGCTGAACTAAGAATGGTTGCATCATTAACTACTAACCATTTGAGTATTTAAACAGCGCTTGCCACAATTTATTATAACGACGAAACATCCTGGGTACATTATTTTTTTTTTATTTCAAAGAGGGTGGATGATCGAAAGAAATGTTTGAGCTTCTCAAAATTACAATTATAGAAAAAGTGTTGTAAAGCAAATAAAGAGACATTTGAAAAATATTTTTGTGTTGAATATGTAAAAAATATAAAAATGTCCGGCGTATCCAATGTTGCAGGGATAGAGAAACTGAATTAACATTCCGTTGAAAAATTGCGTCGACGACATTTATAGGGATGCATCAAATGAAATGTATGCTACATATCGTCACCTAAAATGCAAAAGGGCTTAACAAAAAACAAAAATTGAAATAAGAGTTTTTGATTGAATTTGGTTCGTTTTATTAAACTTTATGTTCACAAACAATTTTAGATCAAAAATGGCGACTTTATTAAAGAAATTCAAATGCCAATTACACCTATTTGTTATTGATTTTGTAAAGTTTTTTGCTTCTTTGCATTTTTGGTATACATATATGATGCTTAAAATATCAATTCCACTTAGAAAATTTAAATTGGTTTACGTTTTCTGAAGAAGCCAAATACGGGTTTAATTCCACTTTTGATCGAAATTTGTTTCTGTGACATGCGTAAAAAGATTGCACGTGTAATTCGTATTTTCATGTGTAATTTTGGCATGATCCATGTGTAATTTACCATTCCGTTGGTGGCAACACTGTCTAAATGCTTAAATATTAACCTGTTGTAATAGCAGCGTTCAAAGAACCAATAAAAACAAACAGAAACGTTTTGTATTAAATTCACAATCTTAGGAATGTATTTATTTGATTCTTGATTATACAAATTCAGTTAATGTAGATTAATATAATGATTAATTTATTTTAGAACAAAATTTAAGAAGAAGGAAATTAAAAAAGTATGAAAGTAAAACCGACTTTTTATAATTAACAAAATGTTGCCACTTAATACAAAAAATATGTAAAAACAGAATAATATTTTCATATTACAACAGTTATCGTAACCCAATTAAAGTAAGAAATATTTTTTTTGTTATAAATAACCATTATTTTAACCAAAAACATTTTTTTGGTTTTAAAAGAGAGTTTTTCGCTACAAATATCCGTTAATAAATATTTTTTTTTTGGTTATCAGTGATGAATTATTCAGGAGGGCTTGATCTAAGTATATTCGTCCGTCCGGCGGATTGGCAGGCTGTAAGTGTAAGCCTTGTAGAGGTTGAAATTTTGAAGATAATTTGATGAAAATTAGTACAAAGGTTCTTATTGTCATAAAGACCAAGCCCATTGAAAATGGCGAGAACTTAAACAATAATTTTAACCACATAATATATATATTATTTTATATGGGGTAAACTCTTGAAAATTTGTCCCCACTGACTCCGCCAGCCCATAAAGCACACCAAAGTAATTTCCTGTGGATGTAAGTGTTTTTCGACAAAAGTTTGTGGATTCTCCTCACTCCAAATGCGACAATTCTAATTATTTTCGTACCCATTCAACTAGAAATGGGCTTCATCGGAAAATAAAATTTTGCATGGAAATTTAAAATCAATATCAATTTGTGCTTCAGCCCATTCGCCGAATTATTTTGATTACAATTTCAGATTCATAATTAAATTTCAAAGCAAACTAAACAAAAAGCTGTTAAGTGGGTGCTCAAATAAAGCAGTGATTCCAACTCAAAACTGTGACACTCTAAAAAACACCCTTTACTTATCAACTACTTAAATGTAAAGGTAGAAAGAAAAAAATGTTAAACTACGTATTTTGTAGTAGGTAAATAGTAAAAACGTACCAAGAAATAGTCATCGTAATTTAGTACCAAAATGAAAGTATGTTTTATAAAACTTTTTAATAGATAATAAGAAATGTTGGTCTCTTTTAAATACTGACATTATTAATTTATATAGAACAAAACATACTTTTTGCAGATTTAAAACGTGAAGCAACAATATGTCACATGCTTAAACATCCACATATAGTGGAACTTTTAGAGACCTACAGTTCGGAAGGCATGCTTTATATGGTATTTGAGTTGTAAGTTACTTATTTAATTTGACACGTTATACTTAAGGTGACAACAATATATTAATATAAACATACCTTTTCTTTTAAAGTATGGAGGGATCAGACTTGTGTTTTGAGGTGGTACGGAGAGCAGTTGCGGGATTTGTTTATAGTGAGGCGGTTGCTTGGTAAGTTTTCAGTTCAAATTATTTTACTGTTTAAATAATTGCTTTATTTACATTTTCCACAGTCACTACATGCGCCAAATACTAGAGGCATTGCGTTATTGCCATGAAAATGATATTTTGCATCGGGATGTTAGACCAGCTTGTGCTCTTTTAGCAACAGTCGACAATTCAGCACCTGTTAAATTGGGTGGGTTCGGTTCAGCTATTCAATTGCCAGGAGGAAGAGATTCTTTGGAGACACGTGGTCGTGTAGGATGTCCTCATTACATGGCTCCGGAGGTTGTAACAAGACGTCTCTATGGAAAGGGATGTGATGTCTGGGGTGCTGGAGTCATGCTACATGTTCTACTATCTGGACGTTTACCTTTTTTAGGATCTGGAGTACGGTTACAAAACTCAATAGCAAGAAGCAGATTAACGGTATTCAATCCCTTTAAAAACAAAACGATATTATTTCCTTTTAACATTTACTGCGATAAAACTTCAGCCCAGTTATGAATAAAAATTCCCCGGGAGTTTTTTTTCTTTTTCCTATTTTTACAATTGAATTAACATAGAAAAAATAGGAGAAGGGAGAAAACTCCCGGGGAATTTTTATTCATAATTGGGCTGCTTTTATTTGGGGGCAGCTTTTTAGTTATTAAAATAACAAATTTTAAAATCTTGCGCTTTCATTTTAATGTAAATTACGCTTGCTTTACCAAAATTTAACTGAATTATAATGAAGATAATTAAGGTATTCACGTCAAAAGTTGCTTCCATGCGAAAAAGCAAAATTTCAACCTAATTGCTTTTTTTTGATTTTTCAAAAGGGTGCAACTTTTGACGTGAATTCCTTTAATATTTACTTTAGTGTAAATCAAAAATGACCACATAATTTGACGGCCTTATTTACCCTAATGTCAATAAAAGACTAATTTTTGTCCATTACTCTTACTTACTGACCAGAGAATGTGTGATTGAAAAAAATAAACACTTAATCAAAACCACGAAATAAATTTTTTTGCGTTTATTCAATAAAACCAGTTCAGCCACACAAATTCGCTGTTGTTTTTGAATCAGTCAAATAATTCACAACTTTTTGGCTCTGCGATTTAAATCATCGTTAAGCTTCGTGCGTCAATTTAGTTGTTTGTGTATATGGTTCGACAATGATTGTTTTGTTAGAGAATTAATTAAAAAAATCAAGAAGTTATGCAGTGATTAATTCATATGCTCGATTCGGAAGAATACAAATTTAAATGAAACTCTAAAAGCACACATGCAAACAAAAGATTTCAACAGAAAGAGAAGACTATGCTTTTAAAATAAACTTTATACATATTTTGAACAAACCCAATACAAAACCCGATTTATTTGATACTATGATTAAAACTCACACTCATACCAACGTAGCAAAATCCAACAAGAAACTGATTTTATTCAACACCAAAACCAATGATGCCAACTCTTGCATCTTTAAAGCACTAAGAGCAAAACTAAGCTGTTCCATCAAACTTTTGTATACAAACTTGGTAATGGCGGCACAAATCTGTTTTCTGATTAACTAAACCCAATTAACTGAGATCTCAAAAAACCAGCTAAAGAATTTACACGTGAGATTAAATCAATCATAAAAGTGATTTTTGCATCTCTGTCACTGCAATAATTATAAACAATAATTTAATGTTACCTTGTAGTATATATATGTTCCTCTTACTCCTCTGGGGAGCTTAGGGCCGCAGTATACTGCTATACTATTACAATAAATTTAGACACTAGTCTTTAATTTAAAATAATCTCTAATTATTATCTCGAAGTTGTTGATTTCTTAAATACGAACATGTTTCATTTTTATCTGAACCATTATTTTTGGTATTGAACTTCAACAAAATTATATGCATTTGTTATGTTGTTGCATATAAGATTAAAAAACAAAACAAACAAAAATTAAGTAGAATTTTATAGTTTTGTTATGGAACGCCTCATTAATTTTCTTAATTTTATTGTTTTTTATAGTTTGAAGCACCAGAATGGAAATCAATATCTGCATCAGCAAAGGATTTGGTGTCAAAGATGTTGGCAGTTAACCCTCATCACAGATTATCGATTGCTCAAGTTTTAGAACATCCATGGATAAGAGTTATATATATTTAAAAAAGCATGCTAATTAAAAATACTTATAATAATTTATTTTGTATATTTGCTTATTTGTTCAGGATCGAGACAAACTGCAGCGTCAACATTTGGCTGATACGGTAGAAGAATTAAAGCGCTACAACGCTCGACGTAAACTAAAAGGAGCAGTGCAAGCCATTGCAGGTGGCACCACATTAGATCCTATTTTTGGAACCGATACAGATTCCAGTAAGATCATGCAGATAGTTTGAATAGTCAATAAGTACATTAATAACTAATTTTCAGTGCCAGTTGCCTCGGCTTCAGATATATTAAATGAATGGGCCGATGAAGAAGCTGGAATAGAAGCTGTGCAACGAATTTTAGATTGCCTAGATGATATTTATGCTCTACAAGATGCCCACGTTGACTCAGACGTCTTAAGGGACATGTTAAGAGATAATCGCTTGCACCAACTTTTACACGTATGTTTCGGAAGTGTTTTATTTCTACTTTATATTTACCAGTTATGTTAAATGTTTCAATTTTTTATTTACCCTAGCTATTTGATCGTATTAGTTCAACAGTTGTGTCTCCAAATCGTGCACCTACAGCAGATGCTGTATCTCGTAGCCGCGATGTCATAGAGCTAATAACATCCGTTGGGGTAAATCAATATCTTAGAGATGAACTAATGCAAATTTTGGTTTCACCCCACTTACAGGTATGTTACAGAAAGCTTGTTACCCATTCACCCACACATACACTTATATTTGGCAAGATTTTTAAAATTAGGTGATTACATGTGAAAACTGGTGGTCGAGATCTCGACCGCTTTTATAATTAGATCAATCAATTTTCTATGTGATATGATATAAAATATAATAAAAAAATGGTTCACTTTACTATGAAATCGTAAATATGAGAGCTAAAACTAAGATATATAAAAAGATCGAGGAATTTAGTTTTTATTTTTATTAAAAAAAAAAAAAATTATTTTAAATATTTGTGGGAGGCCTTGATCAATAACCCATATCGCACTTTGATCACAAAGAGGGTATTACTTAACATTTTTATTTTTTCACGCTTTGGAAAATCGACACGTACTATTCATATCTACCTGCTGTAAAAATATCGTGCCATAATGTCTACTTTTTGGACCTGTTTTGTCTTTTCTCAAAGGTAGATAGTTTCTGACAGCGCAATCAACACAAGATACTTTTAGAGATGTATCAATAGATGGATCTCCCGTTTGGTTTATATTTGGCAGATGGTTACAAATATAATCATAAACACGATTGTAATCACAACACAAACAAACATTTTCTCTTAATATTTGATTTTGAACTTAAATTCTGATTCTGCACGAAATAAGATAATGGTCTGATAGTTCGTATTACACGAATCAAATAGACAAACAATTTAGAATGTTACTGTATGTTTGATCTATGGATGTTCCGCTTTCTGGCCAAGTAATCAATGTATGACAATTTTTAAAGTCACAATTTGCAAGGAAATTTAACAAATTGTCTGACAAAGCTGCAGGATTATTATGGCTTTTCTGTATCGGCTTGTAAGCTTATTTTTTTCTTATTTGTCGCATAGAAGACAGTATGTATATAATGGTGGTCGTGCTTCAGGTTTGCTGTCGGTTTATAGTGGTGTCCCATAGGGTTCTGTTCTTGGCCCTCTTCTGTTTATCATGTTTGTAAATGATCTTTTTGGGAACATACATAGCTAATGGAATGTGTACTCCATTTGCATTTGCTGACGATGTGCAGCTGTTGTTCAGTGGTACTGCGGAGTTTTCTAATGTTTTGCAAAACATGATTGAATATACTGTTGGGTTATTGGTTGATTGGATAGGTAATAACGACCTGTCTATTAATGCGAAAAAGACTAAGGCAATGATGTTTGGTAAAAGTGATAGGGTTGATTTTTCTATTACATTAGATGGTCATTTGATTGAATTTGTTGAGAAAATGGAATGCCTAGGGGTTATTGTTGCCATGTTAATACTAGGGTTAACTTTATTTTGCGTAAGTTGTATAGTTTGGATTTAATGTTGCCTTTTTTTGTTAAAAGGCGGGTTGTTCATGGCCTTATTATGCTATTATTTCTTTATGCCTTGGAAGTTTACTCGGGAACTTGGGGATATGTTTTGAATAGAATAATGCTGGTGTTCAATAGGGTAATGAGATATTTATTTTCTCTCAGATTATGTCGGCACGTTTCTTCGTATGTTGTACGATTTCATGGTTTTTCATTTGAGGATTTAGTTAAATTAACGACGTTATTGCATTTTTACAAGTCTTATAGGTCTGTTAACGCCTAAATATTTGGTTGATTTGTTTGAATTTGGTAGATCAAACAGAAATAAGCAGTTGGTAATACCAAGATTAACTTTATTTTGTGTAAGAGTGGCTCGTTTATATAATAAGTTGCAGGATTTTTGAGGGTATTTGATGTTTCCCCTGATGTCTTTAAGATTAAGCTCTATCGTGAGTTTTCTGCACTGTCGGGTTTAAGTAAATGCTGTTCCTATCAGATTAATGGAACTTGCAAGTAAGATCTTTAAGGGATATATAGTAGGACTTTTGTCTGAAATTTTTTATTAATATCCTTATGTATTTTAGATTTTTTGAAATTGTTGGGTTTTGCTTTTAATTTTTGTGCAATTTGATTGACCTCTTAATTAAAACTTATTGTAAAAATGTTACTTATATTTATTATTTAAAATTTTTTCTATAAATTATTTTTTGTTGTTCTGTACTATGTACTACTAATTTATTTTTAAAAAATTTTTTTTTTACTATTATTAAGTAGAAATTTGTAAGCCGATTATGGCCAATAGGCTAGGCTACTGAAATTTAATAAATAAATTAAATTAAATGTATTTGTAAACCAACAATATCCGAATCTCCCGCAAAAAGGCACGGTTTTCGCCCATAACTATGAAGAAGATTCTCCAGAAACGATAAAAATCTATTTGTGTTAAATTTTTGTGACCGATTAAACAAAGAAAATTTCATAGATTTACCAGCAGGGCCCTGTTTCTCAAAACTACAAGTTACAAATCTACAAGTAAAATACATTAAAAAAAGCCAACATTTTTTACTTGAATATTTGTAACTTATAGTTTTGAGAAACAGGGTCCAGGTATATAAAATTCGGTACAGACGAATTTAGCAGTCTTGCTTATTCGTAACATACATATGTTCGTCTATTGTATCCATATTAAACAAATTGTTTAGTTATTTAAGAAAATTGTGTTTTGTCATATGTTAAAAACAACTTAACAACTTGAATGCAATTTTCCGCTTAACAGAGAACACAGAAAAATTTATTACATAAATATGCTTTTTCGCCATTAAAAAGTGTTTAATTTTGTTAATGTTTCGATTTTTATTCCTTAATTTTTATTTTAAAACTTTTTGTTTGACGCTGTAAGAACAAATATTTATTTGCCCAAAAACGAGGAAAATATTTAACGGTTAAACTGGTCACATAAGAAGCATTTTTGTTTGCTGACAAAAATAATTTTGTTTGCCCAAAATAAGTGGTTTTTTTGGTTGGCCCTTAAAAATTTTGTTGTGGTCAGATTAGGGCAAACAAATATTTGACACTTTTTGTCTAATGTTTGCTATATTATGTGACCTCACCTTAAAAACGTATTGCACATCTAGTTCAAAAGTGACTCAACTCAAAAAACTTAATTTTTTAGAAATCGAAAAAAAAAAACTGATTATAAAAAAATATTTGGACCATTTAGTAGAAAACCGATGCAGATTATCATGGGTGTCATGGAAATCGAAAACGAAAAACGAAAGAATTTTAAAAGTCGTTTTTCAATAAGATTTCGGTAATTAAAAAATTTTATGTCAATTATTATACAGATATTGCTCCATTAAACATAATTCTTTAACAAAAATTGTAAAAATTAGATTTTAAGTTTATTGAAAAGAACTTCCAAATTTTTTCGTTTTACGTTTTCGATTTCCATGACACCCCTGTATGATCTAAATTTTTTCTGTTTTTAAATATTTATACCCTAGATAATGAACAATTCTTACCGTCATTTTTGATGATGTATTATTTGCACAAGTTAACGAACTATTTTAAGTTATGTCATTTTAGCTGAATTCTTTTCAAGATTTGAGACTAAACTGACACAAGTCTAATTAATATAAACTCCAACAAAGATTTATTTTATCAAGAGTGTCACAATTCGAATTAAGACTATTTATTTATTACTAAGCAGAAGGAAAATACTACCATTATATTTTCTGACACAACTAAAAAAAAGTCACTGTTTTCATTTTATTCCATCTGAAACATAAAGAAAGACAACTGTTTTTAGTAACAGTTAACAACAAGAAAATACACTAATATTTTTTTTATAGATAAACAAGTGCATAGTGTGCTTATGGTAGTATCCACACGCAATATTATCCTTCGTTGGCATTTAATTCGACAACTTTTTACTTGAAACAACGCTGAAAATTGGTATAGACCTTTTTTTTGTCGTTCTAAATGTTGTCTCAAAAGTCACAAATGCTATCGTGTCCGCGTCTTAAGATATTCAAGGTCAAAGGTCATAAAAATCGGGTTTTCGCGAATATCTCGCTTCTTACTGCTAAAATGAGATTTGCACCTTTATGAAAGTTGTAGAGTATAAAGTTCTCTACAACTTTTGTCATCTTGAAACAATCAAATAAAATTTAAATTATTTTCAACTTAATGACAATCGTCATTATTTTCACAAAAAAAAAAAAAAAAAAAATAATAATAAGTCTTGTAGATACATCTGTAGGAATTCCGTCGGAATTCAATTAGACATACATATCTGTACACAAATTTCCCCCGATATATCCATTTGAAATCGATCAGAAATCGTCCAGACAGTAAGTATATTCAATGTCTGACAGAAATCTGAATGAAGTCAGACATTTGCAAGAAATGTCTAATTCAGACAACGTCGGAGTATTTTGCTGGCTGTGTATCTTTAACAAGGCCACTTTCTCTTTTTTTTAGGTACCATTTCATTTTAGTCAAGATTAATCGTTAAGGCAGAGTTAGCCGAACGTCCACGTTCCCTGACGGAACGTCTGGTTCGTTTTGTTATTTGCAAACAATGTAAATGCTTACTGAATTTAAATGTCACGTTGACGGAACGTCTCGATCTGTATAAAACAGATTTTTATGCCGTTGTTACGTGACAGTTGTAAGGCAGTGATGGGCTGCTTGTATGTTTAATTGAATGTGGGTATTTTTGCTCTTTTTTTGGAACTTTTTTCAGTAAGCTATGGAATTGAGACAAAACAACTTAAAATACAACACATTTCCATATAAACAAATATATTTATGTTTAGATGTAAAAAATAAAAAAAATTTAAATACACATACAATGGAAATGTGAAACAAGTAAAAGGCTTTAAATAGTATCAAAACCTCGTTTGGTGCGTACACAATACAATATATGTATGCTAAAAATATATATGCTAAAATACAAATTTGTTTATTGTAAATCTATAATATAAATATAAATTATTAATGTTTTTTACATACACAAAATACTGTTTTAATACCATTTAAATCACTTGGTACTTTTTCTGCACAGCGGTCACCATTTAAACATTTTTGATTCCCATCACTGTGTGTTTTGTTTTATGTATACTATTGCTTTTTGTTTATGTATGGGAAACACATATGACACATTTTTAAATGTTCTATAAGTGCACCAACGTGCTTACAGTACGGTGCGGTACATTACGGGTACAGCAACGTTCGCCTAACTGGGCCTTTAGTTTGAAATTGTATCTTCGCAACGACGGATATATGGTTTTAAGAGTTATGGCTGATTTCTGTTTTATATGTGGGAACTCACTTTCAGAAGGTGTTTCTGTAAATGTTGTTCTTGGCTTACGAAGGTTAAAAAAAGCAAGTATTGAAAGGAATGATGGACATATAGACTATTTAAATACTTTAAGTTCTGTAAATGTGCATTCCGAGTGCTGAAAAGTGTACACTAGTAAAAATGTTATTGTTGCATCGAAACGACGCACAGAAGAGGGTGAACCTTCAACGTCAAGAGCACCTCTTAAAAAAATAACTGAAGTGTTTTAATTTAAAAAATTAGACGGACAATAAGTAATGTTAGTACTCTTGCATTCAAAGACAACGTAATTAATAAAGCAGAAGAATGAAGCGGTTCCTTAGGAGAATTAGTAAAGGAACGTATACTTTACAATGATGATTTGATCGCTGCTGAAGCAAAGTACCATACTATTTGCTATACCAAGTTTTTAACCCGAGTACCATCTGCAGATAAGAAGCCTCGCCAAGATGATCAAGTCACTCAAGCAATGAAGGAGATTTTTTGTTATATAGAAAATAATGTAGATTCTCAATTTACTTTAAAAGAGCTTAAAGATGTCCCTACGGAGTACATACCCGACAATAAGACAATTATTACAAAACTACAACAAAAATATTTAACTGATATAATAATCACAAAAAAATAGGATCATTTACAATTATATTTTTCCGTGATACACAGGTTAATGTATTATCAAAAGCTTGGTACGAAAATAAAAAAGCACTCCTGCAGAAGAACGTTTACGGATTGTAGAAGCTGCTGCGGCTATTATTAGATCATCTGTAGTAGAAACTAACACGTACCCACCTCCGAATAAAATGCTTGATGTTATTAATGAAGAAATACCAAAAAAAATATCACATTTTTTAGGAGAAATTATATTAAAAAATAGAAAAAGACAAGTAAGTGGGTATATGCCATGTATGCCACGAATACAATTTGTGAAGAAATTGAACGGGGTTGTAACATATCTTTAGATTCTGTAGACCAACATGTTGATGCGAGAAATTCTCGCATAAAAAGGGATAATACTGATGTAAATAAACTGGTTGATTGGTTTACGCTTCATAATCCCTTTCCAGATACGAATCAGTGGGTATCCTTACATTCAGGAATCGTTGGAAACGACCAAATTAATTGTCACAGAGCCCATTAAATCGGATTGCAATCTATGGTAAAGATAACTGGTTTGAACTTTAATGAGATAAAGTTAGAACGCGTCGATAAGGTTTTACCGCTTTCAGCCGTTAACAAATCTGTCAAGATAAATGATTGTAAAGTCTCTGTAGATCCATTGTTACTTTTCCAGAGAATAACTGTAAGCAAAAAATTTTAAAGTAGTCTACAAGAAGAATATCTTCAATATGAACTAAGCCCGTATCCGACATCTTTATTTGATATTAATGGCATGAGAAAAACCACGAAAGCGGCATTATATGGCAATATGATACCTGTCGATGTCGACCTTGATGAAAATAATGTAACATACATTATCGATACTTTCTCCATTATTTTGGATAAATAAATACATTAAATAATTACAAACACATTATGGCTCATCAATTGTTGTTGTATTTGACGGATATTCGAACTATAGAAAAAATATTAAAGCAATGGAACAACGAAGAAGATCGGCTGCACTTTCAAAATCATATGAAGTTCGTTTTGACGAAACAATGATGGTGCCAATCAGCCAAGAAAATTTTGTATCAAATCGGTCTAATAAAAAAAAAGTTATCGACATGCTTGTTGAAAAATTTAAAACTGTTAATATCACAACAAAACAAGCCAGAGATGATGCTGATGTTCTCATTATCGAGGCAGCTTTTGCCTTATCTGAGCATCAAAAAACTGCTGTCATCATAGGAGCAGATATTGATTTGCTCGTTATTTTGATTGGACGTACTCAATCACATCAACAGGAAATTTTCTTCAAAAAAGTTGTCAAAGGCAATGTTAAGACACAAATGTACTCTTCTAAAAGTTTTGACCAATATCCCCGTCCTTAAAACACATTTTATTTTTACGCGCATTTAGTGGCTGTAACACGACTTCTGCGCTATTCAAAAAAAGAAAAAAAAAACTTACTAGAGCATTGGAGAAAATTCCCAATTTGGATCAGCTGGTGGAAGTATTTCAACAGGAAAATTGCCCCGTACAAACATTATTTGAAAATGGAGTGCGCATCTTGCTGGCATTATATAATGCTCCAAAATCTGAGGACAACATAAATCATTTTCGCTACACGCAATTCATCAAATTAACGAAACTAAATAAACCAGTACAATTGTCAACACTTCCGCCAACCAGTGCAGCAGCTCATCAACATATCGATCCCTTTGCGCGAAAATATCGTATGTTACAAAAACCAAATTTTACAGGACAGCCATTTTTCTACTTTTCTCTGCTTTCGCTTGCAATATCAAAATGAAAATATACAATCAATTTTTGGAGCAAGGAAGTGAAATTCGCCTACAATATTTTGTCAGGTAACGTCTCTTTGAATGTAGAACAAGATTGCATCAAAAACTCAATTTCAAAAAAATTGGCATATAAG
This sequence comes from Pollenia griseotomentosa, assembly GCA_963931875.1. NCBI lineage: Eukaryota > Metazoa > Arthropoda > Insecta > Diptera > Polleniidae > Pollenia > Pollenia griseotomentosa. Next base: position 1,102,065 of record OZ007560.1, read on the forward strand.
ATAATTTCGCGCAAAGGGGTCGATATAAATCGTGTCTACTACCAGATTCAAACGTGGTTAGGGAAGAACTTAGAACCCCAAGAATGGGGCTGGATGCTTGAAAATGAAATCCTGCAGCCCATAAGAACGTTATTACCTCCAGCGCCAGCCGAACTACTAAACATAATATTTTGCAATTGCGGATGCAGAAAATCAGGGCTACTATGTTCTTTAGCTTGTGGCCAGTGTCATGGACAAGCTTGCCTCAATGCTCCATTAAATCCAAGTAATTCCGATGAAGAGAGCACATACGATCCTGAAATTCTGGAAGGTTTGGAGATGAATATGACCGATAATGAGGATGATGATGACAATGAATTGAATCTCTTGGAGCGACAAGAAGAAGAAGACGACGAAGAAGAATAAGATAACTAGCTTTCATTCAGAATTTTGTTATAATTAAAGCCAACAAAATTTATTTTAATATGGCATTTTTAATGATAAATAAAGATATGTGTAAAATATATTCCCTTACTGTAATTCAAACTATATAATCCAGAATAAATAATAAATAAACTACAGTTAAAAAGAAATAATTAAGTTACTAAATTTAATTAATTATATATAATTATTACATAAATAATGGACATTGCTTAAATATGTATTTTTTAGTAAATAATTGACTTTATACAACGTACTGACAATCGTAACTCATGCTTGACTTTGTATTAAACCATATATGACTGTACACTGCGCACTCTTAAGACGCGGTCACGATAGCATTTGTGACTTTTAAGACAACATTTAGAACGACAAAACAAAGGTCTATACCAATTTTCAGCTTATTATCTTTCATTCCGAGGTTGGCCCCTTTTTTTACCTAAAATGACTGGGCTATAAATAATCGTTTTTGGATGAAACTTTAAGTAAATTTGCTTAAGGCCAGTTTACACGGTAATACAATGTATTACGACTTTGTAGAATCAAAATATTAAGAAATTCTCTCCGTGTTTAAAAGAAAAAAAGAAAAATCTTTTGTAAGTATAATTCATGTTTACACGGATGGTATAAGTAAAATCAAAAATAAAAACAAAAAAAAAACAGATGGTTGCAGTTTTAAATTTTTAAAAAAACAACATGAAAATTTCCTGAGTTGATTTTAGTTGTTTTTGTAATTGTATAAAAATGCTACCACCTTCAATATACTCCGTTAAAATACACCTCTGGTGTGATGAGAATACATAAGTTTCTAAAATGGTTTAGAAAAAAAGCATTTACCGACCGCTTGTCAGATTTTGTATCCGTATTCTCTCTTACTCAATACATTTTGCTTTTACATGATAAGATTTTTCTCATTCTACATAATTATTCGACAAGTCGTAATACAAAATATTACCGTGTAAACTGGCCTTTAACAATGTCTTTAACGCAGCTTTAACAGAAAGCCATTTAAAACGCCAATATTTTTTTAAATGATAAAAGTAACTTCTTATTTTTCCTTAGAGCGTCACTTTGCGGTATCCTGAAAAATTTAAATTTTTTTCCCGATTCCCCGGAAAGTAAAAAAGTGCGCCAATGAAAAACCCCTATTGCTAACATGTCTTAAAGTATGTACATATCAAGTTGTTGGTTAAGGCTCATCTTTTTGAATTAGTTCAATTTACCTGAAATCATTTTTATTTGTTTCCGTTTACTTAAGATAAATTCGACAATAGCTGCGTTCGAGAACACAAAAGTTTTTACTATTTTTTACTGAACTTTACTGCATTTTACGAAATTGCGTTCGAGTACACAAAATGCAGTAAATGAGAACACAAATTGAGAGCGAAAAGTGACAGTTCTTATCTGAGTATTTAAAAATTTTTACTGCAGAAATTTTTGCAGTAAAATTTTGTAAAACAAAAAAACATATGTTTCAAAAGGTAAACAAACAAAAGTAACAAACAAAATGCTTACAAATTGTGAAAAAATTGTTAAATAAACGAAAAGTTGATATAAAAATTAAACAAAAACAATATGTGAATAAATATTAATTAATTTAACTTGTTTGTGAATCATTTACTTGGCTAAATAAAAACATTTGAAACTTATTTTGTTATGTTAATTTTTTAGAGTTGTAAAAGTGCTAAGTACTTCGGTACTTAAGTAATCTATAGCAAAAAATTATTCATGTTCTTTTAATAAATTAACCCGCCACAAATTAGTAACATCAAATAAAATAAAAAACAAACAAATATGAAAGATTACATAAAACAATTTGTTTGTATTTTCCAAAAATTTTTGTGTTATAAAAAGTATTTAATCGAGTACCGATAAGAAAACGAGTTAAGTATTCAAAAGTGTTAACATTTTTCAACACTTCAATTATTTGTCATCAGCTGTTGCCTTTATTTTACGAATTTTTACAAAATTTGCGTTCGCGTACTTTTTTGGACAACAGCTTTTTGTGAGAGCAAATTTTACAATTTTCTCATTTACTGCATTTTACTGTAAAAGTACTCAAACGCACCTAATTAGTAAATAAATTTAAAACAAAAATAAAGGGACAAAGTGCAACTGATAAAAAGATGAACGTTATAGAATGCAAAAAATGTGTAATCAAATGCCCCTAAAAAAAAAATACAAAACGAGTGAAAAAGAAAGAAAAAAATAAACGAGTGGATTCCAATACATAGTAAAAGCTGTTGCTGAATAAATCTGTTTATGCTCTTTCATATTAATATTGCATGCATGAAATATTTTGCATTGGTGACTGTGGTGTGCAGGGCTGCCAGATAAATTTGTGAGGAAATCGTCAATTTCCTGAGAAAAAATAGAAAAATCGTCTTTCACGTTTCGAAAAATCGTCAAAAAAATCGCACAACTTAAAATTTAGTTTTTTTAAACAGTTTTTGTTTGATTTTTGTTATAAAAAAGCATTCAAACAAAAACATAATTACTTCATACCCAGCTAGCATTTTCAATTGTGTAAGAGATATTGGGAGTCTCATGAAAAGCGTCTTTGATCGTAGATGCCGCATTTTTTAATCGTGGAAGATTCCTCACATGGAAAACTGCAACACGACTGAGATTAATCCATAGCACAGTGAAAGACGCTTCTTCAACCGTTGTGGGAATCGTTAAAGATGTGGGTAAAGATTATCTAACGAGTCTTTCATGTCAAGAATCGTTTCCCAGTAAAAAATGGAGCTTACAGCAGTTTTATAAGAGAGAGAAGCACAATACCCCCTTACAAAACCTGCTTACAAGAGGCATGATTTTTATATGGCGAATTCCCACTTGGAAGCACTTTGATAACTAATTGCGTTATGAAACAAATTAAATTTCTATGTTCGGTAATATTTCAAAAATGATCGTACACATTTTAAAATCATTGCAATACAACCTGCTTCGATGTAAGGGAATAACAAAAGCACATAAAACATTGTTCGTATAAGGGATAATGCGAAGTTATTCAAACATTAAATTAAAAATTCACTTTAATGGTATTCGCTTATCTGCTGCTTCTTAGTAGTGTGTAATAGCCAGCGCATATATCAGCGCTCATGTAGTTTTCGTGCTTCCCGAAACATAAAAATTTTTTACTGGGATGAGACTCTTTTAGATATTCTCTCACAACTCGTGAAATGTTCGCCGTATAATTGTTGAAAATATGATTTATACAGAGAGTCGTAAAAGATTCATTCGCTGATGGTTTTACGAAAGATAAACAAAGTGTAACATTGTTGTTTTTGTACTCTGAAAATAATCATTTAAAGATTTTCTTAAGACTTGCATATTATGGCCGTACCTAAACAAAAGCGCAACGCGTTTTCTAGTTTTTGAATAGATCGGTCTCAACGCTTTGCAATTGGAAAAACCGATTTTCAAAGCTCGTTTAATAGTGAATTTTGGCGTTATTGTTAATTAATAAAGGCAATTTAGCTATTTTTTGATCAATCTAGCGTTTTTATCTCTATTTTTATTTATAATTTGTGGATTTTATTACACAAGAAAGCTATCACTACGTTTTTTTACACAACGTTGACGCTCTTGCTTAGGTATGGCATATCAGCGTAAAAGCTAAGCGAAAGAAAACGTTCCGGCTTCCGCTCTTGTTAAGGTACGGCTGTTAAACATTCCAAGATTTAAAAACGAACGTGTCAGAAAATTTAATGTTTTATTCAGACTGGAGACTGAAAAAAATCGTCACTTTTAAGAAAAAAATCAGCAAATCGGCACTTCGCTAATTCCGGAACAAAAAATCGTCAAAATGACGATAAATCGTCAATTCTGGCAGCCCTGGTGGTGTGCAAGGGTTGCGTTTAGGCTCTTTCAACTTGATACTTGCTGTGTGTTTTTCTTTGTTTGTAGGATGGTTTCTCATATGATCTGAGGATTAAATGTATATATTATGTTTTTCTGTTTCACAACAACAAGTCAACTACCAACATTTACATCGCTCACATCATATAAGACGCGGCGGTATTTTGCGCCTTAACCTTTTAATGGGAAGAAAGTTGTTTATCCGTTCTCTTTTGCTTGGTTTGTTTGTTCTTTAATTTTTTTTCGTATACTCGTTAAATTATTGTGTTGTGTACAAGTGTGGCATCAAGAGCACATACTAAATAAGAATAATTATTTATTTGTTTGTTATAAGTTAAGTCACGTGTAAAAGTGGCCTCCCGACATTACATCTAATTGTATTTGCAAGAGATATCTTAATAAATCTGTAACAGGCAATCGATTTGCTATACCCTTCCGCGCTGCTAAATGTTCATATGGTGTCTAAAGGACCGCTTAACCATTTATTTGTAAGAAAAATAAAATATTTGGTCATTGTACGCCGCGCCGCACCCTTTCTGAGTGAAATTGTAACTAAAAGAACGCCATGTTTGCTACAAATAATGCGCACCTACTTACACAAACTTAAGAAATTTTTTTCTTAAACAAATAAAGATACGAGATTAAACTTGTTCTTAAAATCGAAGTTCTGTGAACCAACTCTATTACTCTAGTGAAAGTCTAGGAAAATCTGCTAATGATAATTATACATAAATATTTTATTGTATATTATTAATATTTTGTATCTTGTTTTGAGTAGTGTTAAAGTGTGCGTTCTGCAGAACTTTTACGATTTATTAAGAAGCAGATTTGAATTAAAATATTCGTCTTCTGAACCGACTCAGAGCAGGTACGTCCAATTGTGTCTCCATGTTAACCTTGTGTACAAAGCAAAGTAATTTTAAAGATCGACGAGGCTTATTATAAATGGTGCAAATATACTCCTGTTAATTTTTTGGTCAAATTTATCCCAAAAATGATTCATTGATCCCCAGAGATGTCGCAAATAGATTTTTTTAATTAATTACACTATAACATGTAATTGTAATTGATATTTTTTTTGTAAAATTATTAGCTTTTTGCTGTAATTAAAATAAGAATTATTTACAATTCATTTGTATTTAAAAAAATTTTAATTAAAAGTACATGTTTTTGTAACTGGCAAAATCTTAATAACAATTACAAGAAATTGTGTAATTAGAAAAAATTGGGTAATCGTTACTATTTTAATATCAAAAATTAAAAAAATTTTTATAACAAAAATTATTATATTATTAAATTTTATAGAAAAAAACGTAATATTTACTTTTATTTACATTAAATTACAACAAACTAAAAGTCCAATAACAAACCCAAAAGAAATTGTGTGCTTCTACAATTACTTGTAATTGAACATGTTTAGTTGGAATTACGTCTTATTGTTAATGGAATTTTTATAATTATAATTATTTGTAATTGCATTTCAAATTTTTTTAGTTAAAATTACTGGTTATTTTCAATACGATTTGAATTACATTACATGCAATTGTTTGAATTTTAAAGCAATTAAGATCCGCATGGCGTGCTTGTTTAACCATTGCACGTCCGTTATGTCGCTTCTTTATTGCAACGTAGTCATATCTCAAAAAAATCAAAAATTTTTAGTTAAGCAAAAGCGCTCCTTCATACCTTCCTGTATTTGCTGTATTTGAGCCAAATTAAAGAACATAGTTGTGCCAGACAAGATTATAATAAGCAGAAGATATGAAGGTTTTAATAACACAGTTCTTCAAAGTGGTAAGATGTCTACACCATTTCAATTTGCCTGCTTTACGCTTGTTTTTCTTGGTTGTAATAGATGCTGAACGATTTGGCTGAAGTCCCTTAAAGTAGGCCTAAAAATTAACATTGCCAACACAAAAGATATCAACCTATTACCCTTAACGACAACGTAAGCGAACGAGTACATGACTACCAGTACTTAGGCCGTATGGTTACAGAAGAAGGAGGCACTGATAAAGATGTGGATTGCCGTATAAAAAAAGGCACTCTGAGCTTACACAACGTTAAACAGAGTCTGGAACAATTTTATATGTATATGGCAGAGCAACAAAAATTTCAATCCTTATAACATGCGTTATTTCTGTTCTTCTCTATGGGTGTGATACGTGGTATACCATGAATGGAGATGTCAACGTAGAAATATGCAAGCGAAAGCTTGGGTGGATTGGGCACAAACTACTTTAAACGCCCACAGAAGTATGTTGCCAAGCCCCTATGTACAATCCTCAAGGCGCAAGGAGAGCCGGGCGTGCAAAGAACTTCGAAAAGCAGCGTCAAGATGCCCGAAAACCACAATGTTGCAAGCTGACGCAAAAACGCGCGACGGATCAAGGTGCCTCATCTGTATATAAAAATGGTATAATTATTGAGGAATCAGAATCTGTTGATATTTTAGGCATGATAATACAATGCGATGTCCCATTTATACTACCTATATCCGACCGCGTATGGAATACAATTCTCACGTGTGAGCCGGTGCCTCAAAGTCTATTTTGGATCGGCTCGACCTGCAGGAGAGGGCGAAGGTTCTCATTGGTGACAGTTAGGTATCCAATTCTATAGACTCCCTTGAGCACCGCCGCAATGTTGGTTCTCTTGCCTGTTTTATTGCTACTACAATGGGATGTGTTCTAATGAAATTAGTGCGTTTGTTCTAATACACATTTTTCCTTAAGAGCCAATCCTTTTGTGTTCGATTGGCCGGTGAATCGTACAACGCATTACAGGGAAACTTTGTTTTTTAGGCGGACTGTTCGCATGTGGAATAATCTTCCTGCTGAAGTCGTCCCTATTATTTTCAAAAACACTACTCCCTCTATTCTTCTTCCTAGTTCCAACACAACACAACGCAATGCATTATCAGGGTCATCCCCTGCGTGCTGGTTCTAACAAAAAAAAAAAAAAAAAAAAAAATATGTATATATATTATAAATCAGTTCATTACGGTCCTTTTTTAAAACTTTAATCGCATTTTGCCAAGTTGGATTTTTTTTGGAAGATATGACTACGTTACAATAAAGGAGCCTATGTTCTCAAAAGTAACGATTAAGTTTTTTGACTTTAACGTAAAAATAGCTCAAATCAATATGTTAATTAATAATTTTACCGATGAGTTTTAAAATGTTGGCAAATGTTTGCTCTTTTATTCCATTTTTTGATGCCAATTAAGTGTAATTTAAAACTTTTGTAATCAAAACTTATTGTACTTTGGTATATCGTGTTCTGTACACACTTTTTTGTTAATATCTGTTAAGGTTAAGGTCATAATTACAAAAAAACATAACCAGAAAAAATGCCGCCACTATTTTACAAAGAAAAGTGCCTAGAACTTGTAGTGTTTTCTGTTTAAATACTTTTAAAAAGTGTTTTGTTCTATATGCACTTATTATGCGTTCTCTTCCTGCATCCCTATAGTAGGAAGAGAACGTATAATTTTGCAAAGTATATAAACTATGTATATTAACGAATTTCGGCTGAGGACATGATATCCGACAAAATTTTTATAAATTGTTTAACATATTGAAACAGAAATGCAAAATCTTCTGAATTAAAACCAATATGTTCATACTGCACCGATTTCTATCGCGATATCAGAAATATCTTAAAATGCGAATACGTTCACTGCCAAACCCCTCAACATCAAAGAACAAACTAGAAATAATTTGGCACTAATTCTTAAGAGTTTTCTAAGAAGTTTAGAACGGAAATCCAATCCCTAAAAAAATTCTATTTTAATTTCATTTACACAGAAATTGGTAAGAGTTGGTAAGAGCATGCAGTAATCTGCATAAGGTCAAACGAAATCCACACAAAGTCAAAAAGAGTGTACATTAGGGTGACCGTTAAAATCAATAGTTGGATTTCTTTAGGTCTCACCCGCCAATTTGGTGGGTATTGGTAAAAAAAACGCAACGCAACGCAAAAAAAATTTTAGGACGATCGGCGAAGGCCAAGCCGTCCCTCACGCCCACTAAAGTTTGAGAAAAATTATATAATACATGAAATCTGACTTTTATGTTTCATAACTTATAAAATATTAATTTTGTAGAATAGTTCTTAACAAGTTTTTCCTTAATCTCTTATTAAACAAAATAAACTGAAAACAAGTAAGAGTGCTATATTCGGCTATGCCGAATCTTATATACCCTTCACCATGATGAGATAAGAACAAAAAGTTATATACATAAATAACGTTCTTTAGATAGGTATAAATAAATAAACATTGAGCCACACCAACTTTTCATTTCGCCATGCCGAAGAATATAAAAAAAACAAAAAATGTATATATGTATGTACCTAAGCCCGTTTCCTCTTTTGCCAAAGTTGATGTTTTAAAATCTTAAAATCGTTTTTTAGAACATAAAAAAATTAAATAAAAAAAATGAAAAAATAATTCTTTTTGGGATTCGAACTGGCAATATCATCAGTCTCAGGAGAGAACTTAACAACTCGGCTACGAATGCTTTTACTGAAGAAGCGTTAAATTAAAATATATTGAGTCTATGAGTTTGTTTCTTTATTTAAGCGGCATATCATATACATGTTTTTATGAGTATGTGTATCCGTAAAATTAAACACATTACAAATAAAATCCACCACTTGTAGTGAAGGGTATAAAAAAACAACAAAAAAAAAAACCACATTACCAACACTATTACCATAGCCACTGTATGACCGTAGAAACAAAAATTTAATTGGTTTGTATGGTATGTTTATGTCATTTTGGTAATACAGTGTTGGTATGCTAATGTCACATCTAATTGGACCTTTAAAGGAAAAAATTTGAGGCAGTCGTGGTTTTTTACTCATATCTCAGCCATTTGTGGCCCGATCTTGCTGAATTTCAATAGCAAACAATTCCGGACCATATGTGACATAAATGTATAATAACCTGGCCCCCATCATATATGGGGTCTTCGGAAAATCCATTTCAACGGACAGACGGACATCGTTCAATCAACTTCGCTCCTCATAGGACCCAGAATATATATACTTTATAGGGTCTAACATCAATATTATAGAAATTACAAACGGAATGACAAAGTTATATATACCCTATTCACCACCTGTGGTGAAGGGTATACATATCAAATAGGCCACTATAAAAAATAAAATTTTTAATATATTAAAGAAACGCATTTTCTATGAATCATGTATCTTTAATTTTGTTGAAAACCATTTTTATTATTTATTAAAAAAAAAAAACAGACCAGCTGCGGGCACCTGGTGTTTTAACCTAATTCGGGTACGCTGAATCCAGTGGTGGTATCCGTTTTAGGTTAGCTTTTGTTTTGGAGATATACCGTTATTTTGAAAATGGAGGAGGTTGCACAACATATATTCGCGTTACTCAAAAACGGTTTAGTTTATTAAATAAACTAAAAAAACCGAAATTCCGCAATAACATTACCTTTACAAAAGCCTAAAGGTTTTTCTTTTATGCGCAGTCATTTTAGAAACTTGAATTAAAAAGATGCAGCTGTGCTTATAATTTTTTTTAGACATATAAAAAACGAAATTTGCAAAAAAACAAAAAAAAAAGGCCTTGAGTGATTAAAATCTGTTCACAACTTTTAATTTTATTCACAAAAGACAAAAAATTTCCATTAAATTTAAGAATTTCATAAAATGCAATATTTGTATGGGAGCCTCCCTAAGAAGTGGGAATAAAGGGCAAGCCTGTTTTTGGAAAATGTTAAAAACAAAAAGCTAATGAAGGTCGGTCATATATTTTATCCTTCTTGGCAGTTTTGGGACTTTGTCTTCAATATATTCCTAGTCTGTATTGAAAATTTTGTATGTGAGCCCCCTTAAGGAATAGAGATAGCTGTTAGGTTTGTTAATAACAAATAATGAGGATAAAAAATAAAGTGGGATCGGTCATACATTTGACTCATCTGGGCGCATCCTAGACGCTGCGGGGCCTAAATTTTAGATTTTCATTAAACCGCCATATTGCAAGTATTTTTTAAGAAAATGTTAAGCACAAAAAACTAATGAAGGTCCGTCATACATTTTATATCCCTAGGGGCGATTCCTTGGCAATATATTTCTAGTATGTATTGACAATTTTGTATGGGAGCCCCCTTAAGATATGAAGAAAGCGGGTAGGTATGGTTGAAACAAATGATATGCGTTTGACTTTTTTTGTAAGCAAACGCACACAAACGCAAATATTGAAGTTGAATTGACGTGTGTAAGAAAATATTCGCATTAATGCTGCTCTTTGCTCTTTTTTTTGGTTACTTTTTGTTAAATATGAGATTAAATAAAAACTTGTTCAGACAAAAGTTGTTGCAAACTTCACTAATAACATCTTCTTTGTAAACGATGTTTATGTAAAATTAATATTTTCCAAGTTATGAGGCATAAAAGTCGACCTTAACGATTTTACTCAAACTTTTGCGGACGTGAGGGACGGTTTAGCCTTCGTTGATTGTCCCAAAACTTTTTTTTTGTCGTTTTTTATCAATACGCACCGAATTGGGGGAGTGAGAGCATGAAAAAATAGAAAAAAAATATGCTCCATACAGTTAACGACCACCCTAGTGTACATAGAAGGTCCTAGCGAAGGAAGCGCAAGCTGCAGACGCTACAAACCGCCCCAAAGGTCTCTACTGCATAACGAGGAAATTAACAACTATATCTATCATTTCCAATAAGCCACAGAAAAACAGCTAGGGCGAACTGGTGACAGCGAAAACTGCACAACTGGAGATATAGACAAATCCAATCCAACTCGGATATTTGCAACTGTGCCGAACGAATTTAAAGCTTCGTTCACAATCAAAAAAACATTTTCACTTGGTGTTCATAACAGAGCAACAATTTCTTTTGCAACCACACACATTTTGCATTAAGAACCCGTTTGCAAATTTTAGCCACAACAATATTATGCATTTATGATTACTTTTTAATACATTTTGTTAGAATTTTCATTCAAAACTAAATAAAATTATTTTAAACGTCAGAAACAATTTCATACAAATTTTTGCTGAAGTTCTAGTTGACTCAACTTAAGTTACATTTTTAAACAAATTTTAGTAACATTTTTGTTTTAAAAATGAAAGGAGAGTATATCGTTACTTTAATATAGAAAAGCCCTAACTAACATTCTCCTTACTTTACAGAAGAAGGAAAAGACTTAATAAAAATTGTAGTATCGTAGTTACGATTTTTTTTAAACGCAGTTTTTTATTAAATTGTTTAGAGAGTTTAATAAAAAACTGCATTTAAAAAAAATCGCGACTACAAGACTATAATTTTTATTAAGTTTTTTCCTTCTCCTGTAAAGTAAGGAACATGTTAGTTAGGGCTTTTCTATATTAAAGTAACGATATGCAATATTTTAGGAAGAAAAAAGATAGAAGAAAAAACGAAATTGTTTCTCTGATTGTGAACGAAGCTTAAAGGCCTCATATTTCCACTTTCAGTCCTTCAGTGATGGAAGTTACGAACGCAATTTGGGCCTTAAGAATCAACAAAGCCCCAGGTACCGACAACATCGGCCCGGAAAAAAGCAGGTTTAAAGCAGACCGCAACGTCAATGCGATAAATAAAATTGAATGGATGTTCGCTAGTTTTCGCATCACATGAGAACGGCTGGACCGATTTTGCTAATTTTTTTTTAAATATTCGTGATAGTCCAAATAAGGTTTTCGAAGAAAGAAATGTTGTCCACGCCCACTTCTGCACCCACTTTTACCGATTTGTCTAAAACTCCTATTTACCCTAGTTCGCTCTATATAAAAATTTACAAAAAAGATTTAATTTATTTATAGATGCAGCTCAAACTTGGTGCTAATCATTTGGGTGTTTTTTTTGTTTTTTCGTTATTCTCTCAGAATGGAAATAACTTATTTGTTCAGTGGAATGGTGATTAGATTGAAAAAATGTTAGAAAAATATTAAAGTGTTTCCGAAAAAGTGAATTTATATAACGGTGTTTTTTTTAATTGTGACTCCGTTTTTGCTTTAAGAATTGAAATAAGTTTTTTCGTTTTATGGCAAACAAACTTACAGATTTACCCACGAAAAACGGTGAGTTTTAAAGTGACAAACAGTTATTAGGTAAAATCGAACTGAATTAATTTAGTCGCATTACAATGCCGCCAATAAGACGGGGAAATTTAGGTCGCAGAACTCGCAATGCACCAAACCAAGCGGATTATCGATTTTATCAAACTGCAGAGCAACGCGTAGAACGAAATTAAATTGAATGGAATCGATTTTCACAAACACGTTTAGCACGTACTCAAGAACAAACGCGTCAACTAAATTGAACATCTGGAAAAGTATTTTCAAAACAATTGCGGGACATTGACAATGGCAAATTCTACGTTGACATATCGACAGGCAGCATTAAATTCCTCGTTGATTTTTGCCAGTTCACCGAGTCAAAGACCGAACTCATCCGAAAGGTGTTCCTAAATACAAAAATCATGCTCGGTTGAGCGAAGGTATTGGCTGCGTAAAACATTGATGTCAACTAATTGAATTTTAAGATTCAAAGTGAAATTGATCGCGAATTGATCGGTGGATTTTGTTACTATCCAAAATGATGTCGTCAATTCTCTAACTGGAAGTAGGTTCGGTAATCATAATATTACGAAATATTAATCAACCACGTCTTTGTAATGGCACCCGGCTCGCGGTGAAAAAACTGATGACCAACGTCATCGAAGCAACAATTTTCAAACGAAGAGTACAAAGGAGATACAACGCATCCAAATGATTCCGGCCGACATGCCATTCGACTTCAAACGCTTGCAGTTTCCGATGCTTCTTGCATTCGCAATGACAATGAACAAATTACAAGGACAGTCATTAAGTGTTTGCGGAATTAACCTTGAAAATTGTTTACGCGCCATACAACAAAACAAAAATGTCGTGTATCATAAAGAATTGAAATGAACAAAACGGTGATATCCAGAGAAGAGAAAAAACGGCGAAAAAAGAAAAGTGTTTATTGCAAAAAAATATTTAAAAAAGCAGCAAAAAAATAAGGAAAAAAAGCATTTTTATATTTTTAATACACATATTTATATTTGAAATTTACAGTTATTTATTTCCTCAGACTCGTAAAAACAGTTACAATAAACAATCATGTGGGCTTTTATATTTGCAAACGTCCTTTTTCTTCGTCTTTCTGTTTAAAGTGAATTGCATAAGGAAAATCTTCTTTCCTCGTCAACGGATGTTGTTGGAGCAAATTTATATTTCTGTGGCCGTATGGAAAAACTTGTTAACTCCACTTTTTGCAAATTTTGTTTTTTTTTGTTTTTTTTTTTTTTTAATTTCCTAAGCTAATCCCGCGAAGCTCTATGCTTGTCTTCAGGAAAGAAACCAGAGTCTCTGGCGGGAATCGAACCCGCAACCTCGGCGCTGATAGACTAGCTCGCTACCAGCTAGCCTACCGAGGCACTCAATTGAGATAACACCAAAAATAGAAAGCGTGTTTCATTGACTATCACTCTGTCAGATTGAAAGTTTGATATAGTTTCTCATTTAAAAGTTATTTGAAAAACAAAAATCAGAAAAATACGAATTTTTTTTAAAAACTAGATAACTCCAGGCATTTTTTGAAACAACACGGTAACTCCATAGTGTTTAAAAAAGAGAGAAATTAGAAGTTTAAAATGACGTCGTTTCGAAAACTAATAGAGAAAGAGCGAAACACAACAAATTCGGGTCACAAGCTCTTTGGGTCAAAATGTTGAACCTAGAAATTGCAACTCTCGATAATTCAAAGAATATTCTTTATATGCGTATTAAATCATTTCTGAAGTTCTTGATTTATAGAATACGACTGCCAAACATCCGAAACCTTATCGAGTAATAGTTTTTTACTCACAAAGATCTACCGTTCCCTATGTGGTACAGTAACTTCGAAAAATCTTTCGACTTAACCAATTCGATAACTAATATGCATGTGGCAGTGTAAATAAAACTGAACTTGCAAAATAAAATAAAGTAATTTGTTTTTATTTTTGTTTTTTTCTTTTTCTCTTTTCTTTTTGTTTTGTTGATATTGTTACAAGTAAAACTGTTGCTTATAATTCTTATTCGCTTAACAGTTTTAATTGTTTATTATCTTTAGTTTTTCTAAAATCTTTGTCCAAATACGTATTCGGTACTTCTCCGAAATTTGAACGGTTACTTTTGGGCTCCTACTGCAATATTGCAATTTCTAATACTTAAATTGGGAGAAAAAAAGGACCAAAAAGGCGGAATTACGGGAAACTAAATTCCTTTCTTAAGCTTTTTGTTTTACAATTGGTACTTCCTTTAATTATAGTTAATATTTTTTTTACCTATAAACATAGGGGGGTGTGCTGGAAATCGCAAACGCAAAACGCAAGAATTTGGAGGCTGTTTTTAATACACTTCTAATCAAATTTTTATAATTTTTGTTATAAAATTCTGTTTAATAGAGAAATGTTTGTATAAGATTTGTCATAAAATTCTTTTAAATCAGAAATTTTACTAAAAAAAGACTTTTAAAATTCTTGCTTGATAAAATTAAACATGTAACGTCCTGGGTGGATAAGTACCTGTGAGTGATTTTGGTACTTTTATGTTCTTTAACTGGTATTTTTTGAATTTTCGTTAGTATTGGACCTAGAAACATAAAATTAAACATGCAATGTCCTGAGCGGATGAGAATAACTGTTTGGTACTTTTTTGTTTTACAACTGGTCGTTTTTTAATATAGAAACATAAACTTTGCATATAAATACATATGGCCACGAAAGAAAGGGAAACGCTCACGAAGTAGCGAAATTAATGCTAGTTTTAGATATATAAGCATAAAAGGAAAAAAACAGTTTTTGGAAAAACTAGGTTACTCCATTTTTTCGTAAAAAACGGGTAAATTAACGTGCTGAGTCAAATAGTTAATGTTTTTCCACAAATCATTATTCAAGTTCCCTTAATTCCGAAAATTTTAAAATAAATTGAAAAAAAAAGTTTTTTTTTGAAAAACTAGATAACTCAATTTTACGAAAAAACAGGATAACTGACATTGATTTTCTGTTTTAATGTCCAAAAATTAGTTCAATGGAACCAGAAATCTTTAACATTATTTAAAATGATGGTTTGCTTAATGCACATGCATAGTAACATAAATTCATATGAAATAATTAGCGAAATATGTTTAAAACTTTAAGTGTGTTTTTCTCGTGTTTTAAAAAAATGGATTAATCTAGTTTTTCCCTATGGCCACAGATTTGAAAATTTCATTTAACGAGAGGCTTTCCGCCATTTCGTCATCAGGTTAAGCACCAGTTTGAAGAATGTTGTTTACTTGTAAAATTTGTTTGAACCCCGGATTTCTTTGAAATACTGCGTATATATATTTTTTGTCATGAAGGTTCTCAAGTGCTTCTTGCACATTTGACTCAATATTTACACTTTCGTGAATAGCTAACCCAAGCTTCACTATTCAGTTTAGAAATAACAGCCTTTACTTCATCAATATGTTTTGCGTAATACATGGTGGCTTTTATCCAAGTAACAGAACGTCTAGGGTATGGGAACGGTGGAAGAGCCAAATTGGGATTCATTTGTAAAAAAACATGCCTATGGAAATTAAAATTTCAGATAAAGTCCATGAGCAAAACATGTCAAATTACCATCAGGTAATTACACATGTAATGGTTCGTTGCAGAAAATATCAATAGAAGTCCCAGTTGCATTTTCGAGAAGACTAATGTAAAATAAATAAGGTTTATTTCCAACATCATCATCGAAAACACGATGAATTTGGTCCAAAAACGTTGATCCCACAACTAACATATTAAAATAGCAGAAATAGTAAATTTGTCTTCTCCGAAAAGATATTTTTTCGTTAAGATTGGTTACTTGAATATCGATTGCAATCAAAATGTAAATAAAAAATTCACTAAGATGATGAGATTCATTGCGATTTTAAATTCATCCTCAAAAATACTTTGTTTGCTTTTTTTTTACTATGTTTACACATTTTATATAGCTTTTCAGTAATTCACAAAACGACCACAAACAAATTTGTTGAAATTGGGACAAGACAACGTCTGTCGGGTCAGCTAGTACAAATTAATGACAACTAGTAAAATTTATTGTCGGTCAAGCCCGTCTCCGGAGCGTTTCACTTAACTAAAAAATGTTATTCAACAGATTTTCATGTCCCCAAACACAACATTTCTTATAAAAACCATGGTGCGATAAGAACGGCAAGTTATATAAATAAAACCATATAAATAGTATGTATATATTTATAGAAGAGATTCCTCTGCCCGGAATTCACAAGCATCTTACAAATTCTGGTCTTAGAGCGTGCATGCTAACACCGATGCGTGTCTGGAAACTAGGGGACAATCCGATAATAATAATATGTCACTGAAACTGAAATGTTTTTTTGTGCCACGCCCACTTTAACAACCATTTTTGCCAGATATTATGCAATAACATCGAAGCTATTGGTACCAAATTTGGAAACTTTTACTGTTACGATTCTTCAGATAACAGAAATTTATTTGTATCTATGTGCCACTCCAACTTCTCTAATCCCACACATTTCTTTTTAGAGAGGTTGTGTATTGATAATTTAGGTATGTTTAGATTTAAATAAATCTATTGGGCTACTCTCAATCTCCTCTCCAATTCCGCCCACATTTTGTTTTTTCGGCTGTTTTGTATTGATAACCAAGATGCTTGTACCTTAAATGGAAACTTTGCCTCTTGCCGTTTTCCAGATGTACAGAAATGTATAAAAAATTTGTATTGGGTGACACGGCATTTCTTATATCCCGTGGAATAATTTATTTTAAAATGTAACAGAGTAGTATTAGGAACTTCGCAAAGAATTGGAAATTAATAGCTTTAAAACCTTTAAAATTGCATTTACAAAGAATAGAAATTTTAAGCAAGAAAATGGCAGGACCTTAAACCATTTATTCGATCGGATTATCATTCTTTTCACAATGAAATTATATTTGAAAAGTAAATATCTACATACAGTGATGTGACAAATAATAGAGAATGGATGGATAATATGGCTTGGACGAGATTCATGCAAAATGTTCATGGTTCAAGCCGTATTCAGTAAATAATTCTTTCCGTGTATCTTTTATACTTTCGCCGTTTGAAGAGAATGTGTCGTTATTTTTTCTAGGTGGTAAGAACAAATCAAAAAGTTTATGGTGCAGTTGTACAATGATGCATAAATTCGCAAATCTGATAATAAAATAAAGCTTTCAACGTCTGACAGTGATCTGTCAATAGCGACGAAGAGTGTTCACTCGTTTGTCAGATATCTTACAATGCTTTTTCTGACGACGTTGTCAAGCAAAAATTGCAAGTTCACAAGATTGTTAGACATTTGTTTAAAACATCCGGACACTAGGCAAAAAATGAAATTTAAGAAATGTAAAAATTTAAATACGCATCTCGACAGACAACAAATTTCTGCATCGTATAGTGGATTTTCAAGTCTTTCTTGTTAAAGTCAGGAATGTTGAGTAAACTGCATACGTGTTCATTGACTTTTTTCAGTTTTGAGAGGTTTACAATTGGGCTATTCACAAGGTAGTCATAAAGTTGTAAAGTCATATGTCTTGAAATAATTACAAGACAAATATATGACTGTGTAGCGAAGCGCTTATAATTTAGATTTCTAATGTACAGTTACGACGAAATAATGAACACAGCATTAAAATTTTTATTTCGTTTCAAACACAACAATATTTTTTTTAAACAATTGTAAAATATTATTTAGGACATTATGACAATATGACTTGATAGCACACCTTGTGAATAGCCCAAATATGTTTTTGGTGGCTAAAAGAATTAAGATTTTACACTGATTTTTTTTTCTGTGAAAGGCTACAATAACAGCTTCTTAAGCTAAGTTCACATAATGTGTATTTGTCATGCGGAATGAGATATTTCTACCCACATGTGATTTCATGTGTATGTCAAAATTTGAGTTTTACATACACAGAAAAAAATAAATATTGATTTCAATTAAAAAATTTGTGATATTAATTAAAAAATTAATTGAATTTGCACCAGTAAACAAATTAGTAGTGAATCAAGTGATTTAATCGTTTAATTCACTTGATTAAATGCTTAATTCACTTAAAATTCTTAAATAAAACTGATTTTTTTTTGATTAATGCTTTAATTTTGCCGAATTTTTTTCTGTATAAGGTTTATAATATACATGTTCCCATGTTGGTATGAAATGTACATTTGTCATAACTGGGGATAAAATTTTCATGCACTAAAAAATCGAAAATATGCGCAAAAATATGCACTAAAAACTCCAAAATATGCATTAAAAAAATAAAAAATATGCACTAAAACCAAACATTTTCAATAAAAAAGCGTTTGCTTTTTTTAATTTTATTTAAAACAAAACTTAATTTAAATAGCTACATCATTTAAATTTTTGTTTGCATAATCAAATAAATATTTTTTATGTCATCAAAAAAAACCTTTGTCTTTTAAAAAGCTTTTGTACATGGAAAATGATCTCTAACGTCAACCGAAGTTGAAGTATACTTGAAGGATGCCATTTAATTTGGAGAATATTAATTTTCTAATTCAGATTCCACATTGGATTCCAGATCAAAAATAGTTGAAATATGTTTTATATTTAAAAATAGCACATTTTTTTTCCAAAACGTTTTTTTTTTTTAATTTTTCCTTCCTTTCTGCCATATCAATTGATTTTAGTTGACTATTAATTGAACTAAATCCCTCCAATTTAGTTATTGTTTCACCAATATATCCGAAGTTTATTATCGAATTTTCTGCAACTCGGTGTAACACATGTGCCAAGAATTAAATATGTAACAGTTTTGGAAAAATTGTTTGAGGCCAATTGGCAGCCTTATTCATGTAAGCTGCTGCATCGGTTAACAATTTAAGGATCTTTTCTAGAAATTTTGAATTTTAAGCAGAGCTCCAAAATAATCAATAATAGATTTAAAAATTTTTTTTTGACAATTTTGAAATTTTTTGATGAACTTTTTTTATAATATGGAAATTTAAAAAAATATATCACTCAAAAATGTTGAAATATGCATTTAAAATCAAAATATGCATTTTCACCAAAATATGCACAAACAAATCGATGTCATTTTAACGCCAATTAACTGATTCGGAAAGATAATTGGTCAATATCGTTTTAGACTATCGACAAAAAACATGCATTTGCATGGAAATCGCATCCCTAAACATAACCTATCAAAAATAAAATGAAAGTAAATACTATTTCAATTATAAATTTGTGTATATTTATCTTTTGTATTTTTTATTTACTATTATAATTTTAATTTATTAAAATTTCAATTAATTTTTGCCGCCACAAACAACTTTGTTAATAAAAAAAGTTTGATGTCAGATGCTTTGTCACTTGAAAATAGAACTCGTTCTAAATCAAAAATGTCATGTGTACTGTACACAGAGAAATAACAGATGCTATTGTTTGGTGGGGTTCAGACGATATATACAAACTTAACATGTGAAAAAGTGACAATCCACATGACAAATACACATAATGTGAACATAGCTTTGATACAAATTTCGTTCGAAATTAAAAACAACAATTTTTTTGTTCACTTTTTTGTAAAAGAACCCTTTGAGGCTTCTAGAGTAAAATGGAAAAAGTGTATACAAGATTAGAATTTTTCCAAATAGTACAGGAATGTAATGCTAAAAAACTCATGAAAGCGACATAAAAATTAATAATTTGTGGAAATTAGCAAAAAAAAAATTTTTTTTTTGACAATTCAAAAAATTGATTTTTGTGGTAAGAATTCCATTTCTTTTAATATAAACTTGGCTGAGCTGGGCATCGAACTCGGGTCGAATTTACATGTTTCAAGAATCAGCACATTCTTTCATCAGAATTCGTTGACGTTCTAATCTCTGCACCACTGCGGTGCCTGCCAGCCAACAGTCAAACATCAATCTTTAACCAGTGGTACTGGTGGTTCGAAATTTGCTGTAATTATCATTTTCAATTTATTTACATGTTGCTTCCATTCTTCTGTTTTTTTGTATTCTTTCTGTCAAGACTTTGTCTTGAAAACTGGAAAACATTTGTATATTATGTTTTTTGTCCACTTTCGTCGTCGACATTTTATTTGTACAACTTGAAGTACAAATGTAAACATTGTAAACTAAAAAAGTAATGTCCATCTAGATTGGCAAAAAACCTCTGGGATTTTGTATTTCAGCTAACGATAAATACTTTACAAGTTCTAAAATAAATATTGTATATTGTATTCACACACATCCCCTTTCCACCTGTGGTGGAAACTCCAATAAACACAAGAGTTTTTATACCCTTCATTGAAGGTGAAAGGATAATAAATTTGTCATTTCGTTTGTAATTTCTACCATATTTAAGACCCTATAAAGTTTATAAAGTCTGGGTCCATGTCCGTGCGTATGTTGAAATAGGGTTTCCGTGTACCCCAGAAATTATGGCTACCTTGTTATACGTTATTGTCACATATACTCCGTTAACCCTGCACGGTTACTCTTCGTCGAATCGACGAAGCTAATTTACTTTTTATCATATAACTTTTTTATGAGTGTTCAAATTACGCCCTTTTTGTCAACAAAGTTAGCTGATGCCAAAAGCTTGTAGTGAGCAGACGTACACAGATAAAAATAAAAATTAAAATTAAAAAATTTGTGATATTAATTAAAAAATTAATTAAATTTGCACGAGTAAACAGATTAATAGTATTAAACCAGTTAATAGTATTAATTAAACGTTTAATTCACTTGATTAAATGTTTAATTCAGTTGATTAAAATTTTAATTAAAACTGATTATATTTTTGATTAATGCTTTAATTGGTGAAAAATGTGGTACAATTTTTTCTGTGTAGGCTGGATCCTCATTTTTAAAAAGTTGAAATTCAGAGGTGTGTACTCGTCACAACGACGAAGAGTAACTTTAGTGTAAGTTTTTGTGTCTATTTGTTGGACTTTTAAATATTGCCTTTGTCAACAACTACGTCATATATACTCACAATATGTTACATAAAGATCGAAAACCCAAAAACCGACTACAGTACCTGAAAAATCTTCATTAAACTCTCGTGGCTCCCTATTAAAGAGGCAGATTCGAGACACCTCCCTTGCAGGCCCTAATTAAGGAAAAAATTCAAAATAAAATACCTAATCGAAAAGAATCTGTCGAAGATGTTGTCAAAGGACCAAAAGAGCGTAGAATTTGTCATCTCTGTCCCTATAGCAAACTCAGAATGACGATAAGTACATGTTATATATGCCCGAAAAGCATCTGTTGTGAACCTAAAATTGAACTTTGTGTCTCATGCGTAAAATATGACTAATAATTGAATATTTTTTTCTTTTGTATTATTTGACTGATTATTTTTGTTGTTTTTTATTTATTTTTTCTGTATATCTAAAAAAAAAGTGGCAAGAGCCAAAGCTTCCAAATTATGAACCAGCATCTGGGTTATCAATAACAACATTCGACAAAAAGTGAGCAGGATTTAAGAAGTGGCCGTGGCACAAAATAGATTTACTTATGTCTATAGAACAGTAGTTATATAACTTTCTGTCCTTATCGCACCATGGTGAAGGGGTTTATTATATTCGGCGCAGCCGAATATAGCACTCTAACTTGTCAGAAAATATAGTTGTTTGGCAAATTCAATTCTACCTATTGTTGAATCCAATCAAGGCGAATTAATTTTTCAAGTGGCATTGAAAGCACAGCTGTGCTACTTTTCTTCGTATATAGAGAGAGGAATTTCAAAAGTTGCTTCTGTTTTTGACATATCGCTCAACGAAAACAACAAATAAATACAACGATGTGTTTTTGGTGTTGTTCTTGTTGTACTATCGCCGCCACCGCTTACATGAATTCGCTTTGAATTCAACTTAAGGTACCAGTGTTGCCAGAACTTAATGTTTTAAAATGGCTAAATATAAAATTTAAGAAAATGCAAGAAAATTTAACAACAATATAAACATAATTTGTTTAATAATTTTCTTCAACAAAATTTTAAACAAGAGATCAATTTTTTAAAAAAAATATACAGAAATAAAATATTTTGATATGTAAAAAAATAGATCGTTCACAGGTTCGATACCGTTATTGTTCAGAGACCAAAAATAGCTAAATGTAACAGAAAATTACTAATATATAGTATCTAAAAATGACTTAATTGGATTTTATTACAAAAACCTACAAATATTAAACCAAAGGAACAAAAACAAAACAAAAAAAATTAAAATAAAAGTTGATTTGAGGTAAAAACGAACTTTGGTTCTTTGCTCTGTGCTGAGTCTTTCTATAAAAAATTTCCCAAGTTTTTCAAAGTTAATTAAAAAAAAAAAACGTAAACAAAAAATGTATGCACTTATCAAGTCATAACGTTCCGTATGTGCCACCTTGATATAAAATTTTTCCGGAATTGACCATTTTTGGTAAATAGAGTAACTTTGGGTATTGTGGAATAGGTGGGCAATGTGGAACCCCCCTGAAACCTAGTCATGAAGGCTGAGATATAAATTTAAATGGAATATTTTTAATCAACAAGTTATGCCAAGGAGGAAGTCTTATGTTTTAAATGAATACAAATTATAAAATGATATGCTAAATTGAATTTGTTTTGTTATTACTATTTAGTTTCTGGTAATATGTAATAGTATTCCATATTACCCTCCAGGGTGGTTCCACATTTCCCTCAAATTTTTCAAATCACTGTTTTTGGGGTACCTCAGATTTTTCATTTATATTTGTTTTTAAGTATTAAGAAAATATAATTTTTGTGAAGAACATAGTAAGGCAGGCAATCGGTTTAGAAACAAATTCCAACTAGTCCGATGAAGAGTTTGCTTATACTATTTTAAAAATTGCGAAGTTACTCTACTGTGGTGCAAAGTATTAAATATTGGGGTTTCTTACTTAAAACTTTTTGAAAGTTTGTAATGATTATAAATTTCTCTTACATTTATTGCGCTTGGAAATATCGAATAACTTTTACAATTCTTATTCGATTTTATAATTTAGTTTTATTATAATAATATATGATACTAGTGAACCCCCTGTACACTTCGTAGTGCAAAAAAGAAAATAAGAAATCAATTCGAATTCATTAAAATCAGTGATAAATGGTTTTTATTGTAATGCTTTGTGGTACACAACATTTCTTGTTTTTCCATTTTCGGTGTAAATATACAAAATCGATGGTTTGCCAACGCGCGAACAGGCTTCATACAACTGTCCATGTGAGAAAACTGGGTACTCTAAATTCACTCCACAAATTCCTAATGATTGGCATTGTGCCTTATTAATAGTAACCGCAAACGCAAGCCGAACAGGAAACTGAAGTCGTTTGAGTTCAAATGGCATATCAGACGGAATCATTGGGATGCGTGGAATGAATTCATCTTCGCCTTTGAATTTTCCAATATAAATAGTAGCTTAAATTACATAAGCCATCAATCTTTTAATAGCAAGTCTTGTGTCATTACACATACGGGGTTGAGTGCGAAGCATAATAATAGTGACTCCAACTTTCAATTGGAGATAATGCGGAGGCAATCCGAATTCAAAAATTCTGTTGGATAATTCACATCTTCTATATGGTAACAGTATCCACAGACTTGTACGAAACCAATTCGCCAGGAATCTTTGATTGTATAGCCATATTTAATTCACTAACATCTTTGTTCTTTGCCGCTAAAATTGATCTGTCACTCAACCATGTATGGCATGTATATTTTTGCAGCGCGCTCCAAAGTACGTCGCGCATACGGACGTGCAGCTGGATTTCGCAAAGCCCTACCACGTGTCATGGCATTTCAAGCCAAAGTATTATTCGCGCTCTGCTCGTCACTTTGAGATGCTCTAGATGCCGCAACATTTGTAGCATTACGTGATTGATGCCCCAAATTACTGCGCTTACGTACCATTTTGTATTCAAAAATGTAGCAACACCAATTAAATATGAAGCAATTGAAATTTGATTTACTCACGAATTAAATTCAAAAATTGAGACGCAATTATTAGTTTAATAATGCGATTATTGATGTTATAAATAGATCAGCTGATCATTAAATGTAGGCTTGCCATTTCTATTTTGAGAAAAAGAGGACGCCAGCATAAAAAATGTAGGACATTTGTTCGAAAAAAGAGGACACTTTCTAAACAACCTAACATTAATAAAATTAACGACGGCATAAAAATTAACAACCAAAACTGGGTTGTACAAAAAAACTTAATTTGGGTAATTCCATCTCAAGTCGACCAAGAGTGGGACTCGACCCTTTTCGATTTGAATGCAATTTGGCGAGAGGGTTTATTTAATCCCATAAAGAAAATATATCAACGAAAAACAATTTTTTAATTTTTTTCAAAAGTTATGTCATATTCAAATTGTCATAACTTCGCCGAATAAGCCGAATGTGTTGAGTTTCTTCTTTTAATATCTCGAAAACGACTTTACATACGAAGATGATTTTTTTCAGTTTAAAGAGAATACTTGAGGCTACAATAAATATATTGAAAAAAATGTCTATGCAAAATATCAAATTTTAAAAATGGACTAAGTCAAAGCCCTATTTTTTTGCTTATTTTTTTATATAATACTTCAAACTGTTTTTTAAAATTCCTAAAACTTTGAAGGATGTGCTTTTTTTTAAGATATGATTTTTTTTTATTTCCAAAAATAATCTTAAAATAAAATTTTAATATAATCATTTGAGCAATAAGTATTTATTTGAACAAAAGTAACGACATTGATAAGGTTGCTTTTGCTTGTTTGTTGCATTTTTTGGGAGCTCCATTTTGGGCACATTCAAAGAAAAGTACTCTTTTTGTCACGTTACGTCCCCAAAAATTAAATCATACCTATCTTAAAAAAAACCCGAGCACCTAAATCTTTTTTTTAATGAATTTTGTGAACTGTGATTTAAAGTTTAAATGCAGGAACAAATTTTCAATGAAGGTGTAAAAAGCCGGACAACCCCGGACACTTGATGAAAAAGAAGTAGGACTGCCCCGGATACCCAAAAAAAGAGGACGGTGTCCGGGGAAAAGAGGACGGATGGCAACCCTAATTAAATGTCATGCACAGCATGCACCCAAAAGTTAGTTTAATAATGCGATTATTAATGGTATAAATAGATTAGCTGGTCACGAAATTTCATGCATAGCATGCACCCAAAAGCTCGCGACCTTGAAGAAAATGTCTATTCAGAATTAAATATATATGTTAGCTGTTTGATTTAATGTTCGAAATATGGGTTAGTATATATATCAGAAAGCTATTTACAAATTGTATTTAAATATTTAAATTTTTAGTGATGTGCTTTTATGTTATTCTCTTTTATTGATCCCCGAAGATGGGATCTGGGAGAACTAAGTAGCTAAATTAAAATATTGGTGTGACTAAAAATATTAACTTAAATTTGCAAAATTTTCATGCACGAAAAAATATATGTTTCGGAATGAACGCAGTGTTCACTAAAATGGCTATAACTCATGAAAATGTGATTTACAATACCTAAGTAGCTAAATTAAAGTAATGGTTTGACTAAAATCGAATTGTTATGCATTTAAAAACTAATTGAATTTCAGTTTTTCAAAATATTAAGTCAAATTCGCAAAATTAACATGCAAAAAAACAAAAAAAAAAAAAATACATGTTTCGGAATGAATGCAGGTGTCCACTAAAATGGCTATAACTCATGAACCAATACTTCGAAGACCGTTGATACATAAAAACCTTGGTATTGACGTCACCTTCCACGTGAACTTTTCAGAAACTTTTCGGTTCACGCATTACAGAATACATCAATTACTAACACTGCAACTTTGTTTTCTAATGTAATTCTTCTTAAAAAACAATGTACAAATATACATATATCAAAGTCGAAAACCCTTAAAAATTATTACATAAAAAATTTTAAATAATCATGAAAACTTACTATAAATATTTTATTTACATATCGAGCACTATTAACGATTTTATCGTAAGCGACAAAATGCAAATTTTTACCTTGTTTTTCTTAAGAAGTCAAAAAAAAAACTATTTTAAAGAAAATTTTAAACATATCGACCCCTTTGCGCGAAATTATCGTATAGCTTTTGACGCAATCTTGTTCTACATTCAAAGAGACGTTACCTCACAAAATATTGTAGGCGAATTCCACTCAGAGTAGCAAGCCGAACAATTTTTATCGGCGGCGGCTGAAAGGGTAAAATTAAGCGGCGGCGGCGGCGTTCGGCTTGACGCCGAACATTTTTCGGCTTGCAATATTTTTCGGCTGCGCCGAAATATGTTATTATTTATATACATAAGTACCTACATAATAATTTTTTCTTGAAAAGATACACAAATTATTAAACAAATGTGTGTTTATTCATATATTAGGTACAAAGTAGTTTTCTAATAAAACGTTTTTTAAAATTTTAAAGCTTTGAAAATATTTTTCGAAAAATAAATTCTTTTTCAGTTTCAACAAAAATCAGTTGCTTAAATTGAATCGCTAATTGCAGAAAAGGAACTACTTCAAATATAAATCTTGAGATATTAAATTAAAACAGTTTAGTTAATAAAAGTAGTTTTCTAATAAAACGTTTTTTAAAATTTTAAAGCTTTGAAAATATTTTTCGAAAAATAAATTCGTTTTCAGTTTCAACAAAAATCAGTTGCTTAAATTGAATCGCTAATTGCAGAAAAGGAACTACTTCAAATATAAATCTTGAGATAATAAATTAAAACAGTTTAGTTAATAATAATAAATGCAAGTTTTATGTTCTTAGCTCGTAGAGAAGAGAACTAATTTCAACTTGAAGTTGTATAAGATGACACTTTTTCAACAGCTTTTCAACAGCTTTTCAACAGCTTTTCAACAGAGTGATTCAATTGTTTTAATGTTTAATTAACCTCAAAGGTTGAATTGTAATATTTTCAAATCAATTTAAAGTTTTAAGGATATTCATTCACGAAATTAATTGAAACGTGTATAGGACGCAAATAATTAAAAAAAAAACAAATAATTTTTATAAAGTGCATACAAAATTTGGCTGAGCCAACCAAATCAGCTGAAAAATACGCCGCCGATGAGCCGTGAGCTTCGGCGGCGGCGCGGCTTATAAAAATTCATCGGCTGATCAGCTCGCCGCCAGTCGCGCCGGTACGGCTTGCTTCTCTGGAATTTCCACTTCGTTGCTCCAAAAATTGATTGTATATTTTCATTTTGTTATTTCAAGCGAACGCAGAGAAAAGTAGAAAAAGGGCTGTCATGTAAAATTTGGTTTTTGTAACATACGATAATTTCGCGCAAAGGGGTCGATATTATGTTTTATTTAAACATATTACATACCGACAACCATATTATGGTTAAATTAGTCCACCATAAAGAAGCCACAACCATATTATGTTTTTATTTATTTATTTTTAAAACAACAATGGCGCTTTCAATACTTTAAGCAAGCATACCGAGATTCAATTGATTACAGTACGTGGCAGTTTTAAAAGTTTTTATAATGTCGCTTACGATATAACCGCAAATAGGGCTTGATATAACCAAATTTATTCGGTAATAGGTTTTTTAAAAACAAATGACATTTTGTCAGTGTCATAATAATAATAATAGAATTTATTGCCTCTTTCTAGTGATGACACTAATTTTACCGGAAGATGATATAGGAACATCTTGTAAAGATGTTGATTTAAAGCCCCAATGCATGTATTCCTTATGGGAAGATGTCAACATCTTTGCAAATTGATGCAAGATGTTAGAAGTTGGTCAGTTTGAAAAAGCTATTATTATTAAATTGTGTTAAGGAAGCCTTCGAGTGAAATTTAAAAGTCATAGTACAGAAACTTGCACATGTATGTATGTATGTAAAATTTAATTTGTGATGTACTCAACAATTCCTATAATCTTTCGTACTAGACCGCTTTAAATAAATTTTCATTATAGCACCGTGTTATTATGAAATATTTTTTTTATTGAGTGACCATCATCATAATCATCCTCATTATAAATTACTTCTTTACTCAAATAATGAACATTAAACATTCTACAACAAATACAAGATGGACATCGTTATAAAAAATACTTAGTAACACATTCGAATATACATACATACGTAGAGAGAATGATATAACCTCGCAGTGTGACCTAAATTTTCCCAGGCTGAGTCAATTACAAAAAAGACAAACCCCGAAAAAGTTGCATTTGCTAAAATTGTTTGTATCCGCGCGTAAGCAAATCCATTAGAATTTTATCGCAAGATAGAATTAGGATTCACAAAATGTAAGTTTAATTTAATTTTATTTTGTAGCTTATGCAAACACAGGGTTTTCTTGATTCCCGGCAAAAGGGAAACAATAAGTAACAATCGGTCCAAAGAAAAGCTGTTTCTTGGTGGAAAATATTTAAAACATAGTGCTTGTAATCACGCACGCTCACTCACAAAATACTTTCCATGGCTCACAATAATTCACGCTCATGAATTTGTTTTAATCATTTTCTATAAATATTTAATAAAACTCATTTTTTACATCTTTTAACGGTATTGTTGATACAGTTTTCAAACTGCATAAATCTGATGACTAAGATATTGGAAAGCTTGATTCAATCTTGACAAACGAACACATGATTTAGCCCCTAAAACTACTGTCCCTAACTTAAGATATTCCCCTAATACCTATCAGAAAAAATTCCCGGGGAAATCTCCTACCGATACAAAAACCAAAGGCGGTAAGAGGCCAATTTGGTACTCTAAATAAAGCTTTCGCAAACCCTTTCGCCACATTTTTTGAAAAACGAGCACCACTGGTAAACAAAATGGAAGATGGCGCAGGTTGAAAGTAATGAAGTGTAAAAATTTAAAAAAAATAACAAATTTAAGCAGCTTAACGTGTTCTTGTTTCAATATTTAAATAAAATAAAGAGTGATGATTTGCGAAAAGAAAAACAGATTCGAAAGACAAACGCGCAAGCGAATTTGCTACAATTTTTCTTTCACATCCCATTAGAGTGTAGCGCCCCTGAAAAGAAAACCTACCGCTAACTTACTTTTCCTTTGCAGTTTTATAAAACAAATATTTTTATTAATATTTGAATAGTCGAATTCAAAAAGTGAACCGGTTGTAACATAAAAAAAAGATCTTAATAGAAAAAAAACCTTGCCAGAGTAATTTTTGTGATATTTATAACGAGACGTTTTAAAAATTATGATAAAAAATATAATAATCACAGTAATTCAATGTTATAAAATTAAAAGCTAATTATTAAAAAACGGGATCGTTAGATGATTCGGTGTCCGCTCTAGTTTTACGCGTATGTGCATGTGTTAATGGATGACGAAGAAGATTTCATTTCCGCAGAGGCCTTTTTTATACAGTGGATTGGTTTAGAAACTGCTGAAAAATTACCGTCCTATATTCTACGATACTATAACAATTTACACGTCAAGGTGAGTAAAAAAATGTAAACTTTTAAAATATTGATGCATATTTTAGTTCGCCAGAAAGACTATTAAAACACCTGCTCTACAGATTTTGCAATTCTGCAAATCAAACTTCGATTCACAAATTCTAAATTAAGGTTTTAAGTTGAAAACAAAAATATCTCACAAATAGAAAGTACAATTTACAAAATTTTTGACGAATTTGTGATCAGCGCGATAAAATTATGCAGAAATCAAGTAAAGGGTGTCTTTTTAAGCCCGAAAGAACTTGAAATTGTAAAAAATAACACAAAAAATTAAATTGTAATCAAAATTTTTTTTTTATTCGAAAGATCAATACGTGACATTAACATTTGAAAATGATTTCGGGCATATGGGCACCGCGGCTGTTCTTGACGAAGCGCATTCTGGACGTCCAATTTTGGGCCACTTTTTCGAGCACTGCTGTCACTATGTCACGAATAACACGAACAATGCTGGCCTCCAAGGCGTCAATTGTTGCTGGTTTATCAGCATAAACCAGTGACTTCACGTAGCCCCACAGGAAATAATCGAGAGGTGTCAAATCGCACGACCTTGGAGGCCAATTGACAGGTCCATTTCTCGAAATCAACTTATCGCCAAATTTTGATTTCAATAAGTCGATGGTTGCGTTCGCCGTATGGCACGTAGCGCCATCCTGTTGAAACCACATCTCCTCCGGATCAATGTCATCCATATTTTCAAACAAAAAATCATTGATCATGGTGCGGTAACGATCTCCATTGACCGTAACGCGAGCTCCGGCCTAATTTTTGAAGAAATAAGGTCCGATGATGCCACCAGCGTGAAAACCGCACCAAACGGTGCATTTTTCTGGATGTAATGGAGTCTGTAGGGTCTCTTGTGGATTGGTCTCGCTCCATATGCGGCAATTTTGCTTATTAACAAACCCGTTAAGCCAAAAATGCGCCTCATCGCTGAACACAATTTTGCGATTTAAATTTGGATTAAATTTTTAAATTTTTCAAAGTAAATTTGGATAATTTCGTAGCGTTGTTCAAGCGTGAGTCTATTCATGATGATTTGTCAGAGTATACTGAAACGATAAAAAAAAATATTTCATCAAAATTTAATTTTTTTGTGTTACTTTTTACAATTTAAAGTTCTATCTAGCTTAAAAAAACACCCTTTATTAGAAAAGGAAGACACACTGGTAAAACGCTAAATTGTCTTGTGTTATGACTAGAGTATCGACTCGATTAATCATTGTTCGATTAATCGAGGAATTTTTCCGTCATTATTTGATCGAATAATTAAAATAGCCAATTTCGAATAATGAATAACTCGAACAATTTATGTCAATTAATCGATTAAAATTTATTTCTTGGAAAATTCTACTTTTTTAATGTAAAAATATTTTGTTTAGATTTCTAACCCTAAAACTAAATTTCACGTTGTTACTTTTTGCATTTATTTTCATTATTCATACTTTTAAACATATTTTAGTCCATTTTTGGATTTGAAAGTGTGTGACAAATTATGTAAATCCCTATTAACAGGGTTAAAAAAAGTGCAGTCGAAACCAAAAACTGTCGAAC
This sequence comes from Pollenia griseotomentosa, assembly GCA_963931875.1. Lineage (NCBI taxonomy): Eukaryota > Metazoa > Arthropoda > Insecta > Diptera > Polleniidae > Pollenia > Pollenia griseotomentosa. Next base: position 1,133,455 of record OZ007560.1, read on the forward strand.
AAAAAACGAAAATTTTTGTACAATTTTTCGCTTTTTGAGTTTGTTTGATAGCGGCTGTTTAAATTTAATGAATTAGAAGTAAAAGCAAATGTTTTTTGGTCATTGAAAAATGAAAAAGTGGAAGAAATGGCAGTTTTTCTACTTTGACTACAGGATTTTAAACGCTGACTGTTTAAATTGGTAAAAAAAATCCATTAGCAGTTACAAAATGTGTAAACCATGTACTGTCAGATTATGGGTTACCTGTGATTACCGGAATGTCAATTTTTTTATTACCTCGTATTTTCTAATCGGCAGGACATTTGAGATATCATTAGATCCGTCTTAAAAACTTAAGTGTCCTGGTTTGAAAACGAAGTGTCTTATTTTTGTCGTGAAATAGGAATACGTTTAAAAACAAATTAGCCAAACCTATAGAGTAGAGTTTTAAAATAAAGGAAATTAAAAGATGATCAGTTGGATGATAAGTTATCAGCCAAGTTATGGAAACGGAATACACAGGAGTGAAATTAAAATCAAACTTGTTTAAAAAACGATCCGGTTTTAAAGTCTATAAAATAATCCCTTATATATAGTACACACGTTCAATTTTTATCTTTACCAGAACTTCTTTAAAAAAAAAATTAAACTGAGAATCTCCATCCACTTCAATTCAATTTCACTAGATTTCCAGGAATAATAAATTGGTTTAAAAGGTTTTTCATAACTGGCTGGCACCTCTCACCTCTCTTTTTTAATAAATAAAAGTATAAGTTCAAATAGTTTTTTCCCATTGGATAAAAATATTTGAATTCTTCGAGTTATTCGAGTAATTTGAACAATTTAAAACCTTTATTCGATTAATCGAGCAATTTTATAATTCAAAAATCGATTAATTCCTTACTCGAACAAAACCAAAAGTCGAATAATTGGATACTCTAGTTATGACATTTATAATTTTATTTATGAAATTTTTTTAAAGTTTCTTGTGGACAAATTACTGCCACACCATTCGGTGTTATCAGTAGTCTGTGATGCCAGGAGAAATTTCAAAAAATCCCTACGTGTATAAAAAAAAATCCCTTTTTTCCCTACAGTCAAAAAAATGTTCCCTACAATTTCCATACGTTAAAAATTTATTGTTTTTAGCAACAGGCAAACAAATACATACATATTTTGTTAACATTTTGAAAATATTATAATAAAAGCATTTATTAAAAACAAGAATAAAACCAAATAGATGTGTAAATGCCATACGCACACATATAAAAATGCAATTTCAAAAATAACACTGTGTGAGAAATTTAATTTTTTTCTTTTTAGCAGAAACGCTAATCCTTGTCTCATCTTTTGTCCTTATTAAAGAGCCCAATATTTTTCAAAATACTTTTTTTAAATAATTTTTTTTATATATACAGTCGGGCCTTGATTTTCCGTGGTGGTCGGAACCAGAAGCATTAAGGATAATCAATTTTCACGGTTAATCGAATAACACATCATTTAACAGTGCTCGTTGAATGCAGACGTGTTTTTTTTTTTTTTAACTCGGCATACGGTTTTTGTTTTCTTTTAACATACTTAAATAAGTTGTTATAAAATCATAATATTATTTATTAAATAAATAATATAATATCAGCGAATTGGACGCTTAAAAATAATTTTTAATTTGTGAACATAAACGTCAATAATTAAAATAATAAAAGTTATAATTTAATAAAAAAATGTATGTATGAACATACATACATAAACATACAAACATACATTTTAAGCAAAAACATTTCTTGTTTTTGTCTATTCTTCTTTTTTATTATCGGGATTTTTAACAACAAATAACAAGAAGAGCACAATTAAACAAACTGTAAAATAAAAAAAAAAAAACTTATGAATGCGTACAATGCAAAAACAATTAAACATAATGAAAGAAATGCATATGTTACAGTGAGTGTTGACGAAACAAAAGTAGAAACAAAAAAAAGAATCGATGATAGCAATTACCTAACGGCTAAACCTATTACTCGAACGCGTTCCCTCTCACCTTCTTTGTTTACAAATACGGTCGATCGTATTACAATAACAAGTTTGTTAACTGCAGGCGCTGCCGCAGAGCCAAAAAAAACTTTAATAAGTGATGATACGGTTAACCCCAAAACAGCCGCTATGGACAACTCAGTAACTCAAGGAAAAATTTCTCAAAAGCCTACAGTACAAGTTGGTATGGACAGGTACATAACAGTGCTCAAACGGGGACGCAGCCCTACCTCTGCAGCAGTTGCTTCGGCCTCAAAAGTACCAACTTTTGATAAAATAAATACTCAAAATCGTTTTGCAATTCTGGAGGATGAATCCTCTGAAGCACCAAACGTCATAAAATCGTCAAAGCCTCCCCCGATATATCTTAGGGAACAAAATTCAAATGAGCTCATAAAGAGTTTGATATCAGTGATAGGTGAAAATTCGTTTTACGTAGCGGCTATCAAGCGTGGTAGTATAAACGAGACTAAAATACAAGTCAATCATGAGAATGACTTTCGCAAAGTAATAAACAACTTTGAAGCACTAAAAAAAAACTTTTATACATACCAACTGAAAAGCAGTAAAGGTCTTCAGGTAGTGATTAAGGGTATTGACTCATGTGTGGACCCAGAAGAGGTCAAAACATTCCTAGAAGAAAAAGGCTTCAAGGTAAAACATGTAGTAAACATTAAAAATAGAGAAAAAATTCCCCAACCACTTTTTCGAGTAGAGTTTGAACCCGGCGACGTTAAGCTTAAAAAAAATGAAACGCATCCCATCTATGATTTAAAATACATTCTGTACAGAAAGGTAACTATAGAGGAGCCGCACAAAAGAGGTGGTCCCGTTCAATGTTTGAACTGCCAAGAATTTGGCCATACTAAGGCATACTGCTATTTACCCCCTGTTTGCGTAGTATGTGGTGAGCTACACGGTACAGTTCTTTGCGATAAGTCTAAAACCGACCCCAACGTAAAAAAATGCAGCAACTGTGGTGGTAATCACACTGCCAATTATAGAGGATGCCCTGTATATACTATCGTCAAGCAGTCGGTTGGACCGAAAACTAATCCCCCTCAAATGCAGGTAACGAATCAAGTAAACAGTAATGATCTTCAGGCTCCGCAGCCTAGTAGTAACAGAACCTCTTATGCTAACGTTTTAAAATCAAACAATGTACCAATGCAAGGCGCTTCGTCAAGTAATGACGAAACTCCAGTTTCTAATCTAAGTCGTCTAGAAAAAACCATGGAAACATTAGTGCAAACAGTAAATAATTTTACAAACACAATGGGTAATATGATGCAGGAAATTCTTAGAATGCAATCGATGTTATTGCAAGCTATTCTTAACAAGCCATGAACTGTTTAAAAATTTGTTTTTGGAACGCAAACGGCATCCGCCAACATAAAAATGAATTAGAATACTTTCTTAAAAATAAACAAATTGATGTCATGATGGTTTCTGAAACTCATTTGACCTCAAGAAATACGTTTAAAATTAATGGTTATACTCTATATGATACCAAGGACCCTCGAGATAGAGCTTGTGGAGGTTCTGCTATATTAATAAAAAACCGAATTAAACACTACCCAATGTGTGATCATCGTGAAGATTATCTCCAAGCTACGAACATTTGTGTCGAAGAGCTAAATCGAAGCATAGTTATTTCATCTCTATATTCACCACCTAGATTTGCAATATCAGAAAGCCAATATTACAAATATTATAAGTCACTGGGGCCCTGTTTCCTGGCTGCTGGCGATTACAACGCAAAACATACCTTCTGGGGGTCACGACTAATAACACCAAAGGGTCGTGTTTTGTTTAATACAATCTCTAAAATGAATTTAAATGTTGTCGCGAGCGGCCAACCAACATATTGGCCTGCTGATCCGCAAAAAATTCCAGATGTCATCGATTTTGGCGTGGTTAAAAACATCCCCACAGAAACGATTTACGTTGAAGCTTCCATAGAATTATCCTCTGATCACACACCTACAATTGTTACTATAAAAAACACCAATAGAATTGAATCTCCCTCTGGTCACATAGCGACGTCAGCTACACATATAAATTGGATAAAATATAAAAAATATCTCAGTACCCATTGCACAGAAAATATTCCGCTTAGCACACCGGAGTATATAGATCGCTCTATTGTCAATTTTGACAGTTTTCTAAAACTAGCTGTTCAACATTCCAGCATTGCCCCCAAAAAAACCAAAAATAATAAAATATATTCCTCAGATGTCGAGCGTCTCTTGTCTGAAAAAAGGAGAGCTCGTAGAGAGTGGCAATTGCACAGATCCCCTCAACTTAAGAACTTACTAAAAGACTGTACAAAAAGGCTGAGAAAGTTACTGCAGACTCAGAAAACGGCTTCTCTGGAAAAATATCTTAAGGAACTTGATGCAACTCCACAATCAGACTACTCATTATGGCGTGCAGCTAGAAATCTCAAAAGGCCAGTTGTCGCTAATCCGCCATTAAGAAACTTGAATGGAAGTTGGGCAAGAAATGATGTTGAAAAAGGAAATCTGTTTGTTAATCATTTAAAACACGTATTTACCCCTAACATATCTCACGATATGGCGGTCGAGTTACCACCTGTTGCTGCTAGAGCAGCTGTTCCCCTAAGATTTGAGATAAGAGAAATCGAAAAGGCTATTTGTGATTTAAACCCCAAGAAGGCTCCTGGTTTTGATAAGATCAGCAACAAAATGCTTTTGGAGCTACCCAGCATAGCAAGGAGAATTATTCTTTTAATTTTTAATGCTATTTTACGCCTGGAATACTATCCTCAAAAGTGGAAGGTTTCCTTAGTCATCATGATACCTAAACCAGGAAAGGATCACACAAAAGTTGAGTCATATAGGCCTATAAGTTTACTTTCAAATATATCAAAGCTGTTTGAGAAGCTGTTAGCGTCAAAATTAACCCCAATTCTAAATGAAAACAGATGTATTCCTAACCACCAATTCGGCTTTAGAAGAGAACACAGCACAATTGAGCAAACCCATCGTATAGTAAACGCAATAAGAAAAGCCTTTGAAGAAAGAAAATATTGTTCCGCTCTCTTCATCGATGTTTCTCAAGCTTTTGACAAAGTCTGGCATGAAGGCTTATTACATAAATTGAAGCTAAACTTACCAGTAAACACACACAAGCTGTTAGAAAGCTACTTAGTCGGTCGAAAGTTTATTATTAAAGAAGGTGATTATTTAAGCTCTCCTCAACCAATTGAAGCTGGAGTCCCTCAGGGAAGCATCCTAGGCCCACTTTTATACTTAATATATACTTCGGATATGCCAATAAACAACTACACCCAAACTTCAACATTTGCTGATGACACAGCTTTTCTAAGCGTGCACGAAAACAGTCAAGAAGCATCTCGATACCTACAGGATCATATATTTCAACTCGAACTGTGGCTGAAGCAATGGAGGATAAAGGTCAATGAGCAAAAATGCGTACATGTAACATTTACCTTGCGTCGGGAAACATGCCCCCCTATTAAAATCAATAATCATTTAGTGCCTCAAAATTCGCATGTAAAATACCTCGGTATTCATCTAGATCGCCGTTTAACGTGGAAAAGCCATATAGAGGCAAAATTATCTCAAATGAAACTAAAAGCCATCCAAATTCATTGGCTTATTGGAAGAAACTCTGTCCTAAGTCTCGACTGCAAACTTTTACTTTACAACTCCATCTTAAAGCCAATCTGGTGCTACGGTATTCAACTATGGGGCACTGCCTCGGCCTCTAATATCGAAAAAATTCAAAGGCGCCAAAATAAACTTCTTCGAATAATCACAGCTGCCCCTTGGTATGTTAAAAACTCAAATATTCACAAGGATCTCAATGTTCCTTTAGTAAAAACTATGATTACAAAATATGCAGTAAAATATTTAAAAAGGCTTGAACAACACCCAAATCCACTAGCTCGAAATATTTTAAACCATGGCGGCCACACTCGCTTAAGAAGAAGAGACACTGCAGCACTTACCCAATTAGATGAGCGATAAACACCTATATAAGTGAACAGAACCCGTGATGAAGAAAATTTTTGTCTGGCACTGGCAGGACGTAAAATAACGTATTAGGTTAAGATTTGATTAATTATTGTTAGTTCATATTTAAAATATGAAGATTCAATAAAAAATAATGAGAAAAAAAAAAAAAAAAAAAAAAAAATCGAATAACAATTTTGATTATACATTTTTTTTTTATATTTTTGTTATTTTACAAGTGAACTTGGTGAACATATTTACATTAAAAAAAATTAATTCAAGAAGTTTATGTACATTTTTTAATTAAATAAGTACGTATACATTTAATTTTCTACTGAAAACATAAGGCAAAAAGGACATTAAGCAAAAAAAGAATACAATTTCATAAAAAAAGTCGTGTAATGTTTTTTGTCGAATATTTTTCAACTGCCATCACGGATCATAGAGGTGTTCACGGTTAATCGAAGCAAACAAATTGAAAACATTGCAAACAAAAAGCAATAGACTGATCTTTGGCCATCACGGTTAATAGGGGTTACCGGTTAACCGGATCACGGATAATCGAGGCCCGACTGTACAATAATTTTTAGCAACCTTGGTATCAAATAAGAGGGAAGGCTCTGTAAAATTTAAAAAAAAAATATTTTCTTTAGTTCCCCTGAACTAAAATAAAAAAAAATTTTGCTTCTAAAAATATATCCTTCCATATCCTCAAAAGTTTTCATTAAAATTTTTTTACAAATTTTGTTTTTTTTTTTCTCTTAGTTTAGAAGGGCTATTGTGGTTTTACAAACTAATTTCTATGTAGAAATTTCATTCACTAGATATTCTCTTTTAATATTCGCATACATTTTAGCAAATGTGAGTGCGAATGCAAAAAACAAAAATAAGAGAATAGTACGCAAATGCGAACGCGAATATTCGTCGCCCTAACATATAGTAAGGGGGGCGACGAATATTCGGGTACATGGTTTTGGCAATTCTTGAAGAATGCCAGGCTGTAAGAACGCAAAGTATATGGTTTCTGTTAAAAATACTAAATTTGTACTTTAATACTATTGTAAATTCATAAAAAAAAATAATTCTTTAATGAAAATAAGACGAACATTTACGTATTTTTAGAAAATATATTGAAAATGAGATACAATTTTGAAAATTTCCTACAGTTGCCTCAAAATAAAATATCTGTCCTTTTTTTCCCTATGCGTGAAATTTTCCGAAAAAATCCCTACAAAAAATGAAAATTCCCTACTATTGGCTTCACTGTCAGTAGGTAACCTTCCGTAAAGCAAACATATCAAAAATTTGCACAGAATTTGTGTCATGATTTAGCCAGCATAAGGTTCGGTAAACAATTAAAGATGAGAATCTTTCTTTGTTGCACCAGACAGAATGTGGGTCCTGTTTGCTTTTACTCGTTATATTTTGCATTAGTGTGTGCAAATATGTGCAAAAGAGAAACATTCATGCATACTAGGGTGGGTCACTGATGTATGAGAAAAAATAAAAGTTCTCGAATCATATTCTAATAGCAATATTTGTTTGTGCTACGTTAAAACAAATATAAATTGCTAAAAAAAAGAAAAAAAGTCACATCTTGAGCCCCCGGAGGTCCTAAGAATTAAGTATTTTTGGAAAAAGCCATTTCTTAAATTTTAATATTTTATTTACTATCAATTATTATTAATTAAAACTGCAAACATTTTTAATTAAACTTAAAAAAAACTTACTGCCTATTTCACGATGTCACTCGAACGTTTACGTTCGCACAAATAACATATAAAACAAAAACAAAATTAAAAAATTTGTTTTTGTTTTATATGTTATTTGTGCGAACGTAAACGTTCGAGTGACATCGTGAAATAGGCAGTAAGTTTTTTTTAAGTTTAATTAAAAATGTTTGCAGTTTTAATTAATAATAATTGATAGTAAATAAAATATTAAAATTTAAGAAATGGCTTTTTCCAAAAATACTTAATTCTTAGGACCTCCGGGGGCTCAAGATGTGACTTTTTTTCTTTTTTTTAGCAATTTATATTTGTTTTAACGTAGCACAAACAAATATTGCTATTAGAATATGATTCGAGAACTTTTATTTTTTCTCATACATCAGTAACGTTCGAGTGACATCGTGAAATAGGCAGTTACTCTCAAATTTGGGCATCTTTCGTCATGATTCAAGTTTTGTCTGTGTTAAACCTTCTCTAGATTTTTGTTTGCATAGAGTCATGGATACTTCTGACACTATTTTCACGAACTTAAAAGTCGTTAAAATACAGTTATATTCAGAATTTAACAAAATTGAAGGTCAAAGAGCAGGCTCTTACACTAAAAATAAGTTAATAATATTTTACAGCGGTCTATTAGAAGTCGATACGAGAAATTTAATTTTTTTTTGTCCCACCCTAAAGCATACATACATACATATGTACATATGAACATGTGAATAGTACATGCACTGCAAATCATTTAAATAAGATATTTTATTACAAAATCTTTTCTTATTCGGGCAATTATGTATTATTTTCATTGTTTAAAAAAATTAAATAAGGAAAAACTAATTCGTTCGTTAGTTCAAGTAAATTTCAATAATAATAGTAAAATAACAAAATTTTGTAAGTCTGGGTTCACACTATGAAAGTTTTATTCTTGTAAGTCTGAGTTTATTGGTGAGAGGGGAACACAGAACTTGCTACTTTTCTCTCCGCTCTCACCAATAAACTCTGACTTTCAGAATGAAAACTTTCAGGGTGTGAACACTGTCTAATGGCCACTGCCACAATTATTGAAATTCACTTGTCTTAACTCTGCGATCCTTGAGAACAATTTTTACCACAGACGTGCGCGAACTTTATCCAAGCCTGCAAACTTGATGCGTGTGGTTGCCAATGCCAATTCAAAGAACTATTTGTAACTAACTGGCTCTAATTTTTCTCTTATTTTATTACTTTCGGAGATGTAAAGAGATTTTCAGCGTCCTTTTTATTGAAATTAAAATTCGTTAATTAGAATTCCAATACATGGCCTACACTTTTAAAATATAAAAATTCCTCATCAAGTGACACAAAAAAAATCTAACTGTAGTTCTCTTAATTACTAAAAAACTTGTGGATAAAAAAAGAACTATTTATAATAAGCCTCAAACGGTCGATCGCGAACTGTTAGACAGTCGATCGTAGACATAATTTACTAGGTTAATACTAGTGATGAAACGATTACCGATATTTTACTGGCGATACGACGATACTTTTTGTTTTTTTTATTTTTTTATAAACAAATTACTTTTCAATAACAACTAAGAGCAATAACACATTTAAAGTAGGGCATAAAATCGAACAGAATAATACTTTCTTTTAAATCTTAAACTGGAGGTCCACAGCACTTGTTCTACGCGTATGTTACTTATTGACCTTTTTTAAAGACGCATGCTAAAGTAGGAAGTAATCCTACTTTGTGCTTTCGATACGTTTGTATAATATGCATTCTCCGCGTTTGCTATGTAACTTATCAATACAATTTTACACTACTTCTTTTTGGTCTGGTGCATAAACGCGTTGAACGCTTTGTGTTGACCTGCAGCTTTAGCTGTTTTGCTTTGGACCATAATAGTAAAACGTTCTCCCATTGATAAATCTTGTATGTAATGGGTGATTTTTTAAGAGCTATAAGAAAGTTAAAAAAAAAACACATAAAATTCAGAAAAATTCATGAAATCTTTATTTGAATCGATAGTACGGTCTATATAATTTAATGTTTAAAGATTATTTCATGCAAATGTTGACCGTGACTGCGCCTCAAATGGTCTTCCAATGCGTCAATTGAAGCGGGCATGTGTGTATAGACATGAGCTTTAACATAGCCCCACAAAAAATAGTCTAAAGGCGTTAAATCGTACGATCTAGGCGGCCAATTGACCGGTCCCGAACGTGAAATAAAATGTTCACCGAACTCGCCTCTCAATAAGTCCATTGTTAAGCGTGCTGTGAGGCATGTGGCACCGTCTTGTTGAAACCACATGTCATGAAAGTCCAGCTCTTGTATTTTGGGAAAAAAAAATTTGGATATCACCTCACGGTAGCGCTCACCATTCACAGTTACGTTAAGATTCGCATCATCTTTGAAGAAGTACGGTCCAATGATGCCACCAGCCCATAAACCGCACCAAACTGTGACTTTTTCTGGATGCATTGGTAGCTCTTGCAATGCTTTTGGCTGATCTTCACTCCAAAATCGACAATTCTGCTTATTAACGTACCCATTGAGCCAAAAATGAGCGTCGTCGCTAAACACAATTTTTCGATAAAAAAGTGGATCTTCGGCCAACTTTCCAAGAGCCCATTCACCAAAAATTCTACGTTGCGGTAGGTCGTTCGGCTTCAGTTCTTGCACCAGCTGTATTTTGAAAGGCTTCACATCTAATTCCTTCTGCAAAATTTTCCACGTTGTTGAGTAACAGAGGCCCAATTGCTGCGAATGGCGACGAATCGATAATTGATGGTCATCATTAACACTGGCCGATACAGTTGCGATATTTTCTTCACTTCGAACTCTACGTAAGCGTGCTGGTGGTTTAATGTCCAACAATGTAAATTTGGTGCGAAATTTAGTCACAATAGCCCGAAACGCCGCTTCAGTGGGTCGATTAAACTGACCATAAAATGGAAGAAGCGCGCGATGAACTTTTTTAAAAGAGCACGCATTTTGATAATAAAATTCAATAATTTGCAAGCGGTGTTCGTTTGTAAGACGACTCATGGTTAAATTATAGACCAAACTGAAGATGTTTGACAGTGAAACAAAACACGAAACTTGCGTCAGCTGTTTAAACCAGTGTTACCAAAAAGATAATAGCTAAAAAATCACCCGATATTTGTACGTTTTAAGAGTTTTGTGCTAATCTTTATTGATTTTTGAGAAAATAATTTTGCTACAAATTTTGTAACGACAACGACACTGCTACATTTTCTGACGCTTTTTCGCTAGTAAGCAGTCTTCGAACAATATCATAAAATACAATAAATGAATGAACTGAGATGCAGAATAGTTGAAAACTGACGACTTACAAAGCATTAGCTCTGAATAAAAGATTTGCTTATCTACAATTCTTGACCTTCGATACAAAGTTAGAAAATTTCAAAGACAATAGATCGAAAAACCTTTTATTGAGTTAGTTTAAATGACACTGGATTAGAGCCGGCAAACAATCGATAGTACTATCGATAGTTCCTTTTTCATTATACTATCGATAGTTATTTTCGATAGCGATACTATCGTTGAATTTTTGTTTAAGAAAATTATCAATAATTTTTTGTTTCTATCTGGCAACAACATGCCAGCCGTCGTTGCCGCCCTGCTTAGCCAGCTGCTGCAGTTATCTAGTCGGTTTAAGGACCAACCATATCTGCCTAGCCTTGCCTATCCTAATGTCAAAGCAAACAATTTTACAAATGTATGTTTACCAGGTTCCTCAATTTATTATTTATCTGAATCACCAAATAGTTTATCGATAATCGCCAACATTTAATATTTTTAGATTTTAGGTAAAAAAGATTCGCCAAAAATCGCCAAATACGAGTTTATATAAAAAAGTACACTAAAGTATTTTTACCTTTATTAAAGTTTTCTATATTAACTAACTGTTTTCTTTGGAGCGTTTGTGAAAATTTGGAGCAGAATGATCGATCCTCTGTTCTTCCTACGCTGTGGTTCAGCTTAACACGAAGTCTAGATATACCTTAGATCTTCTAATTTTTCTTGAGGCGCAGATGCACTTGTTTGCAGGCGCAATTAAATGTTAAACCCAAAATTTCTAGGCCATGACACAGAAATACTTTTAAGTTTTCAATTGAGTTCAGTTACATCTGAGAGACCAATTTCCACTGCAGGTCTGCTTCAAGCGGAGTTGCGAAATCGTCTTTCTACGCAAAAGTTAAGAATACTTTGTTTTTTAAACAAAAATCTTATTATTTTTAATATTAAATATAAATATTATTAATCTCTCTTATTTTTATTTTTTTTGTTTAAAAAACAACTTAATTTTTGTTAATTTTACCATGAATTCAAATTCAGTTCGTTGTTTTTAAAAAGAATTCTAAATATTAATAATCTCTTACACTGTAATTGTGTATAATAAAGAAATTTTGTTAACTTTACCTTGAATTTAAGTTGTATATTCGTATCGGTATCGCCGATATTTCTTTTGGAGTATCGGTATCGGTATCGTATCGGCAAAAAGGAGTATCGTTACATCCCTAGTTAATACTAAAAATTAAAAAAAAAATTTAAATTTTTATTCATCAGCGTGACATAAGAGCGCGAAGTTTAAGGAGGCAATCAGTGTTGACAAAACTTAGTGACCAAAAATGGCTAAATTTACAGAAAAAAATGGTTAAAGAATGGCTTAAACTTTTTTTTAATAAAAACACATTAAAATTCAATAACAAAACAAAATTAACACTGCGGAACAGGCATTTTGCGGTCTGGAATTTGATTGCAAATTTTTACTAACTTAAGGTCGCTGATATCATATCTAATATCCATTTTTCCCTATCACCTCTACTTTTCGAGATATACCGTTATGTCCAAAGTTAAGGTATTTTTACTACATACATATATTGGAAAACCTTGAAAACGGTTGACCATATTCAGTTTAAAAAAAAATCCAAAACTCGGCAACAATATTATCTTTAAGAAGTGCTCACATTGTTTTTAAATTTGCCCAGTAGTTTCAGAGATATCGTTGAATTTAAAAATTCATAAAAAATCAAAATCACAGTTTCGGTCATAAACATTTAGCTTAACATATTTCGAATGATTTTATCCAAAATTTAAATTAATTAATTAAATTAATTTACTGAGAAAACTGAACATCGATTTCCATACAAAAAGGATAAAACGTTCATGACACACACATATTTAAAATATTATTTTTGTATGGAAATTAATTTTGAATATTTTGAAGGTAAATCAGGACAACATTAACCCTACCTTTTGAGTCCAAATCTACAATAAAAAAGGGGAAAATAAAAAACATTTTATTTAAAAAATTTCAAACGTTTTTTGTTGCCGCCTGCATCACTATATAAAAATACTTTCGGCCAGAAAGAAACAGTGCAGATTTATTGATCCATTTTATAAATTCAGTTTTGGAATGCTGTTCCTTTATTTTAAAAGGAAGATATGATGATTTTCAACATTTGTAAAAGATGTGGTTTAAATAAAATGCGTTTTAATTGTCAAAACTGTTTTTTTTTTACTTTTAGCAATTTTAAAAATAAATTAGTATTGTGGTTATTTTGTTGAACTGTTTATGGGTTTTAATCCAAATTTTGATATTTTTAATTAGGCTAAAGTTCATCAAATTTAATTTTCATTAAATTATTTTTTATGAAGAAAATCATAAAAGATTGAAAAATTATCAATAAATTTTAATAAATTATAAATTTTGAATACGGAAAGTTTTATGAAACGTAGATATATGTTAGAAATGTTGCAGATAAATAATGTTCCATTTGAGAAAATAATTAATTTTAAAAAAGATACTGAGGGATTAGCTCAGATTTATAGGTATTTATTGAATAAAAATAAATAGGTTGATGGAAGGGATAATTATAAATAGGTATTTGTCTTTGATTGTTTGTTAAATAAATTTCAGATGGCATAGCTCAGTAGGTGAATTTTTATTAAATGAAAATAACTTTTGACGGAAAGGAACATTAAAATAGGTTTTAAGCTTTGAATATATTTAAAATTTTGTTTTTTCTTTTTGTTTGTTTGTTTGTCTTTCTGTTTAAAGTTTGTATCTAGAATGGAATTTAAAATTTCTTATGATAATTTTGTTAATTGGAATTTTAAAATTTATTTTTTCGTTTTATTTTTCCATTTATTGTCAAATTTAATTTTATTATAAATATTTCCTGAAGAAGATTTCCAACGGAAATCGAAATATTGAAAATAAAAATTAAAATATTTTAATTAATTTTTTAAAAAGTGACCTTAAGCTTGAGTAATTTATTAAGAATAATATTCAATAAATTTTAAGTAATTTCATGTTGTAAAATTCCTTTCTTCATAAAAAAATAAGCCTAAGTAAAAATATCAAAATTTTAAAAATTTTTATAAGAACATAAAAATTATTATTTAAAAAAACGTAAAAAAAAATTTTATGGCTAAGATGGAAAATGGCTAAATCTAGCTACTAAATGACTAACTTGGCAACACTGCTTGCACACTCTAAAAGCACGTGCTTTGATAATTATAAAAGAAATTTTAGAACAAAACAATTACAGGTAGTAAAAACCGAAAAAAAAAAAATTTAATTAGAGCAAAGTAAATTTAAATTGTACAAATAATTTTGCATAATATTAAAACTTTATAATAATTAAAAAAAGAAAAAAGTAAAACATTTAAATATACGATAGGACTATTCGGTAGACGGGATAAACAGAAGGATAATATAAAGAGAAAAATAAAGATAAAGTTATGGGCTGGAAATTTTGTAAAACATATGGCGATTTATTTTCTGAGAAAAATATGTTACATTAAATACTTGTGACACTTTCTAATGTTACCGGTAATCACTCGAAGTGTTACATGTTGTGCATCTTCAATATAACAAAATTAGCTGTTTTTTTTTACAACTAATACACTTTTATCATTAATGGTTTTAAAGCTAATTGAGCGGTTTATGCACGCTATTACGGCTTGGAAATAAATATTGACATCACTAATGGCTCGGAAAAATTTTAAGGATAATAATATACATAGACTTTTTTAATTTTAATATGTAAATATTTTTATATTTTGTTATAAAACAATATTTCTACAAAATTATGATCGGTATGAATTTTGACGAAAAAAAAAAATAAAACATTAATTGTACAAACAAAGTAGTAAGTACCAAAGTTGTAAAACAGGGCAGTATGAACACCTTAAAGGAGCATATAGACGACATGTTTTTGTCATCTGACATGTCAAATTTTCAAGTCACATGTAATTGTGCATGTCTGTCAAAATCGCTGTTTTACATAAGCTTTATAATATTCGGTCACAAACATGTAATTTGCTTCTGACATTGTCTCTGTTTTTTTCGCATTGTTATTGCAGAAACCAAAGTAGTGCTCGGTTTTAAAATAGCTTGCTGCCGCCATGAAAAGTTTTATTTGCGCCGTAAAATAGTTTAGCCATCTTAACATTTTTTTTCTTTTAATTCAAAGATACCAATTTAGGATTTTATAATAAAACGGTTTTTATGTATATATTCACATAAATTCTATTCAATGGTAAGATGATCAAACATATCTCGGTATTGTAAAAAATTAACTTCAGCCGGCTAATAATTCCGTCAATAGTGGACGCCGCTGCCGGTTTCTTCCCGGCATAGCTTTCTGATGTCAGATGGTTTGTCAGAAGAAAATAGAGCACGCTCTAATTGAAATTTTGTCAGATGACTTTGCGTCTGACTTTTACAGAAGCAAAGTTGAAAAGGTAACACACGACATGTATGTATTTTGCAGTGGGAAATTTGACATGTCAGATGACAAAAACATGTCGTGTACGGGCGCCTTAATTAAAAGTAAGGGTAAAATATGCAACATGTTTTGCATGTTTTTCATCAACATATTCACAAAAGAAATTGAAAATATTTCCCACAGTGGTATTTTTTCTACAAACGAACACAAAAATGTAGAACATGTAACATTAATGCAACATATTTCTCAGAAAATAAATCGCCAATAATCCATAAGAGTTTTCTTAAATTTCTGTCTGTCAACAATTAGTTTTATATTTGTGGGCAACGAGCAGTGATGTTAAATGTAGGGAAAATTCCCTATTGGTAGGAATTTTTTTCTAAAAGAAATTCCTTAAGGAAAAAAAGACAGACTTTTTTAAATCAATAAAACGTAAGGGCTTTTGACTAATGTTGGAAAACTGTATACATTTTTTTGATTTGTGATAGCATATTGTTAAAACGGCAACATTACAAATAGTTAATTTTTTTTTTGAGTCATAACTTGCCGTCATTTCAAATCTTCTTTACAAGAATAGAGATCTTTTCAACTTAATGTTTTAGATCAAGAAATAGATAACACTACGTGACAGTTTTTTGACCAAATGAATTTGACACCTATTTTTTTTTGCAAAATTTTCCGCTGAATCCGAATATAAAGTCAGAATTGTCAAAAGTAGAACAGTTTTTGAGATATTCCAAAATAAGCGTTATTTGTGTTTTTAAAAAAAGATGATGTGACTGAAATGCAAATATCTTCAAAAATTTTAAACGGATTATGTATTTCTTTCTTTTTAGTGAAAGGTTGTAAAATTTCTAAAATAGCCATGGGTCGTTTGTGAAGATGAGTCAATAAATGGCAGTTTTAGTGGACAATTTTGCTATTTTCAAGTTATTTTTTTTAACCCAAAAAATAAAATTTCTTTAAGTTTTATCACTTACGACATTAACATATTTCAACACGAACATGTTGTGCCAGATCGGTGCAAAAATGACAAACTACAGAAGATTAATTGAATTAACCCACTTTTCGATTTGTATCAAATCAAAGAAAAACACAACAAATAAATATAAAAAGCTAAATTTTTTGTAACAATAAATATTAAAAATAGCTTAAAACTATTGAATTTCTCTGTAGGTTAATTTACTTAATCTTCTGTAGCTTTGTCATTTTTGTGCCAATCGATGTCTTGTTGGGCGCGAAATGTTCATATTAAAATAATCTAATGTCGCATTCAATAAAACATTAGGATTTTTAAATCATTGGTTTAAAAAAAAACTTGAAAAGAGCATAACTGAACAAAATCATAAAATTTTCAATGAAGCTTGAACTTTTGTTCCCTGTAACTCTGTCAGTTCTTGACCAATCTTGACTAGCAATCCGTGGTTATTTTAGAAATTTTATAACCTCTCACTAAAAAGAAAGAAATACATAATCCGTTAAAAATTTTAAAAGATATTTGCATTTCAGTCACTGTTCTACTTTTGACAATTCTGACTTTATATTAGATTCAGATTTACTGAGCGAAGCCAGTGTTCGTTATACCATACAAAAGAAAATCCTTGCGCACGGCCGAAGGTTGGCTATGTATTATAGCCAGTGTTCGTATATAGAGAAGCTTGAGTTAGCGAAGCCAGTGTTCGTTATATCAAAGAAAAGAAAATTCTTGCGCCCGGCCAAAGGCCGGCTATAACGTTAAACTTTAGTAAAGCAAAGCCAGTGTTCATTATACCATAGAGGAAAAAATCCTTGCGCATGGCCGAAAGCCCAACCATGCTATTAAACGTGTGATTTTTAAAACCAAAACTGTATAATTATTTGGATTTTGAAATCGGGATTCTTAATTTGCGATTTTTAGTTGCGGGCATATGAACTCCACCCAAAATTTTAAATATAACTTTCTTTGTGCTCTTTTTTGGGGTTAAAATTCATTATAAACTTTAAGGTGTTTTTTCATAATGAAGAATTACCCCAAATTTAGGGTCATATTTCATTTTATTTTTAAAGTTATTTTTCATTTTTTTGGGGTAATTTTTCATTAAAAAAATGGGGTCATATTGCATTATGAAAAAAGCTCAAAATTTGGGGTCAATTTTAATTTATTTTTTGGGGCCATATTTCGCAGCGCCAAAGAAACTAGCTATCTGGGAATTATCACTGCCACATTCAAATACCAAAAGCGAAAGGATTTTTTCCATCATCACTGATGTTCGCACTAAGTAAAGAAATGATCCAAGTCATAAAATTTGATCTTTAATTTTCATTGTCCGCTCTTTTCTTACAAGGCGAATATAAAAATTGTTATACCTTCCAGCGTACCGAAACTTATTAAAAAAATGACCCCTGTACGATTGTTAGGAAATCACCGTTCAAAATTGATACGGGCAAACAATTAATTTTTCTAGTATCCAAACGAAATCCAAAAGTACATAAATATTATTTTAAGTGAATTTATATCACTTGTTTTTTTTTTTTTGCTCATTTACAGCCGTATTCATAATGAAAATTCGACATGAAGTTGGCAGCAAGTTTATTCATAATACACTACCTGACTCTGGCTAACGATTTGCTAAACTCTTGTTACCGAGCTGCCAAGAGTTTGCCAACTTCTTGTTGGATTTTATTTAAACTGGCTGTTTTTGAATTTGCTTTCTTTTTTAAATTAATTTGATTTAAAAACTTCTTAAACTGTTTATATGTGGAGGGAAAAACAAAAAAAAAAAAAAAAACTTAAATGACAAAACCAGCGTTGAATAATGCAAAACGATAGCATTTAAAAATACGTTTGAACTCAAGTTTATTTCCAGTTAAATTTTAAGTACTGGCGTTGGAAAAAATACGGATTTTTTGGGGCTGCGTTATATCTTTTTAAAAAAAGTGTATAACATCACTGGCCAGGAGTGCCAAAGCCTTATGCCATTGAAAAAGAGTTTAAATAGTTGTATAGTGGTGGTGTTATGAATTTTTGGCAGGTATAAGTGTGATCGACCATTTAGTAATAGTAAGTCCACTAAGTCGTAACCAAGACTCATGGTTCTCCAGGACTTGTAAGTTATGCAGAGTGCACAACTCAAATTTGCTATACTGCACCGCAGAGGTAGTAACAAGGGGTAGAAGTAACTGTAGAACAAGACGTTTCTTGACCTCAGTCGGCGTGTAACCAGAGGTTATTCGTAGATTACGCAGTGTCAAAAACACACTGCATACTTTATTATTGTTATTATATTATTTTTATTATTATTTATCCATTAATTATGATGTGCTAAATTCCCAACTTTTATTCTTGATAAATACATTGAAATTTATTGTTGGAGGATAAGCTAGTTCCCTGTTTTTGTTAATTTAAAATTTTTAGTCGCAGAAACGAGCGCCATTTTTGAATTCAATTAAAAAAAAAATCAAAAACTAATTTTTCATCAAACAACGAAGCGAAAAATTTTATTGAACAGAATTGAATTGATTGAAATTAAACAACGATACCAAAACTATAAAAAATTATCGTTTTATGGTACATTGGTATTAAAATTATTTAATCGGGAATACGACCGCTAACGTCGAAAAATGACTAGCATCTTTGAATTCAGCGTCCTCCAATTAACTTTACTTGCAAGGTGCCCAGCTTGCTAAGAAAAGAATTTCAAATTCGTGTATAATTTTTTTTTAATTCCAATATTCAGGGTAAATCACGTGATTTCAAATCAAATGCGCCTTTTAAAATCACAGATGTGGTATTATGGCGCTCGCTTTTTGTGTATTTCTGTGTGATTTTCAATTGCCGAAATCACACCGAAAAACACTTAAACGGTCTAATTTTCTTTTTTTATTTTATTTTAATTTTCAAATCTATAAAAAAATTTTAATTGTGGAGAAAAAGAAAAAAAAATTTCAAAACCAGCGATGATTAATGCAAAACGTGTTGCATTTTTGAGCAATATTAAGTGGCATCATTAAAACTCAGAGTTGATTTATTAAAAGTTTGCAGATTGACACAAGTTCGTTATGAATTAACTCTGTGCTCACAACCTGCTAAGCTTAATCGGCATTCTAGTTAGCAGCTCGTTGTACGAAGTGTACAAACTGTGGCTAACTTTAAGTTATGAATACGGCTGTATGTAAAAAATAAACTATTTGTTATTTTTTTTTTTAATGTAAAATTATTATCAAGAATAAAAACTGGGAATTAAGCACGAATAACAAAATCTTTTGAATTAAAAATTTTGTATTCCCAAGAAATTACTTTTGATTATTGCACATAATAAAAAAAAGTTCATGTGAAACCAGAAATGGTAACTTTTAGGAATGTTTAAAACTTATTGGTTCATATGTGTACCACTAGCACCGAAAGGGCTAACAATTATGAACTTATTAACTGGCATTTTTCCATTGTGGAAGCATTTTTATTATTTTAAATAATATTTTTGTTCATAATTGAAAATATATAAAAAAAATTCAAATACCGGTTACTTTGCTGTCTTTTTTTGCTCAATTATCCTTTAACTTTCGAGGTGGTGGTAAACTTTACACCCCCTTTACACTTTTTAAATCGATTTCTTTCATTTTGATTCAGCAATTTATTAAAATTATTCAAAAAGGACAATATTTCCCATAAATGTTTTCACAAAAGTTTTAGAAAAAATAAGCAAGTCAAATCTCCTAAAAGGGTGTTTAAAAGAAAATCAAGTCATTTAAAAAACCGACCGTGCTATTTAAAATGTCTTAATACATGTAGATTTGGGATGAGCGGCGTGCAAACTTAAGTAGATATTTGTTAAACAGTGGATATTGGAAAATGTTTGTATGGGCTTTTTGTTTTTGTGGCCATGACATAAATTTGTATATTATATGTGACAAATTTTTACTTATTAAAGTATCGACCTACGTGCAATAATTCATAATAAATGTATTGTGCTGTTTTGTACGTATGAAAGTTATCTTCAAGTGTGCCAATAGTAGTGACACTTTTTATTTTTCCACCTCGTAAGGGATAGAGTTGTCAAGTCTCGTAGTAAAGACAGTGTCTGCAGAAATGGCACTTTATTGAGCCAGAAATATAGCGCATGCTTAATAAAAAATATTTGAGATTCTTGCTAAAGAACTTATTTGCAGAGTCAGCATCAGAGAAATAACAGCATCCACCACCCGCTCACTGACTCACTATTCGGTATTTTGGCAATCACATTGTTGTCCTTTTTTGACGCAAGTGTCTTTATTAAGAAAATGTCAATGAAGTGGATACTGATGTATTCGCTTTATCTGCATTCAGCATGAGCTCAGGGAGCGTGTTGAACATGTTACGAAATTATCTGACTGTAATGTGAAGGAATGAATCCATATTGGCTCACCTTGTATTATAAAACTGTGGCAGTATAACGCGAGCCCTTGGCTGGTAAGGGTACAACTATATACAAAAAAAAAAAAAAAAAAATATATTAAATTACAAAATTTTTTTTTCAATTGTGCACGGTGTAACACTGTATTTAAAAATATAAGCTTTTCTTTTATCAAATTCAAAAAATATATATTTGTAAATCTTAATTCAATAACTATTGAAAGTTTTTGATATTTTGTTTTTTAACGAGTCAAAAAGTCTTAGCTTATTTTCGATATAAAATATATATTTCTCTATCCGATAACTGAATAACTTTATACACGATTGAATTGTGTATAAATAAAGTGAATTATTTTATAATAAAAAAAATTTTAAAAAAAACAAACAAAAATAATAAAGTTAAAATAAAAATTGCAAATATATGTAGTATGTATGTATGTATGTATGTATGTATGTATGTATGTATATATCTATAGTTTTTTCCATATATTTTTGAAATAAAAGTTTGCATGTTGCGGTCGTTTTCCTGTAGTTGAACTCCGTAATTTCTGTATTCACTTCGTACTATTCGATTCGTTTGTTAATTAATTTCCTTTTTGCGACTGAATGTAGCAATTTCTCTTCCCACCATGTACAGCATATCAGCGTTTCATAGGCACGCACACATCTATATCTGTACATATGCATGTATGTTCAAACATACGTGGAATACATCCATCAACACACACACGTACACAACGTAGAAAAGCAACAATCAGAATTTCGGATGCAAAAATATCGTTTCAATTAAAGTGACAATACTCCATAAATATTTTTCCCTTTTATTTTTCTTAAAAATTAAAACACACAAACCCTCATGCATAAATATTTGGAGTGCTTTTATTGTTCTACTGCTGCTGACTGACTGCTTTCGATTCACTTTTTTTCAAAGGAAATTCCGTCGTATTTAATGGTACATAAGTGTCTGTGTGCGTGTGTGTGTGTGTAAAAACGTTAGGGAAAACGAAGAATCCCTAAAATTAAGTTTCCAATTGTTCTCCGTTCAAACACATCTCGTATACAAACATGAATTCCCGACGTACAGATAGATGCACATACAGACATATTTATGCATATGAATGGTTGGTAACAGATTCTAATCATGAATTGGAGTCTTCATCTTGAATGGGCAAACTTTATTTTTGATTTCATAATAGTAAATTTTTCTAGATCAGTTCTAAATAGTCTAGTCCTCTTTAATAAATGATAGAAGAAAGTACAATTTATACACATACATACATACACATGTATGTACTACATATGCATATACATACATATGTATGTACAAGAAGTTAAAACTACAGAAGTTGTGAAGAAACAGAAAATATCATGCGAAGACAATGTTATTCATTCTGTAATTATTACTGCTGCTGGTAAATGTACTTATGGCCATAGGAAGAGTTGCTGACAATAGAATAGAATAAAACGCTTCAAATAACTTTATTACAAATACTTATTAAAGTATTGATTTTGTACAATGACTCTGAATTAAAAATGCAATAACAATAAAACAACAACAACAACAACAACAAAAACTATCTCAACTATTACATATTTTCGAAATAAAACGCTCACGAGCGACAACATCCGCAATCTAAAGCAGAGGCAGCTAACAAAATCAGAAACATCAGAGGCAGCTGCATCGTATCGTCATTATCATCATTATGATGATTGTTATTAGATACTGAATGTGTTACTCGGCTATTGACTATTTTTCGTTGTAACTTTAGGTTTTACTTCTGCTGTAAGTATACAAATGCTGGCTTTACCTTTTTATTTCTCTATTTTTTCTTTTTTTTCATAGAAGTTTTAAGATGTGTATCCAGAGTTGCGTCCAAAATCCTCTCAATTACTTCCTCTCCATATCTTTTTTTCAACTCTCCAACTAAATGAATCAATGAAATCCGAGAACAGCACAATGATGCAAAACTCTCCTTGCTGAATGGTGCTGGCTTTTATGCGAGTATTTTCATTTTTTGTGCATTGTCATTTTTCTGGAATTGTATTAACACACTATTCTCCTGTTCTCCAACTGCTGGATCTCCTTATAGCATATTTTCTCTTTGAAACGAAAGTATCAAAAACTCATAGGCAAAGCAACATTTGTTTTGCTCCTTCTTATGATGCTGTTTACTTTGGTTTTAACACCGTGCAAGGTGTACTGCCCACATATGTACATACATACATATGTATACGTATGTACACGTATACGAGTACATGCACTTTTCTAATTTTTATTAATATATTTTCCTCAACAGGACAATAAAACTATGTACCTTTTTTTGCTTAACAGTCTACAGTTTCCCATTTGCGAATGCCTTTAAGAATACAAGAATAGTGTGAATACATTTTTATTTGTTTTTGTTTAATTTATTTATCCTCGTAAAATTCTTAGTGAATAATTTCAATATAATATTATATTTTTTGTTATTAGTTTAATGGCGTTTAACCTGAGTATCAAAAATTTTTATTAAACATTTGTTCATGTCTAACGGGCTTGTTCTCTTCACTGATAGACGGACAAATGAGTATTTTATACTCCCAAATGCTATGGTACAAAATTATAAAAGTGCAATTGTAGTTTTCTCATATTGTTTGAATTCTTTTCCTTTTTTTCTGTGGCTTAAATTAATTCTTTTCTTTAAATAAAATCCCCGAATTGTCCCGGAAATTAACAAATTTTTGTATATATTCTTTACAAATCAAAATCCTGACAAACTAGAAACGCTAATATATATTCGGAAAGTTTCATATTGGGCTTTGCGGGATCTTAGATACCCTCCGCTATAATATAACACAGGCAAAAAAGTTTGTTTTTTTATTCTTGAACTTTTTTTCAAAGGTTTTAGTGTATAGTTATTCCAAAATCATAACATAAAATAATTAGAAAAAAAAAAACATTATAAAAAAAACAAATCGATATTTTGGAGGACGTTTGTTTAGAGTGAGTGAAGGAACCTATTAGACCTATTGCAATTACCAAAGAATACATGAGTACTCTTCAAACATTGCAGCTCTTCTTTTCTGATTGTATTTGTTAAAAATCATAATTCCTGGAAGGCCATTTGAATAAAAACTAGGCGAAATGATTGATCGATTTGCCTCATTTTCAATATCAACAAAAGTTCACATTTATAAAAAAATCCCTTTTTTTTGTTAGTCATCGTCCAGACTTGTTATTTTTGTTGCTGCTAATTTTAAAAATTCTGCTTTGAAATTGCATTAGTGTCCAGACTATGAAATTATAGTTTTGCAATACATATTTATATTTTTAAAAAAATAAACAAAGTACAAGAGTTTATTTTGTATATAAATCCAAATACACCTACAGACAACTTCAAGTTGAAAACGTTGAGAATAACAAAACAAAATGGAATTACAGAGTACATAAAACTGAGTACCCATCCCCAATCTTCTCACCCCTCTCACCGATAATCAAAAATAAAATTGGGAATTAACACGTCATAGAGAAAGCTTATTAATAAACTCAAGAATTGCTGCAACAAAAATTGCAAGTCTGCACGATGACTTAGGAAAAAGAGGGATATTTGTCTAACGGAGCGTCATTTATTAACCGTTATCGGTAATTTTTACTGCCAATATTGGCTTTATAAATAATAAAGACCATAAGTTACACACAGACTTGAAAACTTGAGTTTTGTTGTAAAGGTTTCGGGCAATCGTTGGTTGCTTTTATCTCAGCCGTTTACGAATCTACACATTTTGCAAAATTTCAATAGAGAAATTCAAAATTTTTTCATTTTATCTCTTGTGTATTTCAAATTTAAAAATCAGAACAACTATTATGTTAACAAAAAAGTGTAACCACTTAAATTGTTTAGCGAATGTAAAAAAACTATGCGAGTTGTTCGCTAGCGCAAATGCGAAAATGCGCTACGTCCCCAGCAAAAAAATTTATTAATTTACTTATTAATGAATGGACAGTTTGTTGGGAGTGAAGTGTGTATCCTGATGTAGATATTATGCACTGTGTAGTAAAAAAGGATTTTTTTTAATGTTTAGCCAGGTGGCGTTGTTCTACATTAAATGTTGTAATTTAAGCTTTTCTGTGACGTTAATAAAATTATCCCTTAAAAGCGGTTGCCGATTTTAATTAAATTTTTAAATGTGCAGCCCGATTGAAGAAATTGTAAAAGAGCAGTGAGTTGTGAATGGAAATAAAACGAAAAATAAACTGGTTTAAGTTTATTAGTTCTGTTTGAGGCGAATTTTTTTAGATAATAAAAGCCGGCTCTAAAGTTGTTCTTTTAATTATCACGTCCTTTATTCTTTCCACATCCGTTCCTTAGCCGACATAAGTAACTCTGGTATACACGTCTCTCGTTTGGTTTCGTTTCGTTTCGTTTTGTTTTATGTAGATACAATTTTGCTTAGAAATGAACTAATTGATGGTTTTGCTTTTCACGTTTTAATTGCAGAGTTAATAACCCAAAATCGCATGCTAAACTTCTTTAAAATATGTTCTAATCAAAAATACTTAAACTCAAAAACTCCAATTAAACAATTGTGATGAAATAAAAAAAAAATTAAATAAAACAAATAAAAAACCTAAAACCCCTTTAAAATTAAATGAAGATCGTATTAAAAAAAAATAACAATAAAAACATTAAAGTTTTAATTTTATCCACAATTATTTAAGCCATAATCGCAATAATTAAATTAAATTATATTAATTGAAATGTAATGATATTAAAATTTATTAAACACTTAACTACTTGTACAGTGATATTTTAGTTAATTAAATTTTTGTAGTAGAGAAAAAACAACTATTTAAAAATTTTATTGATTAATTCTTCTTTGAACAATTGTTAAAACTTGTTGAACTAGTTTGTTGTTAATGTTAAAAACTAGTGCATCATTATTAAAACAAAAAAAAAAAAAAAAAAAACAAAAAAAACATAAGAAACAAAACAAAAAATAATTATAAAAAGAAAATGCATGTTCATTTTACTGAAAAGAATTGGAACTGATTCTGAAACAGCAAGAAAACTATTACAATAAAATGCTACTGATTGCGATTGAAAAAAAAGAAAATTAGGAAGTAAAATTTAACTGTGATTGTTCAATCCACTATCCAATATTGCTGTAAAGCAGGCTGTGTTGTTGTGTGGGAGACTAGTGGCAAATGATTCGAATGGAAGAGGCTTTAAAATTTTCGCAAATGAAAGTACATGCGGACGAATTTTTGGCGAGTTTGAAGAAAAAGGACTAGTAGTGCGGGATCGGGACAGTCTTGCGATAACATATCATATTAGTTTTTGGAAAAATTAATAACAGAACGTTTGCGTTCAGGGCAAACGCGTGACCACATATAAATAAACATTTATTCACGTCAGTCTTCTCCACCGCCACCGCACAGATTGCAATGCTCTGGTAGCCAGGACAGTTTTGCCGTGGATTACTATTGCGATTCACATCCAACTAATAGTTTTCGGGGAGTGACGGCAACTTCGGTGTCTGGAGTTCGCAGCGGCGGTGGTGGTGGTGGTGGTGTTAGTGGTTGTGTACAATGGTCGTCTGCGGAAGCCACGGGTGTAGGTGCAGGTTGCGGTGGCGGAGGAGGCGCATGTTCAGCTGTTCATGCGACGGGATCAATGTGTCCTCACGGAAATGCTGTGCCCCCGCCACTTCCACAGTCGATGATGTCCGGTGGCGCCGGCCACGGCCACAATGGCAATTTACTAGGTTCCCACATCTCATTAAGCGGCATTGCAATTTCTGGCCGTTCTCTGGATGACATTTTGCCGCCTAGTACATCGGGTGGCGGCCACTGCCGCAGCATGAGCGGCCTTAATAATCTTAGTTTGGGCCTTCCTGCGGCACCTGTGCCTCCGCCGCCTATTTTTAATCCATGTAGTTCAAATAGCATAAGTAGCATGTCTATACAAGGACCTTCATCTTCCCGCTGGGGTCCAAGAACGTCGTGCCCAGTTCACAGTCCTTTTCGGATAAGAGCACCGAACGGTTCAATATGCTCAGGACATCAGGTAATTGCTAACTCGCTCAACAAAATCTTTTAGTTTTGTAAATATAATTAAATCTCTATTTATTAAATTATAAATTGATTGATTTAGTGAATGATTCACAATTAAGTTTAATTTAAAGAATCTTGCCTCAATCATACATTTCCATAAGTAATGACTAAACACTCATTCATTTACCTCTTCCAAGTCCAGAATTAGAAAAAAGTATTTTATAATTATTGTTTTCTTTTCTTTTTCTTTCAGGTAAGGCTATCAAAAATATTTTGTCGGAATGTACCCAACCATTACACATGGCACATTGTGCCAGAGACACGTAAGATTATCTCTATAAGTTCGAAAGATTTGTCTATCAATCAATTTATTTGAAACATAAATATTGATTCAATATTTAAGTCATTCTAAATTATTGTGAATGAAAAAAAAAAACTTGCAACGCCTGATAAAAGTTAATTTCACGTAGAGTTTGCATTTAATCGCAAAAATTATCGATTATTCGCACACATAATTTTTTTTTTTAATTGCAATTCTTACTGAATAAGAAAAAACGTGACGGGGGAACTTCGGCAAAATTGGCTAAATTCGGCCAAACCAAAGCCGAAGCCGAACTTTACTTATCCAAAGTCACAACAAGAAAACATTTCACATTTTTCATAACCAAAAAGTAAACAAAGTAGCATGATATTTTAACAGCGGGTAGATATGAAAATTACGTGTCGATATTTACCAAAAAGAGAAAAACACAAATTTTAAGTTATAACACCTAGACGATATCGTTATAATATCGTTTGGTTGATTGGGTAGTGTAGTTTTTTTTCAAATTTAAAATACATGTCAAAATCAATATAGTATTTAAATTTTACATATTTAAATCTATTACAAATTGTTCTTAATTTATAACAAATAAAAAAAAAACAAATTGTAAAAACAAGCATTTAATATCAATTCGCATTAGATTTGAATAAATAAAACTTTAGATGCATTTTTTTATAAATTAATTGTAAATTTCGTTAATGAAATCATAAGTACCAAGTAGCAAGTACTTATGTATCAGATTATATGTCAGCCATTAATTACTAAACTACTTATATGTAATGCAAATGGTATAAAGTAGTCATTGAAAAGTAAGTTGTTCAGTAATTGCAAGTCATTACCAAGTGTTTGCTGGGTAGTTTGCTTTTCCTGGACATTTTTAACTTTTGAGTTAATATCCTCTTTATGATCAATTTTATTTATATTTAAATTTCATACCTGAGCTACCTTAATAAGAGCGGCAGACATTTTTTTTATTTTAAAACCTCTAATTATACAGATTTAGTATAAACTAATCTATTCCAACACCACCGGGCTTAAAAATCTTATTCGACAGATCGCTAGATCAGATTGTTTTATTGAAAATATATTGGCAAAAGAATTTTCATGTTTAAAAAACGCTTAACACTTTTTTTTTAGTTATATCAGTAATTTTCATGCTGTTATGATAGAGCATTAATTTTTCTGCATTGATATCATTAAGGCATTGATGCCCACGGTAGTAGTATTGGTGAGAGTGACGAAATAACACTGGAAGAAAACCATTTGCTATTCATTTTATTTAGTCGTCAGCGAGATTGCGACGAAAGCACATGTGTGACGAGTGTTGTCATTTTTTTTCTGTTTCTTTGTTTAACAAAAGGGAAATTTAAAATTAATGAATGTACATATTTAAGTAATACTCTTGGTGAATGTATTTATTTTAGTAATACTCTTGATGAATGTATTGATTGGTATATATATATCTATAATACATACATATATAATTTATATATGCGGACATCTGGATAGTATGATATATTTCGGAATAAAAAGATTCTTCGAAGTGTTTATAAATTATTCCTCAATTAATCATTGTTCAATTTGCAATTAAAAAGTAATAAAATCTTCTAAGTTGATACTCTTATTGCAGTTACGTAATAAAAGTATATTTCTCAAACTAGAAGAATTCAGCTTATTCCGTTTTTTTGAGCAAATATAATTCAAATCTGAAAATTCTGAGTTTGCCTGCAAAAATGTATAGTCATTATAACAGGTCAAAGTTACCGCCGAAAAATTGTATCCCACAAACTCGAAATTTTACAGGGGAAGGTTTTTTTTAAATAAAATCAGTTTGAATAAATATTATTTACATTATAAATTTTAAAATAATGGCTTTTTTCAAACTGATTTTATTTAAAAAAAACCTTCCCTGTAAAATTTCGAGTTTGTGGCATAAAAAAGTAAGCAATAAAAATAGTGCGAAACCAACAAGTTTCATTAATACATCAATAAAACACATCTTCTTACCCAAAAATTTTACCTGCTGTCACATTTGCTTTTATGTGTATAGGTTTACACATAAATTGTAGGAAAACAAGACTTTTTTTAACTTGTTTTTTAAATATTTTTACTTACTTAAGAAAAGTGTTTTCAAAGAAAAAAACCCACCGACGCGATTGGTACAGAAACAAAAATATTTTTACAAGCACAAAATACCAACAAATTATTGTGGCTATTTTTTCTTAATAATTTCTGCATTTAGGTACGTCTTTTTAACGAAAGTAAAAGTGACCCTTTTCAGGTACAAAGAATTTTTTTCACAAACAAAACACATATCGTTAGCTTAAATGCAAAACAATGTAGATATTATTTGAAAATTACAAATTAATAGAATACAATATTTTTTTAAATTATATTTCTTAGTTTTTTTAAATGTCCTATGACAAATAAGACATTGCATGTCATCAAAAGCATTTTGTAACATAAAATACTTTTCGGCGGACATCATTAATATATCGCAATAATTTCAATTTATATGTTCACTGACAGCAGTCTCGATGAAGATTAAAATGTAAAATAAGACACAGAAGTTCTGCCAGCAGTGTTACCGTCGGATATTTTCAAAAAGTACCAAAAAAAGGGGATATCTACAAAAAAAGTGGCACCAAAAAGTGGATTTTAAAAAAAAAGGGGCACATCTTTTAAAATCAAAATAAGAACACCACTTTATGTATTTTTACGTTTTTTTTTTTATTTATTATAATTCTAAATGGTATAAAAACTAAAATAAATATTTTGTAAATATTTCTCTCAAAAAGTAATTTTTATAAAATATTTACTTTAATGTTTTGGTAATTTGGTAATTGTTTTCTGCCAAACATGTTTTTTGAATTATGACATTGTTGCAGCAAATAGAAGGTATTTATGCAATGTGTTTTATATATACATTTAGTAATATATTTCTTGTACTATTCCTTCTGAATACATTTTCTTTGGTTTATTTAAGACACTATATTGAACAGGTAGACATTTAAAATAACCACAATACTAATTATCATTTAAAAACTTTTTAGAAATTTATTTGCCCATTCCACCAGATTCTTATGTTTTTGGAATGCTAAAGACGAATATGAACACAGTTTTCTCCCATCACGTCACATTTATCAGATACACAAATTATTGTAATTTCGGATGATGTTTTGTACCAAAATTAATAACAAAATCTATAGTTTTATAATTTTATCCTACAGTCAACCTAATTACAAAAGCTGTAGGCCCAGGCCTACAATGTCGACAATAAAATTTCTTTCGTATATTTGTTCTGAAAACAAAAACAAATTTTAGTTTTTATTATTGTTTTCAATATAAATATGCGAAAGAAATGTTCTTGTCGACACCTTGCGTGGGCCTGGCAGCTAAGCTATGTATAATCGGATGAAAACAAGAAATCCTATAACAAAAAAAAACGAAAATATCACTTTTTCAAATTCTTTATATATAATCAGTTCCTCACTTTAATACAAATAAACGCACGGCATGGATACATGCTTCTAAATTTAAGTGCTAGTGTTTTAATTTCTTTAATATAGCATATTTAGTTTTTATCCAATTTCGTATATTATTGCTTCAAATTTTTGTAATCAGGTTTATAAAACAAAACTATAAAACTGGATCTTGTTATTAATTGTGGTACAAAACATCTTCCGAAATAACAATAATTGGTGTATCTGATAAATGTGACGTGGTGGAAGAAAACTGTGTTCATATTCGTCTTTAGCATTCCAAAAACATAAGAATCAGTTGGAATGGTTAAGCAAACTTTTTCAATGTCGTCCTGTGCTACATATTTATTATCAGTTTCACACAAATATTACAATTAATTGTTCTTAAAACGACTTCCATACTTTCGTAAAATGTCTTTAGCCTGTTTCTTGCCTTATTTCTGATTAAAGCTAACTTAGTAAAAACACGCTCAGCAGAAGCACTACTATGTGACAATGTAAAAATATGAGAGATCAATTTTTACAAGTTTGATTATATATATAGGTATATTCATCAAATCTATTTTTCAATGTTCCTATTTCATTCCAAAAATCTTCAGCATTCGAAATTTTAAATTGTGTTCATAATTCTTGTCATTTACTTTACTCTCTTGAAATTTAAATTCATGTATAAATGCATCTGGGTAACCATGGATATGTGGGCATCTGGAAAACCATGGATATGTGGGATATCTTTATACCCTTATTCATAATAAATAAAACAGGCTAATAGAAAGTTTATTAAACCGATTTTCAGCTACCCACGCATGACAAGAAAAAAATTTCATATAAACTTGCTTACATATACATATATTAAAACAGTTTTACATATATTGAAGCTGTGGGTTATAATAAAACAGAAAGAAAAAAAAGTATATTTTCCTAGCGTAAAAAGTATCAAAAAAGTGGCAAGAATCGCAAAAAGTACCACATTTGGGTGCATTTTGTAAAAGTGGCCAAATAGTATCCAAGCTGTCGAAAAAGTGGCAAAATGCCACTTTAGTGGCACCAACGGTAACGCTGTCTGCCAGTGTAGTTTGTCTCTCCCACTCAACATGCTGATTTCCTATTGGTTGATTGATGATCAAGCAAAAGAGCGTAAGTATACGTGTGAGTTAAATTTGCTGATATCAGCCACTACTGGGCATCTTTGCATTAAGGTTACTTAACCGATGGGAATAAACTGACCTTTGCACTCAACAGTTGCGCGCTAGCAACAGAAGTTGGTGGTGTTGACAAATTTGTTATTGCTACTGCTTTTAAGTTGTAAATTGGAATTGTTTTTCAATACTAAAATATACAAATGCTTCGTGGACTTAAGGGCTCATTTACATAAGTACGTAATTTCTTTTGGAGAATATTTTCATTATTTTCTTCCACTTCAATGTGAACAATTTGCTTTTTCCATACAGAAGCTTTAATTTGTTTCCATCTTTTTTCTTTCCGATATTTCTAGCTTGTTTCCCTGTTTTAGAAACAATATAATTTTCCACAGCAGAATTTGGAAAAAAGTTTTTGCATGGTTTTGTAACATTTGGTATTTAAAAGCACGGCCTTAGGCAACATTCGGCCAAATTATACATACATATACATACATACATACATACATACATACATACATACATACATACATACATACATACATACATACATACATATACATACACACTTTGGCTGTCACTTCCCAGTCAGCGTTTTTTAAATTATTAAATATAAAACAAATGAAAATTCACTTAAAACCCGGTCAACTAATTTTCCATTTAAATCCGACTATAAATCAGTTTATTTTTAAATTTTAAAAAATAACTCACTAATTACAGTAAAAATTACTGCTTTTAACTTTTGTTTCGAAAGAGAAAAATTCAAACGTACTTAGTTTTCTTTTTAAAATAACAAAACGGAACGGAAATTCGTTCGTCTTTTGTAATTTGTTTTTTAAAAAACGTGCCCAAAAAGTTAAGTTTGATTTGACCAAAAGCAGAAAACTTTTAAAATAAACTACAAACCGTTATGTAAAACTTGTTTGATTGTGATTATATTCGAGTCCTTTTTGACTTCTCTGCGCGTTTAAAATAATCAATGTCGTTTTTGAGTCGAAAATTACTGCATATTTCCGACGTGTGAAAGAATTCATTCGCACATTGGAAATAGGCTATTACTGTTCATTTGGGAGAAAATGGTACCCCACTCGCGACTTTTTCGGGTAATTATTCAGCCATCCGCGACTCATCTGAAAGACTCTTTTATGACTCGCGTTTCTGTTCAATTTCGACTCATTTTCGAGTTTGTGCTACCTTTGACATTACTTCTTATTTAAAAATTTTTTGTAAAACCACTCACAAATCAAATTAAATTTTATATTATTTTTATTCCATACAGCAAAGGCTTCTGCGATAAATAAGCATAAATTTACAAAACCGATTTGCTTTAAAATCGATAAAAAAAAATTGTCGCGTTAAAAACAGTAACAACAACAAAAGAAACATAGTTTCATCGTTAGGTTGCGCTAAACATGACTGAAAAATAATGCTCAAAACAGTCACATTTCGATCATCTGTGATCTGCATGATTAATTTATGATTGCGCACATTCTGTTTTTGTTTTTTAAGCAAGTCACTTTCTTAGCATTTCTAGGAATCATTTTCGAGTCTTGTTTTAAGCGCAGAACTGATAAATCAGTTTTTGCAGCATTAAAAGACTCAGTTTGGTGATTCAATCTTCCACATGCTGACTGGGTTAAAGGAAAAGGATTTCATATAACATTCCGGAAGAAAAGCGTAAACACTTTCAATGTCTTCCTTTTTCATCTTCAGAAATATTAATCTTTGTGGTTGTACTTAGTTCTTTTTCTTAAATGCTTTCTAAGTAAAATCTCCCCCCATTCTGGCTTTTTTTGTTAAGTTTAAGTGGTTATTAGAGATGGGCTTCTCTTAAGTGGTTTCCGTGACAATACAAATGCACGTAAAGTGAGTGTAAAATGTTTTTTTTCGTATCGTTAACGCATGTACGTCAACTCAACTCGACAACTGAAATTTTTTCATGACTGGATATTTTCACAAAAATCGATAAATAACTTTAAACTTTATATGTGACAAAAAAAATTGTTCAACTTTTTTCACGTAGATTTATCTATCTATATACATAAAATTGAAAAATGTTTGCATTTTTGTTTGTTTGTTGGCTTATAGACTCCTAAACTACTGAACCGATTTTCCTTAAATTACAGTAG
The DNA here is from genome assembly GCA_963931875.1 of Pollenia griseotomentosa. NCBI lineage: Eukaryota > Metazoa > Arthropoda > Insecta > Diptera > Polleniidae > Pollenia > Pollenia griseotomentosa. Next base: position 1,167,407 of record OZ007560.1, read on the forward strand.
CATCACGTGAGCCATAAAAATAAAATAGGCTACTTATTTTTCAATATCGCATATCTTAAGAGCCGCTGCACGCATTTTGGTAAACTTGTGGTAGTATGATCTTCTGAGCCCCGAAATTTAAATAAAATAGCAGCGGGGGAAGTGCTACCCCCCATAGGACGCCAATGTTTAATATCGCATATCTTAAGAACTGTTATAGTGAGAAAGTTCAAACTTTGTAGAAGTCCTTCTTAACGTGGTAAAAGCACTGTAGCGAAGCGCACCGGGTTAAGCTAGTCTTCTATATATATAAAAATGAAAAATTTTTGCTGTTTGTTTGTTTGTTGGCTTATAGACTCCTAAACTACTGAACCGATTTTCCTGAAATTTTTACAGTAACATCACGTGAGTCCTAAAAGGGGAATTGGTACCCCCTAAAGGATGCCAATATTAAATATCGCTTATTTTAAGAACCGCTGCATTTTGTTGAACTTTTAGTAGTAGGATCGTCTGAGCCCCAAAATTGAAATAAAATAGTAGCGGGGGAAGTGGTACCCCCCATAGGATGCCAATGTTTAATATTATAAATCTTAAGAACTGTTAAAGTGAGAATGTTCAAACTTTGTAAAAGTCACACTTATGGTATACTACACTTTTGAAAATAAATATAAAGCGGGTAGCGAAGCGCACCGGGTTAAGCTATATAATGTTGAAACTTTAGAATCAATTTTCCAAAAAAGAAAAGAAGATAACTTCGGCACTACGATATATAAGTAGTTAATATAGTTAATATTGAAAGTAGCGAAATCGGTCCTTTACTGCTCCTGGCCCCCATATAACTGTCTTCCCGAATTAAGGGCTTTAGGACAAATGGGTTCAAAACAATTTGTATTTTGTATTTATTTATTAAATTTCGAATTTCCAATACAACAAGACATAATATCTTATAATTTATAGTATCAGAATCAGAAAAGTTAAATCATATAAACAAGCTAGGTTGATGAGAGTTGTTAAGTTTTTAAAATAAGCCCAATTAACCTATAATTTTATCTAGATCCTATACAAATGTGCTTCCGTAAAAATGGGGCTTTGTAATTCATTTATTTATTTACCTTTTGTTGATATGTATGTATTTATAAAAAGCCAAGCCTTTTTTCATTATAGCGACCGCAATAAAAGAATTAGGTCCTTAAAATGTATCTTATGTGTCGACAAAGGAACTTAAGGTGAGTTGACAGTTGCTGAAAATATATACCAGCTGGCAACTGATGTCGATTTTACATTTTGGAATAATTTTAAAAGATATATTGAAGGTGTTGCCATAGAAAATGCATCTAATAAACCTTGAATTTTTTGAAGGAGTTGCCATAGAAAATTATCCCATAAACCTTAAATTTTTTCTTTTTTGGAATAAATTTTCGGTTCTTTCCAATTTGGTATTTGCACTAGTACGACAGGTATTTGTTACATTTCCAGTTGCGATATGATTTAAAAATTAAAATTATTCTCCTGTCTACTGTCAGAATTTGCAAAATGTATTTATTTCCTTTGCAAGTGATAAACCCAATACCATTACTTCCCCCCATGTATTTTTGTATTTGTAAATTACATTTACCTCTCTACTGATGGTAATCGTTTTTGTTAATAAAGTGTAAACTCAAAAGGCAGTATCTAAAACTCTTTACAAAATATCTCTTCAGGTTTCAATGAATTATAACAATGGACTTATGACAGCTGTCAATGACGTTCCTGTTGTTTATATTGATAAAGGTGTTCTAAGGACAGAGTTTGGTTGAAGTGTGTCGTTGGGTTCTATTAGAATTGCCTTTTTTTTTAGTAATTTGGAAACATTTGTATGAGCAAACTATACAACTTTTCAACATCAAAGAAACAAAAATTTACTTGAGCAATTTTCAAAGGCGAAAATATAGTCATCTTTATCGGAAATAAAATTTTTCTCGTTCCCTTTTTTACAAAAAATGTATGGGGAAAAGAAAATTTTGCATTCACGATAGCAGTGAATGTATGAGATTGTATATATGTACAGTGTCGAAAAAAATAAATGGACTCATAAAATTTTTAACAGTTTCTTAAATTTTTTTCAACTAAAGCTATTCAATCTTTAGTTGAAAAATAAAAAAAAAAAAAACAGACAGCTGCATTCGATGCAAATTGTTGCAAATAAGAAATTATAGCTTGAAATAATGAAAGGGGCATTTCAAGGTGGCTAGTTATATAATATTCAGCCATGTCGCAGATTACAATTCCGTTAGGAAACGGAATTCATTCCGTATTTTGGTGCTTTAGAAAATGACGAAAAAATTTTTCGTACTTATTTTCATGATCGGAATGGGAGTTTTCTGTATTTGAAAGGCAAAAAAACTATCAACATACACTTTCTTTCAATAAACAAATATGTGTTCTTGCGGTGACATGGCTGATTATTGAAATATTTGGCAGAAGCTCGTTTCATCTAAATTACTTCTTCACATCTCCGCTACATTGAATTCACGAGATTGGTGCAGATTGTTGGGGAAATTTCATACAAAGCTTCTTGAAGTTTTTGCCACACTACCTGCTTATTTGTAGATTCATACCTCCCAATTTTATTTTTTAGAATTTCTGCCTGTTTTTAATACGCGAGCAGAAAAGTGACTCGTTTAACTAACATTTAAAACAAAAACAAACGAGCTACTTTTGCCCTCGCGTTCTAAAAACAGCACACACGTTTCGTGAGAATGTTGTTGTTGTTTTTGTTTAAGCTTTGATATGGTCCCTTCAAGAAGTGAATGAGCGAGTACTCACTTTTTTCACGTTGGTGTTAAGAAAATGATAGAAAGAAATGACAGAACACTTGATTTCGGTCATTTCCAGTGTTGCCAGTGAAATTTCGAGAAAGATACATTTTAGTTTTCAAAAAGATACACTTTTTCCAAAAAAGATACGTTTTGAAAAACATTTGAAAATCCATTTTAACGTTTAACATTTATTAACATAACATTTTGTTTCATATTTAAATGAATATTGTAAAGAAAGTGATTTCATATAAATTCATTTTTATATTTATTTAAGTCATAAATATTAGGTGAATATGTAATTTTTAAAAAACACAGTAAGCAAACTTTAAAATTAATTATATGTACATAATTATCTTAGGATGTTATCAAAACAAATTCATTTTTGTAAAAATTAATAAACGAGTTAAGGCGTTTACAGTAAGGCGATTATATCAACGTTCATATAAATTTCCTGAAAATAAAAAAGATGTTCATATTTCCTCAAAACTTCGCACTACTAGTGATCATCGTTTTAGGTGGATCATATGTTGCAACCCCTTAATGTTTTCTTTCACCATTATTGAAGCTGCTATCAAGGCGAATTCACTAGAAGGTGGGGTCAAGTCAACATATGGTGTTTTTTTCGGTGGTCGACTTGTCAAAGTGTGTATGCAAACTAATTTTTTATGTAAACTAACCTTTTTTACAAGCAATATTTTTGACAATCCGACCACAGAAGCAGTGTTGTTGTAGAGTTGATCTTACCTTCTAGTCAATGCGCCTTGGCTGCTTTTGTATCAGTATTGAGTCGGTTACAATGATCAGTCTTAATAAGTTTTAGTTGGCAAAAAATTCTCGAATGTTTTGTGTCTGTACATTTTGCGTACATATTCAAAAGATACGAAAAATGTTAGGATTATACACGATACCTGAAGAAGTCAAAAGATACGAAAAATTTATCTTTCGTATCCTAACGGCAACACTGGTCATTTCATTCTATCATTTTCTTAACACCAACGTGAAAAAAGTGACAACTCGCTCATTCTCTTCTTGTAGGGGTTACAAGTGAGACTGTTGCAAGGGGTCATGTGAATACTGCCATAGTGCTTACATTATTTTTATTTGAAATTAAAAGAACTAAAGAGATTTATACTAAAAGAAATAAACCAAAACGTAATTGAAACGGCAGTATTGTAACAATATTTTTTCCAATTCTGCAATACTTCCGACTTCTATAGTCCGCATTCTTTTAAAATACATGAAAAGTTGAAATAAAACCTTTCTCTGATATTCAAGAACTTTAATTATTTAGATAATTTTTTTCATAAAACATCATTTGAATAACAAAAATGAAATTAAAGTTTAAAAGTGGCGTTCAAGACATTTACAACTTTTTATGGCTGTCTAAAGAAGTTTATTTTGCAAATGTAAAAAAACCGAAAAGAAATTAATTTAAACTTATGAAGCAATGATTTTAAACTTAAATTTTTTTAATTTAAGGGTTTGCTTCTCCAAAAATAAGCATGACGTTCAAGACATCAAGCCCTTAGCGCTAAATTATCGTAAGCGACATTTTCTCAAAAGTTTTTTTACTGCTAAAACTAAAAATTTTACGGACCTACTAATATTTTACAATTGTTAGAATATAAAAACAGTTAATAACTTTATAAATATAGGCCGTACGATTTTATCGTAAGTCAATGTTTACATATTTTTATTAATTAATTTTATCGTAAGCGACATTGTATAATGTGCAAAAGCTGTTGCACTTTTACATTTTTGTTTTATTTTTTTTTGTTTTATTTTTTTATACTCTTGTTCTGAATCGACATACTGAATAAAAAAAAAAATAAAGGTAACTAATTTAAGGTTTCCCTTCTTACTTTTTATAAAGATTAGGAAATTAGTATACAAATATTTTATTAAATAGTTATGGATTTTAATAATATATACATATTCATGTATATTAAATGTGGATTTTAGGATGTAAACCAGACCAGCACTTCTACGGCAATCATAAAGTTGGTAGATTATACTGATTCTTAACATGAAGATCCTAACTCTAACGATGATTAAAAAGAAAATTGCGTTGGGAGAAAAAAAGTAAGAGTAAACCTAAATCTATTTCTTAAAAAAAAAAAAAAAAAAAAAAAATAAACCAAATCCTTGCCCAGGAAAAAATTAAAGAAATTTATAGAATTGAAATAAATGAATCTACAGGGGATTACCATGTAAATCTTGCCAGTGAATTGGCCCAATTCATGTGTTAAGAAAAAAGAAATTGGATGGAAAGACGTGTGTGTGGCAATAGAAAAGCGGCGTATTTTCACTACATTATTAATATCCGAAGGTACTCAACACGCCTTACGGTAAAATTATGAAAATATGCTTACTTCAACGAAGTATTAATGAGAGCGGAACCAGAAATGGGTACTGTTTTTATGGGGTGAGTACGATGGTAAAAGAGGGTAATTGAAATGTGTTATTTGCTTTTTAATATTTGACCATAGCAGGAAGCAACAAAGTAAATAAAATTTATTTTGTGACAGTTGTCCGGGCCAAAACGATAGAGCGATATTGTCAGTGGTACCTTTCTTTCTTTTTATACATTCTATACATTCAACCATTTAAGGCCCTCTGAGTGGCCTTCACTAATTGCAAATTCGCAAACATCTCCAAAATATTATGAGTGCATTGTATTAAAACATACTGATTTTATTAATTGGAAGTCGTATTCTAAATCATGAGATCTGTGAATTTCCATAAACAGAGATTTAGGGCTCAGTTTATTTATTGATACAGCGAGAATAGTAGAGTGAAAGAGTTGAATTTAAACAAAATAAGGCGTTCGACAAAGAATTTTAATATCGTTAAGAATGGACCAGAACTTCTTTATTCACAACAACTAAAAATTTCAATACAAAAATTTATCAAAATTTTTCTAACTTAGTCCTAATTTAATTTTTTTTTAACCGAAATTAGCCCATAGTGTCCTTGTTAAAGTTTTATTGTGTGACATCTATTAGTTTAAAAGTTATGCGAATTTCTTTACACCCGTACATGTGGTTATTGCAATGTTGTACCGTAAAAGACAGGAAAGAACAAGTTTGAACTTTAATTTTTCTCAAACTTATTTTTGGAAATACAAAATTTATTATTAATACGATTTTTTGATGTGCTAAATTACAAATTTTTATTTTTGATAAATACACTGAAACCTTTTTTCTAACTTCGACCTAATTTTTTAATTTTCTTTTTAGCGAAATAAGCCTGCGGCGTACTTATTATATTACATATTGTTACGAAAGTAACTTTAGTTAAGAATTAGTTGTAATTATTATTTATCTTGTATTTATTAGTTGTTTTGTATTTAAAGGTAATTTTAGTAGTTCACATCGTTATTGAAAAATTGAAAGCCCCCAAAATGACCGTTTAAAAAGCTTCAGTATAAGTGGTGAAATTATGTAAGCATAAGTGCCGCCATAAAACATAATAGACGTTAAAGTTGTGAACCTTCGAAAAACATTACGAATGTTCTAGACGGCCGAATTACAGTATAAATACTTGCGGCGGCTAGCATCAAAAAAGAGTATTAGTTCAGACCAGCGCTGCCAGAAGTAAGATTTTACCTTGTTTTTTAAGATTTTTTAACCGAAAAAAGATATTAAGATTTTTTCCCCAAAAACAAGATTTTTTGTTTTGTATAGACGAAGGTTAGGTTCAATTAAAAAAAACCTTCTTTGTTCCCATTTGAAAATTTTTAAACTTGATAATGCAACCTTGCGGCTTACGGGACAAAAAAATACTTAAGGCCCAACCATAATGTGCTTAAGTTGGCTTAAGAAAATATACGAATACATGTTAATCATATGAGGGTAGCCATATTGAACTTAAGGAAACTTTTTGTTTAATTTTATGAAACTGTCATTTGCTTAAGCAAGGTGCGAAACTGATCGCACATTCCGTATGCATATTATGGTTGGGCCTTTAAAAAGCAACCTCTGTTTGGCGTTCAAGGGTGATTAATCAGGTGTAAGTTTTGCGCGCTTTTTATTTTGCAAAAACAGAAAATATTGCAAGTCAGACTAAGGTTCGCAAAAATTAAATAATATCAAAAACATTTATTGGAAACATTTTTAATCTTAAAAAGTAATTTTAGGTGCATCGAAATACCTTTGAAAAGCGTCTTATCAGGGGTGTCATGGAAAACGAAAACGTAAAACGAAAGAACTTGGCAGTTCTTATTATTAAACTTTTAATCTAATTTTTACAGTTTTTGTTAAAAAATTCTGTTTAATAGAGTATTATTTGTATAATAATTGTCATAAATTTCTTTTCGATTTCCATGACACCCCTGTATATTTAGATTTATATAAATAAACTTTTTAAAATGTTTAGATTTTAGAGGTATTTTTAAGAAAAATCCCGCTAAATTGAATATTTAGCAGTTTCTAGCGGTTTTGAAGTCCGATTTGGCGGGAAATCTTCAAAAAAAGTTGGCAACAGTGGAAATACATATTGATATGTTTTAAATTTAATTTTAATAAAAAAAACCACTTCTTTTCAGAAATAAGATTTTTTTTTCCAAAATAAGATTTTTTTTTTTGGTGAAATTAAGGTTTTTTTGCTGAAAATTTCTGGCAGCCCTGGTTCAGATTTTGTGTAGATAAGAACGTATCTCGCGGAGAAAATTATAAATATTGAAGTGTGTTGATCACAATAGTGAGTTGTGAATAAAAGCTATAAATTACGGTTGCTAAAGTGGCTAAGTTCTTAATAAATAAGTGTTATAAATTAAAGTGTTGTGTTTATTTAATTTTATTAAAGTGTAATAACGAACTCCAAACGGTTTATTATAAAGGAAATAAACCCACAACGTTATTGAAAGGCAGTAACGTAACAATATATTGTAAGTTTAAAAGTTAAGCAAATTGATGAATATGCCTAACACATCCAAACCTGAAATGTCCAATTTAAATTTAATTTGTTTTAAAACATTTTATTACCTTTTAAATCCATTACTACCTGCACTACACTAGTAGGTATTAAAAAATGTGAAAATTCTTGTTCCTCAGAAGAGTTTTTTGCGATATCCTTTCCCACTACACTACACAAGTAAGTAATGAAAAAAAAATATGCATGTGCACTTAAAGTAATAAAAAATATGAGTGTAACTTTTGTAATTTTAAGTGCTTGACAAAATGTTTTTTTAAATCAAATGCGCGTAGTTAAAAATATAGGTTTTCAATTGGTAAGAATTAAGACTCTCATATCACTTCTTTTTAACTAGTAACAAATGTTTCAATCCTTTTGACTTATTAAATCATGGAATAAAGAAAAAACAAGGAAAACTTCTCAATACTAAGCTCAAAAGACTATACAAAACAAAGATACGTGTCTGATCTCTGCAGGAAAGCCTTCACGAACTAAGAAAGTTACTGTGGATCGCACTGAAAGTTTTCAAACACCAAGTGTAAGTTCGAAAAGAAGCCAATACAAACCTATAATTAACGAAAATCCAGTGATCCAAGACACATAAAAAGAAGACCAAGAAATTTTAAAACAAATAAAGGAGAAATTTGGTGCCCCTTCTACTTCTATGAAGACCATGATACTAACCATAGCACCTAAGTCATGGAGTAAAAATAAGCTGGCTAAAGAGTTTGGAACATCAGGGCGACAAGCGAGAAAAGCAAAGAACCTGTAGATGAGTTCGGTATCATGTCATCTCCTAAAGTTTAGTTAAATGCTTTTATCTACGGGAAGACAACAGCAGAGTGATGCCCGGTATGAAAGATTTTATATCTGTTAAACCAGATGATGGGAGAAGAATGCCGGTAGAAAAACAGCTTCTGATGTGCAACATTAATGAACTTTATCAGCAGTTCAAAGAGGAATATACAAACGTTAAAATTGGCGTATCAAAGTTTTTTAATATAAGACCCAAATAATGCATTCTCGCTGACGCTCCTGAAGCACACTTGGTATTTGTTTGTGTTAAACGTCAAAATTTTAAACTTATGTAGAATGGTGGAAATATTGTCAACCTAACAGCAGAATTTGCCATAAAACTTGTGTGTTATAGGGGTTGCCTTCGCATGATGATGTGCCCTAATACAACACAGACGCGTCATTTAATGACTGCCTAATGAATGCTGTAAATCTTTTCCTGGCTTGAGATCAATTCGCGATCATCTGAAAATGAGATTCGCAACAATCATGTTACAGAAGTGCAATTTGAAAGTTGGCTTATCACAGAACGGTTCACATTATCTACTCAGGAGTTACCCTTCTGTGATGCCTTGGATATATTAAAACCTCATGCTTATATTGCAAAAGAACAGGCCGTTTATTTAAAAAAACTTAAGGAGTGTATCGGTGAAGGTGAAATAATCGTACGGTGTGACTTTGCAGAAAATTATAGTATTGTAGTTCAAGATTCTGCCCAATCTTTTCATTGGAACAACGACCAAGCAACACTTCTGCCTTCTGTTTTTTATAATCGAGATGGTAGTGAGGTAAAACACGGAAGCATTTTTATGATCTCAGATGACCCAAAGCATGATACATCTAGCTTTTATGCTTTCCAAAAAATACTTCACAAGCATCTATTGGAAAAATCTATATATGCGTCGAAAGTAATATATACAACTGATGGGGCCCCACAACATTTTAAAAATAAATTCAATTTTGCGAATCCATTTTAATACAAACATGATTTTAATACGGATGCCGAGATACTCTTTCACGCAACTTCTCATGGTAAGGGGTCATGTGACGGTATTGGGGGAAACACCAGTCTGCAGTTACCTGCAAGTTAAGCAATAAGTTTTCCAATACAATTATATGACTGGGCAAAATCTTCTCTGAAAAAAACTGCAATTTAATACTGCTTCAAAAAAGATATTGAAAGTGAAAGAATTTTTCAGAAACCTAGGTTTGATTCCGCAATCAAAATTCCAGGAACTAAAATTTAACATGGTTTTATTCCAAACAAAACACGAAGGCATCCTTGTAAAAAGCAATAGTTCTATGATAGACACTGTTTGTAAAATAAAATCATTATCTTCATAAGCAAATAAATGTATTTACTGACAAAACATGAACATTTTATGTATGAAAGAAAGGTTTCCTGATGACCTGGCCTAAGAAACCAGTGAAATGCGCATAGAAACTAGCTTTCCCTCAACAATAAATTTCAGTGTATTTAACAAAAATTAAAATTTGGAATTAAGCACGTCAAAAAATTCTTATTAATAATACATTTTGTATTCCCAAAAATAAGTTTGAGAAAAATTAATCTCGCTGTTTCCTGTCTTTAACGATACAACATTGCAATAACCACATGTACGGGTGTAAAGAAATTCGCATAACTTTTAAACTAATAGATGTCACACAATAAAACTTTCACAATATAATAAACACCATTGGCTAATTTCGGTTAAAAAAAAAAAATGAAATAAGTTAGAAAAATTTTGATTTTAATTGGTCATTTTCGGTTTTGCAGATGAATTTTTTTTTTTTCAAATTACATAATTTTTTTCTATAAGAATCACTTACAATTTTTTTTGTTTGATTAATTTTTGGTTCGAAAACATAATTTAAAAAGCATTTTTTGAAAACGGCAACACTTTACCACCCCGTAACTCGACAAATAAACATCATAAAAAAAAACTTTCGCACATTATTCATATCCACTACAACTATTTATATATGCCAACAATAAAGGATGTCCAACAAAATTTTTTATTGGGTTGTCAAAGCAACAATTGGTGTTTTGTTGTTGGGTAAAACTCGTACATGTAAAGCGAAGTTACTTTAATGATTTTCGCCTGTCCGTCTATTTTTCTGTCTGTCCGTCTATTTTTCTGTCTGTAGAACGGAAAGACCAAAAGTTCCCGAATTGGAGAAGTGTGCGTGGTCCAAAACAGATTTATTTATATATTATTTATAAGGGTATTCACATAACTTTCTGAAGGTGAAGGGTATAAAAAATTCGGCATAGCCTAATTTAGCAATCTTACTTGTCTTTAATTAAAATGGATTTTTCTGTGGTTTGAAGAAGATTATACCATTTCCGAAAAAGTGCAGAGAAAAAGTCAACTGTTTCTGCATACGAACTGCTTTTAATTTGCACATGTGATTTTTTTAATGTTTTTTTTTTGAAAATTTTAATACCAGAAATTTCAAAACATTTTGAATAATATCATTAGTAAACATTTATTTTATACCAAATCTAAAATTTTTAGGTTAAATTTGTTTGTTTTCCATTTTTATTTATTTTGAAACATTTAATTATAGAGTTTTCTATTTTTCTTTTTCAAAGTAAAGTTAAATAAAACACACATAAAGCTGAATTTTATCAATATGTATCTAATATTAAAAAATTTTTATATCCATCGTACAATTAATAAGGTAACCCTAGTTCTACAACAAGTACAACAAGGCAAAAACAGCATGTATTTTGTTGGTGCAAAACCCCTTTAAATTGTCAAAAAATACGTGTATTACATACTAGCAACAATAAACATCGTCGGGTGTGTCTTGTATGCCGCATGCCACATTTTTAGATAAATTAAGTTATAAATCAATTCTATATAATATTAAGAGGTACTGTACCCTAACATTAGCCCTCATATCCTCAACTTTACAGTTCTCTAAACATTGTTTTGCTTTATTCATCAGTTTTTTATTGTTTGTAATTATTTTACTGCATGTTCTATTCAAATAATGTAACCACCCGACGATATGTATTCTGATTTGTAAACAAACAACATTTTAAGCCACTATCACATAATTTAAAGTTCTTAAATAATATTCAGCTGGGCCACTGGGGTTACCTTTTTAATTGTTTATCCGTTTTAGTTTTAAAACTCAATTCTAAGAATTAAGTTATTAAAAAAAAATTAAAATAAAAACTGTGTTAACGTAAAATGCGCTTAAGGAATTTCTCAATTACTGCGACATAGTCGTACAGCAAATGTTGTGTTAATTGATTCCAATGTTAACTGTAAGACTGTGTCTTGGTTTTTGGGCCTCATCACTGGAACCGAACTCAATGTTACTCTCTACGCAATATTTGTCACAACGATTAATTTTTTGTTTTTCCAGAATTCTAAAAAATTTAAATCAGGATTTACCTAACCCTGCGGCCAAACGATCAAGTTGTTCTTGATAGTCTTTTACATATACTGCTTGTCAAAATTTACAAAAATTGAAAGCTGTGACGTAGGCTGCACTCAATTTGTAAGCAATTTACTTTCAAGATGTCGTAAAAAAACAATTTATAAACGGGCATGTTCTGACAATCGCAAAACGCTTAACATTGGCGATTCTGACTTAAAATCGCAAATTAGGTGTTCTGTAAATCGCAATAGCCAGAAGTTTGGGAACTAGAATATTTGTAAGAAACTATGGCAGATCGCAAGCTAAACGCACGAGTTAAGGAACATCATAAAATAAATTTGGCGTTTTGCGATTTCAAATCGTGCGATTGTCAGAACATGGCCGAAAGACTAACATGTAATCAGCTGTTAAATTGATAGTAAAACTGCCAGACAAATGGAGAGGTGAAATTGAAAGCAATCTCGTGGTCAATTTAAAAAGTGTGAGAGTGTATTGCAAATTGAAAGGAATTGAAAGGCAAAACTTGATCGTGTGGCCACCAAGTGAATCAATCCAACCTTCAATAATAATAGGCACATATCTGACTGTAGTTTTCATTATTGTGCAAAGATGGTTTTTTTAAGCACATTCTTAGTTTTAACCCCTTAAAAACTGGAGGTTTTAAAGAAGAGAAAAGGAAATACGAAGAGGAGTATTCTGATGATGAAATCAATGAATCATCAGAAGTGAACAGAGCAAAAGAGAGCGACTGAAAGGATATACGTGAAGAAGATGACGATAGTTATGTGAAAATTAAAACAAGTGAATAAAAAAAACTCTTTAAGAAATACATGGAAGGAGCGCGAAGACTGCCAGATAGCGCTAGAAATAATGTGTAAATTACATATTGTCAATGACGTTGCCGAATGATGCGTTAAACTTATAGATGACAATTGCAACATGTTGTGCCGTAACAAGAAGGAAAAAAACTGTTTGCTTCAGGTTGTAGCTGAAAATCGAAAAAAAAATTCCATCTCATTATAAAAACAAATTAATTTGATATGTATATAAAAAAATCTATTTTTACATTATAAATATAAAACCGAGTTAAACTGAAATGGACATTCTGTATTGGAATCCGCTTACGGAGTGGAGATAGGGGGTAGGTACCAGAGAATGACAAAAGTATCATTTTAAGTACTCTTTCAATATTAGTGAAAAAACATGTATGGACATTCATGGGTAAAGATCAAAACCATACACATACATACCACTACCCATAACAACCCTGTCGGACATTCAGTTAACTTTAAATTAACTGAAAGCTAACTATTTCTCAAGTAGTGGTGGTTGACACTTGCACTACTTTTATATGGAATTAACTAACTATTTTAACATTGCGATGTCCTAGGAAGTAGTCGATTGTCCGACTCTGCATTACTTTCAGTTAACTTTAAGTTAACTTTTTGTAGCTAGCTATAAACTCAATACTTTAAGTTAGCTTTAAGTTAAGTTAGTTTAAGTTAAGGCCGATTAAGTCCGATCTATGAATGTTATTCATTGGATGAATACTTTCAAAAAAATAAAAAAAATTTTATTTTTTTATTTTATTTTGTTTTTTGTTTTTTTTCAAAGTTGTTCTTATCCACCTTTTTTTTTAACCAGAGTCGCTGGCGGGAATCGATCCCGGCAACCTCGGCGCTGATAGACTAGCTTACTACCAGCTAGCCTACTGGGGCAGTGTAGTTTTTGAATAAAAAAACTATGTTTTTTGCCATTACTCAATTAAGAGCGTAAATATGAGATTAAATTGTCATAACATAACAACAATAACAACGTTGATTTTTTTTGCTAACGACTTGGCTCTCTCTACTTAAAATATACTACACAGTGTTTGTATACACTTTGGTTAATGTAAATTTTGCATTGCGTAGTAGTTGGCTTTAATTTACTGCCTATTTCACGATGTCACTCGAACGTTAACGTTCGCACAAATAACATATAAAACAAAAACAAAATTCAAAAATTTGTTTTTGTTTTATATGTTATTTGTGCGAACGTAAACGTTCGAGTGACATCGTGAAATAGGCAGTTAGTCTATACACGCTAACTTAAAGTTGGTTTTTTTGTAGTTAGCTACTCATTTGACGGCAGGGAAGCTTAAGTTGAATATGTTTAGGTATACGCTGCTAATGTGTATTTGTATATTCATTCTTCTTTTTGAATGTACATGCAGATATAAATAAAATTTCTGTTAGCTATCTGCAATACCCATATAAGTATGTGTATTAACTAGGGTTTTTATTTTCCCGTACTTTTTCATTTCCCGGGAAAGCGGGGTTTAGTTTAATATTTCCCGGGATCCCGGGAAATTCCGCTTTATACAAATCGATGCAAAATATTATTTATTTGAACAAATAACATTTCCTGAGATCAATTAAATAAGTTTATAAATGCATTAACTTTCTCAAATTTCTGTGGCAAAAAAGAAAAAGTGCTTAATGGCACCTTAAGATCTTTGTGGGCAAAATTTCAACTATTTTGTAAAATGAGTAGTGTTTAGGAATAAAAACTTAAAAAACTATAACCGCAGAGTACAGATGATTATATTAAATTCGGATACAATTTCCAAAAGCCACATTTAAAGTATTAAATTGCTCTCCTATAAAACTAAACAAATAGACTTAAGCACTTATTGTCGCATAATTAATTTATTTGCATTTATATAAAACCAAAAAAGTTAAATTATTTAAACAAATTATTTATTTTAAAATAGGATTTAAGTTCACAATAAGCATTTACAGAATCGTTTGAAAGCCTATTTCCAATTTTTATCCAGAAGATTTCAATGAGAAAACACGTTTCCTTTCTACGGATGTTTGCCTTTATAGTCGAAGGAACATTATATAACCTCTTGACACTTTCAGTTTTCTTAGCACTTCCTTCAAAACTTGTATTTCTTTTTTTAAAAAAATTATTTTCTTCGAATCGAATAAGCGTTTTCTTTAACTATTAATAACTTTTTTTATAATTAAATTATTTGTTGTTTTTGTTTGGCTGCAGGTCCATGTAAATTAATAAAATAAAAAATAAAAATACGTGATATTTTCGTTTTTTATATTTTTATTGTTATTTTCCCAATATTTCGGTTAACATCGCTAACCATCTTCAGGGGGTCTGGATAAATAAATACAATAATAATTATTATTAACATTAAACAAAAAACAAAACATAATATTACAAAGATAATTACATGTAAACAATTAAAACAATATAATAAACACAAAACTTCACAATAACACTTGTGCCACTTCTTATTAGATTTTCTTAACTAAACCTAGTTTATCGATCGTCTGTTTTTATTAATTAATTGTCTGTATATGTGTGCACAATTTTCTGTGTCTTGTCGGTAATTGAGACGAAGCTGTGGATTAACATCAATAATGTGTAGCATCTCTAATGTAAATCTCCTCGAATAATTTCTCTCTTCATGTAATATTTTCACTCCTTCAAAATATGGTTTGTGATTTTTCAACGTACAGTGGGCTGCCAGTGCAGTTTTTTGTTCAATAGGTTTGTCAATAGTTTTAAGATCAGATTTATGCGAAGATATTCTTGTCTTAAGTTTCGTTTTTGTCGTCCCAACGTATACTTTATCGCATATATTGAGCCCGTCACCACTACAGGGAGTTTTATATACCACATTTAACTTGTCTTCCTTTTTAATTTTTCACTCATAAAATTATTACAGTAACTGATTGTGGGTTATTAAATTCGTTTTCCGTACTGTTAAAATTGAATAAAGTTATAGTTATTTTACGAATAATTTTATTTTTTAACATTTATGTTTGTTGTTGTAAAAACAAACTACCAAAAAATAATGTTTTTCCGTATTTATTTTGTTATGAAGTTTGATTTTTGTCAGTTTAAATATATTTTTTAAAAGTAAAAACTATTAAATTTTAAGGAATGTGATGTTTAATAAATAAAAAATTTAAAAATGAATGTTAAAATCATTTGCTTTAAATGAAATGTAAATGATCCGTATTTTAAATGAATTTTAAGTTATATAAAATGAATTTTCGTTTGAATTTAACTACATAATATTTTGAGTGTTGATTTTGTTTTGCTAAATAACTGATTTACAGTATTGTCCGTTCTAAATGCTACACTCATAAAATTATTACAGTAACTGATTGTGGGTTATTAAATTCGTTTTCCGTACTGTTAAAATTTAATAAAGATATAGTTATTTTACGAATAATTTTATTTTTTAACATTTATGTTTGTTGTTGTAAAAACAAACTAACAAAAAATAATGTTTTTCCGTATTTATTTTGTTATGTAGTTGGATTTTTGTCGGTAAAAATATATTTTTTAAAAGTAAAAACTATTAAATTTCAAGGAATATGCAGTTTGAAAAATAAAAAATTTAAAAATGAATGTAAAAATCATTTGTTTTAAATGAAATGTAAATGATCCGTTTTTCAAATGAATTTTAATTTGTTTAAAATGAATTTTCGTTTGAATTTATCTACATAATATTTTGAGTATAGTTCAAATTTTTCTTCGTCATAAATATCCGAGTTTTTCCATCTTTCCGAAAGTCCAGAAACATATGATATGCTTTTATATCTTTTTGGTTCTCTTATCACCTGTTGCCTGTTGTTTTTTGCACGTTTTATAAGATTTTTAATTGTCCTTATTGGGAAGTCATTCATGGTTAAAATATTGGTTATTTTTGTTGTTGTTTTTATGGAATTCCGTGTCACTTATTTTAAGAACTCGTCGTATGAAATTCGATGCTGTATTTATAATAATTCTTCTAGGATGCTTAGAATAAATATTTATTAATTGTCCAGAGGCTGTTGGTTTTTGATACCAATTAACCTTTAAATTGTTTCCGTTTCTAATAGCAATTGCGTCTAAGTATGGCAGTTGGTTGTTATTTTCTTTTTCCATGGTAAACTGTATTTGTCCGTTAAATGAATTTAGTTTTTCGATGGTGTCATTAATTCTGTCCTTTTTTACTATTGCGAATAAATCATCCACATATTTCATAATTATCCTCGGTTTTTCGTCCATTTTTGCCAATGATATGTCAAGAAGTTGTTCCATAATTATATCAGCTATAACCGGTGAGGCTGGAGAGCCCATCGGCATTCCTTTTCTCTGTTCATAGATTTTGTCATTATACACTAAATATCTACTCTCTTTGATACAGAACCTCAAAATGTCTAAAAACAAATCCATAGGTATATTTGTATGAGCCTCTAAAAATTACCATTTTTCTTCAATTGTCCTTTGTGTTAAATTAATCGGAATGCTTGGGAATAATGAAACCACGTCAAATGAAATAAGAACTTCATCATCGGCGATGTAAATGTTATATATAAATGTGTTTTTATAATTTCTAACATAATCTAATCCAAAAAATCATTTATGCAGATGCAAGTGGGTACAACATTTTTGCGTTTTTATAAAATGAATCTGGGTCTTTGAACATATTTAAAATTCTGTACATTTGTACTCTTCTTCTTTTGAAATTTCAGAGCATTAAACATTGAACATTGCCTTACTTATCGGTTATGAACTGACATCTTTTTGGCGTTTGGTAAAACTGTCTTAAGTCAAAAACTGTAGTTTTTCGATATATTATATTGAAAAATTTTTATTTGGTGTAACGATTGAAAGGAGTTGTGATGGACTAAAGTGATTTAAACCAAACAAAAGAGAATTAAAAAGATTGAATTAAAGCCAATCAAAAACTGAAAATGAGTTTTTTTGACCTAAGACCTTTATGACTATCGGCAAAAAGTTGCCATAATTATATTAAAAAAATCCCGAGAAGTCCCGCAAAAATTTCCCGTTATTTATTTCTCGAAAAATGTGCGGGAGCCCGGGAATTCCCATATGAAAAACACTAGTATTAACGTATGTATAACGTGGCAAATGCAATTTTAAAAATTTTGGAACTAGGCAAAATTTGTTTGTGTTGTTAGTCAGAAAAATATCAAGATAATTTTAAAGCTTTTTAAGATTTGACTAAGGCGGTAAGCTTATTTTTCAAAGCTGTTTTATAACTCGAGAACTACACAACCTATTTACAAATCAATACATGCATTGAAAATGGGATACTTTCACTGATAGTGTAAAACAATATTAAAAAGTTGGGACAAAGGGGGCGGTCGGGGACAATTTCTGCTTCTCCGAAACTATCTAACAGATCCTAATGAAATTTAAAACAGATAGATCCATATTTATATACACACATAAGCTTTGTATATTCGACCCATAGTCATAGTTTGAAAAAAAATACATAGCTACTGTGTCCAAATAAATAAACATCTAACTATGTTTTAAATTTCACTAAAATCTGTTGGATAGGTTGGAGTGTCAGAAATTGCCTCCTATGCCCCTCCTAGTCCTATTTTCTAAAAAATACATAGCTTATGAGTCCATATAAATATGGATCGATACATGTTTTAAATTTCATTAAGATCTGTTAGATAGCCTCGGAGAGCAGAAATTGCACCTTCCCACCCCTCGTGGTCCTATTTCTTTTAAAAAAAATTTTTATCTTATGGGTAGTTTTACATAGGTACTGCTGATGTTACGGACAAATTTATTTTATGTATCATTAAAAATATTTACATACCTGCCTAGTGATCAAAGCAAATTTTTGCTAAAAAAAAATTTTTTTAATTTTTACACAGAAGTGCCAAAAATACTGAAGGTATTTTTTAAACATGGATATTTCATATGTTTGGCAGATAACCCAAACACATTCATGGGTATTGAATAAAATCTGCATACTATTCATGTATTTTTGTTTACTAAATATGGGTGCGTGAAGATATTGCCGTGCATAAGTAAAAGTAATAACCATACTTTTTGAACGCACAACCATAGCTGTTGTTATTATTTGTGTTATAAATATGTGTATACACAATAACAAAAAGCGTGGGTAAATAACTCTGAATATTTTTCTTATGGGTACTTGTTGTCATTCTCTGGTAGGTATGTTTAAAACAAATGTTGGGGATGTCATATAATCTCAAACTGTGCTTGATTGTGGGATTTTCAAAGATTGATTCTTACTTAAACACTTACTCCAGAGGACCAGATAGAGGTAAAATTATTATTAACTTACCCGTTACAAGGCACATCAGCGTACCGTGGTACGTAGCATAGAACAAAGAAGTGTTTTTTAAAAAGGGCAAGATGATGATGATTAGAACTGCCCGTCTCTGAAAGCAGTTTTGAATTTTCAAACTCAATTAAATTTTACTAAGCGAAATTACTTTTCAGGTGACGTCGAAAACCCAGCTGAGCCACTTTTTTTTCTTATCGTATAGACCTGTATTTGATTGGGTTGAGAGGGTGAGAAAATTAAGGAGGGGTTATCAGTTTCATGTACTCTGCAATTCTGTTTTGTGTTGGTCTTTCTCACATTTTAAACTTGAAGTTGGCTGTAGGTGTATTTGCATTTAAATGTAA
This sequence comes from Pollenia griseotomentosa, assembly GCA_963931875.1. Classification (NCBI taxonomy): domain Eukaryota; kingdom Metazoa; phylum Arthropoda; class Insecta; order Diptera; family Polleniidae; genus Pollenia; species Pollenia griseotomentosa. The sequence goes on from OZ007560.1 coordinate 1,186,768, forward strand.
AACTTAAAAAGAAGAAGTGGAAAGGCAAGATAAAGTTACAAAAATTGAAAAACTTTAAATACATAATTGGTAATATTTTAACAAATTTAGGCGGCCCGCTAAACCTCTGATGTAAGCAAAATGCAAGTTTATTTCTTTGCTTTGCTCTTATTTAAAAGATTCTTACAGCAAAAATTCGTTTCTGGTATTTCGTTGGGTTAACACGAAATTTCCAAACATGTACACTTTAGAATTTTTATCTTCGGGTCAATATATTTTATTTTTACATTACAATGTTAAATTTCCTTATATATTATTAATTTTTTTGGGGTAATTTTTTATTAAAAAAAATTATTTTCTTGGGCAATTTTTCCTGGGACCATACATATTTCTCAGCGCCGTTTTGAACACTCGATACTCTTGACCAACCGACATTCAACTGTCCTCATATGAATAGCTAGGGGCCTCTAAATATGTATATTTCAGACACTCGACCATATGTAATCTGTATATTTCCAAATCTATCAAGAAGAGAAAAAGTACCAACGTAGAAATTTTTTCACTGATTTACCTCTTAAAAAGAATTGTCATTTGAATCTGTTTCATGTGCTATCCGTTCATCCAAGTACATTAAGCGGTTTTCACGTGACATCTAAACATCCAAATATCCAAACATACATACAAACTTCCATTTTACACTTGTTGGCCCTTTTACGTCTATTTTGGAATTTTAATGAAATCGTTTGTGCACATACGAACCAAGAGTGTCTTATACAACCCTTTTTGTTCTTTTAAAATTTATATTTTTTAGTTTTATGTTATTGATGATATTTCTTGTTTAAGGTCCTTTAATTGTTTTTTTTTTTACCAAAAATAATATATTTTCTATTTACCTTTTTTCTCTTACGTTACTCAAAGTACATTTATTAGGTCTTGAACTTGCAACTCCATTTTTAAGTTTCCATAAAGACCAAGCCTGCCAACTTTACCCGTTTTGTCACTCCCAGTAAAATTTTTCAAAATTTATCAACTTTTCAAATTTCAAGTTTTGGTATTGTTTATTTTAAAGAAAACTAAAATTCCAGTTTCGCACTTCTTCCATCCCTTTTCCTTGTATAATAAACTTTGTATACAATAATTTCGGACTCTACTACAATTATATTTTTCAACTTTCCATAAAATTATTTTTAGAAAAAGAACCAATAATACACATTTGTTACTTCTTTTTAAATCTTAAGTATGTTTTTATAACAGATAATAAAACTCCATTTTTATCCATTTTGTAATATTCGATAACTTTAATCAAATATACTTTTTTTATTTGCTGCCTTTATTTAAAAGAACATAAGTTTAAAATATGCACGAAATTACTTTAAACAAGTTAGAGTGCTATATTTGGCTGTGCCGAATCTTTGATAACCTCCACCGACCATTAGAATATTTTAGAAGTGGGCTTTATGACTAAGTGTACAATTATCAAAAAATTATAAGTACAAAAATTTAACATTTATATCATATATCAGAAAACGAATAACTAAAATAAGTCAAAGCGAATAAAATAAGTCATATAAAAACCAATAAAAAACGTCAAAAACCACGAAAATCGGTTGACAAATGTTGATTTTATTCACAACTAGTTGTTTGGTCCGGGCGTTGCTCGGGATTTTCCAAATTATAATTAAAAATACTGGTGAAATCCTGTCTGAAATTGGTCATATCAACTTATAAACCTTCGCCGGCTCATGCTCAACAACTTTTCTGAAGATCATAGCATCGTCAAATGCAGAGTTTACGATTTAATTCATAAAGAGTAATTCTCAATGGCGCCACATATTTTAGATTTTTTTTGCTATTCTTCTTATTTGGTCAGAGACCATTACGAATTGGTGCGAATCATCGAAATCGGTCCAGCCGTTCTTTAGTTATAAACGTAGTAACTAACGTTTTAAAGGCAGTTTTTATGAAAAAAATATATTACCAATCAAAACCACTTCTAAATAAGTCACTGAAGAACGCATAACTACATTTTATTATACATTCAGGGCTGTGGAGTCGTCCGAAAAAAGTACTAACTCCGACTCCGACTCCAAACGCAGAAATTTTTTAAGTGCGACTTTTGAGAAGAAATTACCGTACGCAAACATTAATGTGCTGTTTCCAAATGACAGGCGATTGATTATGTAGTAAAATTTATATGAAAAGCACTCAGTCCATCGCCTGTCATTTGGAAACAGCACATAAGAGCAGTATTCATAAACCATTTATTTAAATTTTAAATGTGTTGTTAGAAAAATTTGATTAGAAATTTTTGTTTAAAATACATTTTAAGCAAAGTTATTGTATTTTTATGAATATGGCAGTAAAATAATTTTGAAAAAAGTAAGGTACTATAATAATTTTTGAATTGTTACAGTCACAAGAAAAATCAATCCATCCGTACTTAACCAAGGAAAAGTTGTGTCAATAGTACGGTAAGTACAGATTTTCTTAAATCAAGTACAGAGTGCTTGATTCAAATACGGATTATTCAAGTGCCAAACACTTAACTTTAGCCCCATTTAATCCCAGATCCGTACTTAAAATAATACGAAAACTATAGTAAAATTTATTAGCTCACGGCTATTTGATATGTAGGTATGTATGTTTAAATATTGTTAATTTTTAAACAAACAAAAAGTTTAATATAAAATTAATAATAACTATACAATAGAGCGACTCAAAAAAAAAAAAAAAAAAAAAGGATTTTGTTACCCCTCTGAAAATGAAGCTTGATATGTTTTATGATGATTCCCTAAATATTTTGGTTCTAACGTTGACCATCCGTGAGCTGGACCATTTTTAAAAAAGGTCTTTTTTTCAGTTTTCCGAATTTTTTTGTACTTTGCTCCATGACGACATAACAAAAATTTGGTATCATCGAAAAGAGTTTTTGAAGCAGCATCCAATGGTATATAAAACTTGACCACTTGCGACGCGTTTTCTACAAATTCTTCGCATGTGGAATTAATGCTCTGCTTTTCAAATTGAATCTGTTTTAAAATGCTACCTTTTGCGGCCGAAATGAGCGAAATGAGTAATTCTTAGTCGATTTAGCCATGTGTGTCTGTCTGTTCAATACGCTCACTTTCGAAAACAAAACGTAAAACAAAAGTTCAATCTTGGTGTCAAATTGCTTTTAGTTATCCTAAGCAGTTTGGGAGTGAAATCCAGCAAAATACGATCAGTAGTATCATAGATATCAATTAAAATGTCGAACCACCACCCTTAAAAATTGACAATTTTGTGACAAAAGCTTACGTAAAAGGTGCCATAATGTACTTCTAAAACCGTAATAAATATTGCTATCATATTTAAATGTGCTTTCGTGAAGATGGGTCCATAATTTTCCCTAGTCCCCACATAAAGCCTACCCTCGGAAAGCAGTTTAGTTCGTTAAAAAACGTAATGACTAATGCTATTGTAATGCAATTTGGCACTATCACGCTATACAATTTCTAGAAGATCGGTCCATAATTTTCCGTAGCAGCTATAGATATTGTAAAATTTGGTCCAATTTTGGTTCATATGGCTAGAAATAATACCACGCCATTTTCTGATTATCGGTCTATATTTACCTGAAATCCCATATTAAGCAGCTTTCTGAAAAGCACTTTAAGAGCTAAAACAAATTTCACTACTGTATTGAAATTTGTTCCATTTAGATTTTTAATAACGGAAATCACTATACAGGATTTCGTGATGATCAGTCCATAATTTCTTTTTTTAAAAAAACCTTTACAAAAGTGCCAACATTTTTAAAAGAAAAAACAAAAACATGTTGTAAGGCTTTTTATATTACTGTTAAATAATTAAATGAAAAAAGGATATAGAATTCATTTTATTTAAAAATATATAACAATTAGATCTAAAAAGGTTTTTATTTTGAATACGCCCTCGCGAAAATTTTCAATATTTTGCTCTTTCTATTAATTATGTTCCTAAAAATTAAAGCTCAAGCTATTCATTATTAACTTCTTCAATATCACTCAAATAGACTAAATTTGCCACAATAGCACATAATTGAGAAATACTCAATTGGTTACCCCTTATTACATAAACAGGTGCAAGATCTTTGACGGGTTTAAGAATGTCGTTATCAAGTCGTTTTTTAACAGACCATTAAAAAGTGCAACATAAAACTTCAAAGAATAAACTCCAAGATCTATTACATTAACTTCAGACAACTTATATGAATCTAGTGCTAAAGATATTTCAGAATCTAAACAAAAAAATTTGGGATCTTTACGAAGAAGTTAACACAATTAAAATAATAAAGAATAGAGAAAAATACAAGCCCATTTAATAACATGAAAACATCACTTAATATTTGTATCCAAAAACTGCAAATTTTAAATTATGTATTTATAAAAAACTTGAAAAAACTTTATTTAACTTGCATAAAAAGGGAAAACTTGATAAATGACATGGCTGCCATGGGATAATATAAATGTCCCTCCTGAAAATCATTTTAGTTCGGCATAAACTGTTACGAATCATGTCATATTATTCAAGTTAGTTTAAATTGCTAGAAATAAATGCGTTAAGCTGGGATCACACGATTGCCGCAATGCACCAATTTTTACACTTTTTAATACCCCAATCGTGTGACTGCACAACCAAATGGCTCATGTACCAATTGAGGACACTTTTACCAATCAAATGCAGCCCTGGTGCGGCAGTCGTGTGACTGTTTGCTATGCAACCGCGCGTCAATAAAAATTAAAAAAATGCACCAATATTTTTTGTGTTCTTGTGCGGCAATCAAACAACACAATACGCGCCAATATTTGCCTTTTTTTAATAAATTTCCTTTATTTTGTTTCTTTTAGTAGGTAATGAAAATAAATATGTATTTATTTATTATGCATTTAAATTTTTTTTTAATTATTGCTATTAACAAAATATGTATGTATGTTCACAAGCATATTTAGCTGTTCAGTGTGAATATTTTTATTAAAGATATTTCTATGCAAATCTTATTTTTGAAATTTCTTAAAAAGTTTAAATCAAACTATTCAAACAAAATTTGTTTAAGTATATGATACAAATAAATTTTTGTTTAATGAACAAACCAACAAGAACTTTTAAACAAATCAAAAAGCTACCGCAACAGCTGTTTTCGCAGTTAACACAAGTAAGAACAACCGTGTGACTGTGCTGCGGCAATTGTTGTTACCATTTCGCTTTGTACCAACTAGCGGCAATCAAATTTGCTTAAAACAGGGCAATCGTGTGATTTCAAAATATTTGATTGGTGCAATTTCATTATTGTGCGTCAATAAAGCACAATAAAAATTGTGTCATATTGGTGCATTTGCGGCAATCGTGTGATCCCAGCTTTACACTTTCTGATTGTCGTACAATTGGTTTGAACCGGAGCCAATTTTTATACTGACGTCCGTTTTATAAAGATTATTTAATAATTTATAGCTCTCATATATTCTAGCTGTCGGTGGAGGGTGTCAAAGATTCGGAACATCCGAATATAGCACTCTAACTTTTTAATGTATTAGTTTTTAAATGGTTAAATATAGCATAAAAATTATTCTTAAAACCGATATTTGAAATATTGCATCGTCAATTTCGAATAATTTTAATTTTGGAACATAAATAAATTATAAATAAATTTCTTACACATAAATAAAAACATACATATATGTTTATAACCAGCATTCACATGTGTCAATATGTTTTTGTATGAACATAACTTTTACAACCCTTTCCCACTTGACCAAGACTTTCGTTAATGATTTCGGCTTAGAATATATCGGGAACATTTACCGTGTAAATCTTTCGAGATCGATAATAAAAAAAATTGAAAATTGTTTACATGTCGTCCGGTTTAGTTACAAAAAGCCATTGATTTCGAAGGTTCGAATCTTTAGCAATATCACTTACGGACAGGGCTGTTATACTTTTTTTCTTTAAAAATCGTCAAAAGTTTTAACAAAATTTGTCAAAATCGTCACGAACAGTTAGCAGAATCGTCAAATATTAAAAATTAGAGGCAATTTATTGCACTGACTTTTTATTGATTGGTTCAAAAATAAAAATTCATGATAAAAAAGTGATATGGTTACGTTTTATTCTATTTATTTCAGCAAGTGAGCTTAGATATTATAAAAAATAAGTATAAATATATTTTTTATTTGAAAGGAAATACATATGAAAAAATATACTTTCATAGAAGCATAACAAATATTTATTTAATTTATTTATCCATATTAAAAATGTGTTAACCTAAATATCGGACATTCTATTTTCATTTCCCATTTTAAATTTCCGTCAAGACCCTGTTAATTTACAAAGAAGGGAACTTGGTATAAAATTTAATAATAAATGGTTTGTTAACAAATCTAACATAAATATTCCATTTAAAGCACACTGGGTTCTCTCATTAGGTCATAAACACATGATACAGACGGAAAGGAAACATATTCCAGTTTTGAAAATTATAACTGAAGGAGAGGATTTAGTACAGACACTTAGGGAAAAAGAGGAACAGGAAATAGCAAGAACAAAACTGACTACAAATATAGATAACCATATTAATAAAATGAGATTAACTAATAGGAATAAGTTTATATTGGACAAAGTAAAGGAAACATAGATTTTTGAGATCTAATAGGGGCATTATTATCTTGAATGCAGACAAAGGGAATACAACGGTGGCAATGAATAGGGTTGATTATGAGTTAAGAATTAATGATATAATAAGGGATGATTCAAATTATAGGAGATTGGATAAGGACCCTACCAATAAACTTGAAAAGATAAATAATAATTTAGTTCAGGAACTTTTTAATAATGATATAATTACAATAACGGAAAGGAATAAACTTAAAACTAATACGGCAATGGCACCTAGGCTATACGGTCTTCCAAAAATTCAATAAATGGATTTTCCATTGAGGCCAATATGTTCAATGATAAATTCTCCATCATATGAACTATGTAAATATATAACAAGAATTCTTAATAAAATTACTGAAAATTCAAAATATAATGTTAAGGATTCTCTTCAATTTAAAGACAGAATTAGGAATATTACATTGATGTAGTTTCATTATTTCCTAGCATTCCAATAGACTTAGCTATAAATATAGTAGATGAAAAATGGAATATAATAAGGGAACATACGAATATGGAGAAGGACTTATTCTTACGTATTCTTAAATTTTGTATAATAGATAGTAGATATTTTCAATTAAAAAATCATATATATAACCAAATGAAAGGACTTCCAATGGGTTCGCCAGCCTCTCCGATTGTAGCAGATAATGTTATGGAAAGGTTATTAGATATATGTGTTGAAAAATTAATTATAAAACCAAAGATCTTGACAAAATATGTTGACGATTTATTTTGTATAATTTGTGAATCAGGAATAGAGCAAATGTTAGATATTTTTAACTCATTTCATTCAGATATCAAATTTACAATTGAAAGGGAATCTAATTCAAGAATTTTATATTTGGCCACTTTGATAATTAGAAGAGGAAATAGGGTATTAATAGATTGGTATCAAAAACCAACATCTTCTGGTAGAATTATTAATTATTTCTCGAAAAATCCAAAGAGAATAATTATTAATACAGCTAAAAATTTTATAGAAAGAGTTCTAAAAATAAGTGATTCAGAATTTCATAGAGATAATAAAAGAAAGATTTCAGGTATTTTAACTGATAACAGCTTTCCTAAACAATTAATAACAGATTTATTAATACAACATAATAATTGTAGAATAAATAACCAAAATAGTATTACAGAACAAAGGATAAGTCGGTAACATATATACCAAAATTTTCAGAAAGATTAGAAAAATCAAATATATATGATAGCAAAATATACAAAATAGCTCATAAATCTTTTAACACAGTAGGTAAACTATTTACTAAAATGAAAGACAAAATAAAGAAGATGGATATGTCAAATATTGTTTACAAAATACCATGTAAGGGTAATGTTAGTGGACAGTGTAATAAGGTATATATAGGTTAAACAAAAAATAAACTGAAAACTAGGATAGCAGGACATAAATCAGATCAAAAATATAGAAATATATCACAAAAAACAGCTTTATCAACTCATTGTGCTAATCTAAATCATTATCCAGATTTTGAAAATACAACTGTTTTAAACACAGAAAATAATTATAAACGTAGATTTATGTTAGAAATGTTACAAATTATAAAGGTTCCGACAATTTCAAGAATTAATTTTAAGTCAGACACTGAAAATGTAGCACAAAATTATAGACACTTAATTTATAAAATAGAAACGGAAGTTAAAAATTTATTTATATTTGCCGTATTCACAAAACCCCTTGTATCGTTGTATCGATTGTATGTTGTATAAAAAAACAATAGTCAACAATGTATTTTAATACAATATACAATCGATACAACGATACAAATGGTTTTGTGAATACGGCAATTGTAATAGATCAAGTTTGATTTGAAACATATTTTTTTGTTTTTGTATTAAAAATTTTTTAATTTGTCAGTTATTGTTAAATTTGTTAAAAATTTATAAATTAAGAAAAACAAACCCTGAAGAAGGCACTCAAGGAAGTGCCGAAATATTGGTTTTAAATAAACGTTAAAAGTTTTTTATAACAAAAAGACCTTAAGCTCGAAAATTTAGTAATAATTGAAATAATAAAGGTCGAACAAAATACATTTTATAAACATAGTTTTTTTTTACTCACTATTACTCATGTTTAGTGAGGCAACAAATTTTCAATTCATCACTTAACATCAACAAAATGATTGCAATATCATCACTAAGTGTGAGTTGAAACTGCAAAATGAGTACACTACCCCCATCTATGCCAACGACTACGGAGGTTTGATTTCAAATTGAAAATGATTTCATATCAAAAGTTTTCTCAAGCGACAAACGTTTGATAATGATTGGAAAATCATTTGATAATCATATTATTCTCAACAAAAAGGGGAAATTATTTTCAAATTGAAAAATTTCTTTATTTTCAACTTGCTTTCAAACGTAATTTCAAATATGGATTAAAATACAATGTGGAACATAAACAAAAATATTTTATTTTTTTTATTTAAATTCATTATTTATTTTAATAGACTGTGAGATAAACATTCGGCACCATAAATAGACGAAGACGAAATACATACTTGCCTCCCTTTTATTTTGAGGATTGTAGCACCGCGATCATACAACAAACTTATAATTTCTTCACTTTCCCGTTTCAATTTTTTTAATTCGTATTCTTCATCATTGTCATCAGTGTTGCCACGACCAAACAATTTTTTTAACCAAAATGTAAAAATAAAGTAACCAAATGCAAAAAGGTAACCAAAATATTAATGTATTAAAAATACTATTTTATTTGCACGCCTATAAAAAAATATTATTTATAAGTATGTGTATAGACACCTAAACCTCTATATCGATTTTTATAAAATTTTTACAGTACTGATAGTCTGAAAGGTACAATAGACTTTATAGATTTTCGAAGTTACGAGTGAAATTGGCACCTCCCAAAGCTAACACTTATTGAATGAAAAAGAGTTTGAATGTTGAATGAACTATACATATCCAGAAAAGCGGAGCGGGTAATGTTAGTACTTACCCTGCAGCTAAACGATCAAGTATTGCTTTCAAGTTTTTTTACAGATACTGCTTGTCGAAATTCACAAAAGTTCAAAGCTTTTAAAAATAGAAATACAAAACCCCAAAACAAAAAGTTGGCTAGTTTTCAGTTGAAAAAAGTAACCAAAATGGGAAAGAAGTACACAAATACACATTGAGAAAAAAGTGACCAATATTGGTTAAAAGTAACCCAAACGGCAACGCTGATTGTTATTACTCACAAATAATTTTTATTTTTCACAAGTAAAACACATTTAACCACGAAGTAAAAATTTAACTAATCGCCATTTTAAATGTTTACATTTATTTTACGCTTTAGTATTGCCACGTTTAGTTTTGATTTGTTTTTAACATTTGATACCAATTTGACATCAAATTGATAAAACATTTCAAATGTTTTTTTTTTTTTTTTTCAAATCATTATCAATTTGAATTTAAATGCTAAAATCAAACAATTGAAAAAATTTTAAAAATTGTGTTTGAAGTCATTTCATATCAAAGGTTTGACTTCGTGTTTGTTGGGTACGAGTCGAATTAAAAAATCTTACGAGTTGTAAAACAAATTATGCTCGCAAGAAAATTGACTCGAATTATGCTCGCAAGTAGCATTTTTGCTACCCTCATTTTTCATACCTTCTTCTCTGGTGATAATTTAAGCATACAAAATTTTAAACTTTTTAAGTTTTGCAGTCTAAATTTGTTAAACTAAATGTATTAAAATTCAGCTATTTGCCCCGAAAGGCCGAATTTCTAAATTTCCTTTTTTGTTGTATACCGACGTAGTACAGAAATTTAGGCAAACAAATTGTTTATTTAGGATCGCAAAATTTAAAGAAAAAAAAAATGGTTTTCAAAAAGTATTAAAACTACGTTTTATCCCTTAGAGCTGAAATTTTTTCAAAAATGTATCTCTGGAAAGTTTAAGCATTACAATTTAGAGTGCTAAATTTAGCTATGCCGAATCTTTCATACCTTTGCATAAGTTTTAGCTAATCACAAGTTAGCTGGTTATTAGTTAACTACTGGAAACAACCAGGCAAAGAGTGGAACAATGGGTATACTATAGTCGTGAATTTAGCAATTTACCGCAAAGTTTAAAATGTATATCTAAAATTCCTATTTTTAAAAAATCAGTAAAAAGATACTTATTTGGAAATTATATGGACTTCTGATTTAATTATTTTCATTCGCTGTAAATACTCCTTTAATAATTATTAAATAATAATAATTTAATAGATTTTGTTATTCGTGCTTAATTCCCAGTTTTTATTCTTGATAAAAACACTTGAAATTGATTGTTGATGGGATAAGCACGAATAACAAAATCTTTTAAATTAAAATTTTGTATTCCCAAAAATTACTTTTGATAATTAAATAATTTTTTTATTTGTAATTGTTATTTAGTTTTTAATATTGAAAATAGTAAGTTGTGCCTTGGTAGGCTAGCTGGTAGTGAGCTAGTCTATCAGCGCCGGAGTTGCGGTTTCGATTCCCGCCAGCGACTCTGGTTTTCTGCATACAAGCGAAGAGCTTCGCGGGGTTAGCTAAGGGAATTAAAAAAAAAATTGTTTTTGCCAACTGAGCTGAGGCTTTGAATTAGTAATAATTTATTTTTTTTAGATATGTAGATATAAATAAACAAAAAAAAAAAAAAAAAGGGAGTTAGCAGGTTTGCATATTAAGCCGACGTGTGCGAAAATGACACGTTTTTCATATTAAATTCATATGCAAAACTATAATTTAATATGAATTAATATTTAAATAAAAGTATTAAAATTGGCCATAAGTTTAATAAGAACTTTCCTGGCACGTGAAAAAATTTGACATTAGAGAGGAAAGATCCGAGATGTCATAAATGCTATCTTGAATTTCACGTAGGATTAAAAAAGCATTAAATACAAAAATAAAGCCATATTGTATTAACAATGATATACGATGCAATGAAATTGGCGATGCTATATTTATAAAAGAAAAACCGCTGTATTTTAGGGCGTGGCAAAAAAAAATTTTTTAAAGTTCTACAAACTTAATAAATTTACCTTTCATTCTAGGGCGTGACTGGTGAAAAGTTTTTTGTTATGTTTTGTGTCCTACCTGGTTTAATGTAATATGTGAAAAAGAAAAATAGTCAAATTAAAGAAAAATCATCAATTTGAATAAGTGCGTTTGTTGTTTTTCAATGTGTTAATTTGAATAAAATTTTGTTAAATTAAATTAAAAAAATAGTTAGTTTAACAAAAATAATTATTCAAAATGATAATTAATTCTTCATTTTAACTATTCCCTTTTATTCAATTCTATGAATATTCGTTGATTTTTAAAAGGTTTTAATATCTCAGTTGGAAATTTTTAAAAAGCGCCATTATATTATTTAATGCAATTTTGTATGCTTTATACACAATATGATTATATCGATACTTTGATATAGAAAAGCCCTAAGAAATATGTTCCTTACTTTACAGGAGAAGGAAAAAACTAAATAAGAACTAAAGTTTTGCAGTCGCGAATTTTTTTAAGCAATTTAACAAAAAATAGAATACATGACCTTAATAAGCCCGATTTAGAATTTTCTAAGCAAACCAATAACTGCGTTTAGTTCTTAGGCTTAAAGCTTTTCTATATTAAGGTATCGATATGTAACATAATGTTGTTTAAATTAGATAGAATTGCATTAATTATAAATAATGATATAAAAAACTAAAACAAAAACTATTTCGGTGCAAGAAATTAACATGTTTATTATATAAAAATTATATAAACATAAATTAAATTTGTATAATCTTATATATCATTACGTATGCATAACATTTTTTATACATATTAGAAGTTACTATATGGACCTATAGTTAAAAGGTTTTTTTCTTACAAAATATTACAATTGCCATAATAATAATATATCGATGGTTTAATATAGAGGCGTATCTCGAGTTTTTCTTTAAAATGGAGCTTGTAATTACAAAATTTTAGTTTTCTGCGATAAAAATTGACTGAACGCAATTATATTAGGCTTAATCAAATTTGTTGATTGTATAATACAACTGTGTTTTTCTTCTCATGTAAATGAGATATGCCTTTTCTATATGAAGCCATCGATATACATACATATTTTTTTCTGAAAACCGTAATATTTCGTAAAAAACAGTGATTTAACCATTAGTGCATATATTAACTCGATATCTCGATATATAAATTAAAAATTATATTTTTATATGTGTGATTAACACAACGTATACATAAAATAAACCCGACAATTCTTTTTCTTTCGAAACACTTTATTATCAGAAAATTGCACAACTTCCTTTAATACATAAATACAAAAAATATATTTTTTTATAACTACGTTGTCGTATATATAATTTGATTCGTATGGCTAATTTTATATTCCACTTTCTTCCAAGTTGCTTGAGATGATTAGAAGTCATTAACTTCATTACATTTACATTTATGCATTCACCTGCAATATAAATTCAAAATAAAAATTGATTAACAAAATGTTCAGGTGTAAAGTTTATTGTATATATTACCAGAAAATACAGGGAAAGACTTCAAAATTCCATTCATTAAGCAGTTTCTGAACTTCGTGAGTGGCATTTGGTGTCATCCAAGAGTTTGAACATGAATTAATATTTGTGGAGTCACTTGGTATTGTAGCTAATATTGCCAAATTGGTCTCACTGCATTCCGGGATATTATTAAGAATTTCATAATCGTAATCAACAGTTCTTTCGTGATCTTTCAATTGGATATCTGATGCTTTCTCGTCTGTGTTATATATAAGAAAAAGTCCGTCCATGTATACAGCCATTTAACTTACTTATCTTAATTTAAATGGAGTAACTAATAGCTGCAAACTATGCAGTTTGTCAACCGCATGTTTTAAAATATTGAAGAAATTTCTACAATTCTTCGTGCCTTTATTCAATGTGATAAAATTTATTTAAACTGAAGAATTTTATTCAATTTAACTAAAATGATTTATTTAATTGTAACGAAATTTCTTCATTTCTACGTGCCTTTAGTTAATTTGAATAAATTTAGGTATGTTAATTTGAATTAATGCATGTGTTATTTTAAATAAATATTTTTACGATGAGCTACCACCATTTTAAATAAATTTTTGCTTGTTTGACAGAATTTGTGTGTTATTTTAAGGAAATTTTATTCAAATTAGCTTATCCCTTCAACAATAAATTTCAGTTTATCAATAGTATGAAATGGGAATGTAGCACATTTAAACGAAACCTCGTAATTAAATTTTTGAATCCCAAGAAAAACTTTGATAACTAATATGCATGTGGAAGTGTAAATAAAACTGAACTGGCAAAATAAAATGAAGTAATTTGTTTTTATTTTTGTTTTTTCTTTTCCCACTTACAACTACATTTAGAGTTGACAAAAAATCAACCAATTGTAGCCGGGACTGTAAGAAAAGATAAACTCACTGTTTATTATTATTTTCTTAGATTTAATCTAAATAGGCTTTCAAGGTCATTTGTATTTAAATAAAAGATTATTTATTTATATTTTCATCCTACGTTTCGTTGGTATTTTCCAACTATATCAGGGATTTTATTGTTTATTGTTGCTGTTTTTTTAAGCTTTGATATTGCTACAAGTAAAACTGGCTTATTACTCTTATTCGCTTAACAGTTTTATTTGGTTTAATATCTTTAGTTTTTCTAAAATCTTTGGATGAAGTTTCCTGACGATCTGGCCTAAGCAACCAGTGAAATGCGCATAGGAATAGCTTATCCCTTCAACAATAAATTTCAGTTTATCAATAGTATGAAATGGGAATGTAGCACATTTAAACGAAACCTTGTTAATTAAATTTTTGAATCCCAAGAAAAACTTTGATTAACAAATGTGACTAAAATAATTTTTAACTAAAAAATTTTGTTGATTTGAATAAAAAAATTTTATTTGAAGAATGTTTTTGTGTATTTGAATAAAAACCCAGTTGATTTGAATATTTTTTTCGTTAAAAATTACCGATGCTTTTTTGTTAATTTTACCTACGGAGATTTGGTTCAGTGTAAATCTTACAAAAAATATAAATCTTATGTATAAATCGGCAGCGGCAAAACAGTTAAGAATATGAAATGTGATAATTTTTAAATTTTCTATAACATTGAACTTAGAAACAAAATATTATAGGTGCAGGTTACTGAGTGAATGCGAACCTATAAGACGAAAAATGTTGTTACTTTTGTTTTTCATCTGGTACTTTTTAATCTTTGTTAATATTCGACCTACAAAGATAAACATAAACATGCATGGTCCTGAGTGAATAAGAATGTCTAAGAGGAAGCTTTTTGGTACTTTTTCGTTCTATATCTGGTACTTTAATTTATTTTCGTTAATATTAGACATAGAAACATAAAATTAAAAATGCAGTGTCCTGAGTAAATGACAATCTATAAAAGAGATTTTTGGAAACTTTAGTTTTTCAATTGATATTTTTTATATTGAATTACAAAATTAAATTAAATCACGTGGAAGATAAAATATGAACCGGAGGCTGGTCCCTCGCCAAATCGATCCACTAAGACGGAAAAAATAAATGCTCGAAACATCTAAATTCATATATACTTAGATGTACTATGTACATAAAAATTTATGGTCGAATTTTGACCATACGGCGAACACTAGTTGAATTAAATTAACAAAAACAAAAAACTAACGGTCTTATTTATAAAAAATAAAATAGGTTAATAAAGTGTTTATGAAACGGATTTTCATACAAAATCTTTTCTTATTCTAATCCTTTTTTACGAAAAGGATGCACGTCTGGCATCCCTAAATAAGATCCAAATTTAAAAATTTAACTTCTTGAAAAGTTAAAACCAACCTACATACATATACATTAGGGTGGCCGTTATTTTATTCTTGTAAAATGTTGTTTTTAGAAGATAGTCATACGCAAACAAATTACATTTGAATAAATGGCTTGATGGCAAACTTTGAAGGGCGGACGCCCTCCCTAAAACACAACTTATCGCTACGAAATTTTTTCGTATTTTTTTACATAAAACTGAACCGATTTGGAGGGGGAGAGTATAAGAAATCATAAAAAAAAAGTTCTCCATACAACTAACGGCCACGCTAATATACATACATATCTTTTCTGTCTGGCCATATTTACCAGATTGATGGAAGAGTGCAAATGTTTGCTCAATATATTTATTTTTCTCAATTTTTTAAGGCTTTATTGCATACTCATGATGTTGTGGCCAGAGACGTTTATGGAGAAGAAGCTTTACGTGTAACTCCTCCACCTATGCCCCTTTATTGTAATGGAGAAGATTTGGAAAATACAGATGCAGCTGAGTTGCAGCATGTGACCCGTGTGCGTTTAGTACAATTCCAAAAGAATACTGATGAGCCGATGGTAAGTATCTAACAAATTACACTGTCTTGGAAAAAACAAAAATCGAACTATACATTTGGTCTCTGTTGGTGTAACATTAATTGAAAATTTATTAATACCTGACTTTAATCGACAGAAGAGAGAACATTGTTGATTGTTGGTATCATGACACTCGACATCGAATGAAATTTATCATAATTTGAGATGATAGCATTCGATATCGGGTAACCAAAGACATAACTTCTCTCAAGTTTTCATTCGATACGTCAGTGTCTATTGTGTCTATCGAATGCGGTGATTAGGGGTCTAATGTCTAATGTCTAAAGGTAATGGGATTTTCATTTATTTTATATTCTTTTAATTGAAAGTTCATAAACGATATAGTAGTTCAAGATATCGTAACGACTCAAGAAATTTTAAAGGATTGTTTTGTTTTTAATGAATTATAAAACAAATAATTTTGAAAAAGTAATTCTGAGAATAAAAGAATTGAAAAAATGGTATTGCAAATTTGAAATAGTTACAATCTTTACAAAATTTACCTATCCCAAGTTTGTATTCTAACAGGGTGGTCACAAACTCCATTTTCTTTAATCCTGTATCCTCCTCTATGACCAGTTCATACATCATTGTGCTATACGACCAGTAGTTTAGCAGATTAAGATTTATTTATTATCTTAAATTTGTTGAGCTTAGTTGCTACGCGGTTTAGTGTTTTATGTAGTTTTTGTTTATTAATTTTATTATTAAATATTTTTTGTTTCTTTTTTAAAATGAATAAATAAAAAAAGGAGTAATGAGCAAATCGCAAACGCCTAAATATGATGAACGTTACAGCCAGTGTTGCCAGTGGATTTTTCGAAAAAATACCTAAAAAAAATCCGGATTTTCCCTACATGTTGAAAAAATTTCCCCTACAAAAATCCCTACGCATTATTGTCATTAAAATAGAAGAAAACACATTAGTAATAAAAAATAAATTTTGTTTAAATATGTATATTAACACTTTGACAAAAAATAAGTACAAAACTTAAAAAAAATAATACATATCACACGTGTTGAACAATACTGTATTAACTCAAAATTTTCAGGAAAAGCAAAACAATTTTTAATTGAATATGAAAGGCATATAAAAAAGTATTTTTAAGCCATTTCTTTCTTTACCAAAAGTTAAAGGAATAATACCTGTCGATTTTTTCCAAAAAGTGAAAAACTAAAAATTTTGAGTAGAATATTGTTGAATAGGTACGATATTTATGTACTTTTAAAAATTTAATTAAATGATATCTTAAAAAAACATGCGTACATATTAGTGTCGCCAACTTTTTAAACCGCAAACAACTCTGGAAATATATTTTAAAGCGATTTTAGTGAAAAGAACAAATTTTCAACCGCTTTGGACAAGATAATATCTGAAGATAATTTTCTGAATTAATTTTATAAATAATAACGATATGACGAAAATCCCTACATTTTGGTGATTACAAAAAATCTGTCCGATTTTTCCTACGCCTCTATTTTAGTATCAAAAATACCTACATGTAGGGATTTTCCCCTACTTCTGGCAACACTGGTTACAGCAAAAGAAAACAAACTTTGTGAAAGTAAACTTTTCCAAAATAACCTAAAAACTGTAGGATTTCTACACAGAAAAAATTATCAGTAGTTTTTTGTCAATTAAAAAAATTGTTTGAAAAGTATTTCAATTTAATTAATGTGATAATTGAATAAATTTTTTTTGTTGAAAGAAAATTAAAAATATAATTATGATTTAATTAACATTTTAGTTGTTTTGAAATTAATTTTTAATTAAAAAACAAAATTCAAATGCAGCGAAAAGTTGAAAAAAACAAATTGAATTCTGTATGTTCATGGTGCCCTGAGGGGTCAGTGATATCGAAACTTAACTAGAGTATATCTCAATAAACCCATGGAAATAAAACTGAAAATAATTTTTTATCCCAACAGGGCATCACTCTAAAAATGACCGAAGACGGTCGTTGCTTAGTGGCTCGTATAATGCATGGCGGTATGATTCATCGTCAGGCGACACTACATGTGGGTGATGAAATACGAGAAATTAATGGTCAATCAGTTCAGAATCAATCTGTGGGTCAGTTGCAACGAATGCTGGTAAGTTAAAGATTTATCTGAGAAAATATCTCATTAACAATTCAAAAAACTTGAAGATGTAATTAAAAATAATAATAATTGTATAATTGTATTGTAATTGTTTATTAAATTTTTATTTAAAGCTTGCTTCTCTATTCGATACCGAAATCTGTAAAATCACTATTTAATTTTCCCAAGTACCAAACGACGCTCAGTGCTGTGCCCAAAGACATAAATAAAAAAAAAACAAGTCTTATATTGTACATAAAAGTGTACAGATCGATAGATAACAAAATAATTTAAATTAATTTTAAAGAATTTTTAGATTTAACTCTTTTTGGCGGCGCTAGAGGCCGCTAAAGTTACAGAATTTAAAAAAAAAAATGGCTAAAGAACTACTTGAGTTTTACATGATTCAGGAAAACTGTTGGTTTTAAGAGTATTAGATGGAAATTTGTTTCTGTTTATATGAATTCTTTTCTTATAAGTATATTCTATTGGTTTAAAAAATGGTTATTATTCACTTAAGCTCTAAAAATTTTTTAACTTTGATGGAATATTAAAAAAAGAAGAAGAAATACCGTCTATGGGTTGTTTTCTGTTTTCGAATATTTCTAATAACTTACAAAAAAAACATTTAAAAAAATTTTACCACAACAAAAAAAAAATTTTAAATTGCTATTTTCGTGATTTTTGTTCAAATTTCCATAGTTTTCTGAAGCTTAACAGACAAATAACTACAAATATAAATTCAAATTAATACTGTTCAAGAAAAATCTAAATATGTGTAAACATTTTTTATGTTCGTCTGTATTTTACGGTACAAGAGGGCGCTAAAATCACAAATGAGCTTGGTTTATTATTGTTTCAAGAAAATAATTGAAAAAATTAATTTTTTGGATTTAGGAGATCAAAACTTTTTTCTGTGATAGCAAACTATATTTTAAACCAACTGTAATTTTTTTCCTATACATATAAAGGGTGATTTTTTATGAATTAAGTTTTCCAGGCTGGCAGCACTGGTTGGTGAAAGTGAAAAGCGTTCAGTATACTCTGCCATTTCATCATGGAGAAACTCACAAACGAGCAACGACTGCAAATTGTTGTCGTTGAAATTTATTATCAATTCAGCCAATGGAAATCCACTGTTTTATCGAAAAATTGTGTTCAGCGATGAGGCTCATTTCTGGCTAAATGGATACGTAAACAAGCAAAACTGCCGCATCTGGGGTGAAGAACAGCCACATGCCGTACAAGAGTTACCGATGCATCCCGAAAATACGACAGTTTGTAGTGGTTTATGAGCTGGTGGCATCATCGGTCCATTTTTCTTCAAAGACGACCGTGGAAGAAACTTTACCGTCAACGTCAAACGATATCGAGCCATGATACGCGAATTTTTTTGCCCCAATTGGCTGAGTTGGACTTGGTTGATATGTGGTTTCAACAAGACGGTGCTACATGCCACACAGCTCGTGAAACAATGGACTTATTGAAGGATGAATTTGGTGAGCAGTTTATCTCTCGAAATGGCCCTGTGAGTTGGCCGGCAAGATCATGTGATTTGACGCCTCTTGACTATTTCTTGTGGGGTTATGGGAAGTCGTTGGTCTATGTGGACAAGCCAAACACGATTGAAGCCTTAGAGTATAACATAACACGTGTTATTCATGGAATACAGGCAGAAATGCTCCAAAAAGTGGTGCAAAATTGGACCTTTCGAATGGACCGTTTGAACCTGAGTCGCAGGCAACATTTACATGAAGTTATTTTTAAAAAGTAAATGGCAAAGACCAATTTATCGATTCCGATAAAAATTTTGAATATATGATACAAATTTGAGTGTTTTATTAGATTTAAAAAAAAACTCTGTTTAAAAAATCACCCTTTGTTTTATTGGTTTGAAAAATGCTTGTTATTTACTTAAGCTCTAAAAAATTATTAACTTTCATGGATAATTAAAAAAAAAAAGAAAAATATCGTATATGGGCTTTTTTCTGTTTTCATAAATGTGAAATGTTTTCTAAAAAATAAAAAAAAACCCAAAAAAATTTTACCACAACTTGAAAAATATTAATTTTAAAAATCGCTATTTTCAGGATTTTTGCTCAAATTTCCATAGCTTGAATTAGTTTAAAAAAATTAACTAGGAATATAATAAGAAATAAATCCAAAAAGAAACTACTGAACTTGTTTTTATATACTGTGCTGTAGGGTATCATATGGTCTGGCTTGACCGACTACACTTTCTTACTCGTTTTACCCTGCCAGGCCGGCTCGCTGTCCGTCCATGTTACCTTGTGCATACAGGTCGCAAGGACGAAGCCTATTGGAGCGAATCGGTCCAATTTACATAGCCCCCATACAAGCTTATTTCCGGAATAGGGTCTCTGTGCCGATAACCCATCTTATTTATTCTACAATAAATGATGTTTCAGTATTTTTTACATTAATTACAAATATCAATTCACATACCAAATTTTATTACGATCGGACAATTTTTGTAGGTGTTTTGAGTGCTTGGTCCGATTTAAATTAAAATTTACAAACACGTTGCTAGTTGTATGTGTATCAGCATGCACACTGTTTGTAATTTTGTGGGCATTATTGAAACTAAAATTACATTCTTCAATTTTGGAACACAAGGAGGTAGGCGTGTCCTTGGCACAATTTTTTTTTAAACTTGAATTTTTTATTACTACTGTACGAAATTTCAGAAGTCTGCGCCCACTCCTTCTATTTTTTTCCCTTCATTGTATGGGATCACAGCACTGTGTGACGCGTCTACGAGAGTTTTTTTTAAAGCAATTTATTTAAGCTATAAAAAATTGTGATGCAGAATATGCACATATTTAAGTGAAATGCTTTTTGCATGAAACATATGCGTTTTCATATTTTTTAAAATGTTGCCAAAAATGTATGTTTTGTATAAATTTTAACAACAGAATTGCTTTTAAGTCAATTTGTTGCGATAACAAAATAAAAATATATCGATTCTTTTCTTTCATGTGCATCTTCTTATTTCGAAATTTTTAACAACGACTAGCTAAAAGAAATTAAATAATCGGTTTAAGTTTTTCTAAAAAAAAACGGTTACTAAACAATTTTGGATGTTTTGTTTTTAATAGCGATTTATATAAAAATTCGAAAAGAAACTGAAAAAGACTTACACTCGTATGTAAAGAGATAATTCCGTTCTGTTTTGTGTGCTTTACATAAATCTTTATCCCTTATAGAAGGCGTTAAAAAAAGTTCAAACATATTAAGAATAAAATATTATTTGGTCTTTATTAAATTTATAAATTTTTTATTAAAACCATTGTATGTATTAAAAGTACAAAGTAGTTTCATTAGGGAGAGTTGTCTTGATTTACCCATGTAATGTCAAATTGATTTATTTGATTTTTGACGCTTGTTTGAATTTTTCTCTTTATTTTCTTTTGTTTGACGTTATATGGGTTTAAGAATTGAGAACAAAATTTCTATTGACTATATAAGCGACAGTTTACGGTGAGTTCCAAAACGTCAGTTGCAAAGCAAACATACAAAAGTCTTACATTCTTAAACACCACCGTGTAGGATAGCACAAAAACAACTATCAATGCGTACACAATCGTCCATACTTGCAATTTTTGTTGCACGCCACAAAAATCTTTACTTTCGCCGTAAAAGAGTTCAGCCATTTTAAAATTTTGTGACTTAAATACGAAGTTACTAATTTAAAATATATTAACGAAACGTTTTTTATACATGTATGTATGTACATAATTTCTATTAAATGGTGAATGAATGATTCCGTCAATAGTGGACCGCCGCTGTCGGGTTTCTGATAACATTTTTTTTTTTACAATAAAAAGCTGATGTCAAATGGTTTGTCAGAAGAAAATAGAGCACGCTCTAATTGAAATTTTGTCAGATGACTTTTCGTCTGACAGAAGCAATGTTATAAAGGTAACACATGACATGTATATATCTGTGACATTTTGGCAAAACATCTTAAGTCGAGGTAAGATAGCCAAAAAGTAAAAAAAACTCGGTAAAAAAACATAATTTTTATCAAATATATCAGGCCTGTCACAGAAATCAATTCCGATCGAAAGTGGAAGTGATTTCGTATCTTGCTGCACATAAAACGAAATCACTTTCGATCGGAATTGATTTCTGTGACAGGCCCGTATATTTTTTTTTAAACAAAAAATAAGTTTCCTAATAAAATTGAGAGCCGGTAGATATCGCTGTGGTCAAGTTATTAACCAATTTCGCAAGGAAAATCCCGAGCTACGCTGGGACCAAACAGCTAGTAAAATTAAAGAAAAATTTCGTTTAAAATACAAAATTTTAAAAACGTAAACAAAAATTTTTTTGAATGAAAATTCGTATGATTAACAACATTTTTTTCAACTTTTTAAATTTGACTTAAAATGTTTTGTCAAAATGCCACAGATATGTATTTTGCAGTGTGAAATTTTGCAAGTCAGATGCCAAAAAATGTCGTATACAGGCACCTTAAGAAAACTGTGCATCGTTTAACTTGATATTATATTTTTGAATTTTGCTGCAAAGTATTATGACGTTTTGGAACCAGAGGTCGGCAATGAGTATTTTAATTGGTGATTAGAGTTAAATCAAGATTCATAATTTCTTGTTTATCACTCGTGATACTCATACTTAACAACATTTATAACGTGGTTGATTTAGATTCAATTATAATATAGATTTCTTTTCTGAGAAAAATATGTTACATTATATACATGTAACACTTTGAATGTTACCTGTAACCACTCGAAGTGTACATGTTGTACAACTATTAGAGCCATTACTACATCCTAATGATCAAGTTCCTGATCGTTTACGTGAACAATAGCTATCGTGAACGATAAAGTGACCATTGAGTTTTCTCAATTATTACAAATATCATATAAAATAAAAAATGTAATTTATTTTACTGACTACTTTTTGTTGTTTAAAATTCGTAGAAGCAACGACTTACTTTTGTTTATTTCTTTAACTGAAAGCAGAAGTCAATTTTTTTTTTGCTTAATTTTTGTTTTTTTTATGGTTAGTTATTTTGTTTTTTGTGTTTAATAGTGTTTTGAATAATTTAATTTGAAATAAAACTGTCACTGAAGTTATGTTTAGCAACTTTGTAGAAAATGTTACGGCAAATATTTTTGCCGAACATAATAACCCTCTAACTCCCCTTCATAACGGTAAATTATATATTTATATTAACAAATCGATATAACACAACCAAAGAAGGGCGAGGGCAGGAATGGAATATTTTACAAAAATATTGGCCTTCAAATTTTACCACATGTCAGAACACACCAAAGCCCAAAACTTAATTAAAACAGCAAAACACAGCCAAACTTATGATTGCCCTTGAACACATTTGTTTATTGTAATGACATTGCACAATGGGAGATTAAAAAAAAAAAATCCTGGATTGTGTAAACTGTTAGTCCCCGATTTGAGTTTAAGTCAAAACGCCGACTCCAGAAACCCTTTTTTTTTGAAATAGGTCGAAATTGTTGTACAGTGTTACATGCAAAAAATAAAAATAATACATAATAATATAGGGTGTTCTTCTTTTGCTGCTGAGACATAAAATTATTAAACAAGACAGAAATATTCTTGGAAGGAAATTTTTTTATTATAATTTTTTAAATATAATGTCTGGCATAAGTCCGCCGCGGCTACAAGTTACATAGTTCATTCGATCAGTCCAATTTATTTGACTACTTTTTCAAATAAATTCGGCTTTATAGCGTCAATGGTGACTAAAGTATTGGCTTCCAATGCTTCATGAGTTGCTGGTTTGTCGGCATAAATCATAAAAAGCTATCCAGAGGGGTTAAATTACGCGAACAAGGGGGCCAGTGAAAAGGGCCACTTCTGAAAATAAAGCTGTCACCAAATTGATTTTGCAATAAATTGATTGTTAAGAGCGCTATATGGCATGTTGAGTGGTCTTGTTTAAATCAAATGTCGTTGATATTTAGCTGATTAATTTTTGGAAACAAAAATTTAGTCAGCATGGCTTACAACCAAAAACATTTTTTACGCTGGAATTTAGGGATTTGATTGTTCCGTATTTTAACTCGCCCTGTTTATTAGTTTTAGGTAAAGGCAATGATTATTATTATGTATTAAAATTATATTTTTATTCAGTAATAAATATATCTTTGTAAATAATATATGTTAATTGGCCTAGAAGGCCAATGAATATTTTTATATTCATGCCACAAACTTGTGCTCTTTTTGATAAATTTTGAAAGGAAAAATATAAAATTATCTAAATTTTTGATTATTAAATTATTGTTTTATGCTTTTTTAAATATTTAAATTAAATTATCTTAATTTTGTTTATTGTTTAAATTTAATTGTTTTTTGTTTACTTATATAAAAATTGTAGTTAGTTATTAAGTTATTAATTAATTAATGATTTTAAATTTAACATATTCTCAGTTCCATACTGCAAAATAAGACTCTTAGTCTTGTGTATGGAGCAATTCAATTAATAAATAAATAAATAAATAAAACACCTTTTGAAATCGATCAAAATTTATCACATACCTGAACATGTTAATAATTTTATTTATTAGTGCATAAATAAATTAATATTTATAACCTTATTGTTTTTTGTTATACAGCGTGAAGCACGTGGCTCTGTAACCTTTAAAATAGTTCCTTCTTATAGAAGTGCTCCTCCTCCATGCGAGGTAATTATTTTCTTTATGGAATTAAATTTGATTAATTGATTTATAGAACTTAATTTAATTATTGTTAATGTTTGATTTGATCTTATTCTTAGTCTTGTTTATTTTTAGTAATTCTTTTTTATATAAATACATGCATACATACATACAAATGTTCAAAATCATATTTACCAGGTAATACCCTGCAAGCATTTGCTATTGCGGAAGTTCGGAAGACGTGTCGTCATTCCATTTAAATGATCGATAACCAAAGGGACACACACTTTTTGTTCCCCAAGAACTGAAAGTTGTTTTTAGGTTTTATAAGATGCTGAACTCGATTCTTTTACTGAGAGTGTTCTTCAGAATGGGGTAATCATTTCGGAAAATTTGTCCGAAAAAAAAACAGATGTAAACAATTTACTTACATTGAATTGTTTTTTAAAAGAGTGTAAAAGAAAATGGATGAAAACGGAAAGTGATTTTATTATTTTTATTTATTTTTTTTTATTGAGTTGTTCAGCAAAAAAAAAAAAACAATTGTTGTAATATAAATGCAAAACACTATACGATGTGGCAGTTCAATTCAACTTTTATGTACAAATTGAAAAAAGTTTCATTTAAGTTCATTTTGCTCTGGACAAAAATTAAAATTAAAAAAAGGCGAATTAACTACAGGTGGTGTCGAAGCGGCTTCTGATATTGACAGTTCGAGCTTATTTGTTTTGATTTTTTAGTATTTTGATAATAATGGTTGACATTCCGAGCTAATGACACTAACAATGCAATGCGAAAAACCCTATGTTGTTTCTGTTGTTTTTGGATTGTTGTAGTTCCGACACCACCTGGATTCGCCTTGAATTAAGCCAATTCAAGAAAAAACTTGACAAACAACAGAATTTCTCTCTCTCTCAAATGTAAGACGTCAAACTTATTATATCAAAAATGTTTGTACGGAAAAAAATATTGTTTATTATTAGCATAATTTGAGAACGGTTTGCCACATTCAGTGAAAAATATACCAAATTGTCCTTTAGCCGTGCTTACGTCATTTTTAAGAAGGCATATTTAAAAATTATGTAAACACGGTTTCTCTTATCGTTGAATTTTTGATTTAAAAAAAAAAACTTAAAAAAATTTTAAATTTTTGTTTCTTTAAAATTCAGAAACATTTTTGATGTAGGAGCGTGTGTATTTCAAACGAAATGAGTTATTTTTTCATTAAAATTAGTGCATAATTGTTGGTTTTGTTCATAATTTACTGAGAGAACGAGAGAAGGACGATTTTAAAGAAAAATTTAAATTTTTAATACAAAATTATGGGAATGTAGTAAGAACTCATCGAACTTTTCTGATATAAGATTTTGTAAATTTATCTTATTTAAAGGTTTTGTTTTTAATGCTCCAACAATAGTGCGCCTTCATAGGGACATCCCAGAGACCCTGGTATCGGCATACTATAGTACGAATAGATGGAAATGGACCTGTAGCAAAAAAATCTGAGCTGATGGAAAAAAATTGAGTTTAGAGTAAAAACCAGCGACCTGAAATTAGTAAACAACAGCTATAAAGTTTCATGAAACAGAAAAAAAAAAATTAAACTTTGATCCGTAGCACTATTGGAAATTTTACTTCTTTTTTTGCCAAAATTCAAAATTAAATTTTTTGCAAAGTTTTTTTTTCATGCTTTATTATATAAAAAAAAACAACAAAGTAAACATCTCTTTTTAAAATATTCAACAAAATTAATTTTCTGTCACTTTATCAGTTGTTTTGCTTGTGATTTCCAAATAAATTTAAACCTACGTTTCCACATATACGTGTTATCAACGAAAAATCGAGGAAACAGCCGATTGGCTAAAGTACAAAAATTGTATGAATGTTAGTGAAAAAGTGTTAGTGTATTGAGTTTTTCGAACTTGCACTTGCATGTGGAAACGGGGGTAAATAACAATTGAGTACAGTGAATTTTGTGATGGTTAGGTTAGGTTAGGTTAGGTTAAAAAATGGAAAATAATGTCGAAGAGGAGTACTTTAAAAACATATAGTGAAATGTTGTTGAACTCATCTATTAGATCGATTAAATTGGGAAAACCTTAAGATAAACTTATTGAATGAAGAATTTGAATTGTATTTAGACTTACACACAAATAATAGCACATGATGAACATAACACCATTAGCACGACAATCAATTATCTTCCGAATTTAATATATTTCTGATGCAGATATCTCCAGACTTAAATTTTAATTGAAATTTTTTTATATTGATTCCTGTTTTTCCTATAAGGAGCAAAGGTCCGTTACATTCATAACGGATTCTAGGGCTGCTAGGTAAGCCTACCAGATAGGCACGAAGAACATCCGAATTCATATAGCGAGCCGCTTGATGCAAGAACAGACGCAGACAAATATTTATTGCCTATATGGGTGTTGTTTTGTTTGTGCAATTTTGCTTTTTCGCATGAGTGAATTTTTAACATTGTTTTTGTTAAAAGACGCTTTTCTGATGCAATTTTTTGCATATAAAAAATGTGCGTTCTCTTCATACTTTTATCCAGAAGTGTTGGAGGAAACTACAAGCAGTAGAAAATATGACAACAATGTATTTTGTTTCCGTAGAATGTGTAAAATCTTCTTTCAATCGCCCGAAGAGGAGAAAAAGTAAAGTCCGTTTCATTTTAAAAATCATCTAAATGCTTGCAGGGTATACGTATCTACAATGTACATAAGGTGTGCGCGTGACGTGAGTTTTTAGTGTCACGCGTAAATCACTCGTGATTATATTATTTACGCGTGCAACTTAAAAATTAAATTTTTTGTGCTTAATCGTGAGCCATTTTAACTTTCCATCACGCAAGATTTCTCTCTCACGTACTCACCAAGAATATTAAGGGATTCTTTGCCAGTACGTGAATACATAGAATTTATAAAAGATTTAACTTATTTTTTATACATTTATCTTAAATTTAACAACGCACTTAATGCCTAAAATATCGAGCCCTATTTGGGATTATATCGTAAGCGACAAAAGTAAAATTCTACAGAAGAGGGCTTATATGTTTTTTCTTTTTAGTAGTTCTGAAGGGCATACTGAGATTCAATTGATCTTAGTACCTGTCGTTTACGATATTTTTAATGATGCCGCTATTTAACGACGATATGATCGCAAAAAGGGCTCGATATTTCAACGAAGCTTAAAATATTTATCGAAGTTCTATGTATGCATTTATGTTTGTATGTATTTATGTTTTTTTTTTTGGTCTTTGCATATTTCATTACAAATTTACATATGTGGTTGTTTGCCAGCACTTCATATAATCTACTAGTTTCCTCCACATTAAAATTAACATTCTCATTCATTTCTTTCGCAAACAAAAACTTCATGCAGCTTTTTAGGATAAGACCAGCTCCGGTTCTAGTAAGTGTGCTCAAAATATTTCGTATATTACTTTACACAATTAAAAAAACATATATGTATATACCATTTTTCTCTATGCGATTATTATTTTTAGAATTTTTTTAATTTTGAAATTATTTTGTTGGTTTTTAAAAACTGTTATTTTCAAAAACGGATCAACACAAATTTTTAAAAAATTATGTTGACTACTTTATTACAGATTTTTGTAAGAGCACAATTTGATTACAATCCGCTGGATGATGAGCTAATACCATGCGCCCAAGCTGGAATAGCCTTTCAGGTTGGCGATATATTACAAGTAAGTTAATAGATATTTTCAAAGAGTTCACATTCTTTAAAATTGGCTTCAGATTTTAATAATTTTTTTTTTAAACATATGTGACCTTCTCCGAGAAAACGGGTTTAGACCTAAGAAGGGTCTAGAATAAGATGAAATGGGTTAGATTTCTGATAAAAATTTATTAACCCCATAAAAACGTACAAAAGAACTTGGGAAAATCGATAAAAATGAGAAAAACATAAAAATTTTACTATTTTTTGATTTTTTGGTTTTAAATTGTTTTTTTTCGTCAGTCTTTGAAAAACAAAAAAAAAAAAAAAAAAAAATACGTCACCACATAGGCATGATGTCACCAAAGTCGGCACCCAAACATAACAAACCATACGCAATTGCATCTTCCAACTGAAGGTGTGTTCACAGTGATAATGCGTTATGAAACTTTAAATGCGTTTTTCTTAAAACTTCATTTTTACACACTAGGTCCCTTTTCTCGGAGAAGGTCACGTATAATGCAGTGCGATCTATTATTACCTCGAGTCTTAATAGAACGTTCATATAGTTAAAAAAAATAAGGGAATACTTACTTTTTGTTTTGTTAATTGTTACCCTGTACTAAAAAATAAAACGCATGTGATATTTTTGGGTCAATTTGCCCAATAAAGAAAGTTCATCATATATTTTTTAATTCTGTTTATTTTTTTAATGCAGTTTTCAGAATGATTTTACAAATAAACTTATTAAATCCTGTACAATTGTTTGATTATTTTGTACTCACTAATAGTGTTGGGCAATTTTGACCCATGTTTAAAAAGTGCGTAACTTTTTTTGGTACAAACTAATTATTCTTTTCAATAGAAAAATAATTGTACATAAACTTCAAAAAAATTCATTAACTACTTCTGATAATAAAAAGCAATGAAACTTGTTAGGCAATTTCGACCCATGACTACAGGATAAGGGTTGATTAATTGTCCACGGTTTTACAATTTTCTTTAAGAACTTAGTATCTGTTCATATTAAGTGGACTAAGTTAATGATATCTATAAATATACAACTTCATGTACTTATCATTTACATATATTGCAGATCATTAGCAAAGATGACCAACATTGGTGGCAAGCTCGTCTAGACGCTGTTGGTGGTTCAGCTGGGCTAATACCGTCACCGGAGTTACAAGAGTGGCGTATACGCTGTCAAACAGTGGACAAAACTAAAAATGAACAAGGTAAGAAAGATATTCAGAAACACAGCCTCAAAAAAATCATTTTAAAAATCATACTGTGTGTCTGTATCTTTAAAATTGGATGTTTAATTTGTGTATCTGTAAGAAATAAATTTACTACTACTAACCAGAATAAATTATGAAAAACCTTCATACATGCATACCTACATACTCTATTCAGAACATCATTCCATCACGTACATACATACATACCTACATCAATTAGAAACCTGATAAACACCAAATACACGTTTTCATATGTACAAATCGTAAATGTTAAAATTGTGTTGTCTACCAAAAAATGCATTAAGATAAGTTAGTCAAAAATTTTAAGAATTCATAACTCATTTTGATTTTCAGATGGTAAAAGAATACATATTACAAAAAATGTGGAATATTGTATTATGTATTACTATTATTATCCGCATGATACTTTAATTATGTTCAAAAACAAAACCTTATTTTTTTTTGTGTTTTACATCATTGTATTGTGTTTATTATTATCGTATAAAAATGAAAAAATGAATGCACAGTGGGTCGAAACGGCAAAGCAACTGTGCCGCTGTGCCTTTAAGTTTTTATACAATCATTATAATAAGTATAAACATTTAATGTAATTACAAATGTCCCATATACGAACAGGAGAACCAGGGGCTGGATGTTCCGCTCACACAGATGGGTGTGATGGATCCACAGGTATATAATAACATAAAACCAACACACTCTCTGTCTCTTGTATTCAAAACACGTAAATTTAAGTTAAACGACAAGTTCATTAAATTCATCAAATATTTCACTTTACACAACTTTGATTGAACGAAGTACATACAGTGGCGAGCTAAAGTGAGTTCATGTTAAGCAAAATTTTATCTAAAGTATCATAAAATGGTACAAAATAGAGCAAAATTTATAAAACTTTATGCAATTATTTTTCATTATTTTAGCAAAAAATAAAACTAAAAAATTTATACCATTTACTACTCAGTGTTGCACGCTTTTTAAATATATAAAAAAATGTATCCCCTACTCCATTCAGAAACTAAAAATTTCCTGTAATTTGTAAATAATCGGTAGGTTGTCATCTACTTTTAATTGTTTAGGTGCAGTTGTTTCTTGTTTTTTTTTTTATCGTTAAAAGTACTTAGAAATAAAATATGAGAAAAATCAACATGGGCACTGAAAATAGCGTAGTAAATTCGACAAAAAGTACAAATTCATCGAGAGTAATTGCTGATCAATTAAAAGTAGGGATTGCTGTTCGACTTTAACCGAAATCGAAACCACGGTTTTAATGTCTAAAAACCGAAACTGAAAACCGACCAAAAAAACCTCGGCTTTAGCTTTTACTTTAAATATATATATTTAAGCTAAGAGAAATTGCAAATTATACATAATACTCGAACTTCATGTAAAAAAATGTATACATAACAGCCTGCAACAATGGCATGGTATTTAAAAATTCTTTAAACTTAAAATAAGTACTAAGAAGAACAAATGTTTCTTCTTAATAAAAGTACCTGAATTGAAACAAATAAAAGAATTTTATTACATACAAAACATTATTATGTGTGTAGTTTTTCTTGGATATTTTCAAAACCGAAAACCGAACCAAAACCGACCGGTTTTTAACATTTTAAAACCGAAACCGCGGAATCACATTTTTACGGTTTTTAGCAAACTCTAATTAAAAGTGAGTTAAAGCACTGAAATTTAGCTACTTTGCCGTATACTGGAGGTCGCGAGATGAACAAAAATACTGCGAAAACGCCATAGCAAGCTGCTACTGCTTAAGGCAAGCGCGTTAGTGAATAGACTGCTCGATGATCATTCCTCTGAATCTGTTTGGCGACAGCAGTCATACATAAAAAGACAACTCTTTTCATAGTCATATAAACGAGCGTCTTAAATTCTGTAAAAAACATAAGCATTGGACCATAGAGGATTGGAAAAGGGTTATCTGGACCGATGGCATTCAAAATCGTTATGTGAAACACTCCGTCAAACATGGCGGCGGTAGCTTAATGGTTAGGGGCTGTTTCACTTGGCGGACTTAGGAACGCTTGTAGGAATAAATAAAATCACGAAGAAAGAGGACAACCTTCAAATTCTTCAAACGCATTTAACTAATTTTGTGGACGACAGAACATATCTCGAAGATAAGGAGCTTTTCCAACAGGACGAAGACCCCAAACACACGGCAAAAATTTGTTGTCTGGTCAAAAATTTCAAGTAATGAAATGGCCAGCGGAAGGTTAATTTAGGAAGCGTCAGCGGCACACCTCCACTCGGAGACCAATGCGGTCTATTGTGAATCCCTTCAATATAGAGAAAAATAAAGAGAAAAGTAAAGAAGAAGAGAATTGACAGATAAATTTAAGGTAGTTATAAGATACCACATAGGACAAAACTCCCCCTACAGTCCCCTTGTTAGAAACAACCTTCCTATTTCCCTGACAAACCCCAGTTTTTATCTGTTACTATTAAACTGCCAATCAAAATTTTTTTGCTAGTATAATGAAGAATAATTGCTGAAAGTTGAAAAAATTTGTTTTATTATTTACCATTTAATGACACTTTAGATAAAATTATTCTGAACATGCACCAACTTTTGCTCGCTACTGTACATACATATGCATTATAAGTAAGAATCTTCCCACAGGGACACCAACTTTGTTAATTTCTTTGCCAAAGTAGCACTTTAGATTTCATCTTAACCGAGCTTTTACTTTTAGTTTGCTAGTTTAGTTAATACTCGTAACTTAACATATAATCACAAGAACACCAGCATCTGCAATGCACTCATTGAAAGCAAAATTTCATATTTTTATGTTGAGATATTTATTTTTCCATATGATCATAAACAATATTTGTGAAGGGTGCCTGACATTAAGTTTTTAAAAGGACAGTGCCAAGTTGGCCTTAATTTCCACAATTGTTTTATATTTATAAACTTTTATTGATATTGATCATTCAATTAATCTTTCCGAAACAGGGGCATGGTACGATATTACAATTAGTCAATCCTTTTAATAAATATGAATTTTCAACCTAGTGTTTTAAAAACAAGACTAAAACAAAAAGGAGCCATATTTTGACTACCTCTACTGCCACCTTAACAGTTTCTTAGCAATAGTTGTAGTCGTAGCACAAAAATATAATTTAAAGAGTAGTAAAGTTTGAAATTTTGTTTGCTACTGTTTGTTATACAATTAAGAAGCAGTAGTTATAGTAATAGTCTAAAAACAAAAGCATGGAACCAGCAGAAACTTGGAGCAGTAAACAAGCAGGTGATGTAACAATAGAAGTAGCTAAAAAGTACTGTATATAAACACGTCTAAAACACAAAAAAATATTTTCGTTCTAATCGTATTAGAAAAAGTGATTATATTACGAAAGTCTGATACAGAAAACCATTTTTACATTTAAAAGCAGAACCCAACAACAATATTTTATGTTGCATGGGGCACGTTCACAAGACGAAGATTTAAGTCTTAGAAACGACATGATGAATATAATGCAAACTTAACAGCTAATATTTAAATGTTAAGGATTCAATATAAATAAAAACGTGACAAAATAAATAATAAAAAAAAGTATCTTCCTTCAGCTGTTGAGCTGAAATATGATGGGAAAAATGGCACTGTTGAGTTGAGCGGCATGGCTCAGCTATGCATTTTTATAACAAACACTCAACGGTTGCGCACCAGTAACGTCTTATGAACGTGTCCATTAAGGCTTAAAACGATTTTGCTTTGTGAATATTTTATTATACATTAAAAACTTGTTTTATTGCTACCTGAACTTCTCATTTTTTACTACTTAAAAATATTGTTGAAGTAGAAATAAAAAATAAACTACTATTAATTTATTTAATGGATCTTCATATCGTTAGCTAAAATGCAAAAAGGCGTAACTAACGAAAATTAAAAACTAGGTTTTTGATTGACAAAATGTTTCACTTTTGCGATCAAAAATCACGTTTTTATTAACAAAAAACAAAGGTACGTAACGTGTTTTTATTCGATATATGTTAAACGTATACGTCGTTTTTTACGTCAGATTTTTTTCTAACAAAATACAGTGCGAGCTCGATTTTCGCAACACACCGATTACGCAACAGGCAATATGTTTACATTACAGTCTTTATAACTGCAACTTTTTTTTAAATATTCTCAATAAGTGCAACATAAGTAGTTTTTTCATTTACAATGTTCCTTTTTCTTGTATTTCATGGTCAGAAACTTAGTTTTATCAAAGGTATCATATTAAGCCAAAGAATCCCATTTCAACAACTTTTCTCAAACGTTCACTATTCTATTTAGTCGTAAGATTTTTCAACAAAATCGTAGTTGCTTGTAAAGTATGATAGTCTGACTTAAAAATAAAATTGACAAACAAATTTTTTTACAATTCTGTCCGACTTTCATAAAATGAGAGATTACATGCGATCAGAGTGACATTATCTTGTAAATGAGCGGAGTTATATGATTTTGCATCTCTTTTGTGTGATAGTGCGGCATTGACAACAGATTTTGGGAATATTTCTTTATTTCGGGAAGAATTCTGTCAAAGAAGGTAAAACAGTTTTTTTTTATAGAACATGTTACAAAAAAATCATTTAACGCCATGAGTCTTTTGAGTCATGTAAGAAAAACGTACAGAAGAACGCTAAGACTGCAAAAACAAAAAAAGAGCCGTAGCTTGGTATAACTAAAGTGTTAAATAATTTAAAAACCGCTGACAGAAAAGGCCTTTACCTGCTATTTTTCATGGCAGGTAACACAGGTAAAAGCGCGAAACACGTCGACAAATAACCGCGTTTTATGCACTTCTACCTCAAGTGCTATTGCAAAAAGGTTTGACTGCTACTTAGAACACAAACATACATATTTTTTCTATTTTGCACCTTATGTGTGTTCTTTATTGAGAAGCGTACATAGGTAAATATAATTGTAAAATTTCATATTGAAAATTTTTTTTATTTTTCGAATTTATTCTATGAGCTAAATTTCAGTTATGTATTTTATAAAGCTTTTTTGTAATAGTTCATTCCTAAAAATTTAAGGAATAGAACTATTACAAAGAAAAGCTTTAAAAATACATAACTGAAATTTAGCTCATAGAATAAATTCGAAAAAAAAAAAAATAAAAATGTTCAATATAATATAAAGTAACATTCGAAAGGCAATAATTCCCAGTTTCTATTTATTTCATTATTTCTTAAGAAAGTTGGATGATACGCCAATTGTTTTTTTCAACGTTGCAAGATTTTAATTTAGATTTATTTAAACGATAAAATATAAAGTTTTTTATTAAAAAATGGGCTGTCATTAAGTAGTAATTGCATTAGGCCAGATTTTTTCGAGTTGCGAAAATCGAGCTCGCACTGTATAATGAAATGACTGTCTTTGAAAATTGTTTGAAGATTCCAATGGGCGACTTATCAATGCATGTTTTTCTGACATGTTTATAGTTTTCATTTTACAAATTTTTTTGCTTCTTCTGTAAAATTATATATTCGTTAGTTACGCCTTTTTGCATTTAAGCTAACAATATATTACAAATGAACTAACAATACATATTTAAATTTTTTTCTAATTCTGAATTTAATGTCCTGCCAGTGCCAGACGAAAATGTTCTCTATCACGGTTTCGGTTCACGTATGTAGGTGTTTCGTGTTTTTCTGTTCGGATAAGTCCTGCGGTATCTCTTCACCACCAAACCTTTTAAAAAATGTTAGCCGAATATTTCGATTTCATAGTTCTTACTAATGAGATTCTTGTGAATATTACAGCTTTTAACATCCTGCTGTAATCGGTGTTGCCAGTTTTTACTACTAAAAATGGAAAAATTTTAGTAACAAATGGCTGATTAATCACGCCTGAGAGAGTAAGCGTGATTCCAATATAAAACTTGCGTGCGTGCTTCACGCGAACTTTTTGAGGAAAATATTGAATACATTAACATTAAAAAAAGAAATTTATAAATTTGTAAGATGAATAAAACCGTTATTTTACACAATAATATGACTAAGAGAAACGATCGGAATCTGTGGACTCAAACAAAACAAAATTTCTACATTAGAACCCATTTTCCTGTGTAGCACAGTGCAGGCATTGCTTTTACTCCGAAAAATGCAAATTAAATTGTTTGTTTGAAAAAACTTTATGAAAAATAAATCCTACCCAGTAAATAAAAAAAATTTTAAGGATGCCAGGCAAAATAATAAAAATATTGCATTTATAATAATTAAATTGCCATACAAATTCGTTTCCAGAAATGCATTTAATACAAACCAAACATAACCTTAAGTTCAATTGAGTCAAGTTATGTTTAATAAACATAAACATCCGTATTTATAACGAAAATTTGGCATGAAGTTAGCACAAAGTTAATTCATAATACACTTACCAAATTCCGGCTAATGATTTGCTAAACTCCTGTTAACGAACTGCCAAACGTTTGCTAACTTGTTAAACACAGCCGTTCAATGTCAAACAATTTTGTTGGTTTTTTGTTAATTACCTGTCAGTCTTTTTTCTTTTTTTAATTAATTTAATTTTAAAAACGTGTTGCACATTTGAGGAATAAAATGTGGCATCATTAAAACTCAGAGTTGATTTATTAATAGTAAGCAGATGAATAAAAGTTTGTTATGAATTAACTCTGTGCTAACAATCTTCTAAGCTTAATCGGTATTCTAGTAAGCAGCTTGTTGTACGTGTTGCACAAACTGTGGCTAAACTCTTGTTACCCCCCGTTGCCACATGCAAGTACAAGTTCGAAAAACTCAATAATTTCACACTTTTTTACTATCATCATCAAAGTTTTCGTACTTGCTGCTCAACTTGCAAAAGAATTTGCTTGCAAGTAAATTTTTGACACTTGTCGCAAGTAAAATGACAAATGGAAAAACAGTGTTACCGTGGATGAGTTTTGTGTCAATTAACTAGGACCATTAAATGTTAGTGAACAAGTGTGAGTGTATTGAGTTTTTCGAACTTGCACTTGCATGTAGAAACGGGGGTAATACGTAAACACTACTTGCAAGTAATTACTTGCTTTTGGCAACGTAGGGTTATGAATACGGCTGCAAGAATCGTAAGTTGAACTCGCTTGAATTAGGGTTTTGTTTGCTCATAAGTAATTTCGTGTTTTTGACGTTTGATATGATTTTTTTTTTTTAATGATTCCAGATGTTGATGATATTGCCATTATAGAATATCTTATAATGGCAATATCATAAATTTTTGCGAATGAACAGCGAATGGTTCGCAAATGCGAATATCAAACAGAACATTTGCCACACCCTAGTGTAAAGTCTCGTATTGTTTGGTTTTTTTTCACTGGTTTTTTAAATTATTCGAAAATCGAATTTGTTAAAACTTTTGTATTTTTAATTGCATGTATCTTTTAATTACGTATGTACATATTTTCTTTAATACATGAATGTATGTATATGCCCGATTTTTTATGATGCAGACTTAGCGTCGCATGGAGTTAGGCATGAAATAATCAAGTGTTAACACAAATTAATGTGTAATGTTTTGTAACGTTAAATTAAAGTTTGTACTTTCTCCCCTTCACAGTTAATTGCTCTATTTTTGGTCGCAAGAAGAAGCAGTGCCGCGACAAATATTTAGCTAAACATAGTGGCATATTTGATAACTTAGAGTTGGTTACCTATGAAGAGGTCGTCAAAGTACCAGGTATGTACTGTTAAAAAAAATAAGATATTTAGTAAATATTTTTCTGTTTTCAGTTGGCGATCCCAATTTTCAACGTAAAACCTTGGTTTTATTAGGTGCCCATGGTGTAGGTCGACGTCATATCAAAAATACATTAATATCTAAATATCCTGATAAATATGCCTATCCAATACCCCGTAAGTAAGAAACAAAAACATTAAAAACAAATATGGTATAGAATTGGCGTTCTGTGCCAAAATGTTGGCTTTTTTCATTCTGTTTAGTTGTCTTTCGTAGTTTCGCAATTAAAATTGTACCGAAGCAGAAGGCGACACGAAATAAGGCCCAATAAAATAAAGCTTAATTAGGAAAAATAAATAACCCCCAGTAAAAAAATTCCCAAAATGCGATCCAAAATTGATTTAATGAAATTTTTTTAAAAATATTAAAAGCATGGCTCTCTGAAATGTGGCCCGGTCGAAGGTGGGCTAAGCAGAGAAGCTTTAGAAATAGAGGATAAAAACCTTGCGCCCTAGCAGAGAGGGTTTAGATAGTGCAATAAAAAAAAATAAATTAACAAATTGAATTTAAAAAAAAAAACGAAATAAGAGCCAAATTAAATTAAATGAATTCCAAAAATATTTTAAATGAAATTAACACAAATTAAATCTGTTGTTAAAAAGTTTGTTTTTTTGGTAGACATAGATTCTTTCTATTTGTTACGACTTGACAAACGAACACTGTCCGCTTGCGAATAAGCGACACAAACATCATTAGTACAAATAATCACCCTTATTGTGTTTGGCGTATTTAAAATACGCCTACGACTGTTTGGTAATAGATTAAAGGAAATAAGTGCACGTTCTCTTTAATCTATTACCAAACAGTCGTAGGCGTATTTTAAATACGCCAAACACAATAAGGGTGAATACTTTTTCTGTTCTTTTTTTATGTTTTATACGGTTTAATAGAATATATTTAAAAACAAATTAAGGAATAGAAGTATAAAAAAAATATTTGAAATACATATTAATTTGATTAAAGCAAAATACATTTCGTCAGCTAATTGTTGGTTTGACCTACCGATGATTTAAAAAAATTGAGTTAGGTATGGAGTATATATATTTTTAATACCCTCTTTCTGAAACCAAAACCCGTTTTTTTATGGTGTCTGAGATATTCGGTATTAATTTTGCTCCATATCAACTATTTTAAAGTTTATTAGGTATTCAGCCTGATTACAGGTTGTGTGCTACCTTAATCTACTACAAAAAACGACTCAGGCGTATACGCCAACCGTAATCAGGCTGATTATTTTGCTCTACACTCCGCTGTTTGGCGATTGCAGCAAACTTTTAATCCAAAAAGCGCTTAAACTTTTTAGAAACAAATCCACTATTTTTTATTATTAAAAAATATTAAACATTGAAATTAATAAACTTTTTTTTATTTTTTTTTATGTAGATACTACAAGACCTCCAAAACCTGACGAAGAAAATGGACGTAGTTATTACTTTGTATCGCATGATGAAATGATGGCTGATATTGCGGCCAATGAGTATCTAGAGTATGGTATGTATTTATTGTGCAGTGGTATATACAGAACAAAAACAACAAACTGCTGGAATTAGAATAAAGAACTTTTTTGAATTCATTTTGTGGAAATCGGATAAGTATTTTTTAAAAATTCCAGTTTGTACACCACTGTGCAATGCTAAGTAGTAGCAAATTGTATACCCACTAATCTTGTATTTATAGGTACACATGAGGATGCTATGTATGGAACAAAACTAGACACTATAAGGCGTATACATACAGAAGGTAAAATGGCAATTCTTGATGTCGAACCTCAAGCGTTAAAAATACTACGCACATCTGAATTTACACCATATGTGGTGTTTATAGCAGCCCCATCTTTACAAAATATTGCAGACGTAAGTTCCGTAATTGGATTTAAACTATTTGTATATTGGAGCCTGTGTACCGGGAAATTGCAAATGGAAATTTTCCACGGCCGATGCGCATTTATCGATTAGCAATTTAGAATCCCGTATTTAAACTTCGACAATATTTCTGATATATATCCCTATTAAGGTTTACAACTCAACTCCAGTTCAGTTGAAATATTTACTGTATACAACCCTGTGTTTATCAGGTAACAAAGCAGTTGAAATGTTAAGTTGTCAAGTTTCAACTCAACAGAGTTAAGTTGTACACCGTAACAGGGCCAGTTATTATCAGTTTTTCTTGTTTTGTGGTCACTTAAATAAAAAAACAAAAAAAATTTTTTTTGAACGAAATTGTTTGGCAAAACTGCAGGGACACCTTTAATTTGAGTACCAACACATACCACTAAGTGTCCGGGCGGCTTTTCAGATCTAGAGGGCCCCACAGGCCTCAGACCAATTAACTTTTAACTTCAGTTTTTTTTTAATTCTGAATTGGGTGGCATATTTTTTTTTTAATTTTGGGTGCCCCGTAAACTGCAGTTTAGCCAATTGTTTTAAACCTACGTAAAACCAAAAACCAAGAGCAAAATTACAACATTTTTGTGACCTTTTTTGTTTTGCCAATTTCTTAAGAAATCGTGCTTTTTAATTTTGGTTGTATTCCTGTAAAAATTACTGCATTGTGAAAGCGCTTTTAATAATTTAATTTTTTTTTTGTGCAAATTTTATGTAGATACATTATTAATTTTTATATTTTTCTTCCACAGTACGATGGTAGTTTAGAACGTTTGGCCAAAGAATCGGAAATGCTACGACAGATGTATGGTCATTTCTTTGATTTGACTATCGTTAACAATGACATCAGTGAAACTATAGCATGTTTAGAAACCGCTATTGAACGCGTACAAACCACATCACAATGGATTCCAGTGTCATGGATGTACTGACAAGATAGTGAGCTAGAATGTCCTGATTGTTTAGAAGGTTGCGATTGCGAATGGGATGCCTACACAAATGGACAGTGCTCGACAGATAAATGGCAACATTTCTAAGAAAACAAACCGCAAATCCTACACGCAGTAGAAGTACATAACATATAAAGAAAATACAGCACATACTTTTAATTAAGTTTAGTAAAAAGTTATAAAATTTCAAACAAGTGATTAAAAAGGCAACAAAAAAAAATACATAAGCACAAATACGCAAAAGTAGAGTATATTCTCATTTTGCCTTAAGAAAAAAACAACCAAATTTAAATACAATGAACTAAAACCATAACGGAAATACACACACTCCATCTCAAGAACCGAAGCGCTATTCATTATTGACTTAAAACCCCAAAATATGTATTTGTGTTTATTAATTCCACAATTCTGCAGCTCTATTTAAATACGTACGAGTATAAGTAAATATTTTTAAGATGATTAGAAATACATTCCAGTCTTTGCATGCAATTTTATTGCGTTAGGAAAAATTTTAAAAATGATAATAAACTAATTTTTTTTTTATTTAATGTTAATTGTTTTATAATTACATTCTATTTACTTACATATTTATTTATTTATTTATTATATTTTATAATTATAAACTTATCAAATATTGTAAAAATTATAAAATTTCTAATAATTAGAGTACAATAAAACGATTGCGAAATTTATGAGGTAGAACCTGATAAAATATAAAAGCAAAACTTTGTGACATCCCACCCATTTTAAATACATACATAACAACTTTTTATTTTCAGTCTTTAAATTCTAAAATGTAAATACATAAATATGTAACAAATTATTTTCTAGAACTCCGCTTTGTGTTGAAAAGATACTAAATGGATTTCAGTACCAAATATTTTAACAGCTTGCATTTTAAATAAACTTAAAAACGTTGAAAAAAAATAAGACTTTAATGCAGAAATCGATTTTAAAATCGCTCGAAATTCATAACACCTTTTAAAAACGATCGTTTTGAAATCGATCGATTTTCAGCCCATACCTGAATATTTCACAAAAAATTAAAAAGTTGTTGTGGTTTTTTAAACAAAAAGGTCCAAAATAAGACTTTTTATGCTGTGTTATTGATTTGTCATAACACAGTAGAAGTCTAAATTATGAGGGGTATTCAACGGCAGTCATATTTTCTCGTGGTATTATTTTAAGACATATGACTTTATGACCACCGTTTCAATCCCCCAAATCTGTATTTCGATTCAAAAGAAAACATTTTTCAAACTTTAATTTTTTTCTGAATATAATGTTAATCCTTGAATCCTTTGTTTGTGAGATTTAAAAGATTTTAACCAAAACAAACTTAAAATATGTAAACAAATTTTCACTATTGGAGAAATTATTTAAATATATTTTTAATAAAAATCAATTTAAACGTTTTATACCATTTATGTTTAAACTTCTGTATAGCATTTCTATTAAATATACAT
Organism: Pollenia griseotomentosa; assembly: GCA_963931875.1. Classification (NCBI taxonomy): domain Eukaryota; kingdom Metazoa; phylum Arthropoda; class Insecta; order Diptera; family Polleniidae; genus Pollenia; species Pollenia griseotomentosa. Next base: position 1,228,583 of record OZ007560.1, read on the forward strand.
GTGTATGAGTTAAGTTCAAGCGAACTCGGTAGTTCAAGTCTATTGTCTTTATTCATAAAAATATTTAAACTTTAATTAAGATGTACAAAAACATTTTTCTACGAAACTGTTCCTTAATAAACGTTTGTTTAATTTAATTATGGATTTCTAATACGGGGGTATTTCGTTTAAACTTATTACATATTGAAAATATGCTGATGATTTTTACTTTAATTAAAAAAAAAATACAAAATAATAAATAATTGTTAGAAACTTGTTACGGTCAATTTCAACAAGTTCAGTAAAAACAAACTATTACTTTAACTTCCAGTTAACAATATGTTTTTGACAGTTATAACTGGTAGTTACTTATATTACTTATAACTAACATTGATGAAATATAATAAAAAAGAAAAACATTCGGGTCTGTCACAAAAACCAATTTCGTACAAAAGTTAAAATCAAAACATTCTCACCTTCTCCAGAAAAACGTTAAACAAAAAATTTTCGTTTTTCGTAAATTGGCAGGTGCTATTAGCGGAATTCACGCTTAGTAGTATCTTTAAATCCTTCAACCTTCAACTAGGATTTTAAACCACAAATCGAAAAAGTGGATGTTTGTTTTTTTTTTCTTATTTGTAATGCAAAACAAATGTCAAACAGTTTAGAGCTTAAAAATGCCTAAAACAAATTTTACTTGTTTAGCTAATTTTTAACCGATTTTAAACCGATATTTTTGTACTTTATCCACATAATCTTATGAAAACATATGAAAGCTAAACAAGCAAATCCAAAATGGTACGAATTAAAAATGTGTAAGTTTTCACTTTCGTATAAATTCCGTGACGCACCGGATTGTTTGAAATTTTACCAGTTTAGCAAATTACAGGGTAAAGCTGGGTTTCCGCATAATAGGCGTCGAAAACGAAAACTGAAAAACGTTGCTGTTCGTCACCGATTTTCTTCTTTCTTTCTGATTTTTTTTTTGTTTCAGTTGGGAACGTTGCAGCATATGCACAAAAAAAAAATGACTCAATACTAAACAATATGGAAAATTACAATTTTGATGAAATGAAGATGGCAAATCGTCGAATTGCAGCCTAAAAACATGGCGCAGCAGCAATATGAAGATGACGTGTTATTACTGTTGTTATTGAGATAGAAAGAAAAAATATTAACCTGATATGCCACCAGCGGCACAGAGAATGTAAACTACACAATATTTTGATTGATCGATATTTGTTGGATGATGATAGGAAATCTAAAAAATATTTTCGATTGAGTCATATTTTTGAATTTTGATTTTGAAGAAATATCTGCCACCTGTAACCGAGAACCAATTAAAAATTAACCACAAGCAACTCTTTCTTTCACTATCAAGGAATTTCGGATGTCGAACATTGAATAAAATTTCAGTATTTTTGACAAAATCAATTATTCTCGCCTCTTCGAACAAAGAAAATTTCTTCCTTGTTTTCATTTTGGAACTGTATTAATTAATTTCCTTGAACTTTGGAATAACAAAATGATTTTAATACATGCCATACGATGTTTGATTTAATATGTTTTAAAAACAGGACAACTCTGAACACAATGAAATTACATGATATTTCGTTGCTACGGCACCGAGAACAACCTACTCGATGTTGTTTTTGTTCCGTCCCTAAAATTATAGTTATTCGCTGCTGATCGGCGTCGTTACGTTCCTAACTTTCGTCACCGATTTTCGAAACGAACTTTTTTCGGCGCAAATGTACGGAATTTAGTTTTCAGCGCCGTTACGGTGTATGCGGAAATGATTTCAAGGTGTTAATTCAACTTTAAAAAAAAATATTTTTTATTAATTTATTTATTCTTTTTATGCTTTACTGATAAAAACTAATCCAACTTTTAGAGACAGTTAAACGTGTTGATATTGAATATTGAAGGTCCGTGAGCATTAGCAGATTCGATTAAAAAGGCATTCTTGTTTTTGTGTTTTATTGTACTCAAATATTATAATATTTATTTAACATTCTGCATGTATATGCAGATATGTAAATTAAAAAAATGTTTTAATTAAAATATGTTGCTACGAATTTGTTCTATTTTTTACTTCAGAAATGTTACAAACTAAAAAGTATTTAAATCAGAAAAATGTGAATTGTATATAACTAAACCTATGAAGACATACAACCAAACGTACATGTGTATACATTAGTATTTAATTTATTAATGTACTCATGCATATGCACATATTTTAGAAGCTTATGTTTAAAGAAAACCTACACATACACATACATGCAATACATATATAAAATATATTTTGTAAGTATTTTAATTTTCAATCAATAAGACTTATTAATTATTGTAATCGATTTCCTTTAAACCGCCAAAGGAAGGAATTCACTTTGTTTTTTTCGAGCTTATCAAATCTACACTTCAAAGAAAAATATGTACATTTAAGCAAAATGTAAAACAAAAAAGCAACAAAAAAAAAAGAAACACTTTCACAGAGTAAATGCAAAAAACTATTTAAAATTGTATTTTTGAAAGAAACCATGGTTTCACAAATGGGTTGAGTGAAAACAGAATGAAATCTATAAAATATCAACTACATACTTTGTTTTGATTGTCATACCCATCAGACGACCCGAGTGTATGTCTGCATGACCTTTATCATGAATTCATGTACTTTTCATTCCATATTGTTGGTAGTGTTATTTGAACAGTCTGTACTATTTTTAATTTAAGATTTATTAACAAATGAAACAAAAGCCACAAAAACAAAATGTATCGAAAACTTTACTATAATCTATTTTATTATTATTAAATACTATTTTTAATTTCAATAAAAAGAAACAACAACAAGATTGAGATGCCAAATTTTATACCTTAAGCCTTATGAGGTCTCGAAAACACTATACAATACTATAGTTAGTCTATCTTACAGGGTGTGTATTAAAAAACACGAACGAGAACTAATTTTGCCAAGATATTGATGGAAAAGAAAAATAAAACCAAAACAAAATACACAAACAACCAAATAATAATTATAAATAAAAAAACCATTAATAAAATATAATAGTATTAAATTAAAAGGGGCTCAATGATCACGTGAAACATACAATGCAAACAACACATTTAAGAATTTTTAAAAGGTTAAGTGTTAAAAAAGATAATTAAAAAGTAATAATTGAAATTTATTAAAAGACACAAAAAAAAATAATAACAAAGCAAAAACATTTAAAATTAATATAAACAAAAAAAAAAAAGAAAAAAAAAACACAACATATACAAAAAGAATAAGTAGGATAAAATATTATTTATTATAAATAAATTAAGTAAATAAATAAAATTGTTGATTCTTAAAAAAAAAATACATATAATAAAAAGAAAACTAAATAAAATTTATCATCAATAATGATGACAATGAACCTTGAAAGGTAAAAAAAATTTTCCGGAATTTAAAAATCATCAGTTAGAGAAGTAGACAATCTCGAGAGAGAACAAAAATCTGGGGCCAAGTGGTCGTATTCGTAATCGCAAGACTTTTATCGAAATCTTACTTTTTCAGATCGCCGTACTTGATATAAAATAGCTTGTATCGAAACTTAAGATCATGGCATTCGATAACGATAAATCGATTGAAAACATTCTCTCTTAATACCATTCCATAGGTTAAGAGCTGTCGAAAACATACTAAAATGTTTTTTATTAACAATTTCAAAATGGAATTGTGATTAATTCTATGTTTATCCATTAATGTATTCAAATGAATTTTTCGGTTCCAACGTTATGAGTGCTCATGGACGACCTCGTTCAATTTAACGACTCGCACAACTAAACGAAGTGAACCAGTTATTTTACTGAGCGCATTTGGCTCAGTGATGCATCGTTTTATTTTCTTTGTTTGATGCTTTTAAATTAGTAATTATTACTTATTTTCGCTAATGTCGCTCATGTCGTTCATGTGTTTTTTTTATTTCCTAACGAACACGAAGGTTTGATTTCAAATTGAAAATGATTTGAAATCAAACGTTTTCGTAAAAGACAAAATGCCTTTATTTTCAACTGCTTTCAAACGTAATTCTCAAATGTTTTTCAAATGTGGATTGTAATACAATGTGGAACACAAATAAAAATATTTTATTTCTTTAATTTAAATTTATTATATATTTAAATAAACTGTGATATAAACATTCGGCACCATAGCTAAAAGATGAAATAATGTTCTTTCTGTCCTCTAATTCTTGGACAGACGAAATACTCGGCTCCCTTTTGTTTTGAGGATTGTAGCACCGCGATCATACAACAAACTTATAATTTCTTCACTTTCCCGTTTAATTTATTTTTAATTCATATTCGTAATCATTGTAACTACATACTCACAAATAATTTTTATTTTTTAGAAGAAATAAATCGTTCACTTGTAAAACACATTTGACCACGAAGTAAAACTTTAACTAATCGCCATTTTTAATGTTTACATTTATTTTCAAATCATTATCAATTTTAATTTAAATGTTAAAATCAAACATTTGAAAAACGTTTGAGAATTGTGTTTGATGTCAAATGATAAATTCATTTCATATCAAAGGTTTGACTTCGTGTTTGTTGGGTTTATGCTCTTTTATTTCAGTTGTATTCGAGTGTATTTAAAGCTGTATGTTTGCGAACTTAAGGCCCAACCATAATGTGCTTAAGTTGGCTTCAACAAATGTGCGAATACTTGTAAATCACATGATACAAACCATATTGAAATGTTTTTTATTTTGTTTTTGTTTTAATACATTTAAGAGAGTTTTTGTTGGTTTTTGACAGTAGGCTAAGCACGGCTATGCATATTATGGATGGGCCTTTAAAGATACAAATATACAATACCATCACCGAAGGTGAAAGGGTATATCGTTAACTAAAATGCAGAAAAGCGTAACTAACAAAAAATTTGAAATCGATTTTTTGATTGATTATTATGAATGCCATTAAACTTCATATCTTGACAAAATTTTACATTACTGCGATCAAAATGACGCTTTTATTAATAAAAAATAAAGAGACGTAGAGGGAGTTTACACGGTGACTTTTCAGACATGTCTAACAAACACGTCTGTTTTGTTTGTTGGCGATCGGGGTAGAGAAGAAAGAGGGATTGCCAAACAGACACGAAATGAGCTTTCATGTTTGTTTATATGAATTTTCATGTTTTCAATTTGTATGTATATGTAAATTAGACTATTAGATATGAAAACAGACATGTTTGGAAAGACATCGTGAAAAGACGAAAGGTTTTTGGTAGCATGTTCAAAAGAGAATGTCAAAAACAGACATGTCTGGAAAGACACCGTGTAAATGTCCCCGTAACTACAAGTGTGTTCGACGCAAGGCGAATTCATAAAGGTGACATTTTTAAATCATATGTTTATTGTTTATTTTTTTGGCTTGTATACTGAATGTCAAGCTTTGTTTACATTTTGTGAAAAAATTAATTCAAATTTAAAATTTAATAAAAATATAAAAACTTGAAAAAAACTTATTTAAAACAAAAAAAGTGAACATAAAATATAAACACAAGGAATTAAAAATGCGTAAGAAATAAATGGAGCCACAATGAATTTTCAATAGAGTAAAAAGATTTACTTTCTAAAGAAATTGTGTATATTTTATAAACAAAAAAAATTTCCTGTTTTGTATTTTCAACAAATAAGTTTGACATTCTCTCTAACTTTTTACAAAAACAAAATACATAGAATTTTTCAAAAAAAGAGATAGCTAGCATAACTCTATCTCATGATGCAGTCACCTTTATGAATTCGCCTTGGTTCGACGTAATTATACATTTTTTCCAACAAAATATAATGAAATGGTTTTCTTTGAAAATTGTTTGAAGAATTCCATGGACGACTTATCAATGCACTTTTTCTGGCATGTTTATAGTTTTAATTTTACAAAGTTTCTTGCTTCGCCTGTAAAATTGTATTTTTGTTAAGCGGCCCATACACTTGCAATATTATTGTAAATGATATTCGCCATATTATTTCCATTTTGTGCTATATTATGCAATAAGTCGCACAATGGTTTCATTCATTCAATAAAAAAGGTGAACATAACCTATAGAAATAACACAAACAGCATTGTACAATGTTGTCAACACATTTCACTTTCTCTTCGTTGTGCAATAAAAAGCAAAAGTCTTTTGATTGTTGCCAATACATTGTGTCACCTTCGAATATCACATACACATTGGCGATATAATTGTACAATACGTAAAATTGAACAATTTTATTGAAAGTGTATGAGCCGCTTTAGTTACGCCCTTTTGCACTTTGGCTAACGATATAGCAGTTTGTAATTTCTACAAAATTGATCATAGACCTTATAAAGCATATAAGTATATTCTGGGTCCTTATGAGGGGCGAAGTTGATTTAAAGATGCCCTTCTGTCCGTTGAAATGGGTTTTCCGAGGACCTAGATATGATGGAGGCTTGGTAGTTATACATTTTTGTCACATATAGTCCGGAATGGTTTGCTATTGAAATTCAGCCTGTTCGGTTCACAAACGGCTGAGATATCAGCAAAAACCACGACTTTTTCTAAATTTACCCAAAAATCCCCAAAAAGTGTGGGCGGGATTAGACAAGTGAACGTGGCACAAAATTGATTTGTTTATCAGGCCTGTTCTGCAAATCACTTTTACTTAAATCACGTGATTTTAAATCACATGTGCTACTAAACTCACACGTGTGATATTTATGACTTTCAGAACACCACAAAATCACGCTTGTCATTTCAAAAACACGTGATTTTCAGAACATGCCCGTATATCTAAAGAACGGTATTTATATAACTTTCTGTTATTATCGCACCATGATGAAGGGTATATAAGAGCCGAATATAGCACTCTTACTTGTTTTTTTTTTTGTTAAATTTGAAGAACATCCATTAAATAAATAAAGAGTAGTTGAAGTTTTAATATAGTAGTATCATTAGAGTGGCACTGTAAATCCAACTTTGGAAAAGGGGTTTCTAAATTTATTTTTAATTTTTCGATTTCTATGACAATATGGTCGCAACTGGCGCATAAAATGAAATTAGATCTAAGCCAACTTACACCGTAGATAAGCTTAACTAACTATTGTGTGCCTTTGTATTAAATATTACACATTTTTATTTCACAGCGTATCTACGTCATACGCTTCTCCGTTCATACGGTGCAATTGTGTTCCTACGGTTATTTTATTATTTCTTTGTTTATATTTTAAAAGAACCATATGTTTTTATTTTACTACAAAGAAAAAAATCGATTACATTTTTAAACAAATTTCGATGTAAATGCCGAAATCCGCCTTTCGCTTTTTTTTTGATCACGAATGCGAATATTTACCCCCTGGTCAAAAGATTATTTTTACCAAATTTGTTTACGACCACTTGCATTCTTATACCTTAATAGGAAATACATACTAATTGATATGTATTGAAGTTACAGTCAATGCAAAATGCAAAATTTCCCGAATATTTTACATTAGTTTCATTAAACAACTATTCAAACAAACGAGAGTATAAATTAAATACAAGAAGATACATACACACATTTAATTGTACATTCATCCCAGTAAACACAGAAATACTCCATATGTATTGCCAAACGTATTGCCTGGATGAAAAATATTATTGCGGCAATAATCGATTTCGTATTGCGGAAGATACTTCCTTCGGGAAGAAACGTGTCTCGATAGCAATACGAAAGCGATTCTTTTAGAGGATAAACTAGCTATATTGCCAGATAACCACTTATAAAAAATAGGAAGATATCGCCAAAATATCATTAGGTTGATAAAAAGAAGATTTTGCATTTCAAAAAATATTAATTTACATTAATTAATTGTTTATTTTATATATAGTTAAAAATAATACAATTTAAAAAGAAAATTAAGTAATATAATTATAACCAAAATTGAGAAAGCACAAAGAACATTATCTTTATTTAACCCATGAACGACACTTTGTCCTTAAATTTTGCAGCATGTCCTCTTGCTTAATTCTCTAATATTTGTAATACTTGACTGTAAAAACTAAAATATAAGGTCAAGACAAATCGATTCTGCTAAAGTTTTAATTGTGATGACATGATGACCAAGTTTGTTACAATAAAGTGTTTCAGTCCAGAGTACGGAAATAATTGTATTGATTACCATACATTACGATAAAAAGAGTAGAAATTTTGTGGAAAAATTACGGCTAAAATAGAACCGGCGTTACCAACTTTGCCATTTTATTCCTTGTTAAGCTATGAAAATTATTACAAACTTTTTATATTTACCCCATGAACGACACTTTGTCCCTAAATTTTGCAGCATGTCCTCTTGCTTAGTTCTCTAATATTTGTAATACTTGACTGTAAAAACTAAAATATAAGGTCAAGACAAATCGATTCTGCTAAAGTTTTAATTGTGATGACATGATGACCAAGTTTGTTACAATAAAGTGTTTCAGTCCAGAGTACGGAAATAATTGTATTGATTACCATACATTACGATAAAAAGAGTAGAAATTTTGTGGAAAAATTACGGCTAAAATAGAACCGGCGTTACCAACTTTGCCATTTTATTCCTTGTTAAGCTATGAAAATTATTACAAACTTTTTATATTTACCCCATGAACGACACTTAGTCCCTAAATTTTGCAGCATGTCCTCTTGCTTAGTTCTCTAATATTTGTAATACTTGTTATTGTTGAGAATTCGCCCTTTAAGGGGATGTTTTAATAGCTGCGTTCGAGAACACAAAAGTTTTTACGATTTTTTACTGAACTTTACTGCATTTTACGAAATTGCGTTCGAGTACACAAAATGCAGTAAATGAGAACACAAATTGAGAGCGAAAAGTGACAGTTCTTCTCTGAGTATTTACAAATTTTTACTGCAGAAATTTTTGCAGTAAAATTTTGTAAAACAAAAAAACATATGTTTGAAAAGGTAAACAAACAAAAGTAACAAACAAAATGCTTATAAATTGTGAAAAAATTGTTAAATAAACGTAAAGTTGAAATAAAAATTAAATAAAAACAAAATGTGAATAAATAATTGTTAATTAAACTTGTTTGTGAATCATTTACTGGGCTAAATACCAACATTTGAAACTTTTTTTGTTATGTTAAGTTTTTAGAGTTGTAAAAGTGCTAAGTACTTGGGTACTTAAGTAATCAATAGCAAAAAACTATTCATGTTTTTTTGAATAAATTAACCCGCCACAAATTAGTAACATCAAATAAAATAAAAAACAAACAAATATGAAAGATTACATAAAATAATTTGTTTGTATTTTCCAAAAATGTTTGTGTTATAAAAAGTATTTAATCGAGTACCGATAAGAAAACGAGTTAAGTATTCAAAAGTGTTAACATTTTTCAACACTTCAACTATTTGTCATCAGCTGTTGCCTTTATTTTACGAATTTTTACAAAATTTGCGTTCGCGTACTTTTTTGGACAACAGCTTTTTGTGAGAGCAAATTTTACAATTTTCTCATTTACTGCATTTTACTGTAGAAGTACTCAAACGCACCTAATATAAAAAATTAAAGTTTTTTTAAAAAACTATAAATGAAAGAAAATTAAAAATTACTTTGATTATTTTCTTCTAGATGACAATTTTGGGATATTGCTAAAGGTGATAACTTCCATTTGTTTACAGAGATATGGATGTATGCCCCAGCACACACGAAGTCAAACTCTGGATATAAAATGACTTTATCATTTGATATTAAGCACAATTTTTTAAACCTTTTCAAGGGTTTGATTTTTACATATGAATTCAAATTGATAATAATTAGAATATGAACATTTCCCAAAAAAATGTTTTTCAATTTGTTATCGAATGTTATTCTCTATTAAAAATAAAACTTTGCAACACATTAGCGAAAAATAAATGTAAACCTGTTAACTTGGCGGTTTATGTAAAGGCCGAGTCACATATAATCCTTTGTACTTTATACGTCGCTTTTTTAAACTGATATACCGGTTTCCTTATGAGTTTTGTCCCATATCGTACGTTTCCGTTAAAGCAAAGCACTAAAGTTGGGCAGTACGTTGAGTTATTTAAAGCTATCAGGCAGAAAAAAGTAAGATTTTTTTATGAAATGATTATTTTTCTTCAATTTTATATTTGTTGTGTCCTTCAATCCCATCCAGTTTTTTAAGATTATTGCCTGAATTCATAAAAATATCTTAAATTTAATAAAGGTTTGAAAACCAAATTTTCTATGAAAATTTTCCTTAATAAACGTTTATTAAATATAATAATCGTTTAGAAATACGGGGGTAAATTTTTACCTTCCACAACTCGTTGCACAGAGGGTATGCTAATATTCATCTAAAGTATACATTTTCATGTTATTGAGTAATTTTTAGTCGATTACGCGATGTTCGTCTGTCTGTCTGTCCGACAATAGAAAACACGCTCACTTTTGAAAACTTAAAAGAAAAGAACAATATTGGTGTACAGTTTGGTATTGAAATCCAAAAAACCGGTTCAGTAGGATAATAGTTATGAATCCAAATGTGGAACCACAATTTGATAAGATTGTTACAAAAACTAACATAAATAGTGGCGGAATAAACATACATATTCATATAAGATTTTGCACAAATTCGTTCTATATGTCAATTTTTGTAAAGATCGGTCCATAATTTACCATAAACAGCAGAAATAGTGACAAAACCGCATCACCGCATGGCTGAATGATCGAGGTAAAAATAATTTGCCCTTTTTGGTAAGACTGCTATGTTTTAAAAATTACTTTTAAATCATTTTCAAAAGTTTGTCATTCGAGAAATGATTTAATATTTTTTTATTAATTTGTTATCAAACCTCCGTGTTTGTTGGGGTAAATTATTATTATGTATCACAATTATTCGAACATACATACGTATACTAACAGAATTTTTTTTTAAATGTAATTTAATTCCATGATATTGTACTAGAAAATAATGTACAATGTTAAACATTTCATGCTAAATACGCTGAACAAGAAACATTTTAATTTGTAGTCAAAACAATTGTACAAAGTTAACTTTTAATGGTGTTGGCAATTTGTGACCATGTCTTTTGACACTTCCATATATCGAGACATACATTTGAATATTAATAATATGTATAAGTGTGTAATTAATTTGAAATATGAAATAATATCTGTGTTTGTATGTGTAGGAAATAAAAGTGTTATAAATATTTTTCCTAGAACTGTAAAAACTAAAATATAAGGTCAAGACAAATCGATTCTGCTAAAGTTTTAATTGTGATGACATGATGACCAAGTTTTTTACAATAAAGTGTTTCAGTCCAGAGTACGGAAATAATTGTATTGATAACCATAAATTACGATAAAAAGAGTAGAAATTTTGTAGAAAAATTACAGCTAAAATAGGACCGGCGTTACCAACTTTGCCATTTTATTTCTAGTTAAGCTATGAAAATAATTACAAACTTTTTATATAACTCTAATAATATTTTGGTCGATGATATCCCAAATAAAATTACGTCATATAATTTAACCGTTACTTATTAAAATGGAGTTGGTGTTCTTAACCCTTTGAGGACCAGACTTATTCTGCCGAAGCGATTTTTTATTTTTTCATATTTTCATAATATATGGCGCAATAATAGTAACGTCAAAAAAATAGGCTCCCCTGGTCCTCTCCTTTTTCCTCTTTTTGCTTGGCAAATATAGTTGCCTATGGGCTGAAAGAGAATTTTTTATCCAAGAAATTTAATTGAAAAATATAATGTTTTATACATTTTTAATTTATCTAAACTATTAAAAAAGTAATTTATAAATAACTTACAATTTAAGATAAGTCCTATACGTGGTATTCGCCAAAACAGTCATATGATTTAAAGCAAAGAAATACATTGCATAGTACAAAAAACATTTGTGAGGCTGTATTTGCCATAGCTGGCACAACGAAGGCATCGTTTTCAATTTTGACGTTTTTCCATTTTATGGAAAGATTTCGGCCTTTGCTAAAGCTGCCCGAAAATCAATCGAGGTCTCTTTTGTCGCGAAGCTGTTAGCTAACACGAATTTGCTTTATATCACGTAGCTAAAACTACCATTTGTTTCTGCGATCATACTCATAGTAAACCTTTTTTTGGTCCATGAGATCGACACCTCCCATTTCCTTGTTGTAGTGCTGGACAACCAACGGGCAATCTATATCAATTTTTCCTGCTTGTATAAAAACTTGCAATTATAAAAACTTACCTTGAAAATTACAAACAGTTGAACACATCATACGCTTGCGGCATTTCCACATGTGCATTTACAATGGGTTTTAGAACTTGCGAATGTTCATATATGCAACTCTCCTGAAATCCGGTGAAAACGGGGTTTTTATAGGCAAGCGTCTCTCTGAACCAGAAAGTCTTCTCTGGTGGTACAAAAAGTGCAGGCTTTTCTTGTATTACTGCAGCATTTGAAGTCGATGCAATTGACTCATCCTCTACAGGAACTTGTACCGCTTTTTAATTACAGAAGATTCTATAGGATTAGTTCCTTCATTAACAACTTCTATGGGCTCATCCCCTTGGATTTCCAAAGCGTCATTTTCTAGAAAAACGATGTCCTCTTCATCCATATATGCAGCAGCTTCTTCCTCATTGTCACTGGTGTCGCAAAACCAATGTTGCTCAATTTCGTCCGTATTAAGGAAAAGAAAACGATCACGGAGTGATCCACTTATTTAAATTTTTTTATTTATAATAACCAAATAATATTACACTTTTTGATCAAAAATAACACTCGAAATACAACAACAATACACTTTCAAATGGTAATGCACGAAAGACGTATGCTCTGATTGATTTCGAATAAAAAATGAATAAAAAAACAAACAATCAGCGCGAAAAAAAACTTTGAACTTAAAACAATAACAGACAAGATGCATTTTGTTCAATTGACTATAAAAAACAACGTAAAACTGTGTATATACACACATACATACAATGATGAAAATAAAAAAAAATATTTAGATTATTTTTAGGTGCGTTTCTTTCCGTTTCAACCCACAGGCAAACATACTTGCCAAACATATTTGGGGTAAATGTGGGCAGGTTGAAATTTACACATACTTCTCCCATATATATTTTGAAAGGTAAGAGACGCCTCCAAAATATTCCCGAGTTTTAGTCAGGTGCGCCCTACGCTCTCCCCACAGCACCCGCTGAAGTAAGGCGACTTTTGGCCAAATAGCGGGCAAATAGGGCCAGATAGGCCACTACCGCCTACCACATTTTTGTTGCCCTAACCCTCCGCTACAAATCCGTTTTGAACATATTTACTCTATCTCTTGCGTGAACAATTATATAATGCAAAATCCCCTGGGCAAGTATGTTTGCCTATGGTCGTCAAAGGGTTAATCTCCCATGATGGTCTTGATACTGTTCAATTTCCCAAAAATAATACAAGGCTAACATACATTTTTTTACCTTAATTTTCTCCTCAAAATCTATTTATACGGGTTTCGTTAATTCTACAATAATTACAGCGTTACAAAAACAACTGACATGGCATCCTCTATGTAAACATATACATATTTTGGGCGCCTCATAATAAGCGACAGGTCGAATAAGTAAAAAAAAATTAGGGCCAACAATTTTTTTATATAAATGTAGAAGTAGTCTTATTATGAAATAGTTCCCAGCCCTCTCGGTCTGTATAATTTTTATGCCTGGGAGTTTCATTATCCCCAAATTTTAAAACCCCTAATCGTTCACTAAAAAATTCTCTGCATAGCCTAAGGATTTTAGGCTATATGGTATAACAATTTCGTTTACTAAAGATTTTATCAATTAGATAAATATTTTTACCATAATGCAAGGAACACAATAGAGTCGTTTATTGTTAATTTTTCAGTCCTTTTATTTGGTTTTCAAATATCCATTTTAAAACACAAAATTAATTTTTTTCAACTCAAAATTTTTCTATTTTCACTTTTTGCAAGAAATCGATGTACAGTGGTTATACCTACGAACTGTAGAAATCTAAGAACAATTTCTCTAGTATTTTGCAAAAAAAAAAAAAAAAAAAAATACAATTGTATCCCCACTTGCAGTATAAGAGTACATACATATAAAGAGAAAACAGTTTTTTGTCTCTACTGAAAATTTTTAAATTTTGAGTTTATCCTCTTTAGTGGAACCAGGCGATAAGTATTTAATTTTTTTTCTATGACAATACGGTAGTAACCGGCGTATGATATAGATTTAGATCTATGTCGACGTACGACGTAGATAAGTGTGCCTTTGTATAAAATATTATAAGTTTTAATTTGAGAACGCATCTAAGTGGCACAGTGGCTGAAAATCATTTTTCATCGGCCAAAAATCTGTAACTTTTGAACCGATAGAGATAGTTTTACAACTTTTCTTTTGCTGGAGAGAAGACTTGAACAGCTTTAATTTTATTAAAATCGGTGTGATGAATTATTAGAATTTTTTACTTAGGGTGTGTGTGAAACGGTAGCAAAGTACTCATGGAAGTAAAATTTTGACACTGTTAAGGTAAATAAAATTTCACTAGCCCTGGGGGCTAGTATAAATTTCATAGAACTTTGCTACCGTTTCACACACACCCTTAAATAATTTTTTTTTGTTTAAAAAATTTGATTTTTTTGGATAGGGCATGTGGGAGAAACAAATGCCAAATTAACTAAAAATTGCTTCTACAAGCATACTCATAACGTTTTATTTCGAAAAATATAAACATTTTTAATTATTTCTGGAGAAAATATTTCTTTCTCAGCCAGCGAAAGAACTTAGCCATCTTTTAATGAAATAGTAAAAATGAGTATTCATATTCACCCTTATTCTATTTGGCGTCATCAACAGTAAGCAACGCCGTTTTTTATGTTTTGTTTCAATTTCGCATTCCCGTTGGCAATAGTGCCATATTTCGATGACTGTTAACATATGTTTGGTATTTTCTAAGAAAAATTGGCGTTGCTGTTGCCTTTGATTTTGTCGTCGGCGTTTTTAGTGTTGCCTTGTGCTGTTATATGTTCTGTTTTAAGAATTTTAAAAAAGTTTACGTTATGGTTGGCTGCAATTTTGATTTCTACGGCGGTTTTGATATTTTTCTACATTTGTTTTTCTACATTTAAATAACAACTATGTGCCAGTTCGAGAAGCTAGTGGAAGAGCTTGTAAAAAAAATTCATCACTAGCCAGAAGATTTTGCAGGGTCTCTTTTCCAAATAAATTAAATATCCCTTGCGATGAAACTAGAGATGCTGGTCTTGCTTTTTTTTGGAGCTAAAATTTTTTTTGTGGGTTCAGTATACACAGCCAATTACACCTAGAAATGCTGCTTTTTAAAGAAATGCAGCTAAGTCTCATTCTTATCAGCATCCTTCATGTTGAAGTTTATCCATTGTGGACAAAGTTCTCTCTCCATGACTTCCAGAGTCTCGGACAAAATTTTTGAAACTAGTAGCTGGGACAGTCCTAAGTTAAAATAATTTCCAACGCTGAGCTGGTACAATCTCTGGGCCAAAAAGCGCAATGTTGCTACAAATTAAATTGTGTTTGGAACAAACATTCCCTTTTTTAAATGAGGCTCTATTATTTCCAACACATGTTTATTCAGCCGAAAATAACTTTCAAATCATAAAAAGGTCAAAAAAAAATCCATTAGGCACTTGGAAAAATTTAATATGTATGTCACTAACTTTTCATTAGGCAAATTAAAAATGGAAGATTTCAGAAATCAGAATCAGAAATAAAAAAAATTTATTTAAACATTATTTTTTTTTACAAAAAAATTTTTATTTAACTTAAAATTTTGCACAAACAGCACAGAATTTGTTTTCTTATCAAAAAACAGTAACAAAATGAATCAGCTGTCAACGTCGTCATAATACTCTTACAAAATACCAATTCAACATAGAATTGATGTTGTCTTTGATAAGAATTGCTGTTGCCTTAAAATTGCCGTTGTTATTGCCGACGCCAAATAGAATAAGGGTGATTACGCATATACATTCGCCTCGAATGTAATGCATAAGTATTTAATAATACAACATACCATTTCTTAAAGTCTGCTTTCCTACCAATATAAGAATGTTTAACCCACTGTTGATAACAATTTGATATTAAACATAATCCACCCGATTAAAGAACTTGCCAAATCGTTACAAAAATCAACCCAAGCAATCCGTTTTATCCGAAAATCCCTAAAGGCAAAGGAGATAACTTAACCTTTAACGCATTCGCTGCCATGGCTGTTTTTATGAAACCAAACCCTGGGGCCAGTTCTTTATTCATAACGAGAAATAATGCGATAATATTGTGTAAGAAACACTAAAAAATGTTATATACGCTGTAATTTGCTATTTATAAGTAATTTTATTTACTACAAGATATCTCGTATTTTCCTATTATAGAAGAAATATGGACAACAGAGAGAATTCCAGACGAGCTTTAAGAAGGCATTATTGTTAAAATACCTAAGAAAGGTGACTTAACAGATCGCAACAACTGGCGGGGAGTCACTTTACTAAGCATGGTGAATAAAGTCTTATCTCACGTTATAAATAAAAGGTTAATTGACAAATTAATGCCAAATCTGAGAAAACAACAGGCTGGTTTTTGTCCTAACAAGTCGTGCGTGGACCATATAAACTCTTTGAGAGTAATCGTAGAACAGGCAGTTGAATGGAGGTCGCCTCTGTATATAATATTTATTGATTTTGAGAAGGCATTCGACAGCCTGAAGCGTAATGTTATCTGGAATGCTCTCGGGGTACCACGTAAACTCATCCAACTAATAAAAAGAAAGTACACTGGGGCAAGGTGTCGAATTTTACACGATGGCATGCTTAGTCGTAAGATTGAGGTTGGCACTGGCGTTCGTCAAGGGTGTGTGATGTCTCCGCTGCTGTTTAATATAGTGCTGGATAGTGTAATGCACCAGGCAATGATGGGAAATCGCGGTATCGTATGGGGGCTGAACGAAAGGCTGGAAGACCTCGAATACGCAGACGATATATGCCTTCTCTCTTATAACTATACTGACATCTTACCTACATATCAGAGATAGCCGGACTTAGAATCAATATTAAGAAGACCAAAGTTATGAAAATAAATTCTGGAAACTCAAATCCCTTTCAAATAGATAATGAAATTTTAGAAGAAGTTTAAACATTCTGTTACCTCGGAGCTGTTATAAATCGAACTGGTGGATCTAGTGAAGACATTTAAGGCCGAATAAAAAAGGCCATACAATCCTTTGACCAGCTCAGCAAAGTATGGAAATCAACCTCATTATCACGCCGCGTTAAAATCAACATTTTCAACACTAATGTAAAACTAACTCTCTTATATGGATGTGAAACATGAAACGCTGCCTCCCGAGACATTAACACATTGCAAGTTTTCGTAAATAAATGTCTCTGACGAGTTTTACAAATCTTCTGGCCACGAACCATCTCAAACAACAATCTGTTGGCTGAAACACGTCAAATACCGTTGTGTGTAGAAATTCAGGGAAGAAAGTGGAACTGGATTGGACACACACTCCGTGTCCGACCTTGCCAGGAATGCTATCGAGTGGAACCCGCAGGGAAGTCGCATAAGAGGCCGACCAGCACATACATGGCATAGGTAAATTGATAGCGAGGCTAAAAAATGCACAAAAGCTGGAGTGAAATAAAAACTATTGCGATGAACAGATCTAAATAATTAAATAAAGTCAACTTGACATGACATGTTAAAATATTATTGTGTGTAATAAAATCATTGTTACTACGAGTTATCTCGTAGCCGGCCTCATCGATACGGATGTCGACATCGTAGTTGGCCGTGAATGCGTTAAGCATATTTTTTGTAGCTTAAGTTTTTTTTTTGATATGTTTTTTAGTTAGGCTCGAGTTCATCAAATTTAATTTTTATTAAATTATTTTTACCTGAAGGAATGAATTTTACAACTTGGAATTTTATTAAAATTTATTGATAATTTTCTTGGCTGAGCTGGGGCTCGAACTTGGGTTGAATTTACATGTTTCGAGAATCACCATATTCTTTCATCAGAATTCTTTGTGTTCTAACCTCTGCACTACTGCGGTGCCTGCCAGCCAACAGTCAAACATCAATCTTTAACCAGTGGTAGTGCTGGTGGTTAGAAATTTGCTGTTATTATCATTTTTAATTTTATATTACATGTTAAGACAAATGTAAACATTAGAGCTTGTGCCATAGCTTTTTTAAGAACAGTTGTGATTTATAGTTGAACTGTTAATTTTAATTTTGATATTTTTTTAAAAAAACTGGAATAGCATTTCCAATGTACTTGTCTTTTCTGATTACTGGAAATTTGTAAAATTGTCCTTTTTGGTTTAAAAACTCGCTTAGTTGCAAACACATTTAGATCACCAATAAAAACTACTTACTTTCTTCGGATATGTATTCAATGCCTTATAATTAACAAATATTTAAGGCTTAAAAAGGGTTTATGAAACGAATTTTCTAAGATATTTTTTATAAATAAGGAGGATAATGTTTAATTAAAATTTAGCAAATTTAGTTTTGATTAAATAATTTTTGTAAGCTTTTTTAGCAACTGCCTCTAGTTTGAAGCGTTGCTTAAATGAGTTTTTTTGTCAACGATACTTTAAGTTACGTTCACACCTATCAAATATTAGACGAACAGATCCAAAAAAGTTACCAGTTAATTGATTAAACTTTAGGTTTATTTTTAACAGTTTTTATTGACTTACTTAACTTTACTTATAAGAAGATACATAATTGTAAAATGTGACTTAGAAACGATGTTTGACTGCGCTTATTATAAAAAAGTTTAATGGTATAAACAACTGAGATGAACGACGAACTTCGCATAACATGACGAATTCGTCGGCAAGAATTCGTTGCGTAAATTATTCGAATAAGACACAAAAAGTGCGTGAAGACCAGATATTAATGTCCTTTAAAATTTTTTGGAATTAATAAAAATAAATAGCTTGGACGCCAGATGATATAAGCATTCGCTTTTCTTACTTCTTCTAAATTATTTCACTGCTGTGTTTCCATTTTCTTCTTTTTTAAATAGAAGTAAATTTTATTAAAAGTTTTTTTTAAATTAATTCTCAAGTTATGCGCTTTATAGAAAAAGTGGGCGTAAAAGTAGGCGTGGTAAATTTTTCTTTCGATGAAAACTTAAAATGGATTAATACGAACATCTGAAAGAATAAAAAAAATAAAAAAAAATTTTAAGAAACGCTTTTCTTTACCTTAATAAATGATCAGTTGTGAACACAGAATAAATATGAATACCAAAAAAATCGACTAAAAGTCAAAAAATAACAACATTTCAAACAGCATAAACTTTTAAATCAAAATGGAAAACAACTCACACATCCCTTAAAGAAAAGCGTGGGGCGCGTTGTTATGAAACAAAATGCTCAATTATTGAAAATTGGTAGCTTTAAACATGATTGGTTGTATTTCTTTCGGTCTGAAATATTAAAATGTACTCACGGCAGTCATGTTTTTTTTTAAGTTTAGGTTGGTATGGGCGCCCCACGCTTTTCTTTAAGGGATGGGTGAGTTGTTTTCCATTTTGATTTAAAAGTTTATGCTGTTTGAAATGTTGTTATTTTTTGACTTTTAGTCGATTTTTTTGGTATTCATATTTATTCTGTGTTCACAACTGATCATTTATTAAGGTAAAGAAAAGCGTTTCTTAAAATTTTTTTTTATTTTTTTTATTTTTGACTTTTTAGTAACGAATAGCTTTAATTAATACATTACAATTTCCATGGTAAATAAGAAAATTTTTTTACATATGAATACCAAAAAAATCGACTAAAAGTCAAAAAACATAAACTTTTAAATCAAAATGGAAAACAACTCACACATCCCTTAAAGAAAAGCGTGGGGCGCGTTGTTATGAAACAAAATGCTCAATTATTGAAAATTGGTAGCTTTAAACATGATTGGTTGTATTTCTTTCGGTCTGAAATATTAAAATGTACTCGCGGCAGTCATGTTTTTTTTTAAATTTAAATGAAAATATTTTTAATATTTAGGGGTAAAAACTGCAGTAAGTAAGGAATTCATTAGAAAATTTTTTTTAGCCAGGATGAAATCTACGGGGGGCAGAATTTTTTTTGTAAAATGCTTTTTTTAGCCGCCTTTTACTTAACGCAAATGGATGCAAGATTTGATGCTGCGAAGTGAATGTAAAGAAAAGCATTTCACAAAAAACAAATTCTGCCCCCCTAGATTTAATCCTAGCTACGCTCATGTATTCGTGTATTGTCATCGGAAATATGTATGCCTGCAAAGTTTCATCCATTTGCATTGAGTAGAAGGCAGTCAAAAAAGCATTTTATCAAAAAAATTTTTTGCCCACCCTAGATTTTTTCCTGGCTACGCCCATGTATTCGTGTATTACCATCGGGAGTATGAATGCCTGCAAAGTTTTATGCATTTGCATTGAGTAGAAGGCAGTCCAAAAAGCATTTTATCAAAAAAAAAATTTAAATTTTGCCCCCCCCCCCCTAGACTTTATCCTGGTGAATGCCTGCAAAGTTTTATCCATTTGCATTGAGTAGAAGGCAGTCAAAAAAGCATTTTACCGAA
This sequence comes from Pollenia griseotomentosa, assembly GCA_963931875.1. Classification (NCBI taxonomy): domain Eukaryota; kingdom Metazoa; phylum Arthropoda; class Insecta; order Diptera; family Polleniidae; genus Pollenia; species Pollenia griseotomentosa. The sequence goes on from OZ007560.1 coordinate 1,249,177, forward strand.
AAAAATTTTTTCCCCCCCCCTAGATTTTTTCCTGGCTACGCCCATGTATTCATGTATTGTCATCGGGAATATGTAAGTCTGGAAAGTTTCATCCATCTGCATTGGGTAAAAGGCGGTTAAATAAACGTTACAAGATTTGATTTTCCGAAGTGAAGCTAAAGAAAAGGTTTTAACCCCCCTCCCCTAGATTTTATCCTGGCTACGCCCATGAATTCGTGTATTGTTATCGGGAATATGTATGCCTGCAAAGTTTCATCCATTTGCTTTGAGTAAAAGGCGGTCAAAAAAGCGTTTTACCAAAAAAAAAAATTTGCCCCCCTAGATTTTATCCTGGCTACGCCCATGTATTCATGTATTGTCATCGGGAATATGTAAGTCTGGAAAGTTTCATCCATCTGCATTGAGTAAAAGGCGGTTAAATTAACGTTAAAAGATTTTATTTTCCAAAGTGAAGCTAAATAAAAGCATTTAAAAAAATTCTGCCTCCCCCCCTTGATTTTATCCTGGCTACGCCCATGTATTCATGTATTGTCATCGAGAATATGTATGCCTGGAAAGTTTCATCCATCTGCATTGAGTAAAAGGCGGTTAAATTAACGTTACAAGATTTGATTTTCCGAAGTGAAGCTAAAGAAAAGGTTTTAACCCCCCTCCCCTAGATTTTATCCTGGCTACGCCCATGGATTCATGTATTGTCATCGGGAATATGTATGCCTGCAAAGTTTCATCCATTTGCATTTAGTATAAGGCGGTTAATTAACGTACAAACCAAAGTTGGACCATGGCGATCATTTTAAAGATCGTTTAATAAATCGTCCAAATCG